>CM076068.1:14970000-16175000 GCA_038088235.1 Zacco platypus
CCAATCTACCTTTTCTGTCAAAAATACTAGAAAAGGCAGTATCATCTCAACTGTGTTCCTACTTGGAAAGAAATGGTATCTGTGAGGATTTCCAGTCAGGATTTAGACTGTACCATAGTACTCAGACTGCTCTCATTAGAGTTACAAATGATTTGCTCTTATCATCAGATCGTGGTTGTATCTCTCTATAAGTGTTACTAGACCTCAGTGCTGCTTTTCACACTATCGACCACAATATTCTTTTGAATAGACTAGAAAATTATGTTGGCATTAGTGGAATTGCATTGGCATGGTTCAAATCATACTTATCTGACCGTTATCAGTTTGTAGTAGTAAACGAAGAGATATCATTTCGATCACAAGTTCAATATGGAGTAGGGCTGTGCAATATGGACAAAATAATCACATTACGATTTTTTTAATGAATATTGCAATTATGATTTATTTTGCGATTTTGGTAATTGTTTTTGCTTTTTCAAACATGCTACATTCTGCATGTATTCAGTGCACAAGAAGTACATAACAAAATGTTTCACAATGAAGTAACTGTATTAACAGCTTCATAAACAAAACTGTAATTAACTGTCTTTAAAACAGACAACATAAAATAAATTAAGGTTAGCTAACCTAAATTCCAGTCATAATAAGTAAACTTCAAAATTGTATTTCAGTGCACACTTTTCACAATGAAGTAACATACCGTACAGTAGGATTAACTGCTTGATAAACAAAAGTGTAATAAATTGTGTCTGAAAAACAGACAACATAAAATAAATTAAGATTATTTCACCTGCTTAAACTCGTATTCAACGCCCGCCTAACATTTCTCATAAATTTCAGGAATAGCAACTTGTGTGAAATAAGTGCGAGATGGCAGCTGGTGTCTTTTGTCCAGTGTTTGAATCCAAAACGACTGATGTTGAATTTCTCTTTGGTACCAAATCATTTTTATTCTGAACTGCATCCATATTTTTTTCTTCTTTCTTAGTTTTCACTGTTACGCTGATGATACTCAGCTCTATGTTTCTTCACGCCCTGACGAGACCAGCAAATTCTCAAAATTAACGGAATGCGTAGCTGATATAAAAAATTGGATGACTAGTTATTTCCTACTACTAAATTCAGAAAAAAAAGAGATTCTAATTATTGGACCAAAAACTTCTGCACATAATAACCTAGAATACTGTCTAACACTTGATATCTGCTCTGTTAAGTCGTCTTCGTCAGTTAGGAACCTGGGTGTGCTCTTTGATACCAATCTTTCATTTGAACCACATTTCTAGCATATGTAAAACCGCATCCTTCCATCTTAAAAATATAATTAAATTAACGACATATGCTCTCAATGACAAATGCGGAAACAGTTAGTTCATGCGTTCATGACCTTAAGGCTACATTACTGTAACTCTCTACTGGGTGGTTGCCCTGCTCACTTGATAAACAAACTACAGCTGGTCCAAAACGCAGCTGCTAGAGTCCTTACTAGAACCAGGAAGTATGACCATATTAGCCCGGTTCTGTCAAAACTGCACTGGCTCCATATTAAGCATCGTATAGATTTTAAAATCTTGCTAATTACTTACAAAGCACTAATTGGCTTAGCTGAGTTTTATGAGTAATTAGTGAGCTCATAATGCATCCTTCGCGTCTATTATGATCTCAGAATTCTGGCCAGTTGTTAATACCTAGAATATCAAAATCAACTGCAGGTGGTAGATCCTTTTCCCATTTGGCACCTAAACTCTGGAACGATCTTCCTAGCATTGTTCGGGAAGCAGACACACTCTCAGTTTAAATCTAGACTAAAAACGCATCTATTTAACCTGGCATACACATGACGCATTATCAATTTATGTCTTCATATCCGTTAAAGGATTGTTAGGCTGCATAGATCAGGTGAGCCGGAACCAGGAACACTTCCTATAACACCGGATGTACTCGTTACATCAGAAGAAGAATGGTGTCTACGCAAATTTTTGTCTCTCTGCTTATCCCGAGGTTTAACATTTAAAGTGATTGGCTGGATCCGGGCTGTGTCTGGGTCGGATGGGGAACCTGCGCCTGTGTGCGCAGCAGCAGCAATGTGGCCCTGGGGTGTCAGCGGAGAATGTGTCAACTAGCTCATCCCTGTGAGGGCCTTACCGACACATCAGCCAGTGGCACATATCCCCAGCAAGCCGTCCCATACCGGCGTGATGAAAAAGATCTTATGACCTGATCGTATGACCAAATCGGACTTATGACCTGTAACTCTGCTTGAGTATCGGGCAAGTGTTCACTGTTGGCCAGAGGAGAACTTGCCCCCGACTAAGCCTGGTTTCTGCCAAGGTTTTTTTCTCCATTTTGTTGGAGTTTTGGTTCCTTGCCGCGGTTGCCTTTGGCCTGCTTAAGTTGGGGACACTTGCTTGATATTCAGCAGTGTTTTTGGTATGCCTGCATTGGCGCCGTTGTATGCGAGCTGAGCTGAGCCGGGCGATTACATCACTGTTTTCTCCAGTGCTGATATACATAAATTAACTAGACTAATAACTATTGATCTTTGCAACGGAATGAATCAATAATATATAGAATAAACTGCACAATGACACCATTTTCTTTGCTGTGCAGCCAAAAATTATTTGCCAATTATTAATGAAAAACTGCTGCAAATTTGCATTGTAAAAAGCACTGTATAAGTAAAGGTGACTTGACTTGACTAGTAGTAGTAGTAATTAACTGCCTGTACTTGCTGTATGTTTCGGGTTAAGATGAGGGTTTGGTTTAGGGTTAATTGCATGCACTTTCTAGTTACTTCAGTTACTACATGTAATGTGTAACAATGACACTGTTAAAACTATTAATCTTTATCTTCTAATGTTAGTTAATAAAAATCTAGCTGGTCATTGTTTGTTCACAGTTGACAGGTGCATTTACTAATGTTAACAAGATTTGATTGTAATTGTAAATGTTGATATGAACATTAACTAAGATTAATAATTTCTGTAGAAATATTGTTAATTCTTAATTCATAACTAGTTACTAATGTTAACTAATGAATCCCTGCTGCCATACTTTCTAAAACAGCAATTGCCTTTTAAGAGGTTAAAAGTCTCTAAATTATAAATTAATCAATGAATAAATCATCTAAACATAGTTATATTTATATTAATTATATTGCAAAAGTCACTTTGCAGATACTGTGCTTTAAAATTAAAAAAAAAAGTTTTAGTAAAATGTATAGTCAGAATTATTATTGCTCTCCTATTCTACTGCACTTTGCATGCATGCTGGTGCTCCTTCAGTGAAGTCTGTGAAGTTTAGCAGAGACACATTTGCTGTTTGGATGAGACTTTATGCAAAATGGAAATACTTGCTTGACTTTCTAACATTTACAGATGAGAATAAATCTCTGAAACACAAGTTATGCATTGAGGAAAACGCATCTCGTACAGCACACAACATCTGTCAGCACACGTATGTGTCAGAGCACCTGAGAGACAAACATCTACACCATCTGTATGATTAGAGGCTTGTTTGAAGCGCTTAATATAAAGCACGTCTCATGTTTATGATCATTTGGATCTTGCAGAAGTTCACTCTGTCCCTCGCTATTTGCTCGCAACATCGCACAATTTGATCTATACGATACAAATCGGTTTTGAAAATATAATGATAAACCTTACAAAATACCTCCCAGCCCTAGAAATAATCCTGGATCAGTGGCTTTTTTGGACAGTGTCTTTTTCTCAGTATCCTGCCTCCTAATCCAGATTATCGAGGCAGTCGAGGCCTTGCGATTTACACAGGTTTTGAGACACATTGTTGCTGCCAAAAAAGTGAAAGAGCAGCCTAGTGTTGCACGTGAGTTCCTGGGTTTGCACAGGGTACGTGGTACAAGGGAAGATGGGATTATGGCTCGCCTAATCGGGAGTTGTTTCCTGGAAAGTGTGCTTGTTGTCTCCAGCGAGCCGGTTATAGTCGAGAGCTCATGGGGAGCGTGTCACATGGGACAGACAACTAAAAGAAGAAGCGGGATGCAAACATATATGAAACTCGGTTTCAGGCTAGACTTGAATATAGAGATATTATACTGGAGTATTTTATTGATATATTTTTTTATTTTATTCATTTATATATATATATATAAAATCATTGAAATATAATTTTTCCTCTAACACACATTTTCTTGTCCGTTCTTCTTTCACACATTCTTGTTCGTCATCGTAAGTTTGGTATTGCAGCGCTCTGCATTTATTAGCACACATGCTAACTTTGATTGTGTTTTTTTTCCCGCAGACCTCTTCACATATTGCTGCATTATCACTGGGCATCTGGGTTGGAGAGTGAGGCGGGCTTGGTTTGCGAGCTTTGCTCCACAAAGCCGTCCGATGACTGTCTGACTCATCACAACCCGCGAATGACAGGCGTGCATTCGAGGGTGGGGCCCGCCTCAGTCTCACATGATTGGCCGCTGGATGGAAATAAGGTGAATGGAACACATGCCCAAGGAGCAAGACCCAAATCAATCAGAGGGAGAAGAGAAACGGTGAGCCTGTTAAGAACTGTTCTCACAACAGATTCCACAGTTATTAGTCAATCTGTGATGTTAGTCATAATGCAGATTATGTCAAGAATTTCCATCACTCTGTTTTTATGTGCATTTTGAAGTATTGCATCAGAAACAAGTGATGGAAACTTCAAATTTCCTTAATTCACAAAAAAAAAATGTATGATCGCTTAAGTTGTTTGTTTTTTTACCAGGAGTTAATGCGAATAATGGGAAATGGATATGCATTTGGTAAATAAATTCTGACGTAGAGAACATTACCCACGTGACTAATCGGCTGTTTCCACTGGTGGTGTTTTATTTACTGTTGGTTACTAGGTTACCAATACCATAGACACAGATTTATGTTTTTACCGGTGGGTGCCGACACTCTGTCGTGTTCTCTCAGTATGATTGTGCACCTGATGATTTCATTACTCAAAAGTTATTTGCGTCTTGCAAAGGGAAAACACAGACTGCAAATAACATGAGACTAGTCTGGAATTTTTTCACTCAAACTGTTGCTGCTACTGATTACTTTTAGAGGGAAAAGTTGCCCATAACTGCTGGTCTAGGATCAGGTTTCTCCATAATAATAGCATTTTGGTTTGGCAACGATACAGTGCGTAAGGTCTCTATTTACAACGTGTTTTGCAGCGTTGGCCAATGTAGCCAATCACAAAGATACCTGTTGATTTGTTGAACTTAGTGGCCAATCGGAGGTGTTTAAGTTAGCACTGAACAAAGACTCTAGTGTTTTGAGCGGTGAGTGGATTATGAGTTATCCACGCTTGCAAAATCCTCTCATTATAACAAAACCAATGCAATGTAGACATTATGTAAATAAGAAATTAATTACGCCGTAGGGCCGCACGATTTATCGCGTTTATTTATCGGCTGTGATTATTTAATGCGCAGCTTGTCAGAGCTTTACGGAGCTCTATCAGTAGTAAATGCTTCAACAGAAAGCAAGAGGGCGCTCTTGTGCAGAAACTCAAAATATGCCCTGCAGCAGAAGAAGATAACGCGTCATATCACTATAGCTGAATAAACTGAATATTGCAACGCTTTGACGCTTGTGTCGTTATGAAGTGAGTTTGGAGTAAAAACATCTTATTAAATGTTGTCTTTTATTGGACAAGATGTTAATAGATGTTAAAAACAAGATGTGCAGCCAGCTTCCTTTATTATAACAGAACTTTGTGAGATGGCAATGAGCTAATATGAGGGACGGCTTTTTAATGGTTATAATAGGAGCACTGTACACACTTTTTAAGCCAAATCATGCATATAGTAAGCTTGCTTTTCTGTTTTTGTTTCTTTGTTTGTTTTGATAAAATGAATGGAGAATATCTTGTTTTTCCATGTGTGCTGAGCAGCTCCTATAACCAATACCTTCCGCCTGAAAAACTTGAAGGAAATGCACCTAAATTTGCTTCACGTTTGGATGGAAACACAGTACACAGTAAGATTATGCAGTTTTCACTCCTAAATTCTTGTTGTGTCGTAAACAAGAAACATGTCAGACTACACATTGTTTCCCGACCAATCATTGCTTGCCGTCTTTAATGATGTGTGTGATGTCATCGAGAAGGCAGAACTTGCCACTTACTTCGTGAAGCGTTGCAGATATGGTGTTGGTTGACATCCACTATGACACGCTACATGAAATAAAAAAATCGATTCTTGTATCCCGACGGCCATTGTCGTTTGACGTAGGGTGTCGTGGTGATTCGTAAACAGATTATGCCAAAATCGGGCTGATATCATCTGAACCCGCCATATGAGTTTGTCTGTCTAAGCTATAAATTGTCTGTGCTCCTTGCTTTTGTGTATGTGTGGTTATCGAATTTTATTTCACGTAGTGACTGATTGGGAAACTCAAATTTTCTGGTCAGTGCACACAGTCTCCTACATAATTCAGTTTTCCTGGTAACTGGCTCCATTTGTGTGTGTAGATCTCAGTGAGTGTGGTGCTGGCTCTACACCGTGCTTTTGAGTCTAAAGACAGGCGCTAAGAGACCAGCCTTTACCTCGCCATCTACTCTGCACTCACATTTTATATAAGGCCTGGAGCTGGCAGGAAAGTTTAACTAAAGCCTTAGAGAATGCCTGTTACTGTCCAAAGTCAGCACACACTCAAACCTTACACGCAAACATGCACACACACACACACACACACACACACGTTGCCGTGCAAGCTTTTAGTTTAGCAGGACGGCACAGACTGCCCCCTCACGTTCTAAAAAAGAGTTAGCTTTAGAGCCAATAGCCAATAGTTTCTGTCAGTTAGCAAAACGCATTAAGTCTTCCTTCTCAGTGTATGTGTGCAAATGTCTAATGTGTAATCTGTCCTTGGGCAATTTCTTTATTTAGCAGATCTCTTGTTCCTTTTCCAATTCGCTGACCACAGATACCTAATGGATTGTTGAGAAGAGGTGTGTTGTTACTGTCACAATGGTCGACTAGTTGGCTAATTAGAAAGGTTGATGGTTATGAGGTTGATGAATGTGTGTAGCTTCAGCTTTTTCTGTTTATAGCGCAACCTAATATGAATTACATATAAATATAAATCTTAAAATTTAAAAAATTAAATGCAGATTAGAAATGTTGCATTGAAGTACTAGAATTACTAAAACTGAAAAAATAAAACCTAATTAGAAATATTGTAATAAAAATGAGAGAAAAACAACAAACATTTAATTATAATATTTACATTAACTATATATGTATGTGTATATATATATATATATATATATATATATATATATATATATATATATATATATATATATATATATTACAGCAAGTAAGAGTGTTATTTTAGTAATATTAAAAGCTGAATTGATAATACAAGTTTGCCTTTTACCAGTTTACATCCAGCTTAATGCATTATCCCCTAATTATCTTTAAATGTTATTCAAGATTAACGGTCATTAAATCAGCGAGGCTTGAGAGCAGGTGAAAACCTTCCACTCCGCTCAAGTGTTTTCAATGCAATCATTAGTTCTCGCATTTAATTACACAGAAGCATCGTCAGGAGCACAGGAGCTTCTTCGCAAAGCCATACATCATTACTCCAACAGGACTTTGTCTTAGCTGCAGACCCGTGTTTATGTGTGTGTGTGTGTGTGTGTGTGCATATTATGAGCAGGACCCCAGGAATGTGGGGTCAGATTCCCAGCATGTTCGCTCTAGAAGCGATTAAACGAGGGCCCTTCATCTTAATTACACCGAGGCCACCTGTCAGTAGATTAGCTGATCATAGAGCAAAGCATTCTGGGTAGCATTCAAAGAGCAGGAGCAGCTATCACACGGCTCTCTTCATCCTAATAGAGATGATTTCTTCTTCTCCTACTTTCATTACTTGTTCTCCTGCTTTCTCGCCTTCCTCGCCCACTTCCTGTTTACTCTATATATTAAAGGTTAATTGTGTAAATTCTGCGCCATTAGCAGCCAATCGCAAAAAAGTGAGTGAGAACTAGTCTCAAACACTCCTAACTCCGCCTCAAAATCACGCCATTGGTTGAGCCAGTGCCAATGTCATAAGTTGATATCATGTAAACTCATATTACTATTTAGAGTATGTTTCAAACAGAATCATTTGATTTACTGGAGGTTATATTTGATGTTTTACAGTCAAATTTTCTTCCGAAATATCTTCATCCAAATAGTTTAGTGTATGCTAAATTAACTGTATCAGGGCATTCCACAGGCATCTGGGCTGATTTCGAACTTGAGATGTATGGAGAAGAACCAGGCATGCTCAAACACCACATGTCTGTCTGAGTCAATGTTCCACAGTGGAAGATTCAGAAGATTCTTGTTTATTGTTTTAATCTATCCAGGCTGACATCATATACCTCTTCACCGTTTACTTTTAAAAGCTCCCAGATTTGCCTAAACTCAATTGACAGGATTTTCCGGCTGTTTGACGTACAGCACGTCTGTCCACTGGAAAGATGTAATCCACCTTAATCAGACAGACACAGTGCCTGCAGAGTTTACACAGATTTTAATTTTTATATTTTTTCATTTTTTTATACTTTAATTTTATTTAGGATCAATTTAGTTTTTGTTTCTTGAGCATATTTTTTTCAAAAATGTTCGGTTAATTTTTTGTAATTCAGTTTTAGAAATTGAGAAATCACCAGAACATTTCAAGAATTATATATCTAAAATACCAAGACCTTTAAGTTTAAGATTGGCAAAACCTGCAGGAGAAAATTTCAATTAAGTTTAAAGGCAAGTTCACACCAAGAACAATAACTATAAAAATGGATAAAATACGTCTCTGTCGTCATGTTCTTCACATGCTCTGTTGTCGTTGTAATGATCCTGTCCTCCATCAAATCAACCTGTGGAACTGTTTTGGACCAAAGTCCCACTGTAGTCAACAATTGTATCCCTTGTCATCTTTGATCACCAAAATGATATATTTAAACGGTTTTTTTCCGGTGGAAAAAAATTTGTTCATGCCTTAAAATAGCTTGAATGTAACTCTACACCCTTGCCTCATTTAGTATATGTGGATCAATGAATATGCAAATTAGCACCGCCTTCATTCACTCATGCAGCTCAGAGATGAACTCGCTCAACTTACTGAGGTAAACGCTGCACAATGGTAGCGCTCTTTACATCGGACACATAACAGTAATTAATATGATTAGCCTCTTGCTTGACTATGTTATCAAACAGCTAATAATGTGTTGCTAATGTTACACAAACCATGTTCCCGTTCGCCATGTCAGTCCAACAGCTGCCTTCTAACAGTCAGTATCCTTACAAATGCTTTCAACAACTCAGAATATCAGTGGAGAAAGGCATATAGTTCATCATAACATCCTAATATACATCATACAACCGCCATATTGCTAAATCTACACGATTTTTCATATCAGCCAGGGCTCTAGACTTTTCCACTGGTTGCACTGGTGCTACCAACTTTCTCAGTTGGTCGCACCAGCACATGATTTACCTTTCTTTTTTTTTTGCTACAACAGGGGATTAATCAATGCATGCTTGATGAATAGTCATCTTAATCTTAAATATATTAAATCACAGTGGCTGATGGCCGTTATAAACCTGATATATATGTATAAAGCCTTCATAAATATATATAAAACTTTAATATATATATTTCGATTGCATTTCCAGTGAAGCTGAACTGAAGTCTGAATTCATTTCACACGGACCGACTGTCACACACAGAATATATGCATTCACTGTTGTATTCAAATAAATCTACAAGGTCTATGAAATTAAATGCTAATTAGATATTCAGAGATTTGTTTTTAATAATGCAGATGTGTATTTGCTGAATAAATAGAAACTTAATAGAACTGCATGTGTCTTGCCGAAGTACATTGTAGCTAGTGCTACTTTCTGTTTACAGGTGCTGGTCATATAATTAGAATATCATCAAAAAGTTGATTTATTTCACTAATTCCATTCAAAAAGTGAAACTTGTATATTATATTCATTCATTACACACTGACTGATATATTTCAAATGAAGAAGAAAGAAAATTAGATTATTACTTGAGACCAATACAAAGAAAGGATTTTTAGAAAGTTAGTTAGTTGGGGCTCCTTTTGCCTGAATTACTGCAGCAATGCGGCGTGGCATGGAGTCGATCAGTCTGTGGTACTGCTCAGGTGTTATGAGAGCCCAGGTTGCTCTGATAGTGGCCTTCAGCTCTTCTGCATTGTTGGGTCTGGCATATCACATCTTCCTCTTCACAATACCCCATAGATCTTCTATGGGGTTAAGGTCAGGCGAGTTTGCTGGCCAATTAAGAACAAGGATACCATGGTCATTAAACCAGGTACTGGTTGCTTTGACACTGTGTGCAGGTGCCAAGTCCTGTTGGAAAATGAAATCTGCATCTCCATTAAGTTGGTCAGCAGCAGGAATCATGAAGTGCTCTAAAACTTCCTGGTATACGGCTGCGTTGACCTTTGACCTCAGAAAACACAGTGGACCAACACCAGCAGATGACATGGCACCCCAAACCATCACTGACTGTAGAAACTTTACACTGGACCTCAAGCAACGTGGATTGTGTGCCTGTCCTCTCTTCCTCCAGACTCTGGGACCCTGATTTCCAAAGGAAATGCAAAATTTACTTTCATCAGACAACATAACTTTGGACCACTCAGCAGCAGTCCAGTCCTTTTTGTTTTTAGCCCAGGCGAGACGCTTCTGACGCTGTCTGTTGTTCACGAGTGGCTTGACACGAGGAATGCGACAGCTGAAACCCATGTCTTGCATACGTCTGTGCGTAGTGGTTCTTGAAGCACTGACTTCAGCTGCAGTCCACTCTTTGTGAATCTCCCCCACATTTTTGAATGGGTTTTGTTTCACAATCCTCTCCAGGGTGCGGTTATCTCTATTGCTTGTACACTTTTTTTCTACCACATCTTTTCCTTCCCTTCGCCTCTCTATTAATGTGCTTGGATACAGAGCTCTGTGAACAGCCAGCCTCTTTTGCAATGACCTTTTGTGTCTTGCCCTCCTTGTGCAAGGTGTCAATGGTCGTCTTTTGGACAACTGTCAAATCAGCAGTCTTCCCCATTATTGTGTAGCCTACAGAACTAGACTGAGAGACCATTTAAAGGCCTTTGCAGGTGTTTTGGGTTAATTAGCTGATTAGATTGTGGCACCAGGTGTCTTCAATATTGAACCTTTTCACAATATTCTAATTTTCTGAGATACAGAATTTGAGATTTTCCTTAGTTGTCAGTTATAATCATCAAAATTAAAAGAAATAAACATTTTAAATATGTCAGTCTGTGTGTAATGAATGAATATAATATACAAGTTTCACTTTTTGAATGGAATTAGTGAAATAAATCAACTTTTTGATAATATTCTAATTATATGACCAGCACCTGTATGTCTATGTCGAGTCACACAGGTAGTGGGCTATTCCGTAGTGGAGCAGAGCCGATCCCGGTTGAAAATAGTCTGAATATAAACACTTATTATAGGCGTACTGTTGTGATTCAGGATAAGACAAAAACACGGTTTGGAAAATGGATTCATGATGTACTCATTCATTATATAAATTTTGTTCATTTTGAAAAAAAAAAAAATTACGGACGGCAGCAGCTGCTGATACCTCCTTCTGTTACACATGCGCGAATAACGAGATCATGTACTCGCACAAATGAGACCACATAAAATTTTAACTCGCACTTTCTCAAAAAATAGTCACAGTCTGGAACCCTGTCAACAGAAAAATATACCAGAATAACCTGGCTTCTCTCGAGACTCCCCTGTTAGTGATATGCTAAATATGCTTGTGATATGATATGCTAAAGCCCGCCGGCATGTTGACGTGATTGGTTACAAGATAGCTTGTGACATCACAGACACCAGCGATTTCAAACCACAGTTTTGAGACTTGAGTCTTTTTTTCACTGCAGTTTTAAGGAAAACATTCTCAGCAATGGTGTTGACATTTGAATTTGCACATGGTTTGCATATTAAAAACACCACAGACATATGATCAACATTGAAAACTTGATTACTTGATTACTTTAATTTGGATTTTGCATATCCATTTGTAATCATCAAATAAACCTTTGTCATACAGGTCATATCACTGTCCACAGTTGGGATGTCTTCTCCCCAAAATGAATTATGAATGTATATGCAATTTTTTCATTTTCATTTTTTTTTATTAAACCTAACCACAGCAACAAGATAAATATAGAAATAAATCAAGAACATAATCTCATCTCTCCAGCACCAACATACAAACTTCATATTAATAACCCTGTAGGTCTCATCTGTTGGGAGATTCAAGAAGTGTGGTGTGGCACTAATACAGATGCTAACAAGAACACATGTTGGAGGAACAGCTTTAGACAACAGCGCCATCCCTCCAGCTAGAATCACGTGAACTCCAGGCTGGTGGACTGTTTATCTCATCTACTCTCTTGCGGAGACATGCCAGCACCCCTCGGACAAATAACGAAAAAGTGTGAATGCACATTTACATACATTTAGTGGTATCCCTTCAGCTCCTTTTCTTCTTTACTCTTTGCGAGCGTGCACGTGGCTTTTGTTCTGACATTAGCTGGGAGCTTCCAGATCACATTTTAGACAGGGTCTAAAATAAGCCCTCATAAAGCTAGCTGAGAGAAGAGTGACAGTGAGGAAGAGAGAGAGAGGGGGAAATGGCAAATGCACAATAAGGGATTTAGAAGGAAGGAAATGCAAGGTGGAGTGACTCCAAAACTTCTCTCAGTATAAGACAGAGCGGCCTAACAGATCTTAAGACTCTCAGCTTCATGCCACTCAAATCACGCCGCACTCCGCTAACCATTCTTAAAAGCAAAGCCTCGATTTCAGCACTTCAGGAGTAATTAATTCAGGAGTTGGACATCATTTAGATTTATTTTATCTGACATGGCTTTGAAATGTTTCTTCGAAGAGTCTTTTCAAATGCATTTTCACTATCGTTCAAAAGTTTGAGGTCAGTACTCAGTACATTTATACATTACTATTCATTAAAAAATCCTGAAAACAAGTAGTTTCCACAAAACATATTAAGCAGCGCAGCTATTTCACATTGATCATAATAAGATTTGTTTCTTGAGCACCAAATCAGCATATTGGAATGATTTCTGAAGGATCATGTGACACTGAAGACTGGAGTAATGATGCTGAAAATTCAGATTTGCAGTCACAGGAAAAAATTACATTTTAAAATATATTGAAATATAAAAGAGTTCTTTTAAATTGTAATAATATTTCACAGTCTTACTGTTTTTGCTGTAATTTTGATCAAATAAATGCAGCATAAGAGTTTTCTTTAAAAAAATATTTCAAAAAGTTTTGGACGGAAGTTTACAACTGTGCTTCTTAAGTCAGTGTGGAGTTTTGAGCACTCAAACTTTCATTTCGCTTCTGGGTATTGGGTAGTGCCTTGTGATGCTTCATTTTTTCCCCAAACTCCTTCCATCATTTTATTTATTTATATCATTCCCCTGAATTAACCCGCTGTCACTGCTTGTACTGTGTTTGCCCTGTCGTTGAGGATGAATGAAACCTCGCAGGATATAAATACGCCACAGAGGTTCAGAGTAAATAAAGCTGAAAATAACTGGAGGTGACAGAACCAGTTGGCATGTTTATGAGCACGGGCACAATCTCACCGCTCGCTCAATCTCACCGTCTATCGCGCCTAACCCCAGATTACCGCTCGCCAGAGGGATCACAACACCCAATCACAGACCGCGGGAGGGATTAAGAGTGGGAGAGACAATCACTAACGAAGGATTCTTAGAAATATTCATAAAGAACAGTCAGGGGAAAGACAGTGTTGGAGAGACAGCGGGCAGAGGGAAAAAAAGAGAGGGAGGGTTGCCAAACGACAGCAAGAGAGAGAGTGCACTTATGCAAGAGACGCATCAAAAAGAATCCAGTTAGACTGTGTTTTTATACGGCTCGCTCCGTTGATGTGCTGAAGAGTTATAATCGTGAAGAACAGCGGAGCGTTTCGTCTTCACCATGCACATCCTCCAATCCCACTGCGTTATAAGGTGAGACTCTTCTCCTACCTGTATCGCTCCACAAGCTGTGCTGCTCTCGGAACGTCTTGACAAGGTTCCCACGATCATGGAAAGACTGCAAATATCAGGGATTTTGAAAGTTGTGCTATCTAGACCTGGAAAATTGATGGAAATGAATCAAATTTTATTTAATAAAATGTGTGAATACATTTTTCTAGTTTTTCTGAGACCTAAAATGTTTCATCAACTTGAAATTATGTGCAAGTGCAATCGCAATCATATTGGTAATATTAGCAATTTTGGTTATAATGTTGTTGTTATTAGTAGTATGACTATTAGTAATAGAAATATTTTATTGTTATTGCTAATATAGTATATAATATGAATATTAGTTATATTGGTAATATTAGCAATACTGGTTATCCTATTATTAGTAGTAGTAGTATATTTTTAGTATTATTTTTATACTATCAGTAGTGGAAATAGTAATAATAGTATTTTATTGTTATTACTAATATAGTTTGAGTGACTAGAAAAATCCTGAAAAACCCATGTTAATTCATTGGTAAAATGTGTAGGAAATCCTAAATGATCTGTTCCTGATCTAGGGAATCTACTTCAGAACTTCTTGTGTGCGGAGATTGTTGCTGTTTTTGAGTTCTTCTGTGATGCATCGGTCGACTGTACGTGCAAATTTCTGATACTTCTGAATCATGTATGCTGCTGCAACTGAGTATTTGGTAAGAAACCATTTTAGTATCATCAGATCGGACCGATTATGAGCCGGCTGTTCGTCACTTTGTGAGTAAAACGATAGTCACTCATTCCTCGTTCATATTATGATATTACTGTGCAAACTGCAGCTGTCCGCTCAGATGTTACAGCGGTTGTCCTCTGTCCCTTTAATGGGAAAGTTGTGTAGCTCTTCCATTTGGGTTCAGAATAATTGATGTTTCTGTGGAGAGCAAGTGCCAACTTGGCTGTTATTTATTTATTTATTTGATTTACCCCTCCCATCCAGTTGTGACTAGGCAGCATCCTCTGAGGTTTCTTTTTATAGTGAGAGTGGAAAAAGCCCTTCCTGCTTTATCTTTCTTTCGTGTCCCTGTCTGCCCATTTACCTATCTTTCCATCGCATTCATCGTCTGTTTATCTTCTCACAGGAACTTTGCACATTGCGTTTGCCGTGATGGAATTATTTAATGAATTCTGTATTCAGTATTGATTATCTGGGGCATGTCGAAAAAGACTGAAATCTGCAATGCTTGTGTTTGATTTGTGTTTGTAGATCGTGTCTTTGTGACGAGTAGGTTCCCTTGGGGGCAGCAGATGATTGACAGTTGTATTGGTAAAACCGTCCATGACAGCAAATCAGAGTGATTGTGATGAAGACAACGCGGCTTTAGAGTGACATTTCTGTCGGCCGGAGATAGAATGAGAAAGACTAGTCTAGAGGCTTCAGTGTCCTAACAGAACCTCAGTCAGACATATTAAATGACATTCATAAATGACGTTCCACAGCTGCAGAATCAATACAGCAAATGACAAAAACAATGAGACGAGGGAAAGAACACACTAGCCAGTATTAGACTTTGAACCCTCTTTAATCTTTTCCCCATGGCTTTGAACAAAGATGGCCTTCTTTGTGTTTGTTTGTGTGACGTTTTGATGGCTTGAGGGAGTACATCACATGAACCTTGTTTTGTGTTCTCTTGGTAATTACTAGAAGATTCTATCAAATGAGAAAAGGGCAAACTCGAGAAACTAACAAAAAGTACCAATGGGATTTTTGAAGTGCCTTAGAACAGGGGTTTCACACTGGAGTTTGGGAACCTCCAGGGGACCTTAAGAGGGTGCATATATATATATATATATATATATATATATATATATATATATATATATATATATATATTAGTTAGGAAAAGGTCAACATTTTTATCGTAGGCTAGTATTTTTAGACAGTATTTTTTGTATGGGTAATGAAAGGTGTTTTTTTTGTAATAGAAAAGATTTTAATGTTTAAATTCATATTTTATATCTTTGACTCATTATGCATTCAAGGTACTTTTTCCCCCTCAAAATCAAGCTCATGATTGTGTGTAAACTCATAATAGATTCACATGGAGTTTTACAACAGCTCACCCTGTAGAAATCAAACTCTTTTTGATGTATATTTAAAGAGGCTAGCATTAGCGTTAGCAGTGGCAAAGGCGTTGAAAGGGTGTTGAAAGACTAGCAGCAAATTCTATCAGATTTGCCTGCGTTATTTGGGCACTTTGTTACATAACTGTTCTCTTTCTCCCAGCATAGAGCTGAGCCACTCCAGCCCTTTAATCACAGACAGACTCGATGTACTGGGCGACTGTAGCGTTCACACGTATATGTCGCTGGAGGTCGTGGAGTAGCTGTATTGTTAAGCCATGTTGTCCAGCTGTATCAGGCGGATCACTGTCTGCAGTCTCATTGGTAGTCGCTGCATTACGTCACTGCTCAATTGCCCTGCTCAGCTTTGTTACATCAGTAACTGTCTCTGTATCTCATGACTCCAGAAATTGCCAGCTCTCATTGATAATTAATGATGGTCGGTCATTTTAGTGCTGTCAGTGTACATGCCTCTTTAGTCGTAATGGGTGTTCCTGCTGCTGACCTGATGTTATTGGTGAGGCGGCAAAACTAGTCATAGCTTTTGAGAAGTTGATCACAAATGGGATGTTTTGCTTGGTTTTTTTTTGTTTTTTTTTGCTTTGCTTTGTTTTTCCTTTTGTTAGTGGTATTGCGTAATGCTAGGAATTTTTAAAAGAAGATTGAAAAGCCTTTTAAGAAGTTTTTAATATATATATATATATATTTGAAATTGTCAACTGTCATTGAAATTGACTTTCTTTTATTTATTTTTTTAATTAATGGGAAGTTTTGTAATGACTTAAGGTGAAGTATGTACGTTTTTTTTTTTTTTTTTATGTTAAACTACATTTTCTTAAGCCAGGTTATTGTCCATTGGCTACTATTAGAATGCAATTCATTGGTTTATCTCCCTCAAATGTGTAAATATTGTGAGTTGTCCACTTCAATCTCTTTCCACCTCAACCTATAGCGAGAGTTTGGGGCGAGGTTACTGTAGCAGGCTTCACCTTTAACTTTGTAATATTAAGAAAAAAACCTTTTTGTAGAAGAATATTTAAAAAAATATATACATTTGTATATATATTTTAAAAATTATTGTAAATCGGCAGCTTCCGGTTGCTTTGTCACTGTATGTTAAATTACTGTTTTGTTTTTATTTTTATTTTGTGTATTGGACTTTTATCATTTTAGTAGATAAGTTTAAATAAAATGTAAAGTTTGGGAAGAGGGAAGGGGAGTGAGCTCAGTCCCGTCACACTCAGGACTTGAACGTGTCAGGAACACGTGCACCATGGCTCTGACAGTTGCCTGTATTTGCAGTCTTTTGTTTTGATCATCACTCTCTCAAATCAAAATGACAGGATTGCCATGTTTTTGGAGCACTTGGAGCTGAATGTGTGTTGGTTAAAAATATAAAGTGATTCCACGGGGGATTGCAACTATCGAATCATGTGCCTAACATGTATTATGTACTAACTCTTCTCTCTTTCTCACCCTCTCGTTTTCCAGGTGGCTCGATGGCCCGAAAAGGAAGAGAAAGAACAGCCAGTGTTCGGTGAAGAGCATGTCTGGTAAGATGACTCGCAAAAAAACACTGATGCTCTTGCCTAGAGCTGCAGCAGTATGCTTTCCCCTCCTCTGTCCTCCCAGAATACATCACCGACTGCACATTTCTGAGAAACACTCGAGAAACCCTGTGGGAGAAAAAGATTTTCAGTTTCCCCGTGATCTTCCTTGCTTCAACTCCAGCATCCGTTTGCTCAATAGACTTGTTGTTATGTGATGTTCTGGTGATACTCCTTCAGGACTTTTTAACTTGCATTAAAGCAATCGTTCTCCCAGGCTAATGTGCTGTGTAAGGATTGGCTTTGTATTGGTTTGTGTAAGGAGTAGCTGTTCAGTTAAGGAAGTTCAACAAAGTTGGCCTTGATGTTTAAGCATAGTACATTATCAGGACACCCCATCTCCATTTGGTTCATCACCTCATGACCACAGCAGCCAGATAAACCAAGCCAGATATATCCCAACATCATCTTCATTGGGATGTGCTTGGGAAAAAAGACGCTAGAGCAGTGTGGTAATATTTACAATTGGCCTACACTGCTGATTAGTGTTTTATTTCATTCAAAGGATTTTTTTAAAAGAATGTAAGTCTAAAAAATACTTATCCCAATAAATATGCCATATTTTACATGAGTCTGCATTTTTTATTAACCTCCATCTTTGCACCACCTGCTGGTGATATTTGCAAATATTAATGAAAGAAGTTACAATTTTTCATTCCCATTTCAACTATTTTAGCTTTAAAAATGTTTAATCAGGGAAAAATTTCCCTGGAACAATTTGTTACATGTGATAATAGTTAATTTTATTATTAGTTTTCATCTTCTTTTAGCAGCTTATACTCTCAATACTGTTATTCAGCAAAGAAGCATTTAATTGATCAAAAGTGACATTAAATACCATTATAATGTTACAAAAGATTACTAATTCAAATAAATGCTGTTCTTATTAATTTTGTATACATCAAAGAATCCTGAAAAAAGTGTCACGGTTTTCACAAAAGTACAGCTGTTTTCCAAATTGATAGTATTAAGAAATGATACTTAAGCACCAAATCAACATTTTGGAATGATTTATAGAGAATAAGCGGAAAACAGTTCATTTAAATGGTAAAAATATTACACGATATTACTGTTTTACTGTATTTTTGATCAAGTAAATGCATCCTTGGTGAGAATAAGAGACTTATTTCAAAAATGTTTAAAACAATCTTACCAACCCCAAACTTTTGAATGGTAGTATATAATTTTTCTTATCTATGAAAGGCTTCACAAATTTGTTGAGAGGCTAAAGCAGTTGACTAGGATGAGGCAAGAGATTGTTTTTCCTGTCAGAAACACTGCCAGATCTTAATTGCTGCCAAGTGACACTTTCAGAGTCACTCCGGGCTCTTCAGGGCTTTCAACAATCAAGGTTAACAAGACTAGGTCTTATATAGGTTCTCAGATAACTGTAAAGTGTGTCATTTCTGCAGTAGGTCAACTATAAACGAAATTTGAATTTGAAATAATGACCGTTTTCTTTCAGTTTCCAGTTCCCACCCCCAAACTGACACCACTGTTTGGAACAAGAGTTAAACACTGCCAAATCTCTCTCTTTCTCTCTAATATTTTTTTTGTTGTTGTTGTTTGTTTGCTTGTGTTGTATGGTAGGGTACATCCCCAGCTATCTGGAGAAGGATGAGCCATGTGTGGTGTGTGGAGACAAAGCTACAGGCTACCACTACCGCTGCATCACCTGTGAGGGCTGTAAGGTAGGACTCCTTTGCTATCACTTGTGCACAGTGACATCTGTTAACAGACACCTCAGCCCCACATCTATATATACAGACTAGACTGTCACTTCACGTAGAGTCACGGTGTGGAGCTGGTCCAATCTTTTCAACAATACACCCTGTTGTCATTTGTGAAACTTAGACTCCTATCACTATCAAACCTGTCATATCACATGCGTAAAAAATCCACTATCTGTCTCTCTGTATGTGAAGGGAGAGGATTGTGAGTGACAACTGTGCTGTGAAAGTCTTTGTGACTCCTGTCTAAACAGGCTGATTTGAAAAGCTCTGAGAGCTTGCAGATTCCCGCACTGCAAAAAAAAAGTTTTCTAATAAGATGTCTGCTAAACATCCTTCAAATTAGGGATGTCACTAAGCTAAGGTTGTCAGCAACTCCTGCATTTGCATGCGCTCTGTGCAATTATATTATTTTATTTTATTTTATATAATTTTATTGTATTTTTTTCTTTTTTTTTGTTTTCTTTTGTTTGTTGTTTGTTTTGTTTTTTTGTTTGTTTGTTTTTGGTTTGTTTTTTGTTGTAATTTGCCAAAATAAAGAAATGTATTCAAGAGCGTATTAGTGTGTGGTATTGAATTTAGGATCAAGACTAATTTTTGTATTGACTACTGAAATTTTAGCATTTTGGCAACCCTACAGAAAACAAGAGAACATTGCAGAAGATATCATTAAGATATAAGAGTTGTTAAGATATAAGTCATCGGCAAATATTTTTTGTTTGCTTGTTTTAAGCATTCATCAATGTAACTTGTAGGCTGCTTAAAACAAGATCAATTTATTTGAAAATGAGGCTACAACTTTATTCATTTATATATTCTCTGAAAACGAAGTTTTACTCTCATACACATTTTTGACTCTCAAAAGGATTTTTAGATACTTTTACAGCAAAACGAGACAAAAAGCCTCTTTGCATCCACCTGCTCCATATGTGACAGAAAACACCTGTGTGACTCCCTGCCTCTGAATACACTCTTTATCCAACTCACTCCCAGGGATTCTTCAGGCGCACCATCCAGAAGAATCTCCACCCCTCTTACTCCTGTAAATACGATGGCTGCTGCATCATCGACAAGATCACCCGCAACCAGTGTCAGCTCTGCCGCTTCAAGAAATGCATCGCCGTGGGCATGGCCATGGATCGTGAGTGACTTCTCACACACTCATGCAAATAACATACAAAATGCAAAAACACACACAGACAAAGAAAAACATATGTTTTGCATGAGAGTCACTATGATTACAAACATTAGTGACCTCAAGTCAGACTCTCACTGTACACAGTCTGTTCACTGTTCATCAGCAGTTGTCCTCATCTCCAAGTTGTTCTAAGCTTATAGAATTTCTAATAAACACGTGTTAAATAAGGAAAATAATTCAAAACAGAAGTGTTTGAACTTCTACATCAGACATTTGGTCCCCACTATTTTGGATCACGAATGCAGCCCTGCTCTTTACATACACAAATGCATGTTGACAGCGAAGGTACATTAATCCTATGCAAACTGAAGTGCTCAGTCTGGGGTTCCCCTTGCATATGTCTTTACGCCTCACATATGTACAGCACATTCCACAACACATTTCTTCTTCCTCTGTCATTCCCTCTCTCTCTCTCTACTCTATGTTTTAAGGATGTCTCTTGTTTCTACTTTGATCCATCCCTGATGCTCTTACTCGTTCTGTCACTGTCATTCTGCACTGCAAAATCATTACTTTTGTTTTCCAGGAGAAGTGTCTAAATATCCTTAAAATGAAAGATTTACTGGAAAAGCAACTTGACCAACCAAATTAAGAGGACCATAACTTAATTGTGCAGTATAATGTGTTTTATGAGTCATGAGAGAGGGATAATTAACTCATTTTTCTCTTTGGTGTAGTGGTTCTGGACGACTCCAAGCGGGTCGCGAAACGGCGCTTGATTGAGGAGAACCGTGAGAAGCGGAAAAAGGAGGAGATGGTCAAGTCCTTGCAGAATCGGCCAGAACCCACCAGCTCAGAGTGGGAGCTGATCCGTATGGTGACAGAAGCTCACCGCCACACCAATGCACAGGGCTCTCACTGGAAACAGAAACGCAAGTTCCTGGTAAGCAAGCACCTTGTGTCTGCATGTGCAATGTCAGGTCAAGTCAGTTTTGTTTGAATAACTGTTGTTATTCAAAAACTAAAACTATAACTAATACTAGAGCTGCACAATTAATCATTAAAAGATCACGATCTCAATTCAAACACCCATGCAATCTCATTCCTAAATGACAATGATTCGCCTGGGTCTGTTAAAGCTTTGACCAAATCACACCAGAACATTCAAATCTCAAAGTCATGTATAGGTATGAAACAGCTTGACAAAAGTTTATTTATTTATTTTTTCAGAATTGTCAACCACACAGTATTGTTAGTTCTGTGTTATAAATATTCGTATTATCACTGAAGAACTGTGATAAAAGTTTAAAAGTTTATAGTTGGAATATATAAATACTGATGTCTATGGAAGCGATCAAAAAAGATAATGACCTTTTGAAAGTAACACGGCGATTCAAATAACGATTGTATTGATTGCAATCAAAGTGACTGTTAAAAAATGTGTTAAATGAATCATTGATGCAAGAGATTCATTCAATGCTGATTCATCCAGTAATGAAACAAGGGAAGTAGCCGATTTATGAGTGAGTCATTGAATCATTCATTCAAACCAATTTTATTTTTTTTTTTAATAATTCATTCAGATTCATTAAACATTTTGAATAGACTGCAGCAATTAACACTTGTCAGAACCTAAATTACATGTTATTTTGTTTATTATTCTGTTCAAAATTGTGGGGGAAATGTGATCTCTGTTAGTAATAAAGCTGAAGTAAAACAAACTGAAATAAAAATATATTTTAAGCTATGTTTAATCTATATATAGTTCCCGTTTAGCTATATAAAAAAAACTAAAATCTCATTAAAAAAAATATTGATATATATATACTATTATAGTATATAAATAATACTAAAATTACACTGGTATTATGTTTATCATTCAGCTTGAAAGCAGCTTTACAGAAAATAGTAGCTTCTAAATTAGTACTATATTTCTATATAATAATAAGGAAAAGCTTATAGCTTAAGTAGATGAGAGAGAAATTTATTTTATTAGTCTGTTTTATTTGTGTGCATTTATTTTATTTCTTTGTGTCTGGTCACTACATTTTATTTTAGCTTAGCCCATCGCTATGGCCTTATCTGCCTGTGCCGATTAGCATTTGTTTACACAGCTTGCTAATCAATTTAATGAGTGACAATACCAGTCCGCACATATCAGTTGTGACCGGGCAACAGCTAGCGGTAAAGCCACAGTTAGTGACAGGTATAACTGGAATTTAAAGACAGAGTAACTGCACACTCACTTATTATTACCAACGTTTCAGCAGACAAGCAGCCTTCGTCAAAGTAATAACTGGAATGTTGCCATGAATGGCCTTTGTAAAAGTGTCTCTGTTTATGAAGAAGGAAGGAAAGAGGAAGGAAACAGTTTAGACGGTATTAATCGCTCATTCGCACAATATACTACCTACTGTGAAAGGTGGCAGGATAAAGGAAGAGAAAATGGAAAGGAAGAGTTTAGGAGAGAGAGACACAGGATATTTTCTCAAAGTGTAATGGGCTTCCTTACCAAACATGGGGGTTATCTGTCCTGAAAGACTAGTCAATCTTAAAGAGAAGATTCATTTACTCACACTCATGCCATTCCAAACCTTCTAGACTTTATTTTTCTGTGAATCACAAAAAATGTAAAAGCTTCTCTTTTTGGTTTTTTGTGTCCATTACAATGAAAGTCAATTGGCTCCAGTGTTCTTTTGGACCCCATTGACTTTGTATGGACAGAAACAATTCTTCAAAGCATTCCTTACCAGAGTTCACATACATTCAAGCGAGCATATGCACGGTATCTGAGCATGTCTTACTAAGAGAAGCCAAAAGTTTCTTCTCTCTGCCCACCGAACACCCACCGTCCTCCCAGCTGTTACGAGCGCCATCAAAGCCCTGACGCACACCAGTCTAAACATTCGGCTTGTACTAGACCCTGTTACGATCATCCACAGGGGACAGAGAAACCACTTCCCCGGCCGGCTGAGAAATCCTGTAAAACGGCCCATAAAGAATTCAGCCTATATAACCTTTACTACCAAGATATGCCTCCAATAACAGTGCAAGGCCGAGACCCCGAATGACCCCGATAAACTGCACTCTCTTTCTCCATGGGAACACTCACTCCATCCTGTCTGTAGTCCAACTGGGCTGTCTTAAGATCTCTGTAGTGAGAAAGCACAGTGCCAAGTTCTCAGCACTGAGAAGGCCAGAGTGGACCAGTAGAGGGGATAGTTTACACTGGGGTCTTACAGGCAAAGGCTACGTTTGGGACGTATCCAGGGCCTGCCCTACCCCTACCTCCTGGAAGAAGAGACACACACAAACTTTGGTTCATGCTTGTTAAAACTTACACAAATACACTAGTGCGGCACAGTTAAAAGAGTCCTGTCCGTCTGGGACAGCGTAAACACAAACACACAAATCTTAAACAGCAGCAGAAGTTCCTTAGAGGCACATTCTGAATCGCTGAAGAGATTCTTTTGTGTTTTATTTACTTTCTAGAAACTTGTCTCTCTGTGTGGTCTACGTTGTAATTTCTGATCTGTATATGTCACATGAAGGCTTCCTATCAGCCTTAGCACTAATAAACGGTAATATTAATAAGAATAATTATTCAAACAGCTTGTCTGTCACAGCTGAAGTGTCTTGACCTTGTTTGCTCTCACAGCCTCACAATGAAACAAAATAGTGTTTGTATGCAAGCCAGCACTTTTTTTCTGCAGTCTTGTCTTGATTTAGGTGTCTTTGTTTAGTTTTAAATCTTTAGGTCTGTCAAATTTAAATTTTTGATCGGGGTTGTTTATGCGCAGACATGCTGATATCACAAAATTCCATGAATATTAATTAGGTCTGGACAGATTCCTTTTTTTACATTTTGATAATAAATATTTGCAAGGCTGCATATATTTGATCAAAAATACAGTAATTAAAATTACTCTTCTATTTTAGTTATTACTGTGAAGGCAAAGCTGAATTTTCAGCATCATTACTCCAATCTTCAATTTCGCATAATCTTTCAGAAATCATTCTAAAATGCTGATTTGGGACTCAAACAGTTGTGCTGATTAATATTTTAATGGAAACCATGATATTTTTTGATTCTTTGAATAGAAAAAAAATTTGTAACATTATAAATGTCTTTACTGTCACTTTTGATCTATTTACTCAGCAACTGTGCATACAAAAATAAACATATTATATACATTTACAATTACATACATATTTAATTTGATAACTTTTCATAATCCTTTTTTTTTGCTGAATGCATTCCTGAGAATGCATTCACTTGTTATTCTTATATGTCAGAGGTGTTGAATGCGGTACATGAATCATAGCCGTGTCTCGCATTCAAAAACTATATATGCAACTGTACCAGCCAACATGTAATGCTGTAATTGCAGCTCTGCCTCTTGAGTACTTATAACCACCTCTATTCTGACTCATGTAACACGCCTCTTACTGCATACATAGAATGTCGCTCCAGATACCACGGCTACTTGGCTCTTTGTCCAGAGTTTTTACATGGCTGACCTCTAATTCACCCCGAAGAGACCAAACGCTGTGGTTTTCCAAGGCTATCAGCCTACATAACTGCAAAGTCAGACCCCGCGCATGCATCTCGTTCTGTCTATTTGTATATTCATTCATATATTCTGCAATGGAAAGGCATTATGTTGCTTGTTACAAAAGCCACTTTTCAGTTTCACTGCCAAGTTAAAGTCACAGTTAACCCTCTGTGAATCTGTCTGTCTGCAGCCGGAGGATATCGGACAGTCTCCGGTGGCCCCCACATCAGACGGTGACAAAGTGGATTTGGAGGCCTTCAGCGAGTTTACCAAGATCATCACCCCAGCCATCACACGTGTTGTTGACTTTGCCAAAAAACTGCCCATGTTTTCGGAGGTGAGAGTGCTATCGCATTTTGTTTTTATTGTACAAAATTTTTAATTGTTTTGTTGAATTAAACCTTGTAATGTTAGTGTCCATCTGCCTGATTAGCTGAAAATACGCTGCCATCCTGCTATAATTTGTGTTGTATGAATGTCCTGTTTTTGTCCTGCACAAAAAAGTTTTTTTGTGCCTCTGATATGTATGTGTGTATATATATATATATATATATATATATATATATATATATATATAAATATAAAAAAAATAATAATTTCATGATTTCACAGAAAGTATGACGGCAGATAAAAATATACAGTAAAAAATGACTTTCAAGTGATTCATTACAAAAGTGCGCATCAACTATGCTAAACACAGAAGCGCTAGATCAGTCCTCTCACGCATCATGCGCGCACATTTGAACTTTTACTTTTAATGGCGGTTGGCACATCCATTTGAAGGTGCATACCACCACCTACTGCACGGCACCTGCGTGACAGCTGACGTAAAATAACGGATCGGAATAAATGAGAAAAGGCCGATACAGATCAGTTAAAAAAATGCTTAATTGGCCCTGATCCTTGAAGTCTGCTCGGGTCATCCCTAGTTATTTGTAATTGTTGGCAAATCATTCAGCAGATAAAACAGTTGCACATATTTAGTGAATGTGTCAGTGTGGGTGGGTATGTATGTAGCCTATGTGCTATCTGTCATGTTGGGATGATTTGTACAGTTGTGGCGTTTGTGTGTGTGTGTGTGTGTGTGTGTGTGTGTGTGTGTGAGATATTGCCACATTACATCACTCATAGTTATGTGGCATTCTCTCCATATTTAACATTCACCAACTCTCTCTTAACCGCAAGTGTGAACATTCTTGCATAGTAGACTACACAGCACCCTTATGGCAGCAAATTTATTATCGTCTACACAATAAATTTGTCGTCATCCGCTACCTCTCGGTCTATTTTCTATGTTGAGCGTAATGCCTCCTGTATTTCCACACTTTGACTTTGACACACCTAGACAGACTGTAATACAAATAATAATACTGAACAGTATTTGACTGAACCTTGTTGCTTTTGTAAATGATGTGAAATGTTTTATATATGTGACACTGGACCACAAAACCAGTCATAAGTTACACGGGTATGTTTGTAGCAATAGCCAACAATACATTGTATAGGTCAAAATTATCGATTTTTCTTTATGCCAAAAATCATCAGGATATTAAGTAAAGATCATGTTCCATGAAAATATTTTGTAAATTTACATAAATATATAAAAAATGTATTTTTGTGAGTGGATATGCATTGCTAAGGACTTTATTTGGACACCTTTAAAGATGATTTTCTCAATACTTTGATTTTTTTTTTTTTTTTCACCCTCAGATTCCGATTTTCAAATAGCTGTATCTCAACCTAATATTCTATCCTAACAAACCATACATCAATGTAAAGCTTATGTATTCAACTTTCAGATGATGTATAAATCTCAATTTAAAAAAAATGTACCCTTATCACACATATCAGTGTATAAATATCGCTTACGTCGACTAATAGTCATCAAGGATGGGCATTTTGACACATTTCTGTGTATTTCACAGTTTAGGTGCGCAACCAAAGACATTGGTCTTCGTATTAATTAAGAGAAGGTACACCGCCATC
This sequence comes from Zacco platypus, assembly GCA_038088235.1. Lineage (NCBI taxonomy): Eukaryota > Metazoa > Chordata > Actinopteri > Cypriniformes > Xenocyprididae > Zacco > Zacco platypus. The sequence goes on from CM076068.1 coordinate 14,997,212, forward strand.
TTACTCAGACAAAAATAATTTGAATGCACCTGCCGTCGTAAACACGACTTCTCACCTCGTAAATACGAACTTCCCAGGAGGACTTGAACGCACCATGAGTGCAGGACCTCAAGGGTACCATAGAAACATTAGTGGTTTGCCGTTGATTGATGTTGTGACACTCGCGAACAGCACTGAACGTACTCCAACTTGAAATGCATTATTATTATAAACTTTTCATTAACTTCAGTAGGCTGTACAACAAAGCAATTATAATTGGTTTCTTTTTCTGCGGAAAGCTGATCTCTAGTGATGCCTAATTTTTTGTTGATCATTTGTTGGTAATGCGTGAGAGACCTGGCATACTGTAGGTTCCCGACCGTTCCTTCATTTCATAATTAGGGCTGTCAAAGTTAACACATTAATATATGCATTTATGTAAATCTGTTTAACACTACAATTTAAAAAAAAAAATCAATTTGACATTTATAACTACTTCATTCTTTGCTGTGTGAATAGTCAGAAAAGAAAAGAAAAACTAAAAAAGCTTAATCATTGTCAATACTGAAACCTCTACTGGCATATATAAAAAGGATCAGAATTCATGTGAACTAATAATTTTTAAATCAATTGAATTTGCATTCAATAATGCTTTTCAAGGCCTCAGGGGAATACCACAGCAGGTTATTGTGTATTATCATGTATTATGTATCATCACAGCAGGTTATTTTGCATTATCATGTGATTTCTAATTTCTGTAGCTGCCTTGTGAGGATCAGATCATCCTGCTGAAGGGCTGCTGTATGGAGATTATGTCTCTACGAGCTGCAGTTCGATATGACCCGGAAAGCGAGACCTTGACCCTGAGTGGGGAGATGGCTGTCAAAAGAGAGCAGCTTAAGAATGGAGGGCTGGGCGTCGTGTCTGACGCCATCTTCGACTTGGGCAAGAGTCTGGCTCAGTTCAACCTGGATGACACAGAGGTGGCCCTGCTGCAGGCCGTACTGCTCATGAGCTCAGGTGAGAGAGGACAACCTTCATTACAGTAATCCTGCTCATATACCAAAATCAGCCTTTGTGAGAGAAATCTCAAAACTGAATCAGCAGCAAAAAGTAGCCAAATGGATTTGAGATGAATGTTAGGCTCTGTTCCTGAAGCTAGTGAGCTGCCTTGCTGTCTGCTGCCTACATAAGCTGCTGCCTTCTATGGTAACATGCTCGAAACTCGAAATAGAACTCAAAGCTAAGAATTGAGCCCCAACAGTTCTCCTTTAGATGAAGCGTGTTCAAGAGAATTCATCAAACCTGTAACAGTCTGGTTCTGGGAGTAAAAACCCCATTCATTTTCTCCATAGAAAGAATTTGGGGTAGCACTTTATTTTACAGTCCTGTTCCCCATGTACATACTATATATTTATTACAGTAATTGGGTACGGGTAATCCTAGGTACTTATCCTGAACCTACCCCTAAATCTAACCTTAACCCATATAGTTACCTTATATTACCCAGTACTTTCTTTGGTAAGTACACTGTAATTACAAGTGCACGTACTGTAAAAAAAAAGTGCAACCAAATTTGGTATAAGACTTTCATTATATTTTGCAATGAATGTAAAGTTTTTTTCAAATATACTTTGCAAAATCTAAATATTCATTAGTCACCATCAGGGCCGTCACCAGAACATATAGAATGGGGAGGCATTTCATTTTCATTGGAGGGCACACATTTGTATGATCTGAGACTTTCACCTAAACAATAACATCCCATATTTATTATTAATGAAATAGAACAAGTTCTATACAAAACACGAGGTAGTCCATCCTAATTAGACCAAACTACACCAAAAACTAAACCCTTTTGCATTATGCCTATATACTTTGCAACACAAGGCACGAAAGCTTTTCAATTCCTCGATCAACACAATGATAAAAACGATATATACCAATAAAATAAGGCAATAAAAATATGTAGCCTACATCATAGCATATTCATGTGGAACAAAGACTGATCATAGGCTGAGGTTGAGCCAACTCCAGAGTAAGGAGATGCTGTTCCCTTATAAAAACACATTTAAATAGATTAATTTCCTTGAAATAGTTTTAGGTTACTTGCCACTGCACAACCTCCATATCCCAACATAAACACTGCTGATAAATTATTTGTTAATAAAGCGTCTATGTTCACAAACAACTGTTAACAGATTGCAAAAAGCGTGCAAAGGGCACTTCCTTTGTAATCACAAAAAATCTCACTCATCCTAGTTCATCGCGATCTCGAGAAGTTCTGTAGCAATAAATGAAACTGACTGCACAATGAATTTCTTATTTAAATAATTGTTTGTTATAATGACTGAACATTTCCCAGTGTGCAGAACTCAGAACCCGCGCACCGCTCAAAACACCAAAGTTTTTGTTCAGTGCTAACTTAAACACTTCTGATTGGTCATTGCGTTCAAGAAATCAACATACAGTGGGTACGGAAAGTATTCAGACCCCCTTAAAATTTTCGCTCTTTGTTATATTGCAGCCATTTGCTAAAATCATTTAAGTTTATTTTTTTCCTCATTAATGTACACACAGCACCCCATATTGACAGAAAAACACAGAATTCTTGACTTTTTTGCAGATTAATTAAAAAAGAAAAACTGAAATATCACATGGTCCTACGTATTCAGACCCTTTGCTCAGCATTTAGTAGAAGCACCCTTTTGATCTAACACAGCCATGAGATACACAACCAGTCTTTTTGGGAAAGATGCAACAAGTTTTTCACACCTGGATTTGGGGATCCTCTGCCATTCCTCCTTGCAGATCCTCTCCAGTTTTGTCAGGTTGGATGGTAAACATTGGTGGACAGCCATTTTTAGGTCTCTACAGAGATACTCAATTGGGTTTTAAGTAAGGGCTCTGGCTGGGCCATTCAAGAACAGTCATGGAGTTGTTGTGAAGCCACTCCTTCGTTATTTTAGCTGTGTGCTTAGGGTCACTGTCTTGTTGGAAGGTAAACCTTCGGCCCAGTCTGAGGTCCTGAGCACTCTGGAGAAGGTTTTCATCCAGGATATCCCTGTACTTGGCCGCATTCATCTTTCCCTCGATTCCAACCAGTCGTCTGGTCCCTGCAGCTGAAAAACACCTCCACAGCATGATGCTGCCACCACCATGCTTCACTGTTGGGACTGTATTGGGCAGGTGATGAGCAGTGCCTGGTTTTCTCCAGACATACCGCTAGAATTAAGGCCAAAAAGTTCTATCTTGGTCTCATCAGACCAGAGAATCTTATTTCTCACCATCTTGGAGTCCTTCAGGTTTTTTTTTTTGTTTTTTTTTTTAGCAAACTCTATGCGGGCTTTCATGTGTCTTGCACTGAGGAGAGGCTTCCGTCGGGCCACTCTGCCATAAAGTCCAGAGTGGTGGAGGGCTGCAGGGATGATTGACTTTCTACAACTTTCTCCCACCTCCCGACTGCATCTCTGGAGCTCAGCCACAGTGATCTTTGGGTTCTTCTTTACCTCTCTCATCAAGGCTCTTCTCCCCCGATAGCTCAGTTTGGCCGTACGGTCAGCTCTACGAAGGGTTCGGGTCGTCCCAAATGTCTTCCATTTAAGGATTATGGAGGCCACTGTGCTCTTAGGAACCTTAAGTGCAGCAGAGTATGTATTTTTGTAACCTTGGCCAGATCTGTGCCTTGCCACAATTCTGTCTCTGAGCTCTTCAGGCAGTTCCTTTGACCTTATGATTCTCATTTGCTCTGACATGCACTGTGAGCTGTAAGGTCTTATATAGACAGGTGTGTGGCTTCAATCAGTATAGTCCAATCAGTATAATCAAACACAGCTTGACTCAAATGAAGGTGTAGAACCATCTCAAGAAGAAATGGACAGCACCTGAGTTAATACTGAATACTTGACCATGTGATATTTCAGTTTTTCTTTTTTAATAAATCTAGAAAAATGTCAAGAATTCTGTGTTTTTCTGTCAATATGGGGTGCTGTGTGTACATTAATGAGGAAAGAAAATGAACTTAAATGATTTTAGCAAATGGCTGGAATATAACAAAGAGTGAAAAATTTAAGGGGGTCTGAATACTTTCTGTTCCCAATGTATATGTGTGTGATTGGCTACATTGCTCAACGCTACAAAAACACGATGAAAAGCCTTGTCGTTCTTCAGAGCGCAAACACAGATAGGCAATAGATCCTTTGCCTAATGTTTCACCAATATGCTAATATTATAGTGAAAACTGAATCCTAGAACAGCAGTCATGTGCAGTTTTTCCATCTAAAAGCAATCAGAAGTATATATAATGTATAATATAATAGTAAATTTATTCTACTAACCAATACATATCAATAGTTTTTGATATTTTATTGTCAATCACAGTACTTCATGGGATTATTGTATATTCCCTCATAAAAAATCTATTTTTGCTCATTTTCAGATACTTTTTGCTTTAAATCAAACTTTACAATACTTTACATCTGGATTGTGAATTTGATGGCTAAGAACGCTGACTAGTAAGCAGTATTATTTTAGTATTATTTGTATACTGTTATCATTATTCAGTCATTTTAGTCATTTTTCAGTTAAACATTTAATAGTTTTTGTTTTTGATAATAATAACAACACTTCTAGTAAGACAGATAACAAGGTTCTTGGTAAACATGGTGTTTGGTAAATATTGTAGTGGTAGAAGTATGTGAAGGTATATGAAACCTAACTAGATGATTTTTGAAATAAAATATTTTGCTACAATTCTAAATTGTCATAAACTGAGTATTGTCCTTGCATCTTCTCTGGTCCATCTCTTCAGATCGCACAGGCCTGACATGTGTGGAGAAGATCGAGAAGTGTCAGGAGATGTACCTCCTAGCGTTCGAACACTACATCAACTATCGCAAGCACAACATTCCCCATTTCTGGCCCAAGCTGCTGATGAAGGTGACGGACCTGCGCATGATCGGAGCCTGCCACGCCAGCCGCTTCCTGCACATGAAGGTGGAATGCCCCACTGAACTCTTCCCCCCACTTTTCCTGGAGGTCTTCGAGGATCAGGACGTGTGACGTCTCAGCGAGGCGCAGCAGGAGAATCAGGAACGTTTCGTAATCCGTGTTTCTCTCCCCGTCTCACCCCCTCCATGCACCAAACTCACCAGCAGCAGCTGCATTGGCAGGGGTCAACTTCAGAAAGGCTTTCATATGGGGGGTTAAGTCGACAACTTTTTGTTTTTGTTTTTTGGCTTTTCGCAGAAAACTCAGCCCTCCCTCATCCACTAAACTCCCCATGCGTGGCCCTTCTGTCTCGGCATGATGTCTTATACTGGTTTATCAACACCTTAGACAGAGAATATACACACATACACACACTCTTATGTGTGCTTACAGGTGCAGTACTTATATGACTCGAATCCTCCGATGAGCTTGTATGCATTTGTACACGTAGAGACTGCACTACTGTCATGCCACCACTGGAGGTGCCCTCTGCTAAGACTGGATGGCAGCTGGCATGTAGATTCCTCCGCCAGGTCGTGAAGTGGTCAGTTAATTTCAGTCATCGAAATCTCAGTATTTTTGTGAGATTAACCGCTGTTATCTTTTATTCACATGCTAATGTGGAGCTTCTTTAATAGACCTCATGACTCTCTTCAATATTGAGCCTGTGTATGGAGCGGGAGGACATTTTTGAACCAAATCAGGTGCTATATTTAAATAAAGCTACTCAAAATGATTTGGGACCTTTTGAGAATATGCCCCCCTCCCTTCTCTGTAGGACACAGACCGTTCTCGGTCGCCATTTGCTCTTTCAGGGGTGCCGCTCGATGACTTTTCAAGAACGGTTCGTTCTTGTCGGGGCTTATTTGAGGGCTCCACGTGCCTCTCTTTGTCCCATGAAAGTCACAAAGAGATGGAAATCCAGGCGCACCCTACACCGCCGATCAGCGCTGATTTGTGTTTTACAGGTGTCGGGAGGGAGACAGTATTACCATACTCCCAACCCAGCACACACACACAAACGTACTAAAACACACCTCAAAACTCGAATGCCTCATTTTACTGTATGCACTGCAGTGCTGTAGTTCTGGACTCCCATGCAGGGCTTTGAGAGTTCAGTCCAGCCCATCAGTGTTCCGCTCAGATGCTACTGTTGCCCGGTCTGTGCGAACACATGCGCACACTCCTGACGGCCCATGGCGGACTGGCTGTTGTCGATTATTTTTTCCTTGTGTTGTTTTAATTTTACCTCAAATGTGGGCACACCTCCGGCTGGCTGTGGCTCCATGACTGCCTCTGTGCTGACAGGTTCTACCTCACCTCTGGACACAGGGCAGCTACCCTCAGCCACACACACATTTACACACACCTACACACACTCGTACTCTCACACACTGATAGCCAGGAAATAAACACTCACAAACATAGTTTCTTCTCAGTTATGTTGAAATACCACTGTAGACAGGAGGGCCTGCCATTCCTCATCGTAGCTTGTCAGATTTCTGAGGTCTCTTCACTCTGGGCTGAGAGAAAAAAAACAGTTCTGGATGGGCTTTTTTTGCTTCTTGTTTTTATTTTCATGTGGGACCAAGTGTCACTTTGATTTCCGTCAAAACGGAAGCTAGTTTTCAGCAGACGGCGAACTAAACCGTACATGTCGCTGATTTCAAAGAGGAGCCATTGAGAGAACTATAGATGAAGGACCCGAGGTGGCCAGGCTTGAACCAAATGGGTCTATCGCTGTTTCCTTTTCAATACCAAGCAGTAATTTGCAAAGTGGAGCGAGGGGTCGGCTGGTTTCTTCAGTGTAGGGCAGGGGACACGGGGAAACTAGCAGTTGAATGAGAGCACTTAGGTTTGAAAGAGCCAAATCTTCAGAGACGATTCAACCCCTGGCACCTTTTAATTTTTTGCACTAAGGCATGATGGGTCCCGCTCCTCCAGCTCAGTTGCATGTTTTCTGAGGACACGCCCCCAACCTCTCTGTCAAACAGAGGCCACACCTCCATGTGCTCCTGAGCACACCCTCAGAGTCAGTATTAAGCCTAGCAATGTCCGGGTCTCGTTCATTCTCAGTAACGATTGACAGACCGTTGTCCCCGCCCTCTCAAAGCCAGAAGTGGCACGAGACGAACACCCAACAGAAAAGTCTTTCCTTTGTGAGACAAAGGAGTGGCCGAAGTCATGCAAAGAATGGCAGCACCGAATGAATGTGAACGGGGAGCAGCAGAATGAAAGAGCCAAAACGAGGAGTTGCTCTTTAAGAAGGTCGTGAAGGAAGACAGCCAATCAGAATGAGAGGAACTGTCAGCATTCCGTAAAGGGCCGGTATGGAATTCCATCTCGGAATATGAGTGACGCCGCAGCGGTTCCGATTGGTTGGTTGAGTGAACGCAAGGGTTTGATGCTGCTTTACCTTCTAATTTTATTTGAGAAAGAAGGAAAAAAAAAAAAGATATAATAAAAGAATTACAAACCCAGAAAACAAATAAAAAGATGACTCCAGAACAAAGATTTCAAATCTCGGAGCTTGAGCTGTTCATTTCTTTCTTTTTGTTTTGAACTGAAATGTGTGTGTTCGTTTTCGATTCTTATCTGCTTTATGTAAGAGAGAAAAACAACAGCCGTAGTCACTTTTTGACCATGCGTGCAGTGTAAACTAGAGAATTTCACCTCTTTTTTCACCTCACTATAGTTTGTAATGATAAGTGACAGCTCTGTTTGTCTGTGTATCTGTCCTTCGTCTTTTTATCAAGAGGAATTTACAACAAGAAACAGGAATATTTTCTTTTTATATTTTGTTTTCTTTTTTTATGAAAGAAGACTTAGAAAAAAAAAACATGACAAATAATGCAACAGAAACTGAAAAAAAAAAAACTGAAACACAATCTACTCATACCTCACACAACACAAAGCTTAAATGAACTTTGGAGGAGAGCTTATCTGCGTGGCACTTGTGTCAAAGTGCGTCCAGTGCACGTGTTGAACTGTACGATGGGGTGTATGTGCGCTTGAGCGTTCATGTGATCGCGGAAGCACACGGCCCCCTCCTTCGGCCTCGAAAGCCCATCTGTTTCAGATTTGCACCAGTTGCACGCATTCGCCTCTGTCTGCGGATGGCGTCACCTGTGCTGATGCGACGGGCCGTAATGGGAGCGGATGGGACGCGGTGTGGCTGAAAGGCTGGAAAGGGAGACGTGTGCATCTGTGACAACAGAGAGTGCTCCATGGTATTGAATGTAGCTGACAGGACTGGGCTGGAACCGAGCCCGGGAACTAGAACCTCACTTCAGGTCACCAGCAAGAGTGGACAGTGCTGTCAAAACGATGTTACACAAACAGCTTACTGAGCGTATATTGCCCGACTTCAAGGTGCAATACTTGTGTTTTGTTTTGTTTCATTTTTCTTTTTTGTACTTTTACAAGTTTTTGGCCATAACCAAGGATGTAAATACAAAACGAAAAGATATTGAAAGATTAAATCACTATGTGTTAACCATATGCAACCGTCACATACTGGATGTCGTGGCCAGAACGGCTGATCCAACTTTTTTTTGTAAAGGAAAACTGCTTACATAGCTCTGTAAATGCTTCACACATCTGTATGTGTGCTTTGTGCACTCGCAAATGTGCATGTTCAATACAAATATGAAGAAGAAGTGCCCCATGAAATTAACAATCTAACCCTGTGCCTCCGCATCCCTCTGCCCCGCACTCAAACCGCTCTTTCTGACAGGGTAGCTAGACATACGTTCGCTAGGTCAGATTGCTGGTAGAGACGTAGACGGGTATGGTCTGGTACCTAGAAGCACTTAGCTGACCTCGCTACTGCCAATCAGATTCCTCAGAGGAGAACAGTAGAGACTGATTTTGTTTCACTTTGGTGGTGGTGGTGAACTTTTATTTTCGCCCTTTTTTACCAAATGTCGTGTGTTATCTGTTTGTTTTCTTCAGAGAAAGACGAAAAACGGCCAGAAGTAAGAATGTCTATGCAATGCTCAACCCTCTGATAGCATAATGGCTGTGTCAGTGAGCCCTGATTAGCGGACATGTCTTTTTCTAAACACTCCCACCCCCAGAGTCCCATCCACCGCGACTGCATGAGCCTGTTTCGGTTTGTCTAGGAAGACCATAACTGCTGCCTGAGACCTGCTTTGTCAAACCTCATGAACATGTGAGGGCGCTAGTTCAACTTTCCACTGATCTCCGATGATGTCATCCGCTGTCGAGAGACTGCATTTGTGTTTCTATGTATGTGTTTGCGTCGAACGCTCTCATGGTTCGGTGGATTGGTACTACCTGTTAGAAAGCAAAACACCATTTCATACATTCAAAATGAAAATGAGCTTCGTATTCACACTTACCAAAGCAGATCTGCGTTAGTGATTGAAACATCATTAATATTCTTTTGTCAACCAAGAAACGTTTTTGAGCTTAAATCATTTAACAGTAATACTGTCTTGTCAGGCTGTCTTAAAGCTGAAGTGTGTCATTCTTTGGTTAAAATATGCAAATTTTATGCAAAACTTTATTTCACTGAAAAGCGCAAACTCTCGTCGGAAATCGAATACTAGTAGGCGAAAAGTCCCTGGGTGACGTAATACTTCTGCTGAGATTCTGAAGTGTGCATTTGATGGACACTTTACTTTCCCATGAGGCCACAGGAGGGGATTTATGAATGGAAGTGAAGCTGGTACTGTAGGTCACGTGACAGTTACTACATGGTGCATGTAGTAAGTCCAAATTTCATTTAAACTACCCTTAGTTACAATATACTTTATCCTTTTTTAACGGTTGCTAGGTAAATTCAAATTTAGTGCCTACTTATTATGCGGTTTCTGACTGATTTTGTGTCTCTCTGAGGGGCTGTCGAAACATTTAACCTGCCTGGCAACAGCTCAACCAATGGTGTGAGTTTGAGGTGGGGCGATAAGTTTTGCCCAGCCAATAGCAGAAAAGGGGGGTGTTTCGGAAACCTGCAGTTCCGTTAATGGCACTAGTAGTGGTGCAAAAATCACACACTTCAGCTTTAATGTACTTGAGAGAACCGTAAACGAAATGCGAAACCCCATCTAAACGAAAAGAATCAACAAGCGCACTATTTTAGAATATCGGAGTCCGCCCTCAGCACTGTGATGTCAAAGCCCTCAGTTTTGCTTTTTCTTTTGAGGTTGAATGTGAGTATCTTGATTTGATTAGATTGTGACCATGTATATGTTGAAGTGCTCATTTCCGAAATGCACCCAGCCATGAGAGTGAGCAGAGAGCGGGGATGATGTCCACACCACAGCTGTTTTAAATGAGACTGGAAAGGAAAGCTATTGAAGGATTCTCTCAGGTATCAACAAAATAAAAAAGACAAAAAAATAAATAAATAAATATAACAAACTTTTTTTTTTAAATAAATGTTGAAAAATTCCAGCCATGCCTTTTGTTAGCTCATCATTCTTTGCTCTCTGAGTTGAAGATGTGCTTTCATTGTTCTTGTCCTGTGGTCTTCTTCTCTTTATTGTTCATTAGTCTCTATCTCTGCCACATACACACACATTTCTCCTGCACTCTATCTTGGGGCTCACAAAAGGGGGTCATGAAAACCTCCTGAGAACACATCAACACCTTCATATTTCTGCAAAGCATAGTTTCGATACACAAGCATGCGGTGGAACCAGACCGGGTCAAACCTGACTGATTTAAAGGTGCACTGAGTCATTTTCATTTTTTTTTTTTACCTCTCTAGCGCTTATGCAGTCCTTTTCGATTCACACTGACACCTAGTGATGTGGATGAAATGTCATGCTAGTATTTTCATGAATGATAACAGGTGGGTTAGCGTTTACTTTTAGCTGGTCATGTGATCTCAATAGGGCACACTCTGAGGTGACTCACTCACAGTATTTTAAAAAAGTGTCCTTTATAATCATAAAAAGTGCACCTTTAAAATAAGTGAACAAATTACAGTTACACAATACAGTAATATGGGAGTGAAACATGATAGCACTTTTCAAAGAAAAAACTCCTCACGTTTAGCCAAAGGTGAAAGACTTTACGTGGAAAATATTTGTTTAATGTGATAATAACCATCATTTTTTGCTCCCGACACTGATGTTGGATTGAATTTGTGCATTGTTTTTTTTTTTTTTCTTTCTGTGTGCATGCTTTTGTGCTGTCAAAATGTGTGTGGGTGTGTGTGTGTGTTTGCTTTTTGTAATGACCATGTGGCTAGATTTGCTGACTGATCCCTTGGACACACTTTGGGGCTCTTTTAATGCAGTATAGAAGCAAATGTTTGCAATTAATATTTCTTCAAAAGAGCAGCGGTTCATTCTGAGAATATGGTGTCAGGAGAAGTGGAGAATTGAAAAGAGCGAAATGAGGACAATAATTTGTTTTTAGGTCCATCTTTAAATAGAATCACTAATGATTTTCCCATTGCTAATGGAGAGCTATTCCACTATTAGAGTTTTTGCTCTCTTAACTCTCACTCACATTCACAACCCATTCATTAGTTAGCCTTTTTTCTCTGAATTTTTTATTTTGATCCACATTTGGCCTCTCTTTTTTTTCTTTTCTTCTTTTTTTTGAAGTTGGCACACTGATGAAGTGTGGGGATGTAATTAAATTTGGAGAGATATTTTGGCAGGGAAAAAAATGCCTGGTACATTTCAATATGGCAATCATGATTAAGTTCACATGGAGATATTTAATTCACATCTTTCTCTGGTTTTTAGTTGTTGTTTCAGTAGTTATTCAAGTCTAAAGTGGTAGCGCATCCCATAAATTAGCTGTCATCCAAATCTCCTTTTGCCTCAGAGTATGACAGTTTTGTTTGAACATTTTCTGTTTAGTCAGATTAACTAGGCTGCTCGTATTGTGGACAGAGAAGATTCTGTCAAGCCATGAGAGAATATGCAGAGACAGAAAGGAATGTTTGCACACTACCTGCACACAAATGTATTTAGCCAATCGCACAAACATTTGTGAGGGTAATATTATGCAAAGAAAGGTATCTCGGGATTCTTTTGCAATGCTTGTCAGGTTTCACAATGAGTGCTTTTGGTTAAATCGTGCTCAGGTTTGCTTTCAAGACATGTAGTTTACCTTCATGTTGGACTTTTTTTTTTTTTTTTTTAAAGACATACATAAAATAAAATGCGTCCGACAGCCGAAGTCTATACAGAAGGGTTCATGTTTCAAGGCCATCTCTTTCTCGTAGTTCTATCGACATTAACAGACCTACACACATCTGTTTTGCTGTCATGTTAGTGCTGTTTCCTCTCAGCGCTCCACTGACCAGCTGCCAAAGCTTCCACATGTTCATTTCATTCAGCTTCTCTTACAGGATGTGCCTGATGAGACATAAACCACTCCAGTTCGTGACAGAACTGAATACTTCATGAGACTGGGTTGTAGCCAGCTGTAGAACTTCACTTTAGTCGCAAATAGACGTGACTGTACTGTTAAATAATATTTGAATTCCCTGGCTACAAGTAGGCAGTGTAGTTGTCTGTGTGATAAACAAGGATTTAAACAAAACATCAATCAAGCTATAAAATAAAATTACATAATATGATTTTGGGCCTTGTGAGTACGTAACCACTAACTCTTTTCCAGTCAATCGGCAGAACTATTCCATTATAAGCTTTTATGAGTAAGTCTCTCCACATTCAGAGGCCCAGGCAGTAACAAGGTACAATTAACTCCTGTACTGCAATCAATCTGAACGGACTTTCAGTTCTCCCTGTCCTTATTATGAGCTTTAACAATGTGGAACTGCAATAAGTTAATCAGCAGCACAATTGAAAGAACTGAAAGCCAGTATAATATCTTCCACTAACAAGCTGGTTTCAGAAGCACCGCAATGAAGCTCGATTGGCCCCCTGCAGAAAATGAAATTCTGAAGTGTTTGGATACAGTGTGGTCAAATTTTGGATGTAAAAGCAGAAAATAAGTCCCATCCATCCCCATTACTGCTCATTTTATCTTCCTTTTTCTGGAGTCGAATATAATTTGACTTTGCCATAAGCTAGTGTAGGTATTGATAGTTGTAGACAAAAGCTTTTCTTTGATTATGAGGCTTCATGATTTGCTGTTCTGCCTTTCTGTTCTCCTGCCTTTTTGCACCTTTTGAGGCCTGATTTTTTTTTTTTCTTTTTAATTATTTATTTCTTCATTTTGTTTGCGGGAGCCTTTTGGGGTGAATGTAGCACGCTTGAGGGCTCCAGAGACCATATCGAGTGTCAAAATAAAAATAGCGGTAGTTTGAGTGCACAGACCTGCAATCGGACCTTTCTCCAGGGCCCGGCTTATTGTTAAGTGGTTAGGGAAAGCTGGAGTGATATGCTTCTTGATTTCTCAGATATATCTTTACCCACAAAACCAAATATCATTCCAAATAAATTTTGCACTGGGGTTTTGCAGCTTGGTTGGGTTTTGAGATTAGATTTGCTGGTGGAATTATGCTTTGAGAACATGGCTTGTAGAGTCATTTCTTGGAGATTAAAAAAAAAAAGTTATGCATGACAGCAAGGAATGTATCTTTCCAAACATAAGGAAGTTCAAGGAGACCGTTTAATGACCTCACAAGATTATACATAGATTATGCAATAAAACAGCTACATGTATGCTTATGCAATGTTTTAAATAGAGTGTTTTGAGTGCGGGCTTGATCAGGTTTGCTTATAAGGCCTCAAAGGGTGCTTCAGTCGAACCTCCCCGTTTCCTCTTGAACTTCATGTGAGGTTCTCCAGCGTCTGTGCTGGTTCTTACGAGACATAGCCCTCCTTGCACACTGGATCCAAATCTGCATGTATAATGCAGTAAATGATATTTACAGATAAAAGTCTCTTTGTCAGGATATTTCCAGTACAGTGTTTCTGGACATTCTGCAAAATTAGTTTGTGATCCAGGTGCAAACAAAAGGGTCAATGTCTTTTCTTGTTCTCTATTCCACCTAACACTCCCTTTGGGCTCTAACATACATGTGCATGTCTGTTTTTGCTGTCATGTTTGTACTGCTTTTGCTAGTTTTCCATCTCAGTGGTCCACTGGCCACATGCCACAGTTTTCATATGTTCAGCTGCTCTTGGATGATGTACCTTATGCGTAGGCCCAGATGGAATTTGCACATTTTCTGTGCTACTTTTGAGGGTAAATCTGTGGAATGAATTTAAATACGGTAAAACGTGTTAAATGGAGCTGAAATTGGCAGCTGAAAGCAAAACAGCCTAATTATTTAATTAATTAATTAATTGTGTGTGGGCCTGCTGGGAAGGTACAACCAGGTGTCACTTGTGCAAAAATGAATCCAAATTTAAACTTGTGTTTATGCAGATCTTTTGAAATGTACTGTTTAATGTTAACAGAAACATTGTGCAAATGGTGCGTTTGTGGTTCTGGAAAAAAATAACCATTTTAATTTGGGGGGGCGGGGTAACTATTGCGAAGAAGTCTAGTACTCACGAATTTCCTTGCTTCACTGTGATTAAAAACTCAACTGGGAAACATCATAACAGGAGAGTCTGCAGTCTCTCAGGGGTCCTGACCAATCAGAGGCCAGCTAGCAGATGATTGGCTGAGAGAGCTGGGAGTCTGTTTAACCTATGCAGCGTTATCGGGCTATACTTGCTATGTAATTGTACAGGACCTTGAGGAGTCTAGTCACATCGCTTGAGCGGTTATTGGGGTTATCATGCAGCTAAAGACGTAAGGGAGTGCAGGAAATTGGTCAAATGTGAAGCTGCTTTGCAGTAGCACTCAATACAGAATTCAGCAGAGAATGTTCTTAGAGTCTCAGTACAGCATGGTTCAACCTTCAGCTCAGTGGACCAGGTTCAACAAGTCCATTCCCAACTAGCATGGAGGTGCAGCAAAGTTTTGCATGTTCTGGGCCAAATGGACATGTGTAACTCAGAATATCTCAACAAAAATACACAAAAAACCTCCAGATATCTACTGTGATCTCCTCTCACCACCACCGCACCTCCGTCACGCTGATCACCCATTCCCCACCCCACCCTCCCCCTGCACCTGTCAGTCCTAGGTTTTTGGGTGGTGTGATGTCAGGTTTTCTTGTGGTGGGCTGTTTTCGACAGGTCCAGACAATCAGCGTGTTTCAATGTCAATGTGTGATTTTCAAACTCTTTGTTTATGGTCAGGATTTTAAAGGAAGATATTTTTATGGTAATTGTCGCTGGTCTATTTTACTATATATTTATGTAATAAATATGTGACTCAATTTACATCCCGGACTCCCTGGTCTGTTTTTACTATTATCCTATACAGTAGCTCCTGTTTTTCCTGTTCTGGCCGTACTGTAGTTCGTCCAAGGTCTTCCGACTTGCCATTTGTGAGAATTTAGTGTGAAGTATTGGTTATTTTGATATCAGCAAAGGCTGTAACACTCCTAAAGCACTTGATGACAAATCATCCCTCCAAAGATCCGGGTTGTGATGTCCGCCGCGTGCCAAGACTGAAGGGAGTGTAACTGCCCTTGGTTCAAGGGGAATTCTGATTAATTGTCCTCAGCACAAAGGCATGGCAACTGTTATGGCTTGTGCCTGGGGTTGTCAGAGAGCCAGTAGTTGTAGAGAGTCTCTGTGGATGTCAATTTTTTTCTTTGACTCATTCAAAGGCTGTTCACTTCTCATAAACACCCTTCTTTCATTCTACACTCTGTATTCAATAGGCTTGACAACTCACTGTATAGAAAGATAGTAATGACAGATCACTTATTAAATATGAAAGTGGAATTACGAACTGACTGATGTCAGATTAACAATCAAATACACAGTGTGAGTGAGTGTGCCTGGCTTTTTCAGTTTTAAAAACAAGTTTTGTTCGGTTGGGCACTCTTTGTGCGAAGCTTTCTTTCTTTGCCTGTACTTAAATTGAGTACATTTTTCTATAAGGTGCAGCTCTCTTCTTATTCCTGACTGCATGAAGTATGCATGGAAATACTATATTTCTCATTTAGTATTTTACTTTTCAGCTTTGATGTCGTGAATAAGCTATTGGTGAAATCTTTCTTTCTCATTCGCATGTTCTTTTAAATTAGGGTACGTTTACCTAACCATGAAGTAAAAAACTGAAAAGTTTTCTCTTTGAATACATTAGAATGCAGTCAAAACGATCCCCGATCACATGGATCTGCAAAAACGACTAAAGACGATGTATTATGCATGCCAGACCAGTAGTTGGCGATGTCACTTTATAAAGAGAGACTACACTCCTGCGCACATATGCATTCTTTTACAGAGCACTCGCGCCAAACACGCACACCTATTCACTAAACACGTGATGTGCATGTGTGTGCCGTCATCGTTTTCCCAAATCCACGTTTTTGTTGTTTACATGGAGATGTTTTCAAAAAACTTGCACTTTGAAACCTGTTTTCCAAAGTTTGCAGTTTCAGGCCCCCAAAACTCTGTTGTTGTGTAAATTGCCAAAACGCATAAAACGTTTTACGTTTTTAGTTGATAATGGTGTTGTGTAAACAGCTCCTTTGACCGAAGGGGCCTTAAAGTGTTAGTTCACCCAAAAATTAAAATTCTGTCATTAATTACTCACCCTCATGTCGTTCCACACCCATAAGACCTTCATTCATATTTGGAACTCAAATTAAGATATTTTTAATAAATTCTGATGGCTCAGTGAGGCCTGCATTGCCAGCAAGTTAATTTGCACTTTTGAACCCCCAGAAAGGTACTATAGATTTATTTTTAAAACAGTTCATGTGAGTGCAGTGGTTCAACCTTCATGTCATGAAGCGATGAGATTACTTTTTGTGTGCCAAAACAACAAAATAATGACTTTATTCAACAATATCTAGTGATTGCCGATTTCAAAGCACTGCTTCATGAAGCTTCGAAGCTTTATGAATCTTTTGTTTCGAATCAGTATTTTGGATCGTGTATCAAACTGCCAAAGTCACGTGAAGCGTTGAAATTTCGAAACATTATAACATCGCGAAGCCTCGTTTACTGAAATCATGTGACTTTGGTTGTTGATACGTGCTCTGAACCAGATTCGAAACAAAAGATTTGAAGCTTCCATCACGGTCATCATTTATGAACTAACTCTATTATCACATTACACTTAAGCACACAACATTTGGATAGGGCAATAAATAAAGTTAAAAAAAAAAAGTTAAAGAGATAGTTCAGCCGTAAATGAAAATTCTGTCATCATTTGCTCACCGTCATGTAGTTCCAAACCTGGGTGACTTTCTTTCCTCCGTGGAACACGGAAGAAGTCATTTCAAAAAATATTGCAACCAAATAGTTTTGGGGATTGATTTCCATTTTATGGGGCAAAAAAAGAGATTTCTCTCTTAGTGTTCCACAGAGGGTGGAGTGCATGATGACAGAAGTTTCATTTTGAGGTGAACTATGCATTTAAGTATTTCTTTCTTCATCATATCCCACAGGAAATCATGAAAACTTATAAGTCTTTGCAGGATACTGCTGACTGAAACACTAGTAATGGTTGTTACTCATTGTGAAAAGTCCTGGCTGACTGGACACACAGCATGATTCCCATTGTGGGTGGAAGCTGTTGTGGAGGCAGTGACCTCACAAAGGCAGCTTTCTGCCCAGCCAATCACCATCTGACTCTGTTCATTGAGGATCCGCCCTCTCATTCCATCTCTTTGCTGCTCTTATGTTTTTCTTACTCTTCCTCATATTCCGCTTCCGCATGATTTTTCCACTCAGCTGCAAGGAAATATCCTATAAGAAAGAGCTTCTCCTAGAGAGGAATGAGACTAAATGGAGATTGAAAGAAAACTTTTGCTTAAGTTAGAAACATTCTTGAGAAACATTCTCTCTCTCTCTCTCTCTCTCTCTCTCTCTCTCACTTCATTTTTACACTGCTGACCACTTTCCAAACAAGTTTTAAACAATTTCCTCATCTGACATTTTCAACCACTCGTACCAGTGGTCGAACCAGTGTTGTCATGTCTGATATAACAGACCTCTGCCTCTACAATGATTTTACATAAAGAAAAAAAAAGATGGGTACAATACTTGTTGTGTTGAAAAGCGCTTTTGCTGCTATTGAGGTGGGATACAGGTAAGGTTAGGACAGGTTTGGTGGTATGGGTAGTGGGTTGAGGTGTAAGGGATGAGTGTAATTATAGATCTAATTACAGAAATTAATTACAGCTATAACTACATGCAGGTATTTTATATATATTTAAGTATAATGTAAAACATGTATATACACAATAAGAGCATTGAAACAAATGTTTAATTTAAATGCTATTATGTAGTGAAGACACAATAGAAAATGGTGTTAAATAAATGTTATCAGAGTGAAGAGACTCTGAAACTTCATGTGCTGTAATGGAGCTGAACATGTAGTAGCTACACTTTTCTCATTCCAGCAATCATTTGATCAATAATCAGATCCATACTGACTTGCACGCACATCTTTATATTTTAAAGATGTTCACAATAATTATTTTCTGACAAAAACAATGGGTCATGACTGTGAATAGCACATGTTAACAATATATACATACAATAGAATATAATTTATTTACTTTCTTACTTTAGATTATCATTTGCTATATGTCACGTGCTATTTACATGTAGTTTCATTTTTAAAGGTGCAGTCAATATTTTTTTTTAAATTTATATTGTATAAAAATAGATTTCAAGTTAATAAGAAATACACATAATTATTAGCAATGAAAAATAGACGGGTATGTCTGATCATATCCCCCTGGCTTTTACACTGCCTTGCTTGTAGCATTGAGAAACTGACTGACACATCCCCATTCTGTCTGCCTGTCTGTCTCTCTACCTCCTCTCTCTCACACACACACGTGTTTATGACTGCACACGTAAAAACCCATTATGTAAGAACCTCCCTCTCTCCCCAAATTTCCTCAGCTCCACTCATGAGGGTCAAGTGAGGACATGCACAGAGAGGGAGAGTGAAAGAAAGAGGGAAATGGGGCCTCCAAATCCTTCCATCTTCTACTTACCTCTACAGTGCAAAAATCCCTTTATCAGTCATTTTGTCTTGTTTTCCAGTAAAATGTCCACCTTAAAACAATTTACTTGAGAAGCAAAATGACATAAAATAATAAGACGTTTATTTTTCGAGAATATATAATAATATATCTTCAGCAAAATAATAAACTAAATTTAGTGAGGGTTGTGCTTTCTTTTTATTTGCTTGTTTGTATTTTTATTGGTCAAAAATACTGATATATTTTAACAAGCATGATGTGACGCATTCAGACTGAAACCTGTTCCAGTTTCGATTTCAAGAGGACGAGAATAAGAGAGAGGCCTCCTACTCAGGCTTAGATTGCTGAAGAGAATGTTTTTCAGGCCTAATTTGAATAAAACGGCATGGCCACACTGAGAAGCGTTTAAAACTGTAACGCACTTCCGGAACCTCAGAGTGTTTATGAATGGCTGTATGGGAATATTCAGAACAATAAGTAGCTTCGACGAGGGGAAACTTCTAGGGATGTTGAGAGGCAGACAGGCTGCGGGAGGTAGGAGGTCTTGGGACTGGGTCAGTTCTTTAGGGATGCAGGCTGTTTACACGAGGAAGGGCAGACTGTGTCAGGTTACGTCATGCCTGCGTGCGCTGGGTTATGCCTCTTATATAACACGAAAGGGAAAGACAGAAAAGGGACTTTGTAAGAAGTGTTCTCTTCCCGATGCTCTTTCTTAAATCTGCTTAATGTGTCTGTCGTTTGGTCGCTAGAGACGCGTTTAATGTGCGCTCTCATTCATCAGTGCTGATTTATTATACAAATAAACCAGATGCCACTGAACATGAGCAGGAAGCAGACGCTTGACCACGATACTGCTGAGATATTTGAGTTCAAAATAGTACTGCAGGTTTCAGTTGATGTGAGGACATACATAGCAGCATAATAAACCCTTTAAGCCGAGAAAATCCTTTCGTAATAATTGTACGGGTATTAGCACTAGCGTTTTCTTAGTTTTCGCGGTTTGTTTGCTGCTGGCCGCTGATCTTGGATCTTAGTCTGACATCACGGCTTGAAAGGCAAAGCCTGTTTATATTTCTCAGAATATTAGTTTGATGTTTGTGCCATCTAGTGGATGCATTAGAGTTGTACAATGGTAACCAAAACTGTTTCGTTCCCAACGTTCTTCAAAATATCTTTTCCCAGAAGAAAGTCATTCAGGTTTGGAAGAACGGTGAGTGAATGATGACGTCATTTTGTGTCAGCTATGCCTTTCTGAATAACCTTACATCCCTTTCACAGTTTTCTTTCAACTAGCCTATCCCTTATAAATAAATATAGGAATATACTGGAATGAACAATGTGATATATTACAAAAATAGTGTTTGTATTTTTCAATATACTGCAGTATATACGTGGGCCATTTATGGTTATGTATTGATACATATAAAAATTGAAGCCAAAAACCGCACTATAATAATAACATGCAATAGCTTTACTAAAACAATTAATTCATTTTATTCATATATGAAAATATGTGATGGTATATAAGAAAAAAGTGTTTACTGAAACAAATATGAGGGGTTTTTTTTGTATATTTTGTAAAATCATGGTATGGTAATGTTGTGGGTGAAACGAAATTTTACGAATATGAATAGGAAATATATTATATACACGATTATAAGAATGACTGTGTACATATATATATATATATATATATATATATATATATAAAATCAAATCACATCTACTTTATATTATGAAATGTATTATTGAAGTAAATTAAGTAAACATAGTGTCACAAATGTTTTAATATAAGAAAAGTGGCAATTCCTAATGTCTTATACAATACATTGTAATATAATATCACAATATGTTATTCTGTATATTTTCAAATCTTATGATTGTTCACATATAAGTAAATATGTTTTCTTTGTTTAAGGGATCTCTTTATCTTCTTTCAATGGTTTTTAGACATTGTATATAAAACTATTTAAGAATATACTTTTTTGCAGTTATCAGACTGAATTCCTGGAAAAAGGATTGAAGGTTTAATTAAACTTCAATTTAAGATTAAATTGGAGAAAAACAAATGATACAATGAAAAAAAAAAAGTTTGTTTCGTTAAATTTAACATTAGCAAATCATGGAAGCTATAAATAATCTGTTTTATTTTTTGCTTTGAATGAAACACAAATACTCTGATGTCTAAGCCACAGTTTGGATGGCCGGGTCATAAGAGATTTTTAAATATACAACAAGATATGTGTTCCACAGAGACTGAACATAGAGAAACCAAAGGGAAGCAAACACTTTAACATGAAAATCAGAGCAAAAGCACCAGTCAAGAGGTAGATAACTCACAAAATCAAAAGCGATTGTGACTAACACACTGTGCATTCACTGTGTCGAAAAATAAAAATGAAAGTAAATAACAGTAGTAGATTGTAAATCAAAATCACAATGGAATGACAATTGCACACTTATTCAGTGTGCCATGCCCGTCTCTTGATCGGCAGGCTGTCGCATACACGCTCACGGTCTCCATCTTCACTCCGGGGTCTCACTGGCAAGGCCACAGTGGTGTGAGATGCAGGCGACCTCTGAGCGGTGTCAGCAGAATGGCAGGTGACTGAATTCCAGGCTCTGCGTCTTGGGACACCCATTATCCTAGGGTTTGGACTATTCATCCCTCCATCCAGTGCAGAAAGTATTCTCTTACCTGACTGAGCAGCAGACCCCATCAGGGAGGACTCTGAGTGGGTAGCGCGGCGTCGCGGAAGAGTATTAATGACACCTTGGAGAGAACCTGGAATGGGGTTACATTCCAAAACGGAGGTGGATGGATGTCGAGGGAGCGGTGGCAGCTGAGGTGTTGGATCACGTCCTACAAAGATCACCTGCCGAGGCTCCTTTCTTCCCTGGGAGATTCTGCTCTGGATTTGCTCAAGTTGGAGCTCAAAGTTATATACTTCTTCGGTCAGCTGGTTGACACGGTCGAAACCTGCCAGAAGACTGTCAATACAGGGCACCAGGCGGTCCACATAATGGTGAAAGTCAAAACTGTCTGAAATGACAGATGAATCAGAGGCTGAAGAGGAGGCAGAGGATGCCTGACGGGGCCCGATGGGACTGAGCGGGACTGAGCAGTTAGAGGCTTCAGAGCCCTGGGAGGATCTGGAGGGTGGAGGAACCATTCCCTCAAATTTAACTCTGTGTCTAAACTACAAAGGAAATAAAATCAGGTAAGTTTTTATACATGTACATATATATTACACACTTCCATTTTTAAGTGAAGGGTCGGTAAGATATTTTTAATGTTTTGAGATAAGTATCTTATGCTCATCAAGGTGGCATCTATTTGATCAAAAATACAATTAAAACAGTAATAATGTGAGATATTATTACAATTTAAAGGGTCCTATTATGCAAAATTCACTTCTATAAAGATGTTACAACCAGCCTATAATGGTAAAGTTCCACTCACTTCTTTATTTATATATATATATATATATATATATATATATATATATTTCCCATAAATCAGAAGCAGTCTCCACAAAAACGAGCTGATTCAGCCCACAGCTGTTGACGATCTGCCCTATTCCCTATTAGCATTATTCTAACATAGCCAGACCTTCAGACTGACGGCAGAAGGTTTGGACTCCATAGTAGCTTTCATTGGGTAAAGACCACCCAGAGGCCATCTGACTGTAAAGCAACCTATCACAGTTCATTTTGTCCTGCGTCATGTTTAGGGGCATGAAAATGTAATGTTGATGCCCCTACAATACAAGACCGGTGTGCAAAACTCTTGGACGTATTTTAAAGAGTCTATGTCGAGAACTTTACATTCTTCACATACTTTTGAAAATTCAGTGTTTCATCCTGATACGTGCTCATTGTCTGCCATTTCTGTATCCTCGCTGTAGCAGCTGGAGTTTTACAATGTCTGCGCCAAAGAGGCATTACAAATGTGTTTTTTGGATGTACCAATGAACATAAGAGTGTCCATAGACTCCCGCCAGAGTCACTGAGGCCATCGTGGTTAAATTTCATTTTTGAAGGAAATGTCCCGAAGAAAGTATAGGTAAAGTCCTGTACATTCGCGGCAATCATTTTACGCCGCACTGTTTGCTCAAACTTCATATCCAGAATGGATGCAGCCCTCACATGCTATCGGAATTGTCATAAACAAGAGTTTCCTAGTTAGAAATTTCACATGAATGTCCTTTCTAACACTTTTGGTGCTTGAGATTGTCCTGTTTTGGTGTTGCCGATATGCCGGAGATCTTGAAAATTCTGGAATGGGGGCTGGGAACAACAGCCCATTTGCATTTAAAGGGACGCACTTAAAAAATGGTGCGTTGTGGCTCACACCCAAAAAGTGGCAATTTTAACATGCTATAATAAAAACTCTGTGCTGTATTTTGAGCTGAAACTTCACATACACACTTTGAGGACACCATAGACTTATTTTACATCTTCTAAAAAGGGGCATAATTGGTCTCCTTTAAAATAACTGTTATCTATTTATACTGTTTACTATTATATTGTAAGTCAATGATCCTGAACGTCCCTGCAAAAACTTGGATTATTACGTTTTAAAGTTGATGAATGATTAAAATCATAAATTGGAAAAAAAAATATTTATAATAGTCAGAAATGGTATGGTACCTCTTTAGTCTTGCTGAGCCCCATCCATAGCTTGAGTCGTTTAATGAGAAACTGTACCATCTCATAGTCCTGCGGCTCCATTGATGGTCTGTAAATGTCTGCTTGTACCATTCGGTAGCTTCGTATCAATACAGCAGCACATAGGCGTCCCAGTACCCAGAATCCAATGCCTATGGCAGACAGGCAGTAGAGGGGTCCCACCACCGGATGATACTGACAAAGTCGACGTAACCCCATGTGCCCCCTTAACAAGTAGAGCAGGGAGGAACTGGCCTGCCCAAAGGTCCTAAAGCCCTCCACTGTACCAGAGAACAGCTGAAAGAGAAAGATGTGGCCTACGCTTTCAGGTACAAGTAATGATTTGGAGCAAAAATACAATGAGAAGCCAAAAGAGAAAAACATTGTACCATGATGCCTGTGTGAGAGAACAGAAGCAACATGAGGAGCAGCAGGAAAACCACGCCACAGATCTGAGGGAATACCTGTCGGATGACCCGTCCTATTACCAACCATCGCCTAACAAACCGCAGGATCCCCACCATCTGTAAAGACACACCTCTCAATACCTTGACTGACAGAGTGAAACTGATTATAGAGCTTGACTTAGTACAATAAATTTCATTGCTGTGCTTGGCACTTTGAGACCCAAGTATCCAATTTCTGCAATTAAATTAAACTCAAATTACAGATGCCATTCAAACTTATGCTTTGTAGGTCATTTCTTAGGTGTGCTAAAATATTTGTATTTATAAATGTTATACTTCTATGGTTGAAAAATCTCCAATTGACTGATGCTGAAGAAGTGATGTCATAATAATATTTCCATACTAAATTGTGATTAGCCCTTTAGTTAATCTGTTATTCTGTCTTTTTCTCCCATTTTCTCTATATTTAGTTTATTACAATATATGTATTTTATTTAATTGCAACTTTCCGGAAACTTTAAAGTCACAATGTAATGGAAGTGGCAACAGATATTTTCTTATTATCTGAGTAAAATGTATAATCAAAAAAGTTTAGGGCGAAGACTTGGTTCGGTAATACTTTATTCCGATAGTACGGAGGCCAAGAGAGCTCAACACGCTGCAAATAAGAAAACACATGCAAATAGAAAAAAACACCAATAAATTAAGAAAACGTGATCATCAGTTTGACAACACTTTTTGGGGTCCCCTTGAAACATTTCCGTTGTGGTTCGTGCTCTTTGCAGCGCGTTTCTGTGTTTGCTTGTGTTGTGAGGATTTGCAGCATGTGTTGTCAAACTGATGATCACGTTTTCTTAATTTATTGGTGCTTTTTTCTATTTGCATGTGGGTTTTTTTGTGTTTTTTTGCAGCTCGTTGAGCTCTCTGGGCCACCGTAAAATAGTCCACTTTAGACATTCTACTAAATACAAGTAACTTTGCAAATAAGTACTAGTCAGAGTAATAGTAGACTCTCTGTTAGAAGAATATATTTGTTGAAAAGGCCCAGTTTTTTCATTCTATTTTCTGATTTGATGTTGATAAGTGATTGACAGTTTAGTTTGGCCCGCCCAGAAGAAGGACATTTTAGTTCTTACAGCTCTGTCAACTGCTCGCCACAAAGTTGCTTTCATTGTCTGTACGTTCAAAAGAAGTACGTGTGTTGTTTATATCTTATGCCTATATGATTGTTACATCTTGTTTCTTGTCTTTAATGTGAGAATTTGAGTTTTAAGCGGTTACCGGTCCATTTTATCATAACTGCGTCATCTTCATAAGTGCGCGAGTCCGGAGCGAATCCAGTCATTTGTACCGCGCACATTTAATACAAGTTTGTGTTGGACAATTGCATAATGTTTGTTTAGATTATATTAATTTGTTAACCAGCAAAAGGGTTTGCTTGTGAATAACCCTTTCAGTCAGTATTTTAGGCATGTTTATGAATGTCGTTTCTGCTTATGCCCAGTAATGGCGCTATCTCGTCTATTTAAATATTTACTAATGTATAGTGTATTTATTTCAGTTTATATTTATTATGTATATTTCTTGGTGCAACGGGTATTGATTCTACGCAGGACTTAAAACGCATTTTACGTTAAGCTTAGTCTTACGACCAGGTGTACCGGCCCCAGAAAGGTACAAAAGACATTGTTAAAATAGTCCATGTGACTGCTGTGGTTCAACCTTAATTTTATGACGAGACCAGAATTGCGTAAAAACTTTCTCGTTCACTGCTCCCTGCTGGTGGAATGATCTTCCTACCTTCATCAGAAGCGCAGAATCCCTGGCAATATTCAAGAGACAGCTGAAAACTTAACTTAACACTTAACCCCTTCTTAAAAAAAAAAAAAAAATCCTGTCCTTTCCTTTTTCCCTTCCTACTCTAGCTTATGTTACTCTGAGCAATGTCTGAAACTTGTATTGTGAGAACTTCCTGTGTCTGTTTGCCTCTTCATGAAGAATCGCTTGTTTGTTTCCTCACTTGTAAGTCGCTTTGGATAAAAGCGTCTGCTAAATGATTAAATGTAAACAAAAATAAAGACTTTACTCAACAATATCCTCTCTTCAGAAGATGAATTAAGGTCTTACAGGTTTGGAATGATATGGAGTGAGTCATATAATGACAGAATTTTCATTTTTGGGTGAACTAAACCTTTAAGATCAATAACATGCATTTTGTAAATAGATTTTAACACATTCTTTTGCTGCCATTTTTGTAGCATGTATTGATATTTACTTCAGGAAACGCAAGTTTAGTTCCAAAAAAAATGTTAACAAACCATTCCTTTGTTTTAGCACCAATACCTTTAGAACCAAGAGGGTTAATAAGATTGCTGAGAGCTGATTGGATTTTCTGGCCAGTGTGGCGGCACTGTGAAAGTCGGCAAAGGATGCGGGCCGGGAGCGATGTCTGGAGACACAGGCTGCAGTCGTGTAGAGGAAATACAGACGAAGAACAGCTGCTGCTAGCGTCAGAAGAGCTAACAATGGCTGAAACCAGCACCAGGCTTGCCTCAGGTATTGACTTGGCTTCCTGATCAAGGCCCATACTTCAACACTCACAAAGCACAGGGCGAACAGCAAAAGCAGAATCTAGTGAGAAGACCACAATTCATTTTTAAGTTGTTCAGATTCTGTTGAAACTGGGAGATTTGTTTCTATTATAATTAAGTCTTGTAGGAGAGCCAGTACCGTCAATGCCACGTGTAAGTCTGGACCAGATAATGGAGAGATGTGAAAAGGCTGGATAGAGATGAAAGCAAGGATTCTGCCTGTGTGTGTTTGATCCAGGAGAACAGAAACTGGTGCCAAGATGCCCGTCTGTTTATGATACTGAGTGAACTCGATCAATACTGCCTGTGTCCTGTCACAGAAAACAGTTGCTCAAAAAACATTGAGATGAGGAGTATGATTGGTGTATGGTACTAATAACAGCATACAACTTCCATATTTGCAGTATGTGTGCATAAAAATCCTTAGTACAAGACTGGACATGAGAATGAAGATATTTTATGGTATAGTGACATCATACCCTGTTGTCATCCAGTTTGTTGTCTGTAGGTCCGAAAGGATCCGACGTGTGGATTTACTGTTGTTCCCAAGCACTATTTCCTTTGTCTGACTAAATGCACATGATGAAAGAGGAGATTGTGATCATTTGCGGGAATAAAAATGCATTCAGGAAAATAGTATATTCTCCCATACAGCTGCTCAGGCTGCACAACAATTTATTTACACACTGACAGTCTTTCTCTTTGTGTTCTGTTATCTCTTACCTTGTTGAAAGTGCTGAAGTGTTTTTGCTCTGTGATGAGGAGCTCTGGTGTCCAGGGTTGGCACGTGATGAAACATGAGCAGTCAGAATCAAAGGAAGTCGACCAGATTGGAACTGATCTCTGATGTTTTGACTGCAGACTTTGTGGGGGGATGTGAGGTTATAAAAGT
This sequence comes from Zacco platypus, assembly GCA_038088235.1. NCBI lineage: Eukaryota > Metazoa > Chordata > Actinopteri > Cypriniformes > Xenocyprididae > Zacco > Zacco platypus. The sequence goes on from CM076068.1 coordinate 15,024,716, forward strand.
TAGGATTTTATTTATTTATTTTTATTATATTAATTTTTGGGCAAACTCTCAAAAAGCTATATATAGTAGTAAGTAGAGTCCTTACAGTCTTGAAAATGAATTTTCTGCAGTCTTGCGGGGCCAGTCAGAGAAAGAGAAGGGTTTTCATACAGGTGTGATATCAATCTCTCATCTATCCACTGTTCCGCATTCATCCATCTATGAGAAAATGAAATATCTTGAAATAAAATTACTATTACTGATTTATGACAACCCGCAATTCACACACACACACACACATATATATATACACACATTAATATATATATATATATATATAAGTATTTATTTATCAGACACATATACGCACACACACTCTAAAAAAATTGTGATGGCTCCACACAAAAAAAAATAACGCAACAGTTCACATCATTTTTTGAGTTATGACAACTTTGAATGAAATTACATTCAGCCAATATGAGTTAGAGAAACTTAATTTGTACCATAAACGCAAAATTTATGCTACAAATTAGGTTGATTACTCAAATTTAAATCACTCCAGTTGTAGCACTGGAACCAATTAATCTTAACTATTTCAGTTCAAATCAACAGCTATCATAGCACATGCTAACATAACTTTTTTAACATGTATTTTTAATAAGCAAGTAAGACATTACTTGTCACTGGCATTAGCGCAGTCATTACTTATAGAAATCTATAACCATAACTAGAAATCCACTGCCTAATTTTCGAAGTTATCAAGACAATTTCATTACGTTATTACGACTTAATTTTTTAAGAAGCCAATTAAACAAAAATTTGTTTAAATAACAGACTATTCACATAGCATCAGGTAATTAACTCATAAATACGAGTTTCCTAGGTAAAAATTGCACATTAACACCCTCCCGTTTCGCCCTCCCATCACTGGGGTCTCTAGGAATTCAAATAGAAAACAAGTCAGTTTTCAGCTGAACATGAGGATTACTGGTGAATATATATATATAGTCTGACTCACCCTGATAATGCATTGAGACTGGGCTGCCCTGGTGAAGCTGAGATCAGTGTTTGTTTTATTGCTGATCGAAGCAGTCTGCTGTTAGCCTCCTGCACATGTTCCTGGTAGTTCACCATCAGAACCACCAACAGGAAGAACATGTAGACTAAGCAGCTCTGATTATCAGTATAAAACAAAACAACAGATCATTAAAATAAATATTAATATGCATTCAGGTGAAATCCAGCAGTTAAAGGTCTCTGAGGACTAAATAATTGCTGAGAAGATCTATGGGTCTGAGCTCACCCTCATCAAGGCTCTAAGCGTTCTCAGCTTGCGTGCTTCCTCTTTAGCTTGCAGCAGGCCATATCCACAGAGAGGATGAACCTTATCCTCCAGATGCACTTCTGTCCTTCTGACTTCTGTCTCCTGAGCTAAACGGTCCTCCACCTCTGGGTCTACTGGTCTCACCACAGCAGCCAGATATAGAGCCTGAATACATATCTACAGAAAAATGAGAACATCTGATGTCATGAGTAAAGTAAGGATGTTTTGATTGAAAAAAATGAATATTTTGATGAAAAAAATGCACATATTTCATCGTTTATCTAAAGAACAGTCAGCGCAAAATAGATTTATAGCTGACTGTAAATGGTTCCAACAGCAAGGCAGAAGTGAGGAAGGCTGACAGGGCGGACACCAGCCACATGAGAACCACAGTGCTGGAAAACATGCTCCCATACAGTCCCACCAGAGCCAGGCATGCTCCCAGCAGAAGAGCCACCAGCAGGTGAACCACACGCAGAACCCACGATGGAAGACGCAAGCCAGGTACACCACGGACAACTCCTGAAGAACAGCACAGATTCACGGTGAACATGATTTCACCAAGTACAACATGTTCCTGCATCAATATTCCAGTCAACCAGTCAGATTTGAGGGACAAGTTTACAGTTTATGTCAAGTTTAGGCTTACAACCATGGTGCTTCTATATCACTATCATTTCCCTCTGATTTTAGGGATAATTTACCGGTAGGGTAAGGTTTAGGGGTGGGGATAGGGTTATGACAACATTTTCTGACAGGAACACTGTTCAAACATCAACAAAATATGTTGATCCAGGAAAATGTCTTGACAAAAATCCTGATGACCTACATGTATTTTTATGATGTATATTATTTGATATACATTTAATGTATGTACAGTATACACAACACAAGTTTAGGGTCAGTAAGTCGATTTTTTCCCAAGAAATTGATACTTTTATTAAGCTAGGATGCATCAAACTGATCAAAAGTGACAATAAAGACGTGTATAATGTAATATATTAAATAAATGCTGGTCTATTCTTTCTATTAATCAACGAATCCTGAAAGAAAGTATCATGGTTTCCACAAAAAAATTGATTGTGAACATTTAATATTGGGAATAAAGTGAGAAAGGGGAGGAAATGGGATCAGAAAATGGACACATGATAATGGTTCTGACTATTTTCAATATCTTATCTTGCTCTGTGTATGGTGTGGGCTCACCAATGCGTGTGTTGGAGATGGTGCTTATAGAGTCGGGTGGGAGGCTAGGGAGAAATGTGCTGGCCTCACTGAGCACCGAGAGTGAGGAGGAGGACTTGTGAAAGCTAGGTTCATATATAGGCGTATCCACACTCAGATCAGACCACTCACTGCACCAGCTGTCCTGGCTGAAAGACAAAAATTCTGTATGTGACCATGTATTCTGGTAAACGTGTGAAACGTTCTGTGCAGAACTCACATGTCGGACAGGGTGGTCTCATTGGGTGTAAAATGGCCACTGTCAGATGCTTCTGGTCCTGAGGAAAGCGTGTTTGTGGGATCCAGGTCTGCAGATATAGTCATAAGATCTTCCTCTATAAAATAAGAGCAAATGGTTAAGGAATAAATCACCTTAGAATTAAACAACTGTGTGATAGTTTACTCATTATTCTATCTTTCTTTCTGAAGACTTGTGCAAAGTTGTATGTATGACTTTTATTGTGCAATTTTTTTTTCTCCTTTTTGAAGTTTGACAGACCCAGTCCTCATATGGAAAAGATCTTCTTTTGTGTTCCACAGAAGAAAGTCATACAAGTTTAGAGCAACATGAGGTTTGAATAAATTATGACAGAATTTTTGTTGACATATTCAAGAGAGTAATGCCGTTTCTTCAAACCTGAAGACTTGGTTGGTTCTAAGATGTCGTCATCAGAATTTGGAGTAGAGAAACTTAGTTGTAGAAGGGCTTTTTTTCTCTTCAAAAGGTGAGTAGTTCCTGTCAGCTCAGGCAGGCAAAAGATACTGTCACATGATGGCCACTGATCCACTCTGTGAAATGTTTAAAATTACCCTGTATGTTTATGTTAACATTTTATCGGCATGCAATACTGCTTGTAGAATTCATGTTGAATAGAATTGGTACCGGTCATTTCCAGGATCGGGACTATTCCAAAACTCCGAATCTAGTTTCTTGCTCTGCAGTGAGTTCTTAAAGGGAAAAAACAAGGACATACAGAGAGAATATGCTGCAAATGAATTCATTGAAAGCATATTTCACCCAAAAATGATAATTTTGTCATCATTTACTCAGCCTCGAGTTGTTCCAAACCCTCATGAATTTCTTTTTCTTTCTACTGAACACTAAAGATATTTTGGAGAATTTCAGTTACCAAACAGTTGATGAGCCACATTGACTTCCATGGTATTTTTTTTTTTTATTTCCATACTATGGAAGTCAGTGGAGCCCTGGGCCTGTTTGGTTACCCATATTCTTCAAAATATCGTCTTTTGTGTTCAGCAGAAGAAAGAAATTCATATAGGTTCGAGTGAGTAAATTTGTAGAATTTTGGGTGAACTGTCCCTTTGAGGAAATTATGCTGGATGACTCTGTGACATTGATTAGTTAATGGTGGAGATTGACTTTCTCTCACAGTGAAAGGAGATGGTCCATTATATATGGAAGAGTCAGGGCCTGTTGGCAATGACAGAAAAGATGAGCAGGAGAGATCTGGGTGACTGAGGAAAACATCCATCTCCACGGTATGAGACACAGGAGAGGGAGGCAGAGATACCTCCAGAGCCACCTACAACACAATCCATCACAACTGCACTATGAGTGAGAATTTTCACGAATGCAAAGCAAGTCTTTTTCTTTTTTTTTTTTTTAAATAAATGAATACTTCTATTCAGCAAGGATGCATTGAATTGATCAAAATTGATAGTAAAGACAGTTATAATGTTACAAAAGATTTCTATTCTTTTGTATTTTTGTATTCTTTTGTATCTTCTATTCATCAAAGAATCCTGAAAAAAATGAATAATGTATTTCCAGCAGCACAACTGTTTTCAACATTGATAATAATAAGAAATGTTTCAAATCAGCATATTAGAATGTTTTCTGAAGGATCATGTGACACTGAAGACAAGAATGATGATGCTGAAAATTCAGCTTTGTCAGCATAGGAAGAAATTATATTTATTGGAATAATTTAAAATGTATTAAATTAGAAAACAGTTATTTTAAACTGTAATATTTTTTCACAATATTTCTTTTTTACTATATTTTTGATCAAATAAATGCAGCCTTGGTGAGCACTTATTCAAAAATATTAAAAAAAAATCTTTTGCATGGTAGTGTAGATTACATGATCTATATAGTATGATTTCACAAGGGAGTGTAGATTGACATGTATACCTTGCTCTGGGTTTTTTGGAACAGAAATCTGAGAATGGTTTGGAGGGGAAAGGTCAAAGCTGCAACTGTCATTCCAACCAAAATGGTCTCTCCATTCATCACCATCTGGGTTGAGACTGGGCCGCTGCAGTCATAACGGTAACGAATGTGAATAACACATTTGTTTTGAGAGGAAATTTATTAATTTCTCTGAGCTTAGTGATGAATATTTTTCTCTTTTGACATTAATCAATAACAAAGACTGAAGCTTAGAGAAAAACAGAAATTGTTTTGTTTTACAAGATATAATTGCCTGCATCTACAGTGTAATCTATGCAATCTGTTATCCTTGCCCTTTGAAGGTCAAGTCTATTACCTGGTGCCCTTTTTGCCCACTGCTCCATACCACACTGCCCCAGCTGCCAGATAGAGATGTAATAAGAGGGCGCAGCAGGTGACCCTCTGGGCTCGGCTAAAGCAGCTGTGGGCCGGCCGTTCCCATAATGAAATCCACAGATGGTGCTCTTGAAGGCCAAAAAGTAACTGGGAGTGTAGGATCTTTGTAAACTGCTGCAGCTCCTGAGGACCTAAAATGATCAAAGGTTATGAAATGCAAATGTGAAATATGCTGTGCTGCATGTGTACTTATTACTTACAAGAAGCTAAAATAACTTTCTCCACCCTTCCAGAGTTCTTGTCATTCTCCACTGATAGCCAGTCTTCTACCAGGAAGAAGAACATGTTATCTGTCTGTATGTCCCAGACTATCACATGTTGTAGGTACCAGGATGGGTCTAGACCTGCAAAACATAGCAGTTGTTTATGAGTATTTGTTAATTTAAGAAGAAAGAAAGAAGCTATTCACAACCATTGACCTGTGTTGTCATGCCAGATGCGTATTTTCCAGATCTCTCCTAGATTGGCATCCGTTTCAACTTGGAAGTCATCCAGGCTGTTCCTCTGGAAAGCTCCTTCTCTTTGAAGGTGACGTGAACCACTTTTATTCAGACCATACAGGCTAATGCCAACATGTGCAGTGGTACCTGATGAATTCAGATGTTTCATAACTTGGTAAGATCTTGTTTGATGACTTTTATGAGGTCGAGAAGTAAATTAAAGGTTCTACTGACCAGACCCTCTTTTCCAGCCTGTTTTGACAAGAACCCGGTACTGGTAGCGACCTTTCTGACCGCACAGAGGAACCCAACACAGGCGGAGACTTTCCAGGTGATCCAGTTTGTGAGCGATAAGACCAACCAGCAGATGAATTAGCAGCAAGACTCCACAAACTATTCCCACCACCACGTTTCTCACCGGCTCCTCTGACTGGTGACACCAATAATGTTCATCACTGATGTGTTATGAGTTGCAATTTTTACATGAACTACTGTTCAAAAGTTTGGGCTCAATTAGATTTTATTTGATGAAAAATACCATAAAAACAATAATGTAAAATATTATTACAATTTACAAAATAGACTAAATAAAAAGTTCAAAAGAACAGCATTTATTTGAAATAGAACCTATTTGTAAATATATAAAAGTCTTGTCCCTTTTGATCAATTTGATGGATAAAAGTATTAATTTATTTAAAAAAAAACAATCTTGCTGACCCCACACTTTTGAATGGTAATGTATAATCCCAGGGATTGTTCACCCAAAAATTAAAATTACCGCATGATTTACTCACCCTCAACCCATCCTAAGTGTATATGACTTTCTTCTTTAAGCTTTGACGCCTCACGCCGTACAAACAAATATGCCTGGTCAATAAACTCAAGCTCCTCTGACATTTCTCTTTAAAAATTCTCGTTTTTGACTTCTAATTCATGACGGGTGTATTTTGTTTTGCTCTCTCCTCTGCGCTTCTGTGTTCGTCAATACATCATGCGTCGGGTCAGAATTCACTCTTTCGCCATAAATTGATGCGTACGGCCATCTGTCAGAAGCTAGTTATTTTAGTTTTTAAAGTTTTAAATATGGATATTTTTCTTACACAAAGGCATTGCTTCGTTCAGAAGGCCTCTATTAACCCCCCAGAGCCACGTCTTTTATGGTGGATGGATGCTTTTTGGGCTTCAATATCTCATCCTCTATCCACTGCCATAAAGCTTGGAAGAGCCAGGACATTATTCAATATAACTCCTATTGTATCCGTATGAAAGAAGAAAGTCACATACACTTAGGAAAGCTTGAGGGTGAGTAACTTCATGGGGTAATTTTCATTTTTGGGGAAAAAAGAAATGGCATACAGGTGGCAGCAGTAGAAGTGCCTCTGGATGGATGAAGAGGCTGGCTCCAAACATAGTGAGGTGATGGGTAAGGCAGTGGGCAGTGTGGGGGCTGCTGCCACTCAGAGGACTCAAGCCGTCACTGCTCCAGCGCCTCTCATCAACACTGAAGAACCGGCACAGCATGCTGAACACACACACCGAGACGGACACATCCACAGCGCTGATGCTACTGTTCAGCTTCACAAACAGGTCTTTAGCAGAGCCATTCAAGCTGTAAAATTTACAAACAATTAATTTCATTCACACTAACACAGTATTCCTATTCATAATTTTCAATAAAAAAATAATAATAAATTTAGAAAGGAACAGGAAGAACTTACAGTGGTGTAAGGAAGATGGTGTGCTCCAGTGATGGAGTCTCAGCTGAGAGAGAAAGGGTGAGCTCTTGGGAATGAGTTTGTTCAGACAGTGAATGAACTGGTTGGTCATCTAGATAGATCCATACAATTCCAGAGGCTTTCTCACCAGCTCCTGCTTGACAATACAAGGCACATTCTTTCTATACTGCTAAAACATTTCTATATTGCAAACATATTTTATTCCTCTTTTGCGTATACTTAAAGGTTATTTTTATTACTAACACTGAGATCCACTGACTATTACATCAATTTCATTAAATACATGAAATTAAAAACAATACAATATAATATACATCCCGTCTCTTATGGTTACCAAGGCTGCAAGTCTTTGATCAAAATTATAGTAAAAACAGTAATGTGAAATATTCTTACAATTTAAAATAACTGATTTCTATTTAAATATATGATAAAATGTTACATGATTCTTCAGAAATCATTCTAATATGTTGTTTTGGGGCTCAAAAAATATCTCATTTTTTTCATTGTTGAAACCAGTTGTTCTGTTTAATACAGAATAACATCTTTTGTAACATAAATGTATTCATAGTCTGTTTTGATCAATTTAATGGAACCTTGCTGGATAAAAGTATTAAGTATTGAGTATTAACTTTTTAAAAAGATCTCAAACTTTTGATTATTTTAATGCATTCTTTGTGAATAAAATCATAGTTTTCAAGAAAAAAGTTCTTACTTCAAACTTAAATTATAATATATAATACAACATAACATAGCATTCAAGTTACTATTATATTATATCCTAACATAACAACATAATATAAATACATTATAATTGAACATTGCATTGGAGTTATTATATTATATTATTAAAGTCTAATAAGATGCATTGACTGGTGTACACTACCTGGGATGAGACTGAAGTTTAGGGCAACATAGAGGCCAGTCTGAGGAGCCATGTCCATTGCTTTGACTGTGAAATTTACACTTCCCTTAGGCACCAGAGTAACATTTTTCCATAGTAACCTCTCATCTTCTGTTTCTTGTACTTTTTTGTTCAAAGTAAATTGTATTGCGGTGTCTAGTGTAAGGTTGGCAATCGAAATGGGCTGCCCCTGTAGTGTAGCAAACTCCATAGCTGCAAGAGAAGTCGTTATAGGAGGTTCTGCAGCTGGAATGAATGGGTTTTCTTCACCCTCCATTTGCAGAAGGATTTGCAGAACCTCGTGTTTTTCCTCCTTTAGTTGAGAGCTCAGTGCTGCTGGGATGTGAAACTGGCAGTGGCTGAGAGGATCTGTGCACAGAGGGTCTTTAGTAGGGTCACCCCATACACCCACCACACTGATCTTTGGAATAGCGAGGGAAAGAGCTCTTTCCCCACTCATCCGCGACAACATTAATGAGCGAATGAGCTCTAAAATCTGGCCCAGTGCTGATACAGCTGTCTCTGATGTATCCACATGCTTGAGGCCTGAATTGCTCCTCTGCCTCTGATCAGCAGTTAGTGTGCTGCCTGCAGTGAAAATGTAAGGATGGTTAAACCACGGTTCATTTACAACTTCAGAGTGAACCTCTATTATCATGCTGAATATGAATTCCGCTTTACTTAAAACAGCCAGAATGTTTCTGCCCGTGTCTGAGGGGTTGATGTCACCCTGTCCTGTTTGTTCTCTTATGACTTTGATCATCTTTTCCGTGACCACCAGAACCTTCGCATAGCAGCCGTTGCACTGCCATTCAGAGGGAACCACCTGCAGACAGGAAAGTACATTTTCTAGAACATCATTTGCATTTGTAACATCACATGTGACAATACTTTGTTCTTAGGCAGCATGGATATTTTCTGTATTCCCAGCACTCCTCATTACACACAGCAGGCAATCTGTATTAAGTGATGAGCTTTTGCTTCTCGTGTCACTCGGTGCTGGACCTACAAAAAGTTGCTGACATGCTTTGTTTCAAGCTATGATTAATGCTATACTTTCTTATACATAAGCTTTAATAATAAAAAGCCTACTGTAGACTGGGCCAAAGCTGAGCTGATCAGAGTCACATCCTGGAATGAGGAGACTGGCAGAGACGCAAGAGCCTGAATCACATTTCCACGAATCTGAATCTTGTCCTCCAACACATGAGCACTTGCGGATGCTAGCTGTGGAAGTGGATTGATTTTGATTTTGATTTCAAAGCTTATTTCTAATAACACAGCATTACAGAAACTGAAGGTGCACTCAGTAATGTTTTATGGCAGTTGTGTTGGACTGACATCTAGAGGTGTGGATTTAACAACACAAAGTAAATATTATTTACTGATGACATAGTTGAAAATTGAGCAAAATTCAGAATATAAAGTCAAAGTTCTACGGTGGCTGAGAGAGCTCAACGCGCTGCAAATAAGAAAACGCATGCAATTAAAACTTTAAGAGATGATAATTTAGTGGATGATGTTTCTAGCAAACTAAAAACACTTTATTAAAAATAATAAATGCATGAAATAATGTACACTTGTTTATTTTTGTTTGCAGTTATTATAGTATTTAATGATTGTGAACATATTGTGCACTCAAATGCCGTACACTATATTGGGATTAGTGAATGAGTGAACGGGAGTTGAACTGGTTTTGGAAACAGCTAATATGCAAGTCCTAGTAGGGTTTGTCACTTTTTGGGTTCCCCTTGAAACATTTCCGTTGTGGTTTGTGCTATTTGCAGCGTGTTTTTGTGTTTGCTTGTGTTTGCAATTTTTATGTATTATACGAGATAATTCGCATGAATTCATACGAATGGCCTACCCCTAACCCCGCCCCTACACCTACCCGTCACTGAGATTTAGACAAATCGTGTCTCAAGATGACAACACATTCTATTTGAAGCTGTTCACGTCATCGGACTTTCAATAATGCGTTTCTATGGCACTGCTATCAACACCTAAATGAATCTGCAGTGGTCAGGTGGTACAGCGGTCACGTGGTACAAGTAGGAGCTCGCAAATAATTATCATCTTACAAGTTGTAATTATGACCTCTACGAGGATGTGAATGCTTTTTACAAGATGCAATCACGTAATTTCGGTAATTACGACATGGCGTGAACACCAATACTCTGCAGGAAAGTGGACCTTGAGTGTCAGAGTTGAGAACTCCTGGTATAGACCAAAAAATCTTGTTTCAAAATACCTTCTATGGTGTTTCACAGAAGAAAGAAAGTCATTCAGCTTTGGAACAATATGAGGGTGAGAAAATGATGACAAAACATTTCATTTTTGGGTGAAATATCCCTTTAAGAATTGGTCCCCTTTCAGTTCATGAGTTGGAATTTGAACTAAATTAGCCACACCCAAGAGGAAGCTTAATTGTAAGCGGTGGAACTAATGGGAAATAATGTGTTTTCCAGCTTGGTAAATACAATTAGAAATTAAATTAAAAATTCATTTATAAGTTACATTTCAAACAGATGCGTCAGTTTTCCTGTCTATAAAGTCAGTAAAACCTTTGAAATAGTTATAGCTATAAACATTGTTATATTAGTTTATCTGAATTTGTTTATTTTAATTTTACTTTCTTAAATACAAATTTGAATTACAATTTATGCATCAGGTTTGCTACTACAAATAATATCACAAATTAATTCATAACTAAATTGGAATTTAAAAATTATCGGAATTTAAATATTTTTTTTAATTTTTATTATAAACCCTGGTAGAAATGTGCCATCTGCAGTCACCCGTAATTAATTTATTCCATGAGCAAAAATGTCCAATAACAGGTGGATAGCCAAGATTGCCACCGAATACTCTTAACATTGGTGACCCGCTCTGTGTAAAAAAATTTTTAGGCTACTGATATCATCATTTCATACAAGTTTGCATGATTTATCCATTTTATCCATCCATTTTATTAATATAGTATACTGAGTGCACCTTTAAGTAGACATGCGAACAGCGGTTTTGGTATGGCCAACTTAGTTACCTGGTTGAGTTTGCTGGTCAGGGCAATAGAATATTGTATAATGTGTTGAGGGTTTCCTTGTTGGAGTAAGGCCCAAAACTCCGACTTACTCTTATTCCTTAACCACTCTGTTGTACACTGGTCACACAGCACTGTCAGATTCCTGCAGAAGACATTAAGTGTTATTTTGGAACTGTGATGTTTTGCGAAATTTTATTGGAATATATAATTGCCAATAGCTGACTAACTTTCTCGCTGCGATGACTGAAGCCCCCATACTGTCCTCTACCAACACCAGCGTGTGAATAACAGATATGTTTTCCGCTGGATTCAGACTACCCAGTGGCACCAGGGAGCTGAACGTGCTCTGAGTGCCTCTGTAAAGGGTAATCATGGGACATAATGGTTCAAAATCTTCACACTGTGCCACCTGCAGTGAAAATATCAGCTGAGCTGAGTCACCATCATCATCTATCCACCCTGCCATTGAGAAAAAAAAAATAGCGAAGAATGCGTCAATCTGCAGAGCCATTACTTTGGTGAGAAATAAGAGCAGAAGAGAAATCACACTACCTGAGCAACTGTAAGAGACCACAGTTTCCAGGAAATGAAGCGAGTCGTCGGGCGAAAGAGTGCAAATACCCCCGTAGGGAGGATGGTTGGGGACTAAGGTGATGCTTGCCGACCCCCAAAGCCCAAAGGCTGGCTCAGACACGTTGAGAGTAAAGGTGTATTCTTGGCCCTCCATTAGCGTTCCTGGTTTAATGACTATTTCTCTCCAGAGACTTCCTGTCGAGGTAGTGACCTCATTCAGTGTTAAAGCTTCACCTCTCTGATTCTCTGCAGTCCACCTGTACTGTAGTTAAAGTGTTTTAAAACATTATTAAGGTGTGTGTGTGTGTGTGTGTGTGTGTGTGTGTGTGTGTGAAAAAGACTTATGAAGGGGCATATGAAGTTATTCTATGGTACGTTGGGAATTAAATACCTGTACAGTCTCTTGACATGAAGAACAATGGCCAGCCAAGGCAACATGGTGCCTGTGACTCACTTGGAATGGCAACAGTGAATTACATGAGACACACTTTACAGTCACAGGCAGCAACGAGACATTGTACACTTTAACCTTAAAAGAATAAAAATAGAATTAAAGATATTTAATGTACATAGTTTTCTGTTGACATTTTTAATGAAACAGGAAGTTTGGAGGTGACATTGTTTTTAAATTACTAAAAAGCTCCTCAACTAGCTTACATGGATAGTTCACCGAAAAAAGAAAATTCTACCACCATTTAATCATTCCACCGGTAAAATATGGCACAATATGTAATTCTCACTACTAGAGATCGCTTATTCAAAGCAAATTCATAGCTTGATTACTCTGTAAATGAGCCAGTTGTTGTCTTCACCTCCAAAGCCGATGGAAAGCAATCCAACAGACTCAGGCAGAAATCATGTTAATGGATGAGCTACTTTATTAAAGTTTTATTAACGTTTTGTGGTATGAAGCAGGGTGGGCGAGAGCCACGGGAGTTCAGCGGAGCTTTTATTATGCTTATGCTTCAGTCGGCCGCTTCCATTCTTTTCGTTGCGTATGTGGGGTAACGCAGCGCTGTTTTACATGGTTAAAACAATCGTACTAAATATGTTTGAGTGTGTTGAAAGTTATGTTTTAACGTTACTCTGTGCATTCGGCTGGTATAAGAGACTTTTTGCACTTTGCAGTAATCTAAATCGATATTAGAATGTCATATTAATAAAAACTGGATAACTTGTGTTGCTAAATGACATGCAGATAGTTTAAAAATATAATGTATGATGGAAAAAGCTCTCTCTGATTATGCTATGTTAGCCACTTGACACAATAATGTTGTCTCTAAAGCATGGTAAACACATGGAACTTGTGGTAAATCAAGAAAACAAGCAATTCAAACAATAAGACTAACCCTGTTGATCTATATAACAATGATTAGGTTTCTGTTGGTAAATGTAGCCAAACAGTTGCAATGACACGGTCTGTGTTCTGTTAAAATTGCTGATTTCTCTGGATTTAAACATTGCTGGGATAATGTAAGTACTCAAGTCAACAAAATACTGTACATAACATATATAAATACAAGCCACATTATTCTAGTCGTTTTTGGATATTTTAACCAAAAATTTTACATATTGTGGCATATTCTGCCTTTAAGACTTTTGTTCATCTTTGAAATGCAAGTAAAAGTTTTAATATTCTCTCATCATTTTTGTCCATCCACTAAAAGTCCACACAACCAAAACTTTGATGCAACAAAAAGTTTAATAGACATTGTAAAATTAATCCATATTAATCAAGCAGGCTTCCTGTAGAGATTTAATATTCTCCATTTTTGATGTGCTCTATGTATGTGTGTTGATAACTGTTTATACATGAATAAAAGCCCAAATTAAACTGGTCTATCAAATAAAGCAATCTTGTCTCTTCAATAGACTTGGATTAAACCCTTCAATTCATACAGATTAATTAATGTCTTTTTGATGTGTCAAAGTTTTGAGCAATGGATTGATAAAAAAATATGAGAGAATATAAAAAAATATCTTCATTTATGTTCCAAAGATGAACAAAAGTCAAAGTTATGATTTTTAAAAGACAAGATAGTTGGTAAAAGATTTTCATTTTTGGGTGAATAATCCCTTTAACAGAATGTCCCAAATGAACTGGAGATTTCTGTGCACATCATTTTCAATAAAATGTGCTCATAAAGTAGTAAATATTGATTGACCTTTATTCTCATATGTGCTCAAATGAACTATACATTGCAAAGCATTTTTTTTCCTTCATTATATGATTAAAATGGGGTCCAAAAATTGTGGAGAAGGTCAGTGAGGTCCAAAACTACATTAGACCCCACTGATTTTCATTATATGGACAAAAAAACTAAGATAGTTTTCAAAATATTATCTTTTATGTTCCACAGAAGAAAGAACATCATGGGGGTGAGTAAATGATGACAGAATGTTGATGACAAATATGTTCCTAGTGAAATGCTAAAAGCAATGTGAAGTAAAATAGGTTAACACTCACTGACTGTGATATAGAGACAGGTTGTCGTCCACTTTTGCAAAGGGTGAGAGTAAAGTGGTACACTCTATCTGGCAGCAGTGCACTTCTGGGAAGAAGCAGCATACTGCCATTTCCTGGAATATGATGATGAAAGGTGGAAACGGCTGAAGACAATGCAGTTGTGTTCTGGAAGCACAGAATACACTATCAGTCGAGTGTTCAGTGCAGTAAATGAAGAATTTGCTGCGTTCGTAATTTATTATACCTCTATAGTGTAACTCCACTGGAATTGAAATAACTCAATATCATTCTTCTCTGAATCTGGATCAAAAGACTCCATTGCATCCAGTATCAGATCATACTGAGTAGACCAGAGCCTGTGAGAACCACCTTCAATCACGGGTACTAGCTGACTGTGGACCACGGTAAGCTTTACGGTCCTGTTCTGCTGTAAAGGAGTTCCCTGAAGTCTAGCGGTAAATGTCAGACAGTAGTTTCCCACTTTTAGAGTGTGCTTTGGCAGAGAAAGAAGTGGTGTTGTAACATCCACAGAATCATTTAAGTACACCTTGTCTATTCCTGAGCAATCTTGGCCTCTGAAGATCTCCCAGAAATAAGATGCTTTGTATGTAAAGCAACCATTGAAGTCCACTCGTGCTTCAAAGAAACTTGGTCTGGATTTTAATATTTTATATTGTTCTTTTACAATGTAGACGTGTGGCTGGGTACACTCAAGCTTTTGTACTTTAATTGTCATTTGAGTGGAGACCTCACTTATGTTGTTGAAAGCTGTTAATTTCACCACAAATGCACCAGTAGCATTGAATTTGTGGACTTGTCTATTGGATTCTGTAACCAGGGCTCCTTCACTGGCATCACCGAAATCCCAAATGAATTTAAGGTTGCTGCCTCCATCTGTCATGGCTACAAAAGTGATCGGATAGTCAATAAAAGCTCCATCATGGGAGGTAAAAAGCTTCACTTCCTTCACATACTTCTGTATTGTTGCTGTACTGGTCAGGGACTGTGAGCAGAAGCCATTATCAGCTTCCACTATAACAGACAGCGATCCATTAGTAAAAGGTGTGAAGTGAACATTTTGCCCGAATTCCTGAGAGGACTGGATTCCGTTTAATAGGAAAGTCCAGTGGTAATTGGCTTGTGAGTCACTGGATGCTTGAAAACTGATGTTTTTGGATGCCTCTAAGACAGCAGAGCAACATCCAATCAAATGCAGACCTTTAATTCTTTCCACGACTCTCACAATCACTGTTGCAGTTTGGTAACTGACATTATTTTTTGCTTTTGTTCTCACCAGATGGTTTCCGACCGAAAGAGAAGAGGTTGTAAAATTCTGCCGAATATCCACGGAATAACTTGAATTAACAAACTCCAAAGAAAAGGAAACTTCACTTCCTCGGGAGATAGATGGTGTGAAAATAACCATATCATCCTCACAAACAACATCACTGCTAGCCGTAAGTAAAAGTCCCTGGATGGCGTCCTGAACCACAAGAGTATATGATACAATTTGCCAGCTAATGTGGTTTGAGGCATTAAGTGAGATCTGGTGATCTGCAACTTCCGCGAAAGAATAGCTAACAGTTTGATTGTCAGCAAGAACAGTAACAGTGTTGTTGTGAAACGTTAAAACCCATTCCCAGTGCAGGACATTTCCTGTTCCTGCAGAGCCATGGAAAAACACAAGGCTATTTGAAGTTACAAAAAATGGTCTGAATTGTCCATTTATCTGAATATCCACTTTAGAGACGTCTTCCTGAATTATTAGTTGCTTAGTTGCATCATCAGACCCAAACACATTCGAGACTGATACTCTGATATTGACCACACCGATAACTTTAAAAACATGTAAAACAAAAGGCACATCTGATATTACAGGACTGCGCTCAGAGTCCACAAACCATGAGTAGTGAAGGTCTGTTCCAGATGCAACACTCACAGATATCCTCACTGGCTTTCCTTTAGCTACAACATTCATTGGTGATGAAATACTCAACCCAGAGACAAGCTCTACTGCTCTCAGTGAAAGTTCACTATCTATTGATCCCAGACCATTGGATACAACCAGTCTGATGTGTATATCACCAGGGCTGTTTGTAACAAGTGGAAACTGTTTGCTATTACTTACAGTTCTGCTAATCCAACTTTGGTTTGCAGTCCACTCATATGTCAAGTTAGAACCACGTGTCACTGATGCCGTCAATAGTACGGTCTGATTTGTCAGGACATATCTTGCAGCACGCAGCTCCTGACATTGAATTTCTACTCCATGGATTTTCTCTACAACCTCAATGTGTGCTATGGTTTCTACTCGACTGACAAGATTTTGTGCCACAACTTTTATCTGAAACACCCCTGCTTTAGGAAACACATACATGAACGTAGACGTACCAAGCTTTGGAGGTGACGAAGAATCCACAGTCCAGTAAAATGCAACATTTTCTTTAACATCAGTCTGAGCTATTATCAGTGTCTCTTTTCCTGCCTCCACAAACGGCTGACTGATATTAACCATTAAGAATGACAGAGGTGCCTGCACCTCAATCTCTATGGACACTGAACTGGAACTTATCGCATTAGATGCGGTGGCCGTCACACAAAACCGCCCAGAAAAACCAAAAATGTGTGATTGATTTTGGCCCTCCTTTTTGGAGCCATCACCAAAGTTCCACTGAAAAGAAGCTGTTTTACCAGGAAGCTCAGCCCAAAAGTAATATGACTGATTCACAGTCAATGCACCATGGCTACCTTCATATTTTATGGATAGATTAGATACAGACCTTTGAACTAAAATGATTGCTTTTGCTGTTCCGTTGCTGACTTTGTTGTGTACCTGCACTGAAATTTCATACAATCCCTCCTCTTGAAAAACAAAGCAATGGTGTGATTGGCCTTGGACTGGAACCATATCACTAGAAAGATTGCTATACCAACAAAACAGATAATCTCTTACTTTGGGAAGCACGGAAACATCTAAGCATATTTCCTCACTCACCGCTACAGCACTCTTGGCTGAATGCAGTGTAACATCTGTTATTTGGGCCTCAACACATATGCTGGTTTCATAATGTACCGAGTCCACAAGGCTATGAGCATTAACACCAGCTGTGTAAATCCCTGAGCTTAGAAAAGTATGAGTAATAGTTGTAGCTCCTTTAACAACGGACAATGGTGTGCCATCTCCAAAATCCCAGTGAAAAGTCAAAAAAGGAACGAAGCCTTTGACTAATACCTCGAAATCAGTCTCCGCCTGACTCAAAATGCAGTCTGTTGGGATAATTTTACTAATTAGCAAACGATAGACTTCCACATTGACTAACCGGTGTTCTTTACTTACAGGATTATGAGCAGAAACCTGAACAGTGTAATTTCCAGGAGACTTGTAAATGTGAGAGGCTGAGCTTCCAGTGAGATCTTTTAGTATCGAACCATCTCCAAATTCAAAGGTCCATTTTAGATGTGTGCCTGCAGACACTCTGCCATTGATTTCAAAGGTGCAGTTCAGTTCAATGGAGCCATTGTAATTTAACTGGAGATCAGAGACAGCCTCAACTATCTCCACTGATGTATAGTTAGTCAAGACTGACAAGGAGTTGTTGGCACAGATGGTGACGTTGAATGTGCCGGGTCTTTTAAAAACATGCCTAACTTTACTGTAATATTCCTTCACTTCATCAGGGTCATCACCAAAATTCCATAAATAAAGTATTCCATATGCAGAGGGCCATATTGAGACCTCAAAGTGGATGGTGTGGTTGACTTGACAGATAGTAGGAGATGATGACACCAGCAGTCTTGAAATTGGAGTCCTTATCTTAACGGTTACAGCTTTTTCAATTTGGTCATATTTGTTGTAAGCCTTTATTTTCACTGTGTAGTCACCTACAAAGAAAAATTGTATATCCTGAAATTTAGTATGTTAAAAGTGCACTCAGTAAATTTAATGTTGTGCTGGCAGTTATCTTGGGTTTAGTACAATATCAAGAAAAAAATGGTTTCAGTGACTGATGCTATTGTAGCAATGCACAATTAAAATTATTTACAGTACCTGGAAAAGAAAATGTATGATTGATAGAGTCTTGCAGATAGACATGTTTGGCACTTTGGTGAAGATAGCCGTCTTCCATCTCTAAAGGAGCAGAAACTGGGTGACTGACAGATGCTGTATTATCACCAAAATCCCATCTGGACAGATAAATCATTTCATAAAATAGCATAATGGAACATTATACATTCAGAAGAGGTCAACCTTAATTCCATAATTCTAAGTTAGCTATAATTAAGAGACATTAACCTGATTGTAATGCCTATAGAGATGTCAGCTTTAACTTGAATTGTGTAGATAGTTGAGGTGTTTACAGCAATAGCCTCTGGCATGGAAATTACTGCTAGGTCAGCTAATGGGGTCATTTCATCGGCTGTGAGCTTCACCTCAATTATCTGAGAGCTCACAGGGTTATTTGCCATTACCTAGAGCAGAGAACGCAGTAAAGATTTGAAGAAATTAGAAAAATGAATTCATTCATAACAAAACCTAAAGCAATGATTCTCAATTGGTGGGTCGTGACACCAAAATGGGTCTAAGGTCCGTTCTGATAGAGTCATTGACAGCAGAAAAACAACAATGCTAGATGCAAATAATAAAATGCAACTAACCACATAATCATGTATAAGTAGGATAACAAACTAAATAGATTAATTAGAGAGGAGAATATGCTTTATACAACTTTTGTTGTTGACATTAAACTTAGTATTTTCACTTGAAAAAAACATTGTTGCAACTAACATACCAAAAATGGCTTTGTAGATTTGATTATTGGCTGCAGCGAGCATGAACTCGTTGAAATTCAAGTGACATTTACCAAACAGAACCAAACTATAAAGACAAGCCAATGTCAATGTTTTTATTTTTAATAATTTTGCATTGGTTACTAATACAATGCATGCAGTTAATTGTAAGAGCACATTTTATAAAACATTTTGATTTGGAGAATGTTTTTTTTTTTTTGAAAACCAACAAATTCAGTCAAGAACCACTAAAAAGGATCTAAAGACCTGAATCATTGCATCATTGCTTTAGGCTCAGTTTCACAAAGGGGTTTAAACTTGTATTTAGAAATATTTCTGTAATATAAACATATTTACCTTTAGTGCATATACTGCTGGCTTTTTAAAAACCACACTGTAAGACTCTCCTATGTGTGGAAACTGAACCAGGTCATCAATAACCCAAGAATACCTTACTGATGAGCCAGTGACTACTGAAGCTGTAAACAACTGTAGGAGAAAAAAAAGAGAGTAAGCCCCCTAAAAATCATTTAAAGTCTAGTTATGATATTCTAAAAACCTTTTCTTCAAATACCATGTAAAAACCATAAGCACATCAAATTCTAAAAGGTTACTAGCAAAATTTCACAATGACACACATAAGAAACTGATACCTGTGGTATATCCACTAGAACTCTGCTGAAGCCCTGAGGCTGGATGCTCAGCCCAGTGACAGGAATATGAGACACAACTCTCACACTCAGAGTCTGGGAGTTCAAGCTGTTTGAAGCCATGATGTTTAGTGTATGTTCTCCCTGACTAGAAAGCTCCACGTATGCATGAGAGAACCACGTGTCAAGAGTAGCCCTAACACATCCTCCTTCAATCTCAGGCATCTCAGCAGGACAAGAGGGTTCAAAAGGGACTCCATTCTTAGACACAGGGTCCGACCAGGAACTGGTTGCGTTTCCTCCTGAATTGATCTGGATGACAATGAGAGTTGGAATATTGACAGCAACATGCATTTGGTTGTCCTTTTTAAGCTTTGGATGCAAAACTTGCAACCCTTTGATAGGACTCTCTGCTTTGATTAGACTGTTGCTCTGTGAGGTGTTGGGTATTGGTGAAACTCCATAGTGTGGCATTGTGTCCTCGTAAATCACCCGTAGGTCACAGACCAGTCCATCTAGCCACTGGCCCTGTCCCAATTGGACAGACAGAGTCCCCTCTAACCAGCCTCCCCACTCAGGCCCATGAAGGGAGAGGTAACTCTGGCGCCAGGCCGAGCTGGTACCGGCAACACAATGTAGAAATTCATCTGCTCTTCTAGTGTGTTGCAATGCCAGAATGTCATCAGGATAGACAGTGATATGTTTGTCTTGTACTATAACCTGCACAAATACAACAAAATAGGTGTATTATATATGTATAGTATATATAATGTTTTTTATTTATATATATATATTTTTTTGTTTTTGTTTTTTTGTTTGTTTTGTTTTTTAAGAAAATGAACGATCATTTCGGTAACTTAGATAAGACTCTTATTCCTCGGCTGGGATCGCATAGAACCCTTGCTGCATTTAAACTGCAATTTGGGCCTTCAACCCGTTCCCCATTGAAGTTCACTATATGGAGAAAAATCCTGAAATGTTTTCCTCAAAATCCTTGATTTCTTTTCGATCTTGGATGACATGCGGGTGAGTAAATTATCAGGAATTTTAATTCTGAAGTGAACTAATCCTTTAAACTCACAGCACTTTCAGAGATGGAGTTCGCTGCATTATGATGCTGGAATCACCCGATCATGAGCTGCATGTGTATGGGCTTGGATATTTATATTTTGCGCGTGAACTGAGTTGAGGAGAAATCTTCGTCTCGCAAATAAGAAAGTTTTGCATTTAAAAGAAGTTTAAGGGGGAAAATATTTTATACTTTAAATCATTTTAATAATAATAATAATAAATTAATTGTCATTATCGTTGTATTACAATTAAATCATTTATTATTGGTGCTTGCCAAAGGCAAAGCATCAATCTTGTTATTCTACATACTTATTATTGGTGCTTGCCAAAGGCAAAGCATCAATGTTATTCTCTTGCATACTTATTATTGGTGCTTGCCAAAGGCAAAGCATCAATGTTATTCTCTTGCATACTTATTATTATTGGTGCTTGCCAAAGGCAAAGCATCAATGTTATTCTCTTGCAAACTTATTATTATTATTGGTGCTTGCCTAAGGCAAGCATCAATCTTGTTATTCTACATACTTATTATTCTTCTTATTCTGGACAAAACTTCGGCGCGTAACTCGTCCCGCACCGTTTGTCCTAGACCCATGAATGAGGTGTCAAATCGACCGGCTCATTGAGGAGAGGTGTGCTATGACTTTTATAAGCGATCGAACCGACGACGTTCGTACAGCGGACGAAAAAGCGGCGAAAAAAGTCCCATTGACTTTGCATTGGAAAATCGATGAGATGAATTTAAGTGGATCAAAACATCACAGAGACACGCGAGTTTGGCATTTTTGATTTGGGCACACATGCAGTCTATTAGTTTAAGCCTGTTAACTGCCTAGCCGAGCCCTAGCAACCATTTAGAGCACCCTAGCAACAAAAGTCCCATTGACTTCCATTGAAAAATAGATGAGATGGATTTAAATGATTCAGAACATCATAGAGACACGCGAGTTTGGCATTTTTGATATGGGCACACATGCAGTCTATTAGTTTAAGCCTGTTAACTGCCTAGCCGAGCCCTAGCAACCATTTAGAGCACCCTAGCAACAAAAGTCCCATTGACTTCCATTGAAAAATAGATGAGATGGATTTAAATGATTCAGAACATCATAGAGACACGCGAGTTTGGCATTTTTGATATGGGCACACATGCAGTCTATTAGTTTAAGCCTGTTAACTGCCTAGCCATTCCCTAGCAACCATTTAGTACACCCTAGCAACCAAACTCAAAGAGGGATATTTTCAAACCTGAACATCATAGGGCTGGTTTATGTCATTCATACTGACAAGCAGCCTTTGGAGGATCATCACTGGCAGCTGCCAAGCAACTCCCTAGCAACCAAACAAGGTACCCTAGCAACTATTTAGCAACACCTATATCTCTGCATCAGAACATCGTAGAGACTTGGTTGTTGGGTCTTTTGACTCATGCTAGGAATCTGGACTTGCAACATGCTACACATGCTAGCAGTGAATAGCTACATGCTAATACTCATTAGCTAAGTGTTAAAGTGGGCTGAAAACATGCTATGAACACTATATTAAGTCCATAATAACTATCTGTGATAACTACCGACCAACTAGTAACACCATAGCAACCACCCAGGTTACCCTAGCAACCGCCTAGCAACCACCCAGCTTACCATAGCAACCACCCAAAACACATTAATTAGAAAAACTGCCTAGAAACACCCTAGCGACCGAGTGCCGAATTTTGCCACTGCAAGCACCAATCACATTTCCTTCAGGAAATGTACGTTCTAGTTATTGGTGCTTGCCAAAGGCAAAGCATCAATGTTATTCTTCTACATACTTATTATTATTGGTGCTTGCCAAAGGCAAAGCATCAATGTTATTCTCTTGCATACTTATTATTATTGGTGCTTGCCAAAGGCAAAGCATCAATGTTATTCTTCTACATACTTATTATTATTATTGGTGCTTGCCTAAGGCAAGCATCAATCTTGTTCTTCTACATACTTATTATTATTCTGCTTCTTCTTCTTCTTATTCTGGACGAAACTTCGGCGCGTAACTCGTCCCGCACCGTTTGTCCTAGACCCATGAATGAGGTGTCAAATCGACCGGCTCATTGAGGAGAGGTGTGCTATGACTTTTATAAGCGATCGAACCGACGATTTTCGTACAGCGGACGAAAAAGCGGCGAAAAAAGTCCCATTGACTTTGCATTGAGAAATCGATGAGATGGATTTAAATGGATCAAAACATCATTGAGACACGCGAGTTTGCCATTTTTGATTTGGGCACACATGCAGTCTATTAGTTTAAGCCTGTTAACTGCCTAAACATACCATAGCAACCATTTAGAGCACCCTAGCAACAAAACTCCCATTGACTTCCATTGAAAAATAGATGAGATGGATTTAAATGAATCAGAACATCATAGAGACACGCGAGTTTGGCATTTTTGATTTGGGCACACATGCAGTCTATTAGTTTAAGCCTGTTAACTGCCTAGCCATTCCCTAGCAACCATTTAGTGCACCCTAGCAACCAAACTCAAAGAGGGATATTTTCAAACCTGAACATCATAGGGCTGGTTTATGTCATTCATACTGACAAGCAGCCTTTGGAGGATCATCACTGGCAGCTGCCAAGCCACTCCCTAGCAACCAAACAAGGTACCCTAGCAACTGTTTAGCAAGACCTATATCTCTGCATCAGAACATCGTAGAGACTTGGTTGTTGGGTCTTTTGACTCATGCTAGGAATCTGGACTTGCAACATGCTACACATGCTAGCAGTGAATAGCTACATGCTAATACTCATTAGCTAAGTGTTAAAGTGGGCTGAAAACATGCTAAGAACACTATATTAACTCCATAATAACTATCTGTGATAACTACCGACCAACTAGTAACACCATAGCAACCACCAAGGTTACCCTAGCAACCGCCTAGCAACCACCCAACTTACCATAGCAACCGCCTAGCAACCATCAGGAACACCCTAGCAACCACCTAGCAACACCGTGGTGACCACCCCAAGTACCTTAGCAACTGCCTAGCAACACCCTAGCAACCACCCTTGTTACCATAGCAACCGCCTAGCAACCACCCAGAACACCTTAGCAACCGCCTAGCAACACCCTAGCAACCACCCAGGTTACCATAGCAACCACCTAGAACACCTTAGCAACCGCCTAGCAACACCTTAGCAACCATCCCAAGTATCTTAGCAACTGCCTAGCAACACCCTAGCAACCACCCAGGTTACCATAGCAACCGCCTAGCAACCACCCAGGTTACCATAGCAACCGCCTAGCAACCACCTAGAACACCCTAGCAACCGCCTAGCAACCACCCAGGTTATCATAGCAACCGCCTAGCAACCACCCAAAACACATTAATTAGAAAAACTGCCTAGAAACACCCTAGCAACCGTGCCGAATTTTGCCACTGCAAGCACCAATCACATTTTCTTCAGGAAATGTACATTCTAGTTCTGCTTCTTCTTCTTCCGGACAAAACTTCGGCGCGTAACTCGTCCCGCACCGTTTGTCCTAGACCCATGAATGAGGTGTCAAATCGACCGGCTCATTGAGGAGAGGTGTGCTATGACTTTTATAAGCGATCGAACCGACGATTTTCGTACGGCGGACGAAAAAGCGGCGAAAAAAGTCCCATTGACTTTGCATTGAAAAATCGATGAGATGGATTTAAATGGATCAAAACATCATTGAGACACGCAAGTTTGGCATTTTTGATTTGGGCACACATGCAGTCTATTAGTTTAAGCCTGTTAACTGCCTAAACATACCATAGCAACCATTTAGAGCACCCTAGCAACAAAACTCCCATTGACTTCCATTGAAAAATCTATGAGATGGATTTAAATGGATCAAAACATCATAGAGACACGCGAGTTTGGCTCTTTTGATTTGGGCACACATGCAGTCTATTAGTTTAAGCCTGTTGACTGCCTGGCCATTCCCTAGCAACCATTTAGTGCACCCTAGCAACCAAACCCAAAGTGGAATATTTTCAAACCTGAACATCATAGGGCTGGTTTATGTCATTCATACTGACAATTAGCCTTTGGAGGATCATCACTGGCACCTGCCAAGCAGCTCCCTAGCAACCAAACAAGGTACCCTAGCAACTGTTTAGCAAGACCTATATCTCTGCATCAGAACATCGTAGAGACTTGGTTGTTGGGTCTTTTGACTCATGCTAGGAATCTGGACTTGCAACATGCTACACATGCTAGCAGTGAATAGCTACATGCTAATACTCATTAGCTAAGTGTTAAAGTGGGCTGAGAACATGCTAAGAACCCTATATTAACTCCATAATAACTATCTGTAATAACTACCGACCAACTAGTAACACCATAGCAACCACCCAGGTTACCATAGCAACTGCCTAGCAACCACCCCGGTTACCATAGCAACCGCCTAGCAACCATCCAGAACACCCTAGCAACCACCTAATAACACCGTGGTGACCACCCCAAGTACCTTAGCAACTGCCTAGCAACACCCTAGCAACCACCCTGGTTACCATAGCAACCGCCTAGCAACCACCCAGAACACCTTAGCAACCGCCTAGCAACATCTTAGCAACTACCCCAAGTACCATAGCAACCGCCTAGCAACGCCCTAGCAACCACCCAGGTTACCATAGCAACCGCCAAGCAACACCTTAGCAACCATCCCAAGTATCTTAGCAACTGCCTAGCAACACCCTAGCAACCACTCTGGTTACCATAGCAACCGCCTAGCAACCACCCAGAACACCTTAGCAACCGCCTAGCAACATCTTAGCAACTACCCCAAGTACCTTAGCAACTGCCTAGCAACGCCCTAGCAACCACCCTGGTTACCATAGCAACCGCCTAGCAACCACCTAGAACACCTTAGCAACCACCTAGCAACACCTTAGCAACCACCCCAAGTACCTTAGCAACTGCCTAGCAACACCCTAGCAACCACCCAGGTTACCATAGCAACCGCCTAGCAACCACCTAGAACACCCTAGCAACCGCCTAGCAACCACCTAGAACACCCTAGCAACCGCCTAGCAACAACCCAAAACACATTATTTAGAAAAACTGCCTAGAAACACCCTAGCAACCGTGCCGAGTTTTGCCACTGCAAGCACCAATCACATTTTCTTCAGGAAATGTACATTCTAGTTATTGGTGCTTGCCTAAGGCAAGCATCAATCTTGTTCTTCTGCATACTTATTCTTCTGCTTCTTCTTCTTCTTATTCTGGACGAAACTTCGGCGCGTAACTCGTCCCGCACCGTTTGTCCTAGACCCATGAATGAGGTGTCAAATCGACCGGCTCATTGAGGAGAGGTGTGCTATGACTTTTATAAGCGATCGAACCGACGATTTTCGTACGGCGGACGAAAAAGCGGCGAAAAAAGTCCCATTGACTTTGCATTGAAAAATCGATGAGATGGATTTAAATGGATCAAAACATCACTGAGACACGCGAGTTTGGCATTTTTGATTTGGGCACACATGCAGTCTATTAGTTTAAGCCTGTTAACTGCCTAAACATACCATAGCAACCATTTACAGCACCCTAGCAACAAAACTCCCATTGACTTCCATTGAAAAATAGATGAGATGGATTTAAATGATTCAGAACATCATAGAGACACGCGACTTTGGAATTTTTGATTTGGGCACACATGCAGTCTATTAGTTTAAGCCTGTTAACTGCCAAGCCACTCCCTAGCAACCATTTAGTGCACCCTAGCAACCAAACCAAAGAGGGATATTTTCAAACCTGAACATCATAGGGCTGGTTTATGTCATTCATACTGACAAGCAGCCTTTGGAGGATCATCGCTGGCAGTTCCCAAGCCACTCCCTAGCAACCAAACAAGGTACCCTAGCAACTGTTGAGCAAGACCTATATCTCTGCATCAGAACATCGTAGAGACTTGGTTGTTGGGTCTTTTGACTCATGCTAGGAATCTGGACTTGCAACATGCTACACATGCTAGCAGTGAATAGCTACATGCTAATACTCATTAGCTAAGTGTTAAAGTGGGCTGAAAACAGCCTAAGAACACTATATTAACTCCATAAATACTATCTGTGATAACTACAGACCAACTAGTAACACCATAGCAACCACCCAGGTTACCCTAGCAACCGCCTAGCAACCACCCAGGTTACCATAGCAACCGCCTAGCAACCACCCAAAACACATTAATTAGAAAAACTGCCTAGAAACACCCTAGCAACCGTGCCGAATTTTGCCACTGCAAGCACCAATCACATTTTCTTCAGGAAATGTACATTCTAGTTATTGGTGCTTGCCTAAGGCAAGCATCAATCTTGTTCTTCTGCATACTTATTCTTCTGCTTCTTCTTCTTCTTATTCTGGACGAAACTTCGGCGCGTAACTCGTCCCGCACCGTTTGTCCTAGACCCATGAATGAGGTGTCAAATCGACCGGCTCATTGAGGAGAGGTGTGCTATGACTTTTATAAGCGATCGAACCGACGATTTTCGTACGGCGGACGAAAAAGCGGCGAAAAAAGTCCCATTGACTTTGCATTGAAAAATCGATGAGATGGATTTAAATGGATCAAAACATCACTGAGACACGCGAGTTTGGCATTTTTGATTTGGGCACACATGCAGTCTATTAGTTTAAGCCTGTTAACTGCCTAAACATACCATAGCAACCATTTACAGCACCCTAGCAACAAAACTCCCATTGACTTCCATTGAAAAATAGATGAGATGGATTTAAATGATTCAGAACATCATAGAGACACGCGACTTTGGAATTTTTGATTTGGGCACACATGCAGTCTATTAGTTTAAGCCTGTTAACTGCCAAGCCACTCCCTAGCAACCATTTAGTGCACCCTAGCAACCAAACCAAAGAGGGATATTTTCAAACCTGAACATCATAGGGCTGGTTTATGTCATTCATACTGACAAGCAGCCTTTGGAGGATCATCGCTGGCAGTTCCCAAGCCACTCCCTAGCAACCAAACAAGGTACCCTAGCAACTGTTGAGCAAGACCTATATCTCTGCATCAGAACATCGTAGAGACTTGGTTGTTGGGTCTTTTGACTCATGCTAGGAATCTGGACTTGCAACATGCTACACATGCTAGCAGTGAATAGCTACATGCTAATACTCATTAGCTAAGTGTTAAAGTGGGCTGAAAACAGCCTAAGAACACTATATTAACTCCATAAATACTATCTGTGATAACTACAGACCAACTAGTAACACCATAGCAACCACCCAGGTTACCCTAGCAACCGCCTAGCAACCACCCAGGTTACCATAGCAACCGCCTAGCAACCACCCAAAACACATTAATTAGAAAAACTGCCTAGAAACACCCTAGCAACCGTGCCGAATTTTGCCACTGCAAGCACCAATCACATTTTCTTCAGGAAATGTACATTCTAGTTATTGGTGCTTGCCTAAGGCAAGCATCAATCTTGTTATTCTGCATACTTATTATTCTTCTTCCGGACAAAACTTCGGCGCGTAACTCGTCCCGCACCGTTTGTCCTAGACCCATGAATGAGGTGTCAAATCGACCGGCTCATTGAGGAGAGGTGTGCTATGACTTTTATAAGCGATCGAACCGACGACGTTCGTACGGCGGACGAAAAAGCGGCGAAAAAAGTCCCATTGACTTTGCATTGGAAAAGAGATGAGATGGATTTAAATGAATCAAAACATCACTGAGACACGCGAGTTTGGCATTTTTGATTTGAGCACACATGCAGTCTATTAGTTTAAGCCTGTTAACTGCCTAAACATACCATAGCAACCATTTAGAGCACCCTAGCAACAAAACTCCCATTGACTTCCATTGAAAAATAGATGAGATGGATTTAATTGAATCAGAACATCATAGAGACACGCGAGTTTGGCTCTTTTGATTTGGGCACACATGCAGTCTATTAGTTTAAGCCTGTTGACTGCCTGGCCATTCCCTAGCAACCATTTAGTGCACCCTAGCAATCAAACCCAAAGAGGGATATTTTCAAACCTGAACATCATAGGGCTGGTTTATGTCATTCATACTGACAAGCAGCCTTTGGAGGATCATCACTGGCAGCTGCCAAGCCACTCCCTAGCAACCAAACAAAGTACCCTAGCAACTGTTTAGCAAGACCTATATCTCTGCATCAGAACATCGTAGAGACTTGGTTGTTGGGTCTTTTGACTCATGCTAGGAATCTGGACTTGCAACATGCTACACATGCTAGCAGTGAATAGCTACATGCTAATACTCATTAGCTAAGTGTTAAAGTGGGCTGAAAACATGCTAAGAACACTATGAAACTCCATAATATCTATCTGTGATAACTACCGACCAACTAGTAACACCATAGCAACCACCCAGGTTACCCTAGCAACCGCCTAGCAACCACCCAGGTTACCATAGCAACCACCCAAAACACATTAATTAGAAAAACTGCCTAGAAACACCCTAGCGACCGAGTGCCGAATTTTGCCACTGCAAGCACCATTCACATTTCCTTCAGGAAATGTACATTCTAGTATTACTATTACTCTTCTTCCCGACAAAACTTCGGCGCGTAACTCGTCCCGCACCTTTTGTCCTAGACCCACGAATGAGGTGTCAAATCGACCGGCTCATTGAGGAAAGGTGTGCTATGACTTTTATAAGCGATCGAACCAACGACGTTCGTACGGCGGACGAAAAAAGCAGCGAAAAAAGTCCCATTGACTTTGCATTGAAAAATAGATGAGATGGATTTAAATGATTCAGAACATCATAGAGACACGTGAGTACGGCTCTTTTGATTTGGGCACACATGCAGTCTATTAGTTTAAGCCTGTTAACTGCCATGCCACTCCCTAGCAACCAAACAAAGTACCCTAGCAACTGTTTAGCAAGACCTATATCTCTGCATCAGAACATCGTACAGACATGGTTCTTGGGTCTTTTGTCTCATGCTAGCAAACTGGACTTGCAACATGCTACACATGCTAGCAGTGAATAGCTACATGCTAATACTCATTAGCTAAGTGTTAAAGTGGGCTGAGAACATGCTAAAAACCCTATATTAACTCCATAATAACTATCTGTGATAACTACCGACCAACTAGTAACACCATAGCAACCACCCAGTTTACCATAGCAACCGCCTAGCAACCACCCAAAACACATTAATTAGAAAAACTGCCTAGAAACACCCTAGCGACCGAGTGCCGAATTTTGCCACTGCAAGCACCATTCACATTTCCTTCAGGAAATGTACATTCTAGTTATTATTCTGCTTCTTCTTCTTCTTCCGGACAAAACTTCGGCGCGTAACTCGTCCCGCACCGTTTGTGCTAGACCCATGAATGAGGCGTCAAATCGACCGGCTCATTGAGGAGAGGTGTGCTATGACTTTTATAAGCGATCGAACCGACGACGTTCGTACGGCGGACGAAAAATCGGCAAAAAAAGTCCCATAGACTTGCATTGGAAAATCGATGAGATGAATTTAAGTGGATCAAAACATCACAGAGACACGCGAGTTTGGCATTTTTGATTTGGGTACACGTGCAGTCTATTAGTTTAAGCCTGTTAAATGCCTAGCCGAGCCCTAGCAACCATTTAGAGCACCCTAGCAACAAAACTCCCATTGACTTCCATTGAAAATAGATGAGATGGATGTAAATGAATCAGAACATCATAGAGACACGCGAGTTTGGCATTTTTGATTTGGGCACACATGAAGTCTATTAGTTTAAGCCTGTTAACTGCCTAGACATTCCCTAGCAACCATTTAGTACACCCTAGCAACCAAACTCAAAGAGGGATATTTTCAAACCTGAACATCATAGGGCTGATTTATGTCATTCATACTGACAAGCAGCCTTTGGAGGATCATCACTGGCAGCTGCCAAGCCACTCCCTAGCAACCAAACAAGGTACCCTAGCAACTATTTAGCAAGACCTATATCTCTGCATCAGAACATCGTAGAGCCTTGGTTGTTGGGTCTTTTGACTCATGCTAGGAATTTGGACTTGCAACATGCTACACATGCTAGCAGTGAATAGCTACATGCTAATACTCATTAGCTAAGTGTTAAAATGGGCTGAGAACATGCTAAGAACACTATATTAACTCCATAATAACTATCTGTGATAACTACCGACCAACTAGTAACACCATAGCAACCACCCAGGTTACCCTAGCAACTGCCTAGCAACCACCCAGGTTACCATAGCAACCGCCTAGCAACATCTTAGCAACTACCCCAAGTACCTTAGCAACTGCCTAGCAACGCCCTAGCAACCACCCTGGTTACCATAGCAACCGCCTAGCAACACCTTAGCAACCACCCCAAGTACCTTAGCAACTGCCTAGCAACACCCTAGCAACCACCCAGGTTACCATAGCAACCGCCTAGCAACCACCCAGAACACCCTAGCAACACCTTAGCAACCACCCCAAGTACCTTAGCAACTGCCTAGCAACACCCTAGCAACCAGCCAGGTTACCATAGCAACTGCCTAGCAACCACCCAGAACACCCTAGGAAACGCCTAGCAACACCCTAGCAACCACCCAGGTTACCATAGCAACCGCTTAGCAACCATCTAGAACACCCTAGCAACCACCCATGTTACCATAGCAACCGCCTAGCAACCACCCAAAACACATTAATTAGAAACTGCCTAGAAACACCCTAGCAACCGAGTGCCGAATTTTGCCACTGCAAGCACCAATCACATTTCCTTCAGGAAATGTACATTCTAGTTATTATTCTGCTTCTTCTTCTTCTTCCGGACAAAACTTCGGCGCGTAACTCGTCCCGCACCGTTTGTGCTAGACCCATGAATGAGGCGTCAAATCGACCGGCTCATTGAGGAGAGGTGTGCTATGACTTTTATAAGCGATCGAACCGACGACGTTCGTACGGCGGACGAAAAATCGGCAAAAAAAGTCCCATAGACTTGCATTGGAAAATCGATGAGATGAATTTAAGTGGATCAAAACATCACAGAGACACGCGAGTTTGGCATTTTTGATTTGGGTACACGTGCAGTCTATTAGTTTAAGCCTGTTAAATGCCTAGCCGAGCCCTAGCAACCATTTAGAGCACCCTAGCAACAAAACTCCCATTGACTTCCATTGAAAATAGATGAGATGGATGTAAATGAATCAGAACATCATAGAGACACGCGAGTTTGGCATTTTTGATTTGGGCACACATGAAGTCTATTAGTTTAAGCCTGTTAACTGCCTAGACATTCCCTAGCAACCATTTAGTACACCCTAGCAACCAAACTCAAAGAGGGATATTTTCAAACCTGAACATCATAGGGCTGATTTATGTCATTCATACTGACAAGCAGCCTTTGGAGGATCATCACTGGCAGCTGCCAAGCCACTCCCTAGCAACCAAACAAGGTACCCTAGCAACTATTTAGCAAGACCTATATCTCTGCATCAGAACATCGTAGAGCCTTGGTTGTTGGGTCTTTTGACTCATGCTAGGAATTTGGACTTGCAACATGCTACACATGCTAGCAGTGAATAGCTACATGCTAATACTCATTAGCTAAGTGTTAAAATGGGCTGAGAACATGCTAAGAACACTATATTAACTCCATAATAACTATCTGTGATAACTACCGACCAACTAGTAACACCATAGCAACCACCCAGGTTACCCTAGCAACTGCCTAGCAACCACCCAGGTTACCATAGCAACCGCCTAGCAACATCTTAGCAACTACCCCAAGTACCTTAGCAACTGCCTAGCAACGCCCTAGCAACCACCCTGGTTACCATAGCAACCGCCTAGCAACACCTTAGCAACCACCCCAAGTACCTTAGCAACTGCCTAGCAACACCCTAGCAACCACCCAGGTTACCATAGCAACCGCCTAGCAACCACCCAGAACACCCTAGCAACACCTTAGCAACCACCCCAAGTACCTTAGCAACTGCCTAGCAACACCCTAGCAACCAGCCAGGTTACCATAGCAACTGCCTAGCAACCACCCAGAACACCCTAGGAAACGCCTAGCAACACCCTAGCAACCACCCAGGTTACCATAGCAACCGCTTAGCAACCATCTAGAACACCCTAGCAACCACCCATGTTACCATAGCAACCGCCTAGCAACCACCCAAAACACATTAATTAGAAACTGCCTAGAAACACCCTAGCAACCGAGTGCCGAATTTTGCCACTGCAAGCACCAATCACATTTCCTTCAGGAAATGTACATTCTAGTTATTATTGGTGCTTGCCAAAGGCAAAGCATCAATGTTATTCTTCTACATACTTATTATTATTATTGGTGCTTGCCAAAGGCAAAGCATCAATGTTACTCTCTTGCAAACTTATTATTATTCTGCTTCTTCTTCTTCTTATTCTGGACGAAACTTCGGCGCGTAACTCGTCCCGCACCGTTCGTCCTAGACCCATGAATGAGGTGTCAAATCGACCGGCTCATTGAGGAGAGGTGTGCTATGACTTTTATAAGCGATCGAACCGACGATTTTCGTACGGCGGACGAAAAAGCGACGAAAAAAGTCCCATTGACTTTGCATTGGAAAATCGATGAGATGAATTTAAATGGATCAAAACATCACTGAGACACGCGAGTTTGGCATTTTTGATATGGGCACACATGCAGTCTATTAGTTTAAGCCTGTTAACGGCCTAGCCATTCCCTAGCAACCATTTAGAGCACCCTAGCAACAAAACTCCCATTGACTTCCATTGAAAAATAGATGAGATGGATTTAAATGAATCAGAACATCATAGAGACACGCGAGTTTCACTCTTTTGATTTGGGCACACATGCAGTCTATTAGTTTAAGCCTGTTAACTGCCTGGCCATTCCCTAGCAACCATTTAGTGCACCCTAGCAACCAAACCCAAAGAGGGATATTTTCAAACTTGAACATCATAGGGCTGGTTTAAGTCATTCATACTGACAAGCAGCCTTTGGAGGATCATCGCTGGCAGCTGCCAAGCCACTCCCTAGCAACCAAACAAAGTACCCTAGCAACTATTTAGCAAGACCTATATCTCTGCATCAGAACATCGTAGAGACTTGGTTGTTGGGTCTTTTGACTCATGCTAGGAATCTGGACTTGCAACATGCTACACATGCTAGCAGTGAATAGCTACATGCTAATACTCATTAGCTAAGTGTTAAAGTGGGCTGAAAACATGCTAAGAACCCTATATTAACTCCATAATAACTATCTGTGATAACTACCGACCAACTAATAACACCATAGCAACCACCCAGGTTACCCTAGCAACCGCCTAGCAACCACCCAGGTTACCATAGCAACCGCCTAGCAACCACCCAAAACACCCTAGCAACACCGTGGTGACCACCCCAAGTACCTTAGCAACTGCCTAGCAACACCCTAGCAACCACCTAGAACACCTAAGCAACCGCCTAGCAACACCTTAGCAACCACCCCAAGTACCTTAGCAACCGCCTAGCAACACCCTAGCAACCACCTAGAACACCTTAGCAACCGCCTAGCAACACCTTAGCAACCACCCCAAGTACCTTAGCAACTGCCTAGCAACACCCTAGCAACCACCCAGGTTACCATAGCAACCGCCTAGCAACCACCCAGAACACCCTAGCAACCGCCTAGCAACACCCTAGCAACCACCCAGGTTACCATAGCAACCGCCTAGCAACCACCTAGAACACCTTAGCAACCGCCTAGCAACATCTTAGCAACCACCCAGAACACCCTAGCAACCGCCTAGCAACACCCTAGCAACCACCCAGGTTACCATAGCAACCGCCTAGCAACCACCCAGAACACCCTAGCAACCGCCTAGCAACACCCCAGCAACCACCCAGGTTACCATAGCAACCGCCTAGCAACCACCTAGAACACCCTAGCAACCGCCTAGCAACCACCCAGGTTATCATAGCAACCGCCTAGCAACCACCCAAAACACATTAATTAGAAAAACTGCCTAGAAACACCCTAGTTCTGCTTCTTCTTCTTCCGGACAAAACTTCGGCGCGTAACTCGTCCCGCACCGTTTGTCCTAGACCCATGAATGAGGTGTCAAATCGACCGGCTCATTGAGGAGAGGTGTGCTATGACTTTTATAAGCGATCGAACCGACGATTTTCGTACGGCGGACGAAAAAGCGGCGAAAAAAGTCCCATTGACTTTGCATTGAAAAATCGATGAGATGGATTTAAATGGATCAAAACATCATTGAGACACGCAAGTTTGGCATTTTTGATTTGGGCACACATGCAGTCTATTAGTTTAAGCCTGTTAACTGCCTAAACATACCATAGCAACCATTTAGAGCACCCTAGCAACAAAACTCCCATTGACTTCCATTGAAAAATCTATGAGATGGATTTAAATGGATCAAAACATCATAGAGACACGCGAGTTTGGCTCTTTTGATTTGGGCACACATGCAGTCTATTAGTTTAAGCCTGTTGACTGCCTGGCCATTCCCTAGCAACCATTTAGTGCACCCTAGCAACCAAACCCAAAGTGGAATATTTTCAAACCTGAACATCATAGGGCTGGTTTATGTCATTCATACTGACAATTAGCCTTTGGAGGATCATCACTGGCACCTGCCAAGCAGCTCCCTAGCAACCAAACAAGGTACCCTAGCAACTGTTTAGCAAGACCTATATCTCTGCATCAGAACATCGTAGAGACTTGGTTGTTGGGTCTTTTGACTCATGCTAGGAATCTGGACTTGCAACATGCTACACATGCTAGCAGTGAATAGCTACATGCTAATACTCATTAGCTAAGTGTTAAAGTGGGCTGAGAACATGCTAAGAACCCTATATTAACTCCATAATAACTATCTGTAATAACTACCGACCAACTAGTAACACCATAGCAACCACCCAGGTTACCATAGCAACTGCCTAGCAACCACCCCGGTTACCATAGCAACCGCCTAGCAACCATCCAGAACACCCTAGCAACCACCTAATAACACCGTGGTGACCACCCCAAGTACCTTAGCAACTGCCTAGCAACACCCTAGCAACCACCCTGGTTACCATAGCAACCGCCTAGCAACCACCCAGAACACCTTAGCAACCGCCTAGCAACATCTTAGCAACTACCCCAAGTACCATAGCAACCGCCTAGCAACGCCCTAGCAACCACCCAGGTTACCATAGCAACCGCCAAGCAACACCTTAGCAACCATCCCAAGTATCTTAGCAACTGCCTAGCAACACCCTAGCAACCACTCTGGTTACCATAGCAACCGCCTAGCAACCACCCAGAACACCTTAGCAACCGCCTAGCAACATCTTAGCAACTACCCCAAGTACCTTAGCAACTGCCTAGCAACGCCCTAGCAACCACCCTGGTTACCATAGCAACCGCCTAGCAACCACCTAGAACACCTTAGCAACCACCTAGCAACACCTTAGCAACCACCCCAAGTACCTTAGCAACTGCCTAGCAACACCCTAGCAACCACCCAGGTTACCATAGCAACCGCCTAGCAACCACCTAGAACACCCTAGCAACCGCCTAGCAACCACCTAGAACACCCTAGCAACCGCCTAGCAACAACCCAAAACACATTATTTAGAAAAACT
The DNA here is from genome assembly GCA_038088235.1 of Zacco platypus. NCBI lineage: Eukaryota > Metazoa > Chordata > Actinopteri > Cypriniformes > Xenocyprididae > Zacco > Zacco platypus. The sequence continues at coordinate 15,061,084 of CM076068.1, forward strand.
GCCTAGAAACACCCTAGCAACCGTGCCGAGTTTTGCCACTGCAAGCACCAATCACATTTTCTTCAGGAAATGTACATTCTAGTTATTGGTGCTTGCCTAAGGCAAGCATCAATCTTGTTCTTCTGCATACTTATTCTTCTGCTTCTTCTTCTTCTTATTCTGGACGAAACTTCGGCGCGTAACTCGTCCCGCACCGTTTGTCCTAGACCCATGAATGAGGTGTCAAATCGACCGGCTCATTGAGGAGAGGTGTGCTATGACTTTTATAAGCGATCGAACCGACGATTTTCGTACGGCGGACGAAAAAGCGGCGAAAAAAGTCCCATTGACTTTGCATTGAAAAATCGATGAGATGGATTTAAATGGATCAAAACATCACTGAGACACGCGAGTTTGGCATTTTTGATTTGGGCACACATGCAGTCTATTAGTTTAAGCCTGTTAACTGCCTAAACATACCATAGCAACCATTTACAGCACCCTAGCAACAAAACTCCCATTGACTTCCATTGAAAAATAGATGAGATGGATTTAAATGATTCAGAACATCATAGAGACACGCGACTTTGGAATTTTTGATTTGGGCACACATGCAGTCTATTAGTTTAAGCCTGTTAACTGCCAAGCCACTCCCTAGCAACCATTTAGTGCACCCTAGCAACCAAACCAAAGAGGGATATTTTCAAACCTGAACATCATAGGGCTGGTTTATGTCATTCATACTGACAAGCAGCCTTTGGAGGATCATCGCTGGCAGTTCCCAAGCCACTCCCTAGCAACCAAACAAGGTACCCTAGCAACTGTTGAGCAAGACCTATATCTCTGCATCAGAACATCGTAGAGACTTGGTTGTTGGGTCTTTTGACTCATGCTAGGAATCTGGACTTGCAACATGCTACACATGCTAGCAGTGAATAGCTACATGCTAATACTCATTAGCTAAGTGTTAAAGTGGGCTGAAAACAGCCTAAGAACACTATATTAACTCCATAAATACTATCTGTGATAACTACAGACCAACTAGTAACACCATAGCAACCACCCAGGTTACCCTAGCAACCGCCTAGCAACCACCCAGGTTACCATAGCAACCGCCTAGCAACCACCCAAAACACATTAATTAGAAAAACTGCCTAGAAACACCCTAGCAACCGTGCCGAATTTTGCCACTGCAAGCACCAATCACATTTTCTTCAGGAAATGTACATTCTAGTTATTGGTGCTTGCCTAAGGCAAGCATCAATCTTGTTATTCTGCATACTTATTATTCTTCTTCCGGACAAAACTTCGGCGCGTAACTCGTCCCGCACCGTTTGTCCTAGACCCATGAATGAGGTGTCAAATCGACCGGCTCATTGAGGAGAGGTGTGCTATGACTTTTATAAGCGATCGAACCGACGACGTTCGTACAGCGGACGAAAAAGCGGCGAAAAAAGTCCCATTGACTTTGCATTGGAAAAGAGATGAGATGGATTTAAATGAATCAAAACATCACTGAGACACGCGAGTTTGGCATTTTTGATTTGAGCACACATGCAGTCTATTAGTTTAAGCCTGTTAACTGCCTAAACATACCATAGCAACCATTTAGAGCACCCTAGCAACAAAACTCCCATTGACTTCCATTGAAAAATAGATGAGATGGATTTAATTGAATCAGAACATCATAGAGACACGCGAGTTTGGCTCTTTTGATTTGGGCACACATGCAGTCTATTAGTTTAAGCCTGTTGACTGCCTGGCCATTCCCTAGCAACCATTTAGTGCACCCTAGCAACCAAACCCAAAGAGGGATATTTTCAAACCTGAACATCATAGGGCTGGTTTATGTCATTCATACTGACAAGCAGCCTTTGGAGGATCATCACTGGCAGCTGCCAAGCCACTCCCTAGCAACCAAACAAAGTACCCTAGCAACTGTTTAGCAAGACCTATATCTCTGCATCAGAACATCGTAGAGACTTGGTTGTTGGGTCTTTTGACTCATGCTAGGAATCTGGACTTGCAACATGCTACACATGCTAGCAGTGAATAGCTACATGCTAATACTCATTAGCTAAGTGTTAAAGTGGGCTGAAAACATGCTAAGAACACTATGAAACTCCATAATATCTATCTGTGATAACTACCGACCAACTAGTAACACCATAGCAACCACCCAGGTTACCCTAGCAACCGCCTAGCAACCACCCAGGTTACCATAGCAACCACCCAAAACACATTAATTAGAAAAACTGCCTAGAAACACCCTAGCGACCGAGTGCCGAATTTTGCCACTGCAAGCACCATTCACATTTCCTTCAGGAAATGTACATTCTAGTATTACTATTACTCTTCTTCCCGACAAAACTTCGGCGCGTAACTCGTCCCGCACCTTTTGTCCTAGACCCACGAATGAGGTGTCAAATCGACCGGCTCATTGAGGAAAGGTGTGCTATGACTTTTATAAGCGATCGAACCAACGACGTTCGTACGGCGGACGAAAAAAGCAGCGAAAAAAGTCCCATTGACTTTGCATTGAAAAATAGATGAGATGGATTTAAATGATTCAGAACATCATAGAGACACGTGAGTACGGCTCTTTTGATTTGGGCACACATGCAGTCTATTAGTTTAAGCCTGTTAACTGCCATGCCACTCCCTAGCAACCAAACAAAGTACCCTAGCAACTGTTTAGCAAGACCTATATCTCTGCATCAGAACATCGTACAGACATGGTTCTTGGGTCTTTTGTCTCATGCTAGCAAACTGGACTTGCAACATGCTACACATGCTAGCAGTGAATAGCTACATGCTAATACTCATTAGCTAAGTGTTAAAGTGGGCTGAGAACATGCTAAAAACCCTATATTAACTCCATAATAACTATCTGTGATAACTACCGACCAACTAGTAACACCATAGCAACCACCCAGTTTACCATAGCAACCGCCTAGCAACCACCCAAAACACATTAATTAGAAAAACTGCCTAGAAACACCCTAGCGACCGAGTGCCGAATTTTGCCACTGCAAGCACCATTCACATTTCCTTCAGGAAATGTACATTCTAGTTATTGGTGCTTGCCTAAGGCAAGCATCAATCTTGTTCTTCTGCATACTTATTCTTCTGCTTCTTCTTCTTCTTATTCTGGACGAAACTTCGGCGCGTAACTCGTCCCGCACCGTTTGTCCTAGACCCATGAATGAGGTGTCAAATCGACCGGCTCATTGAGGAGAGGTGTGCTATGACTTTTATAAGCGATCGAACCGACGATTTTCGTACGGCGGACGAAAAAGCGGCGAAAAAAGTCCCATTGACTTTGCATTGGAAAATCGATGAGATGAATTTAAATGGATCAAAACATCACTGAGACACGCGAGTTTGGCATTTTTGATATGGGCACACATGCAGTCTATTAGTTTAAGCCTGTTAACTGCCTAGCCAAGCCCTAGCAACCATTTAGAGCACCCTAGCAACAAAAGTCCCATTGACTTCCATTGAAAAATAGATGAGATGGATTTAAATGATTCAGAACATCATAGAGACACGCGAGTTTGGCATTTTTGATTTGGACACACATGCAGTCTATTAGTTTAAGCCTGTTAACTGCGAAGCCACTCCTTAGCAACCAAACAAGGTACCCTAGCAACTATTTAGCAAGACCTATATCTCTGCATCAGAACATCGTAGAGACTTGGTTGTTGGGTCTTTTGACTCATGCTAGGAATCTGGACTTGCAACATGCTACACATGCTAGCAGTGAATAGCTACATGCTAATACTCATTAGCTAAGTGTTAAAGTGGGCTGAAAACATGCTAAGAACACTATATTAACTCCATAATAACTATCTGTGATAACTACCGACCAACTAGTAACACCATAGCAACCACCCAGGTTACCCTAGCAACCGCCTAGCAACCACCCAGTTTACCATAGCAACTGCCTAGCAACCACACAAAACACATTAATTAGAAACTGCCTAGAAACACCCTAGCGACCGAGTGCCGAATTTTGCCACTGCAAGCACCAATCACATTTTCTTCAGGAAATGTACGTTCTAGTTATTGGTGCTTGCCTAAGGCAAGCATCAATCTTGTTCTTCTGCATACTTATTCTTCTGCTTCTTCTTCTTCTTATTCTGGACGAAACTTCGGCGCGTAACTCGTCCCGCACCGTTTGTCCTAGACCCATGAATGAGGTGTCAAATCGACCGGCTCATTGAGGAGAGGTGTGCTATGACTTTTATAAGCGATCGAACCGACGATTTTCGTACGGCGGACGAAAAAGCGGCGAAAAAAGTCCCATTGACTTTGCATTGAAAAATCGATGAGATGGATTTAAATGGATCAAAACATCACTGAGACACGCGAGTTTGGCATTTTTGATTTGGGCACACATGCAGTCTATTAGTTTAAGCCTGTTAACTGCCTAAACATACCATAGCAACCATTTACAGCACCCTAGCAACAAAACTCCCATTGACTTCCATTGAAAAATAGATGAGATGGATTTAAATGATTCAGAACATCATAGAGACACGCGACTTTGGAATTTTTGATTTGGGCACACATGCAGTCTATTAGTTTAAGCCTGTTAACTGCCAAGCCACTCCCTAGCAACCATTTAGTGCACCCTAGCAACCAAACCAAAGAGGGATATTTTCAAACCTGAACATCATAGGGCTGGTTTATGTCATTCATACTGACAAGCAGCCTTTGGAGGATCATCGCTGGCAGTTCCCAAGCCACTCCCTAGCAACCAAACAAGGTACCCTAGCAACTGTTGAGCAAGACCTATATCTCTGCATCAGAACATCGTAGAGACTTGGTTGTTGGGTCTTTTGACTCATGCTAGGAATCTGGACTTGCAACATGCTACACATGCTAGCAGTGAATAGCTACATGCTAATACTCATTAGCTAAGTGTTAAAGTGGGCTGAAAACAGCCTAAGAACACTATATTAACTCCATAAATACTATCTGTGATAACTACAGACCAACTAGTAACACCATAGCAACCACCCAGGTTACCCTAGCAACCGCCTAGCAACCACCCAGGTTACCATAGCAACCGCCTAGCAACCACCCAAAACACATTAATTAGAAAAACTGCCTAGAAACACCCTAGCAACCGTGCCGAATTTTGCCACTGCAAGCACCAATCACATTTTCTTCAGGAAATGTACATTCTAGTTATTGGTGCTTGCCAAAGGCAAAGCATCAATGTTATTCTTCTACATACTTATTATTCTTCTTCTTCTTATTCTGGACAAAACTTCGGCGCGTAACTTGTCCCGCACCGTTTGTCCTAGACCCATGAATGAGGTGTCAAATCGACCGGCTCATTGAGGAGAGGTGTGCTATGACTTTTATAAGCGATCGGACCAACGACGTTCGTACAGCGGACGAAAAAGCGGCCAAAAAAGTCCCATAGACTCCCATTGTAAAATTCAAAATCACGAACATTCCGTGAATCTCAACTGTCACTTTCTCACTCACTCACACACGCAGGGCCTGAGGAACCCTTTCTCTCTCACTGTCTCTCACTCATTTGACATCTGATCAATTAGCCAATCAGTAATGACCTAAACTCTTCATCATAGCCACACCATAGCAACCACTTAGAGCACCCTAGCAACCACCTCAAAGATTTCCATTGAAAAATAGATGAGATGCATTTAAATGAATCAAAACATCATAGAGACACGTGAGTACGGCTCTTTTGATTTGGGCACACATGCAGTCTATTAGTTTAAGCCTGTTAACTGCCTAGCCATTCCCTAGCAACCATTTAGTGCACCCTAGCAACCAAACCCAAAGTGGAATATTTTCAAACCTGAACATCATAGGGCTGGTTTATGTCATTCATACTGACAAGCAGCCTTTGGAGGATCATCAATGGCAGCTGCCAAGCCACTCCCTAGCAACCAAACAAGGTACCCTAGCAACTATTTAGCAAGACCTATATCTCTGCATCAGAACATCGTAGAGCCTTGGTTGTTGGGTCTTTTGACTCATGCTAGGAAACTGGACTTGCAACATGCTACACATGCTAGCATTGAATAGCTACATGCTAATACTCATTAGCTAAGTGTTAAAGTGGGCTGAAAACATGCTAAGAACACTATATTAACTCCATAATAACTATCTGTGATAACTACCGAGCAACTAGTAACACCATAGCAACCACCCAGGTTACCCTAGCAACCGCCTAGCAACCACCCAGAACACCTTAGCAACCGCCTAGCAACATCTTAGCAACTTCCCCAAGTACCTTAGCAACTGCCTAGCAACGCCCTAGCAACCACCCTGGTTACCATAGCAACCGCCTAGCAACCACCTAGAACACCTTAGCAACCACCTAGCAACACCTTAGCAGCCACCCCAAGTACCTTAGCAACTGCCTAGCAACACCCTAGCAACCACCCAGATTACCATAGCAACCGCCTAGCAACCACCCAGAACACCCTAGCAACCGCCTAGCAACACCTTAGCAACCACCCAGGTTACCATAGCAACCGCCTAGCAACACCCTAGCAACCACCCAGGTTACCATAGCAACCACTTAGAACACCTTAGCAACCGCCTAGCAACACCTTAGCAACCATCCCAAGTATCTTAGCAACTGCCTAGCAACACCCTAGCAACCACCCAGGTTACCATAGCAACCGCCTAGCAACCACCCAGAACACCCTAGCAACCGCCCAGGTTACCATAGCAACCGCCTAGCAACCACCTAGAACACCCTAGCAACCGCCTAGCAACCACCCAAAACACATTATTTAGAAAAACTGCCTAGAAACACCCTAGCAACCGTGCCGAGTTTTGCCACTGCAAGCACCAATCACATTTTCTTCAGGAAATGTACATTCTAGTTATTGGTGCTTGCCAAAGGCAAAGCATCAATGTTATTCTTCTACATACTTATTATTCTTCTTCTTCTTATTCTGGACAAAACTTCGGCGCGTAACTTGTCCCGCACCGTTTGTCCTAGACCCATGAATGAGGTGTCAAATCGACCGGCTCATTGAGGAGAGGTGTGCTATGACTTTTATAAGCGATCGGACCAACGACGTTCGTACAGCGGACGAAAAAGCGGCCAAAAAAGTCCCATAGACTCCCATTGTAAAATTCAAAATCACGAACATTCCGTGAATCTCAACTGTCACTTTCTCACTCACTCACACACGCAGGGCCTGAGGAACCCTTTCTCTCTCACTGTCTCTCACTCATTTGACATCTGATCAATTAGCCAATCAGTAATGACCTAAACTCTTCATCATAGCCACACCATAGCAACCACTTAGAGCACCCTAGCAACCACCTCAAAGATTTCCATTGAAAAATAGATGAGATGCATTTAAATGAATCAAAACATCATAGAGACACGTGAGTACGGCTCTTTTGATTTGGGCACACATGCAGTCTATTAGTTTAAGCCTGTTAACTGCCTAGCCATTCCCTAGCAACCATTTAGTGCACCCTAGCAACCAAACCCAAAGTGGAATATTTTCAAACCTGAACATCATAGGGCTGGTTTATGTCATTCATACTGACAAGCAGCCTTTGGAGGATCATCAATGGCAGCTGCCAAGCCACTCCCTAGCAACCAAACAAGGTACCCTAGCAACTATTTAGCAAGACCTATATCTCTGCATCAGAACATCGTAGAGCCTTGGTTGTTGGGTCTTTTGACTCATGCTAGGAAACTGGACTTGCAACATGCTACACATGCTAGCATTGAATAGCTACATGCTAATACTCATTAGCTAAGTGTTAAAGTGGGCTGAAAACATGCTAAGAACACTATATTAACTCCATAATAACTATCTGTGATAACTACCGAGCAACTAGTAACACCATAGCAACCACCCAGGTTACCCTAGCAACCGCCTAGCAACCACCCAGAACACCTTAGCAACCGCCTAGCAACATCTTAGCAACTTCCCCAAGTACCTTAGCAACTGCCTAGCAACGCCCTAGCAACCACCCTGGTTACCATAGCAACCGCCTAGCAACCACCTAGAACACCTTAGCAACCACCTAGCAACACCTTAGCAGCCACCCCAAGTACCTTAGCAACTGCCTAGCAACACCCTAGCAACCACCCAGATTACCATAGCAACCGCCTAGCAACCACCCAGAACACCCTAGCAACCGCCTAGCAACACCTTAGCAACCACCCAGGTTACCATAGCAACCGCCTAGCAACACCCTAGCAACCACCCAGGTTACCATAGCAACCACTTAGAACACCTTAGCAACCGCCTAGCAACACCTTAGCAACCATCCCAAGTATCTTAGCAACTGCCTAGCAACACCCTAGCAACCACCCAGGTTACCATAGCAACCGCCTAGCAACCACCCAGAACACCCTAGCAACCGCCCAGGTTACCATAGCAACCGCCTAGCAACCACCTAGAACACCCTAGCAACCGCCTAGCAACCACCCAAAACACATTATTTAGAAAAACTGCCTAGAAACACCCTAGCAACCGTGCCGAGTTTTGCCACTGCAAGCACCAATCACATTTTCTTCAGGAAATGTACATTCTAGTTAATGGTGCTTGCCAAAGGCAAAGCATCCATTTATACTCTTCTGCATACTTATTATTCTGCTTCTTCTTCTTCTTCTTCTTCTTATTCTGGACAAAACTTCGGCGCGTAACTCGTCCCGCACCGTTTGTCCTAGACCCATGAATGAGGTGTCAAATCGACCGGCTCATTGAGGAGAGGTGTGCTATGACTTTTATAAGCGATCGAACCGACAATTTTCGTACGGCGGACGAAAACGCGGCGAAAAAAGTCCCATTGACTTTGCATTGAAAAAGAGATGAGATGGATTTAAATGGATCAAAACATCACTGAGACACGCGAGTTTGGCATTTTTGATTTGGGCACACATGCAGTCTATTAGTTTAAGCCTGTTAACTGCCTAAACATACCATAGCAACCATTTAGAGCACCCTAGCAACAAAACTCCCATTGACTTCCATTGAAAAATAGATGAGATGCATTTAAATGATTCAGAACATCATAGAGACACGCGAGTTTGGCATTTTTGATTTGGGCACACATGCAGTCTATTAGTTTAAGCCTGTTAACTGCCTAGCCATTCCCTAGCAACCATTTAGTGCACCCTAGCAACCAAACCCAAAGAGGGATATTTTCAAAGCTGGAACATCATAGGGCTGGTTTATGTCATTCATACTGACAAGCAGCCTTTGGAGGATCATCGCTGGCAGCTGCCAAGCCACTCCCTAGCAACCAAACAAAGTACCCTAGCAACTATTTAGCAAGACCTATATCTCTGCATCAGAACATCGTAGAGACTTGGTTGTTGGGTCTTTTGACTCATGCTAGGAATCTGGACTTGCAACATGCTACACATGCTAGCAGTGAATAGCTACACGCTAATACTCATTAGCTAAGTGTTAAAGTGGGCTGAAAACATGCTAAGATCCCTATATTAACTCCATAATAACTATCTGTAATAACTACCGACCAACTTATAACACCATAGCAACCACCCAGGTTACCCTAGCAACTGCCTAGCAACCACCCAGGTTACCATAGCAACCGCCTAGCAACCATCCGGAACACCCTAGCAACCACCTAGCAACACCGTGGTGACCACCCCAAGTATCTTAGCAACTGCCTAGCAACGCCCTAGCAACCACCCTGGTTACCATAGCAACCGCCTAGCAACCACCTAGAACACCTTAGCAACCGCCTAGCAACACCTTAGCAACCACCCCAAGTACCTTAGCAACTGCCTAGCAACACCCTAGCAACCACCCAGGTTACCATAGCAACCGCCTAGCAACCACCCAGAACACCCTAGCAAACGCCTAGCAACACCTTAGCAACCACCCCAAGTACCTTAGCAACTGCCTAGCAACACCCTAGCAACCACCCAGGTTACCATAGCAACCGCCTAGCAACCACCCAGAACACCCTAGCAACCGCCTAGCAACACCCTAGCAACCGCCTAGCAACCACCTAGAACACCCTAGCAACCGCCTAGCAACCACCCAGGTTACCATAGCAACCGCCTAGCAACCACCCAAAACACATTAATTAGAAAAACTGCCTAGAAACACCCTAGCGACCGAGTGCCGAATTTTGCCACTGCAAGCACCATTCACATTTCCTTCAGGAAATGTACATTCTAGTTATTATTCTGCTTCTTCTTCTTCTTATTCTGGACGAAACTTCGGCGCGTAACTCGTCCCGCACCGTTTGTCCTAGACCCATGAATGAGGTGTCAAATCGACCGGCTCATTGAGGAGAGGTGTGCTATGACTTTTATAAGCGATCGAACGGACGATTTTCGTACGGCGGACGAAAAAGCGACGAAAAAAGTCCCATTGACTTTGCATTGAAAAATATATGAGATGGATTTAAATGGATCAAAACATCATTGAGACACGCGAGTTTGGCATTTTTGATTTGGGCACACATGCAGTCTATTAGTTTAAGCCTGTTAACTGCCTAAACTTACCATAGCAACCATTTAGAGCACCCTAGCAACAAAACTCCCATTGACTTCCATTGAAAAATACATGAGATGGATTAAATTGAATCAGAACATCATAGAGACACGTGAGTACGGCTCTTTTGATTTGGGCACACATGCAGTCTATTATTTTAAGCCTGTTGACTGCCTGGCCATTCCCTAGCAACCATTTAGTGCACCCTAGCAACCAAACCCAAAGAGGGATATTTTCAAACTTGAACATCATAGGGCTGGTTTATGTCATTCATACTGACAAGCAGCCTTTGGAGGATCATCGCTGGCAGCTGCCAAGCCACTCCCTAGCAACCAAACAAAGTACCCTAGCAACTATTTAGCAAGACCTATATCTCTGCATCAGAACATCGTAGAGACTTGGTTGTTGGGTCTTTTGACTCATGCTAGGAATCTGGACTTGCAACATGCTACACATGCTAGCAGTGAATAGCTACATGCTAATACTCATTAGCTAAGTGTTAAAGTGGGCTTAAAACATGCTAAGATCCCTATATTAACTCCATAATAACTATCTGTGATAACTACCGACCAAGTTATAACACCATAGCAACCACCCAGGTTACCCTAGCAACTGCCTAGCAACCACCCAGGTTACCATAGCAACCGCCTAGCAACCATCCGGAACACCCTAGCAACCACCTAGCAACACCGTGGTGACCACCCTAAGTAACTTAGCAACTGCCTAGCAACACCCTAGCAACCACCCTGGTTACCATAGCAACCACCTAGCAACCACCCAGAAAACCTTAGCAACCGCCTAGCAACATCTTAGCAACTACCCCAAGTACCTTAGCAACTGCCTAGCAACACCCTAGCAACCACCCTGGTTACCATAGCAACCGCCTAGCAACCACCTAGAACACCTTAGCAACCGCCTAGCAACACCTTAGCAACCACCCCAAGTACCTTAGCAACTGCCTAGCATCCACCCAGGTTACCATAGCAACCGCCTAGCAACCACCCAGAACACCCTAGCAACCGCCTAGCAACACCTTAGCAACCACCCCAAGTACCTTAGCAACTGCCTAGCAACACCCTAGCAACCACCCAGGTTACCATAGCAACCGCCTAGCAACCACCCAGAACACCCTAGCAACCGCCTAGCAACACCCTAGCAACCACCCAGGTTACCATAGCAACCGCCTAGCAACCACCCAGAACACCCTAGCAACCGCCTAGCAACACCCTAGCAACCACCCAGGTTACCATAGCAACCGCCTAGCAACCACCTAGAACACCCTAGCAACCGCCTAGCAACCACCCAGGTTATCATAGCAACCGCCTAGCAACCACCCAAAACACATTAATTAGAAAAACTGCCTAGAAACACCCTAGCAACCGTGCCGAATTTTGCCACTGCAAGCACCAATCACATTTTCTTCAGGAAATGTACATTCTAGTTATTCTTCTTATTCCGCCACAAATTTCGGCGCGTAACTCGTCCCGCACCGTTTGTCCTAGACCCATGAATGAGGTGTCAAATCGACCGGCTCATTGAGGAGAGGTGTGCTATGACTTTTATAAGCGATCGAACCGACGATTTTCGTACGGCGGACGAAAAAGCGGCGAAAAAAGTCCCATTGACTTTGCATTGAAAAATCTATGAGATGGATTTAAATGGATCAAAACATCACTGAGACACGCGAGTTTGGCATTTTTGATTTGGGCACTCATGCAGTCTATTAGTTTAAGCCTGTTAACTGCCTAGCCACGCCCTAGCAACCATTTAGAGCACCCTAGCAACAAAACTCCCATTGACTTCCATTGAAAAATAGATGAGATGGATTTAAATGAATCAGAACATCATAGAGACACGCGAGTTTGGCTCTTTTGATTTGGGCACTCATGCAGTCTATTAGTTTAAGCCTGTTAACTGTCTAGCCATTCCCTAGCAACCATTTAGTGCACCTTAGCAACCAAATACAAAGAGGGATATTTTCAAACCTGAACATCATAGGGCTGGTTTATGTCATTCATACTGACAAGCAGCCTTTGGAGGATCATCAATGGCAGCTCCCAAGCCACTCCCTAGCAACCAAACAAGGTACCCTAGCAACTATTTAGCAAGACCTATATCTCTGCATCAGAACGTCGTAGAGCCTTGGTTGTTGGGTCTTTTGACTCATGCTAGGAAACTGGACTTGCAACATGCTACACATGCTAGCATTGAATAGCTACATGCTAAAACTCATTAGCTAAGTGTTAAAGTGGGCTGAAAACATGCTAAGAACACTATATTAACTCCATAATAACTATCTGTGATAACTACCGACCAACTAGTAACACCATAGCAACCACCCAGGTTACCCTAGCAACCGCCTAGCAACCACCCAGGTTACCATAGCAACCGCCTAGCAACCACCCAGAACACCTTAGAAACTGCCTAGAAACACCCTAGCGACCGAGTGCCGAATTTTGCCACTGCAAGCACCATTCACATTTCCTTCAGGAAATGTACGTTCTAGTATTACTATTACTCTTCTTCCCGACAAAACTTCGGCGCGTAACTCGTCCCGCACCTTTTGTCCTAGACCCACGAATGAGGTGTCAAATCGACCGGCTCATTGAGGAAAGGTGTGCTATGACTTTTATAAGCGATCGAACCAACGACGTTCGTACGGCGGACGAAAAAAGCAGCGAAAAAAGTCCCATTGACTTTGCATTGAAAAATAGATGAGATGGATTTAAATGATTCAGAACATCATAGAGACACGTGAGTACGGCTCTTTTGATTTGGGCACACATGCAGTCTATTAGTTTAAGCCTGTTAACTGCCATGCCACTCCCTAGCAACCAAACAAAGTACCCTAGCAACTGTTTAGCAAGACCTATATCTCTGCATCAGAACATCGTACAGACATGGTTCTTGGGTCTTTTGTCTCATGCTAGCAAACTGGACTTGCAACATGCTACACATGCTAGCAGTGAATAGCTACATGCTAATACTCATTAGCTAAGTGTTAAAGTGGGCTGAGAACATGCTAAAAACCCTATATTAACTCCATAATAACTATCTGTGATAACTACCGACCAACTAGTAACACCATAGCAACCACCCAGTTTACCATAGCAACCGCCTAGCAACCACCCAAAACACATTAATTAGAAAAACTGCCTAGAAACACCCTAGCGACCGAGTGCCGAATTTTGCCACTGCAAGCACCATTCACATTTCCTTCAGGAAATGTACATTCTAGTATTACTATTACTCTTCTTCCCGACAAAACTTCGGCGCGTAACTCGTCCCGCACCTTTTGTCCTAGACCCACGAATGAGGTGTCAAATCGACCGGCTCATTGAGGAAAGGTGTGCTATGACTTTTATAAGCGATCGAACCAACGACGTTCGTACGGCGGACGAAAAAAGCAGCGAAAAAAGTCCCATTGACTTTGCATTGAAAAATAGATGAGATGGATTTAAATGATTCAGAACATCATAGAGACACGTGAGTACGGCTCTTTTGATTTGGGCACACATGCAGTCTATTAGTTTAAGCCTGTTAACTGCCATGCCACTCCCTAGCAACCAAACAAAGTACCCTAGCAACTGTTTAGCAAGACCTATATCTCTGCATCAGAACATCGTACAGACATGGTTCTTGGGTCTTTTGTCTCATGCTAGCAAACTGGACTTGCAACATGCTACACATGCTAGCAGTGAATAGCTACATGCTAATACTCATTAGCTAAGTGTTAAAGTGGGCTGAGAACATGCTAAAAACCCTATATTAACTCCATAATAACTATCTGTGATAACTACCGACCAACTAGTAACACCATAGCAACCACCCAGTTTACCATAGCAACCGCCTAGCAACCACCCAAAACACATTAATTAGAAAAACTGCCTAGAAACACCCTAGCGACCGAGTGCCGAATTTTGCCACTGCAAGCACCATTCACATTTCCTTCAGGAAATGTACATTCTAGTTATTATTCTGCTTCTTCTTCTTCTTCCGGACAAAACTTCGGCGCGTAACTCGTCCCGCACCGTTTGTGCTAGACCCATGAATGAGGCGTCAAATCGACCGGCTCATTGAGGAGAGGTGTGCTATGACTTTTATAAGCGATCGAACCGACGACGTTCGTACGGCGGACGAAAAATCGGCAAAAAAAGTCCCATAGACTTGCATTGGAAAATCGATGAGATGAATTTAAGTGGATCAAAACATCACAGAGACACGCGAGTTTGGCATTTTTGATTTGGGTACACGTGCAGTCTATTAGTTTAAGCCTGTTAAATGCCTAGCCGAGCCCTAGCAACCATTTAGAGCACCCTAGCAACAAAACTCCCATTGACTTCCATTGAAAATAGATGAGATGGATGTAAATGAATCAGAACATCATAGAGACACGCGAGTTTGGCATTTTTGATTTGGGCACACATGAAGTCTATTAGTTTAAGCCTGTTAACTGCCTAGACATTCCCTAGCAACCATTTAGTACACCCTAGCAACCAAACTCAAAGAGGGATATTTTCAAACCTGAACATCATAGGGCTGATTTATGTCATTCATACTGACAAGCAGCCTTTGGAGGATCATCACTGGCAGCTGCCAAGCCACTCCCTAGCAACCAAACAAGGTACCCTAGCAACTATTTAGCAAGACCTATATCTCTGCATCAGAACATCGTAGAGCCTTGGTTGTTGGGTCTTTTGACTCATGCTAGGAATTTGGACTTGCAACATGCTACACATGCTAGCAGTGAATAGCTACATGCTAATACTCATTAGCTAAGTGTTAAAATGGGCTGAGAACATGCTAAGAACACTATATTAACTCCATAATAACTATCTGTGATAACTACCGACCAACTAGTAACACCATAGCAACCACCCAGGTTACCCTAGCAACTGCCTAGCAACCACCCAGGTTACCATAGCAACCGCCTAGCAACATCTTAGCAACTACCCCAAGTACCTTAGCAACTGCCTAGCAACGCCCTAGCAACCACCCTGGTTACCATAGCAACCGCCTAGCAACACCTTAGCAACCACCCCAAGTACCTTAGCAACTGCCTAGCAACACCCTAGCAACCACCCAGGTTACCATAGCAACCGCCTAGCAACCACCCAGAACACCCTAGCAACACCTTAGCAACCACCCCAAGTACCTTAGCAACTGCCTAGCAACACCCTAGCAACCAGCCAGGTTACCATAGCAACTGCCTAGCAACCACCCAGAACACCCTAGGAAACGCCTAGCAACACCCTAGCAACCACCCAGGTTACCATAGCAACCGCTTAGCAACCATCTAGAACACCCTAGCAACCACCCATGTTACCATAGCAACCGCCTAGCAACCACCCAAAACACATTAATTAGAAACTGCCTAGAAACACCCTAGCAACCGAGTGCCGAATTTTGCCACTGCAAGCACCAATCACATTTCCTTCAGGAAATGTACATTCTAGTTATTATTCTGCTTCTTCTTCTTCTTCCGGACAAAACTTCGGCGCGTAACTCGTCCCGCACCGTTTGTGCTAGACCCATGAATGAGGCGTCAAATCGACCGGCTCATTGAGGAGAGGTGTGCTATGACTTTTATAAGCGATCGAACCGACGACGTTCGTACGGCGGACGAAAAATCGGCAAAAAAAGTCCCATAGACTTGCATTGGAAAATCGATGAGATGAATTTAAGTGGATCAAAACATCACAGAGACACGCGAGTTTGGCATTTTTGATTTGGGTACACGTGCAGTCTATTAGTTTAAGCCTGTTAAATGCCTAGCCGAGCCCTAGCAACCATTTAGAGCACCCTAGCAACAAAACTCCCATTGACTTCCATTGAAAATAGATGAGATGGATGTAAATGAATCAGAACATCATAGAGACACGCGAGTTTGGCATTTTTGATTTGGGCACACATGAAGTCTATTAGTTTAAGCCTGTTAACTGCCTAGACATTCCCTAGCAACCATTTAGTACACCCTAGCAACCAAACTCAAAGAGGGATATTTTCAAACCTGAACATCATAGGGCTGATTTATGTCATTCATACTGACAAGCAGCCTTTGGAGGATCATCACTGGCAGCTGCCAAGCCACTCCCTAGCAACCAAACAAGGTACCCTAGCAACTATTTAGCAAGACCTATATCTCTGCATCAGAACATCGTAGAGCCTTGGTTGTTGGGTCTTTTGACTCATGCTAGGAATTTGGACTTGCAACATGCTACACATGCTAGCAGTGAATAGCTACATGCTAATACTCATTAGCTAAGTGTTAAAATGGGCTGAGAACATGCTAAGAACACTATATTAACTCCATAATAACTATCTGTGATAACTACCGACCAACTAGTAACACCATAGCAACCACCCAGGTTACCCTAGCAACTGCCTAGCAACCACCCAGGTTACCATAGCAACCGCCTAGCAACATCTTAGCAACTACCCCAAGTACCTTAGCAACTGCCTAGCAACGCCCTAGCAACCACCCTGGTTACCATAGCAACCGCCTAGCAACACCTTAGCAACCACCCCAAGTACCTTAGCAACTGCCTAGCAACACCCTAGCAACCACCCAGGTTACCATAGCAACCGCCTAGCAACCACCCAGAACACCCTAGCAACACCTTAGCAACCACCCCAAGTACCTTAGCAACTGCCTAGCAACACCCTAGCAACCAGCCAGGTTACCATAGCAACTGCCTAGCAACCACCCAGAACACCCTAGGAAACGCCTAGCAACACCCTAGCAACCACCCAGGTTACCATAGCAACCGCTTAGCAACCATCTAGAACACCCTAGCAACCACCCATGTTACCATAGCAACCGCCTAGCAACCACCCAAAACACATTAATTAGAAACTGCCTAGAAACACCCTAGCAACCGAGTGCCGAATTTTGCCACTGCAAGCACCAATCACATTTCCTTCAGGAAATGTACATTCTAGTTATTGGTGCTTGCCAAAGGCAAAGCATCAATGTTATTCTCTTGCATACTTATTATTGGTGCTTGCCAAAGGCAAAGCATCAATATTGTTCTCTTGCAAACTTATTATTATTCTGCTTCTTCTTCCGGACAAAACTTCGGCGCGTAACTCGTCCCGCACCGTTTGTCCTAGACCCATGAATGAGGTGTCAAATCGACCGGCTCATTGAGGAGAGGTGTGCTATGACTTTTATAAGCGATCGGACCGACAACGTTCGTACAGCGGACGAAAAAGCGGCCAAAAAAAGTCCCATAGACTCCCATTGTAAAATTCAAATTCACGAACATTCCGTGAATCTCAACTGTCACTTTCTCACTCACTCACACACGCAGGGCCTGAGGAACCCTTTCTCTCTCACTGTCTCTCACTCATTTGACATCTGATCAATTAGCCAATCAGTAATGACCTAAACTCTTCATCATAGCCACACCATAGCAACCACTTAGAGCACCCTAGCAACCACCTCAAAGATTTCCATTGAAAAATAGATGAGATGCATTTAAATGAATCAAAACATCATAGAGACACGTGAGTACGGCTCTTTTGATTTGGGCACACATGCAGTCTATTAGTTTAAGCCTGTTAACTGCCTAGCCATTCCCTAGCAACCATTTAGTGCACCCTAGCAACCAAACCCGAAGAGGGATATTTTCAAACCTGAACATCATAGGGCTGGTTTATGTCATTCATACTGACAAGCAGCCTTTGGAGGATCTTCACTGGCAGCTGCCAAGCCACTCCCTAGCAACCAAACAAGGTACCCTAGCAACTGTTTAGCAAGACCTATATCTCTGCATCAGAACATCGTAGAGACTTGGTTGTTGGGTCTTTTGACTCATGCTAGGAAACTGGA
Organism: Zacco platypus; assembly: GCA_038088235.1. Classification (NCBI taxonomy): domain Eukaryota; kingdom Metazoa; phylum Chordata; class Actinopteri; order Cypriniformes; family Xenocyprididae; genus Zacco; species Zacco platypus. The sequence continues at coordinate 15,079,393 of CM076068.1, forward strand.
CTTGCAACATGCTACACATGCTAGCAGTGAATAGCTACATGCTAATACTCATTAGCTAAGTGTTGAAGTGGGCTGAGAACATGCTAAGAACCCTATATTAACTCCATAATAACTATCTGTGATAACTACCGACCAACTAGTAACACCATAGCAACCACCCAGGTTACCCTAGCAACTGCCTAGCGACCACCCAGGTTACCATAGCAACCGCCTAGCAACCATCCAGAACACCCTAGCAACCACCTAGGAACACCGTGGTGACCACCCCAAGTACCTTAGCAACAGCCTAGCAACCACCCTGGTTACCATAGCAACCGCATAGCAACCACCCAGAACACCTTATTAACCGCCCAGTAACATCTTAGCAACCACCCCAAGTACCTTAGCAACTGCCTAGCAACGCCCTAGCAACCACCCTGGTTACCATAGCAACCGCCTAGCAACACCTTAGCAACCACCCCAAGTACCTTAGCAACTGCCTAGCAACACCCTAGCAACCACCCAGGTTACCATAGCAACCGCCTAGCAACCACCCAGAACACCCTAGCAACACCCTAGCAACCACCCAGGTTACCATAGCAACCGCCTAGCAACCACCTACAACACCCTAGCAACCGCCTAGCAACCACCCAGGTTATCATAGCAACCGCCTAGCAACCACCCAAAACACATTAATTAGAAAAACTGCCTAGAAACACCCTAGCAACCGTGCCGAATTTTGCCACTGCAAGCACCAATCACATTTTCTTCAGGAAATGTACATTCTAGTTATTATTGGTGCTTGCCTAAGGCAAGCATCAATCTTGTTCTTCTGCATACTTATTCTTCTGCTTCTTCTTCTTCTTATTCTGGACGAAACTTCGGCGCGTAACTCGTCCCGCACCGTTTGTCCTAGACCCATGAATGAGGTGTCAAATCGACCGGCTCATTGAGGAGAGGTGTGCTATGACTTTTATAAGCGATCGAACCGACGATTTTCGTACGGCGGACGAAAAAGCGGCGAAAAAAGTCCCATTGACTTTGCATTGAAAAATCGATGAGATGGATTTAAATGGATCAAAACATCACTGAGACACGCGAGTTTGGCATTTTTGATTTGGGCACACATGCAGTCTATTAGTTTAAGCCTGTTAACTGCCTAAACATACCATAGCAACCATTTACAGCACCCTAGCAACAAAACTCCCATTGACTTCCATTGAAAAATAGATGAGATGGATTTAAATGATTCAGAACATCATAGAGACACGCGACTTTGGAATTTTTGATTTGGGCACACATGCAGTCTATTAGTTTAAGCCTGTTAACTGCCAAGCCACTCCCTAGCAACCATTTAGTGCACCCTAGCAACCAAACCAAAGAGGGATATTTTCAAACCTGAACATCATAGGGCTGGTTTATGTCATTCATACTGACAAGCAGCCTTTGGAGGATCATCGCTGGCAGTTCCCAAGCCACTCCCTAGCAACCAAACAAGGTACCCTAGCAACTGTTGAGCAAGACCTATATCTCTGCATCAGAACATCGTAGAGACTTGGTTGTTGGGTCTTTTGACTCATGCTAGGAATCTGGACTTGCAACATGCTACACATGCTAGCAGTGAATAGCTACATGCTAATACTCATTAGCTAAGTGTTAAAGTGGGCTGAAAACAGCCTAAGAACACTATATTAACTCCATAAATACTATCTGTGATAACTACAGACCAACTAGTAACACCATAGCAACCACCCAGGTTACCCTAGCAACCGCCTAGCAACCACCCAGGTTACCATAGCAACCGCCTAGCAACCACCCAAAACACATTAATTAGAAAAACTGCCTAGAAACACCCTAGCAACCGTGCCGAATTTTGCCACTGCAAGCACCAATCACATTTTCTTCAGGAAATGTACATTCTAGTTATTGGTGCTTGCCAAAGGCAAAGCATCAATGTTATTCTCTTGCAAACTTATTATTGGTGCTTGCCTAAGGCAAGCATCAATCTTGTTCTTCTACAAACTTATTATTATTATTCTGCTTCTTCTTCTTCTTATTCCGCCGGAAACTTCGGCGCGTAACTCGTCCCGCACCGTTTGTCCTAGACCCATGAATGAGGTGTCAAATCGACCGGCTCATTGAGGAGAGGTGTGCTATGACTTTTATAAGCGATCGAACCGACGACTTTCGTACGGCGGACGAAAAAGCGGCGAAAAAAGTCCCATTGACTTTGCATTGAAAAAGAGATGAGATGGATTTAAATGGATCAAAACATCATTGAGACACGCAAGTTTGGCATTTTTGATTTGGGCACACATGCAGTCTATTAGTTTAAGCCTGTTAACTGCCTAGCCACGCCCTAGCAACCATTTAGAGCACCCTAGCAACAAAACTCCCATTGACTTCCATTGAAAAATAGATGAGATGGATTTAAATGAATCAGAACATCATAGAGACACGCGAGTTTGGCATTTTTGATTTGGGCACTCATGCAGTCTATTAGTTTAAGCCTGTTAACTGTCTAGCCATTCCCTAGCAACCATTTAGTGCACCTTAGCAACCAAATACAAAGAGGGATATTTTCAAACCTGAACATCATAGGGCTGGTTTATGTCATTCATACTGACAAGCAGCCTTTGGAGGATCATCAATGGCAGCTCCCAAGCCACTCCCTAGCAACCAAACAAGGTACCCTAGCAACTATTTAGCAAGACCTATATCTCTGCATCAGAACGTCGTAGAGCCTTGGTTGTTGGGTCTTTTGTCTCATGCTAGGAAACTGGACTTGCAACATGCTACACATGCTAGCATTGAATAGCTACATGCTAATACTCATTAGCTAAGTGTTAAAGTGGGCTGAAAACATGCTAAGAACACTATAATAACTCCATGATAACTATCTGTGATAACTACCGACCAACTAGTAACACCTTAGCAACCACCCAGGATACCCTAGCAACCGCCTAGCAACCACCCAGAACACCTTAGAAACTGCCTAGAAACACCCTAGCGACCGAGTGCCGAATTTTGCCACTGCAAGCACCAATCACATTTCCTTCAGGAAATGTACGTTCTAGTTATTATTCTGCTTCTTCTTCTTCTTCCGGACAAAACTTCGGCGCGTAACTCGTCCCGCACCGTTTGTGCTAGACCCATGAATGAGGCGTCAAATCGACCGGCTCATTGAGGAGAGGTGTGCTATGACTTTTATAAGCGATCGAACCGACGATTTTCGTACGGCGGACGAAAAAGCGACGAAAAAAGTCCCATTGACTTTGCATTGAAAAATCGATGAGATGGATTTAAATGGTTCAAAACATCACTGAGACACGCGAGTTTGGCATTTTTGATTTGGGCACACATGCAGTCTATTAGTTTAAGCCTGTTAACTGCCTAAACATACCATAGCAACCATTTAGAGCACCCTAGCAACAAAACTCCCATTGACTTCCATTGAAAAATACATGAGATGGATTAAATTGAATCAGAACATCATAGAGACACGCGAGTTTGGCTCTTTTGATTTGGGCACACATGCAGTCTATTAGTTTAAGCCTGTTGACTGCCTGGCCATTCCCTAGCAACCATTTAGTGCACCCTAGCAACCAAACCCAAAGAGGGATATTTTCAAACTTGAACATCATAGGGCTGGTTTATGTCATTCATACTGACAAGCAGCCTTTGGAGGATCATCGCTGGCAGCTGCCAAGCCACTCCCTAGCAACCAAACAAAGTACCCTAGCAACTATTTAGCAAGACCTATATCTCTGCATCAGAACATCGTAGAGACTTGGTTGTTGGGTCTTTTCACTCATGCTAGGAATCTGGACTTGCAACATGCTACACATGCTAGCAGTGAATAGCTACATGCTAATACTCATTAGCTAAGTGTTAAAGTGGGCTGAAAACATGCTAAGATCCCTATATTAACTCCATAATAACTATCTGTGATAACTACCGACCAACTTATAACACCATAGCAACCACCCAGGTTACCCTAGCAACTGCCTAGCAACCACCCAGGTTACCATAGCAACCGCCTAGCAACCATCCGGAACACCCTAGCAACCACCTAGCAACACCGTGGTGACCACCCTAAGTAACGTAGCAACTGCCTAGCAACACCCTAGCAACCACCCAGGTTACCATAGCAACCGCCTAGCAACCATCCAGAACACCCTAGCAACCACCTAGGAACACCGTCGTAACCACCCCAAGTACCTTAGCAACTGCCTAGCAACCGCCTAGCAACCACCCAGGTTACCATAGCAACCGCCTAGCAACCACCTAGAACGCCCTAGCAACCGCCTAGCAACCACCCAGGTTATCATAGCAACCGCCTAGCAACCACCCAAAACACATTAATTAGAAAAACTGCCTAGAAACACCCTAGCAACCGTGCCGAATTTTGCCACTGCAAGCACCAATCACATTTTCTTCAGGAAATGTACATTCTAGTTATTGGTGCTTGCCTAAGGCAAGCATCAATCTTGTTATTCTACATACTTATTATTATTATTCTTCTTATTCCGCCACAAATTTCGGCGCGTAACTCGTCCCGCACCGTTTGTCCTAGACCCATGAATGAGGTGTCAAATCGACCGGCTCATTGAGGAGAGGTGTGCTATGACTTTTATAAGCGATCGAACCGACGATTTTCGTACGGCGGACGAAAAAGCGGCGAAAAAAGTCCCATTGACTTTGCATTGAAAAAGAGATGAGATGGATTTACATGAATCAAAACATCACTGAGACGCGCGAGTTTGGCATTTTTGATATGGGCACACATGCAGTCTATTAGTTTAAGCCTGTTAACTGCCTAGCCGAGCCCTAGCAACCATTTAGAGCACCCTAGCAACAAAACTCCCATTGACTTCCATTGAAAAATAGATGAGATGCATTTAAATGATTCAGAACATCATAGAGACACGCGACTTTGGCATTTTTGATTTGGGCACACATGCAGTCTATTAGTTTAAGCCTGTTAACTGCCTAGCCATTCCCTAGCAACCATTTAGTGCACCCTAGCAACCAAACCCAAAGAGGGATATTTTCAAACCTGAACATCAAAGGGCTGGTTTCTGTCTTTCATACTGACAAGCAGCCTTTGGAGGATCATCAATGGCAGCTGCCAAGCCACTCCCTAGCAACCAAACAAGGTACCCTAGCAACTGTTTAGCAAGAGCTATATCTCTGCATCAGAACATCGTAGAGCCTTGGTTGTTGGGTCTTTTGACTCATGCTAGGAAACTGGACTTGCAACATGCTACACATGCTAGCAGTGAATAGCTACATGCTAATACTCATTAGCTAAGTGTTAAAGTGGGCTGAGAACATGCTAAGAACCCTATATTAACTCCATAATAACTATCTGTGATAACTACCGACCAACTAGTAACACCATAGCAACCACCCAGGTTACCCTAGCAACCGCCTAGCAACCACCCAGGTTACCATAGCAACCACCTAGCAACCATCCGGAACACCTTAGCAACCACCTAGCAACACCGTGGTGACCACCCCAAGTACCTTAGCAACTGCCTAGCAACACCCTAGCAACTACCCTGGTTACCATAGCAACCGCCTAGCAACCGCCCAGAACACCTTAGCAACCGCCTAGCAACACCCTAGCAACCACCCAGGTTACCCTAGCAACTGCCTAGCAACCACCCAGGTTACCATAGCAACCGCCTAGCAACCGCCCAGAACACCTTAGCAACCGCCTAGCAACACCCTAGCAACTACCCAGGTTGCCCTAGCAACTGCCTAGCAACAACCCAGGTTACCATAGCAACCGCCTAGCAACCGCCCAGAACACCTTAGCAACCGCCTAGCAACACCCTAGCAACCACCCAGGTTGCCCTAGCAACTGCCTAGCAACCACCCAGGTTACCATAGCAACCGCCTAGCAACCACCCAGGTTACCATAGCAACCGCCTACCAACCACCCAGAACACCCTAGCAACCGCCTAGCAACACCCTAGCAACCACCCAGGTTACCATAGCAACCGCCTAGCAACCACCTACAACACCCTAGCAACCGCCTAGCAACCACCCAGGTTATCATAGCAACCGCCTAGCAACCACCCAAAACACATTAATTAGAAAAACTGCCTAGAAACACCCTAGCAACCGTGCCGAATTTTGCCACTGCAAGCACCAATCACATTTTCTTCAGGAAATGTACATTCTAGTATTACTATTACTCTTCTTCCCGACAAAACTTCGGCGCGTAACTCGTCCCGCACCTTTTGTCCTAGACCCACGAATGAGGTGTCAAATCGACCGGCTCATTGAGGAAAGGTGTGCTATGACTTTTATAAGCGATCGAACCAACGACGTTCGTACGGCGGACGAAAAAAGCAGCGAAAAAAGTCCCATTGACTTTGCATTGAAAAATAGATGAGATGGATTTAAATGATTCAGAACATCATAGAGACACGTGAGTACGGCTCTTTTGATTTGGGCACACATGCAGTCTATTAGTTTAAGCCTGTTAACTGCCATGCCACTCCCTAGCAACCAAACAAAGTACCCTAGCAACTGTTTAGCAAGACCTATATCTCTGCATCAGAACATCGTACAGACATGGTTCTTGGGTCTTTTGTCTCATGCTAGCAAACTGGACTTGCAACATGCTACACATGCTAGCAGTGAATAGCTACATGCTAATACTCATTAGCTAAGTGTTAAAGTGGGCTGAGAACATGCTAAAAACCCTATATTAACTCCATAATAACTATCTGTGATAACTACCGACCAACTAGTAACACCATAGCAACCACCCAGTTTACCATAGCAACCGCCTAGCAACCACCCAAAACACATTAATTAGAAAAACTGCCTAGAAACACCCTAGCGACCGAGTGCCGAATTTTGCCACTGCAAGCACCATTCACATTTCCTTCAGGAAATGTACATTCTAGTTATTATTCTGCTTCTTCTTCTTCTTCCGGACAAAACTTCGGCGCGTAACTCGTCCCGCACCGTTTGTGCTAGACCCATGAATGAGGCGTCAAATCGACCGGCTCATTGAGGAGAGGTGTGCTATGACTTTTATAAGCGATCGAACCGACGACGTTCGTACGGCGGACGAAAAATCGGCAAAAAAAGTCCCATAGACTTGCATTGGAAAATCGATGAGATGAATTTAAGTGGATCAAAACATCACAGAGACACGCGAGTTTGGCATTTTTGATTTGGGTACACGTGCAGTCTATTAGTTTAAGCCTGTTAAATGCCTAGCCGAGCCCTAGCAACCATTTAGAGCACCCTAGCAACAAAACTCCCATTGACTTCCATTGAAAATAGATGAGATGGATGTAAATGAATCAGAACATCATAGAGACACGCGAGTTTGGCATTTTTGATTTGGGCACACATGAAGTCTATTAGTTTAAGCCTGTTAACTGCCTAGACATTCCCTAGCAACCATTTAGTACACCCTAGCAACCAAACTCAAAGAGGGATATTTTCAAACCTGAACATCATAGGGCTGATTTATGTCATTCATACTGACAAGCAGCCTTTGGAGGATCATCACTGGCAGCTGCCAAGCCACTCCCTAGCAACCAAACAAGGTACCCTAGCAACTATTTAGCAAGACCTATATCTCTGCATCAGAACATCGTAGAGCCTTGGTTGTTGGGTCTTTTGACTCATGCTAGGAATTTGGACTTGCAACATGCTACACATGCTAGCAGTGAATAGCTACATGCTAATACTCATTAGCTAAGTGTTAAAATGGGCTGAGAACATGCTAAGAACACTATATTAACTCCATAATAACTATCTGTGATAACTACCGACCAACTAGTAACACCATAGCAACCACCCAGGTTACCCTAGCAACTGCCTAGCAACCACCCAGGTTACCATAGCAACCGCCTAGCAACATCTTAGCAACTACCCCAAGTACCTTAGCAACTGCCTAGCAACGCCCTAGCAACCACCCTGGTTACCATAGCAACCGCCTAGCAACACCTTAGCAACCACCCCAAGTACCTTAGCAACTGCCTAGCAACACCCTAGCAACCACCCAGGTTACCATAGCAACCGCCTAGCAACCACCCAGAACACCCTAGCAACACCTTAGCAACCACCCCAAGTACCTTAGCAACTGCCTAGCAACACCCTAGCAACCAGCCAGGTTACCATAGCAACTGCCTAGCAACCACCCAGAACACCCTAGGAAACGCCTAGCAACACCCTAGCAACCACCCAGGTTACCATAGCAACCGCTTAGCAACCATCTAGAACACCCTAGCAACCACCCATGTTACCATAGCAACCGCCTAGCAACCACCCAAAACACATTAATTAGAAACTGCCTAGAAACACCCTAGCAACCGAGTGCCGAATTTTGCCACTGCAAGCACCAATCACATTTCCTTCAGGAAATGTACATTCTAGTTATTGGTGCTTGCCTAAGGCAAGCATCAATCTTGTTCTTCTACATACTTATTATTATTCTGCTTCTTCTTCTTCTTATTCTGGACGAAACTTCGGCGCGTAACTCGTCCCGCACCGTTTGTCCTAGACCCATGAATGAGGTGTCAAATCGACCGGCTCATTGAGGAGAGGTGTGCTATGACTTTTATAAGCGATCGAACCGACGATTTTCGTACAGCGGACGAAAAAGCGGCGAAAAAAGTCCCATTGACTTTGCATTGAGAAATCGATGAGATGGATTTAAATGGATCAAAACATCATTGAGACACGCGAGTTTGCCATTTTTGATTTGGGCACACATGCAGTCTATTAGTTTAAGCCTGTTAACTGCCTAAACATACCATAGCAACCATTTAGAGCACCCTAGCAACAAAACTCCCATTGACTTCCATTGAAAAATAGATGAGATGGATTTAAATGAATCAGAACATCATAGAGACACGCGAGTTTGGCATTTTTGATTTGGGCACACATGCAGTCTATTAGTTTAAGCCTGTTAACTGCCTAGCCATTCCCTAGCAACCATTTAGTGCACCCTAGCAACCAAACTCAAAGAGGGATATTTTCAAACCTGAACATCATAGGGCTGGTTTATGTCATTCATACTGACAAGCAGCCTTTGGAGGATCATCACTGGCAGCTGCCAAGCCACTCCCTAGCAACCAAACAAGGTACCCTAGCAACTGTTTAGCAAGACCTATATCTCTGCATCAGAACATCGTAGAGACTTGGTTGTTGGGTCTTTTGACTCATGCTAGGAATCTGGACTTGCAACATGCTACACATGCTAGCAGTGAATAGCTACATGCTAATACTCATTAGCTAAGTGTTAAAGTGGGCTGAAAACATGCTAAGAACACTATATTAACTCCATAATAACTATCTGTGATAACTACCGACCAACTAGTAACACCATAGCAACCACCAAGGTTACCCTAGCAACCGCCTAGCAACCACCCAACTTACCATAGCAACCGCCTAGCAACCATCAGGAACACCCTAGCAACCACCTAGCAACACCGTGGTGACCACCCCAAGTACCTTAGCAACTGCCTAGCAACACCCTAGCAACCACCCTTGTTACCATAGCAACCGCCTAGCAACCACCCAGAACACCTTAGCAACCGCCTAGCAACACCCTAGCAACCACCCAGGTTACCATAGCAACCACCTAGAACACCTTAGCAACCGCCTAGCAACACCTTAGCAACCATCCCAAGTATCTTAGCAACTGCCTAGCAACACCCTAGCAACCACCCAGGTTACCATAGCAACCGCCTAGCAACCACCCAGGTTACCATAGCAACCGCCTAGCAACCACCTAGAACACCCTAGCAACCGCCTAGCAACCACCCAGGTTATCATAGCAACCGCCTAGCAACCACCCAAAACACATTAATTAGAAAAACTGCCTAGAAACACCCTAGCAACCGTGCCGAATTTTGCCACTGCAAGCACCAATCACATTTTCTTCAGGAAATGTACATTCTAGTTATTGGTGCTTGCCTAAGGCAAGCATCAATCTTGTTATTCTACATACTTATTATTCTTCTTATTCTGGACAAAACTTCGGCGCGTAACTCGTCCCGCACCGTTTGTCCTAGACCCATGAATGAGGTGTCAAATCGACCGGCTCATTGAGGAGAGGTGTGCTATGACTTTTATAAGCGATCGAACCGACGACGTTCGTACAGCGGACGAAAAAGCGGCGAAAAAAGTCCCATTGACTTTGCATTGGAAAATCGATGAGATGGATTTAAATGGATCAAAACATCACTGAGACACGCGAGTTTGGCATTTTTGATTTGGGCACACATGCAGTCTATTAGTTTAAGCCTGTTAACTGCCTAGCCGAGCCCTAGCAACCATTTAGAGCACCCTAGCAACAAAAGTCCCATTGACTTCCATTGAAAAATAGATGAGATGGATTTAAATGATTCAGAACATCATAGAGACACGCGAGTTTGGCATTTTTGATATGGGCACACATGCAGTCTATTAGTTTAAGCCTGTTAACTGCCTAGCCATTCCCTAGCAACCATTTAGTACACCCTAGCAACCAAACTCAAAGAGGGATATTTTCAAACCTGAACATCATAGGGCTGGTTTATGTCATTCATACTGACAAGCAGCCTTTGGAGGATCATCACTGGCAGCTGCCAAGCAACTCCCTAGCAACCAAACAAGGTACCCTAGCAACTATTTAGCAACACCTATATCTCTGCATCAGAACATCGTAGAGACTTGGTTGTTGGGTCTTTTGACTCATGCTAGGAATCTGGACTTGCAACATGCTACACATGCTAGCAGTGAATAGCTACATGCTAATACTCATTAGCTAAGTGTTAAAGTGGGCTGAAAACATGCTATGAACACTATATTAAGTCCATAATAACTATCTGTGATAACTACCGACCAACTAGTAACACCATAGCAACCACCCAGGTTACCCTAGCAACCGCCTAGCAACCACCCAGCTTACCATAGCAACCACCCAAAACACATTAATTAGAAAAACTGCCTAGAAACACCCTAGCGACCGAGTGCCGAATTTTGCCACTGCAAGCACCAATCACATTTCCTTCAGGAAATGTACGTTCTAGTTATTATTATTGGTGCTTGCCAAAGGCAAAGCATCAATGTTATTCTTCTACATACTTATTAATGGTGCTTGCCAAAGGCAAAGCATCCATTTATACTCTTCTGCATACTTATTATTCTGCTTCTTCTTCTTCTTCTTCTTCTTATTCTGGACAAAACTTCGGCGCGTAACTCGTCCCGCACCGTTTGTCCTAGACCCATGAATGAGGTGTCAAATCGACCGGCTCATTGAGGAGAGGTGTGCTATGACTTTTATAAGCGATCGAACCGACAATTTTCGTACGGCGGACGAAAACGCGGCGAAAAAAGTCCCATTGACTTTGCATTGAAAAAGAGATGAGATGGATTTAAATGGATCAAAACATCACTGAGACACGCGAGTTTGGCATTTTTGATTTGGGCACACATGCAGTCTATTAGTTTAAGCCTGTTAACTGCCTAAACATACCATAGCAACCATTTAGAGCACCCTAGCAACAAAACTCCCATTGACTTCCATTGAAAAATAGATGAGATGCATTTAAATGATTCAGAACATCATAGAGACACGCGAGTTTGGCATTTTTGATTTGGGCACACATGCAGTCTATTAGTTTAAGCCTGTTAACTGCCTAGCCATTCCCTAGCAACCATTTAGTGCACCCTAGCAACCAAACCCAAAGAGGGATATTTTCAAAGCTGGAACATCATAGGGCTGGTTTATGTCATTCATACTGACAAGCAGCCTTTGGAGGATCATCGCTGGCAGCTGCCAAGCCACTCCCTAGCAACCAAACAAAGTACCCTAGCAACTATTTAGCAAGACCTATATCTCTGCATCAGAACATCGTAGAGACTTGGTTGTTGGGTCTTTTGACTCATGCTAGGAATCTGGACTTGCAACATGCTACACATGCTAGCAGTGAATAGCTACACGCTAATACTCATTAGCTAAGTGTTAAAGTGGGCTGAAAACATGCTAAGATCCCTATATTAACTCCATAATAACTATCTGTAATAACTACCGACCAACTTATAACACCATAGCAACCACCCAGGTTACCCTAGCAACTGCCTAGCAACCACCCAGGTTACCATAGCAACCGCCTAGCAACCATCCGGAACACCCTAGCAACCACCTAGCAACACCGTGGTGACCACCCCAAGTATCTTAGCAACTGCCTAGCAACGCCCTAGCAACCACCCTGGTTACCATAGCAACCGCCTAGCAACCACCTAGAACACCTTAGCAACCGCCTAGCAACACCTTAGCAACCACCCCAAGTACCTTAGCAACTGCCTAGCAACACCCTAGCAACCACCCAGGTTACCATAGCAACCGCCTAGCAACCACCCAGAACACCCTAGCAAACGCCTAGCAACACCTTAGCAACCACCCCAAGTACCTTAGCAACTGCCTAGCAACACCCTAGCAACCACCCAGGTTACCATAGCAACCGCCTAGCAACCACCCAGAACACCCTAGCAACCGCCTAGCAACACCCTAGCAACCGCCTAGCAACCACCTAGAACACCCTAGCAACCGCCTAGCAACCACCCAGGTTACCATAGCAACCGCCTAGCAACCACCCAAAACACATTAATTAGAAAAACTGCCTAGAAACACCCTAGCGACCGAGTGCCGAATTTTGCCACTGCAAGCACCATTCACATTTCCTTCAGGAAATGTACATTCTAGTTATTATTCTGCTTCTTCTTCTTCTTATTCTGGACGAAACTTCGGCGCGTAACTCGTCCCGCACCGTTTGTCCTAGACCCATGAATGAGGTGTCAAATCGACCGGCTCATTGAGGAGAGGTGTGCTATGACTTTTATAAGCGATCGAACGGACGATTTTCGTACGGCGGACGAAAAAGCGACGAAAAAAGTCCCATTGACTTTGCATTGAAAAATATATGAGATGGATTTAAATGGATCAAAACATCATTGAGACACGCGAGTTTGGCATTTTTGATTTGGGCACACATGCAGTCTATTAGTTTAAGCCTGTTAACTGCCTAAACTTACCATAGCAACCATTTAGAGCACCCTAGCAACAAAACTCCCATTGACTTCCATTGAAAAATACATGAGATGGATTAAATTGAATCAGAACATCATAGAGACACGTGAGTACGGCTCTTTTGATTTGGGCACACATGCAGTCTATTATTTTAAGCCTGTTGACTGCCTGGCCATTCCCTAGCAACCATTTAGTGCACCCTAGCAACCAAACCCAAAGAGGGATATTTTCAAACTTGAACATCATAGGGCTGGTTTATGTCATTCATACTGACAAGCAGCCTTTGGAGGATCATCGCTGGCAGCTGCCAAGCCACTCCCTAGCAACCAAACAAAGTACCCTAGCAACTATTTAGCAAGACCTATATCTCTGCATCAGAACATCGTAGAGACTTGGTTGTTGGGTCTTTTGACTCATGCTAGGAATCTGGACTTGCAACATGCTACACATGCTAGCAGTGAATAGCTACATGCTAATACTCATTAGCTAAGTGTTAAAGTGGGCTTAAAACATGCTAAGATCCCTATATTAACTCCATAATAACTATCTGTGATAACTACCGACCAAGTTATAACACCATAGCAACCACCCAGGTTACCCTAGCAACTGCCTAGCAACCACCCAGGTTACCATAGCAACCGCCTAGCAACCATCCGGAACACCCTAGCAACCACCTAGCAACACCGTGGTGACCACCCTAAGTAACTTAGCAACTGCCTAGCAACACCCTAGCAACCACCCTGGTTACCATAGCAACCACCTAGCAACCACCCAGAAAACCTTAGCAACCGCCTAGCAACATCTTAGCAACTACCCCAAGTACCTTAGCAACTGCCTAGCAACACCCTAGCAACCACCCTGGTTACCATAGCAACCGCCTAGCAACCACCTAGAACACCTTAGCAACCGCCTAGCAACACCTTAGCAACCACCCCAAGTACCTTAGCAACTGCCTAGCATCCACCCAGGTTACCATAGCAACCGCCTAGCAACCACCCAGAACACCCTAGCAACCGCCTAGCAACACCTTAGCAACCACCCCAAGTACCTTAGCAACTGCCTAGCAACACCCTAGCAACCACCCAGGTTACCATAGCAACCGCCTAGCAACCACCCAGAACACCCTAGCAACCGCCTAGCAACACCCTAGCAACCACCCAGGTTACCATAGCAACCGCCTAGCAACCACCCAGAACACCCTAGCAACCGCCTAGCAACACCCTAGCAACCACCCAGGTTACCATAGCAACCGCCTAGCAACCACCTAGAACACCCTAGCAACCGCCTAGCAACCACCCAGGTTATCATAGCAACCGCCTAGCAACCACCCAAAACACATTAATTAGAAAAACTGCCTAGAAACACCCTAGCAACCGTGCCGAATTTTGCCACTGCAAGCACCAATCACATTTTCTTCAGGAAATGTACATTCTAGTTATTCTTCTTATTCCGCCACAAATTTCGGCGCGTAACTCGTCCCGCACCGTTTGTCCTAGACCCATGAATGAGGTGTCAAATCGACCGGCTCATTGAGGAGAGGTGTGCTATGACTTTTATAAGCGATCGAACCGACGATTTTCGTACGGCGGACGAAAAAGCGGCGAAAAAAGTCCCATTGACTTTGCATTGAAAAATCTATGAGATGGATTTAAATGGATCAAAACATCACTGAGACACGCGAGTTTGGCATTTTTGATTTGGGCACTCATGCAGTCTATTAGTTTAAGCCTGTTAACTGCCTAGCCACGCCCTAGCAACCATTTAGAGCACCCTAGCAACAAAACTCCCATTGACTTCCATTGAAAAATAGATGAGATGGATTTAAATGAATCAGAACATCATAGAGACACGCGAGTTTGGCTCTTTTGATTTGGGCACTCATGCAGTCTATTAGTTTAAGCCTGTTAACTGTCTAGCCATTCCCTAGCAACCATTTAGTGCACCTTAGCAACCAAATACAAAGAGGGATATTTTCAAACCTGAACATCATAGGGCTGGTTTATGTCATTCATACTGACAAGCAGCCTTTGGAGGATCATCAATGGCAGCTCCCAAGCCACTCCCTAGCAACCAAACAAGGTACCCTAGCAACTATTTAGCAAGACCTATATCTCTGCATCAGAACGTCGTAGAGCCTTGGTTGTTGGGTCTTTTGACTCATGCTAGGAAACTGGACTTGCAACATGCTACACATGCTAGCATTGAATAGCTACATGCTAAAACTCATTAGCTAAGTGTTAAAGTGGGCTGAAAACATGCTAAGAACACTATATTAACTCCATAATAACTATCTGTGATAACTACCGACCAACTAGTAACACCATAGCAACCACCCAGGTTACCCTAGCAACCGCCTAGCAACCACCCAGGTTACCATAGCAACCGCCTAGCAACCACCCAGAACACCTTAGAAACTGCCTAGAAACACCCTAGCGACCGAGTGCCGAATTTTGCCACTGCAAGCACCATTCACATTTCCTTCAGGAAATGTACGTTCTAGTTACTATTATTATTAGTATTCATATTATTAAAATCTGTCCATCTTCATATCTGAAAACATGTAACATTAGAGACTTCAGCTCAGTCACTTTTAATTTCCATTAATTTCATAACTTGCAGTTTAGTAAGAATTAAGTTAGAACTAATTTACCGGTTCATTGAGGTGTAAAAACACTGGGACACGCCATTATGTAATAATACGATTTGATGTTGATTAAAAATAAGCCACTAATGTGTGGTCGTACAGTGGAAGACATTTGAACATTAAAATGAAGAGTGTCAAAGACTTTCTATACAGTCTTAAAGGAACTTTGATAGTGTGTCCATATAATGCCCTTGCGTGCGCAAAATATTGGCAGGAATCCAACCCCATACATGTGTTGCTCTTCTCTCTGAAATATGCAAAACTATATACTTAAGACTGTAAACTTATTTAATTAAACTGAAACCTTTGATTTGATAACTGTATACGATATATCGCAATTTCAGTTTTATTTTGATTAATTGTACACCCTCATTTATTTGTTTTTTAGTTAAATGTTTATCAACTCGTGAACCACCATTTGGAAAATCCTGCTCGGTGTGTCCGGTAAGAAGAGTTTCATACAGAATCTAGCATCTTCAACTGTGTAGTGAATATGACCTCAAAGGACTTCAGTATTAATATCACTGCAGTATTATTGCAATACTTGTATTTTTGCGAGGCCAACTGTACAGTACAGTGTAATGGACCATTTTTCTTTGCTTTATTATTGTTAAATAATTAATAAAATAACTATTTTAAAAATGATGAATAAGTCAAACCTACACTGATGTGTGTGAGTTCAGTGCTGGGTGGCAGCGTCAGTGACATGTCTGCCATCAGGTGGAAGAATGGTGGCGTCGCAGGGTATCGGGGAGGCTGAGGGAATACATGTCCCCCGTTTAAGGAGTGGTAAGGGCTGCACGGACTGGTGACGGGTAGACAGATCTCCAGCAGGTGACACCAATACTGCCCACTGACACAGCCACCAGTGGTGTTACACATGGGCAACAGTGAACAACAGCTGAAAGGATTCAGAAGAGAACTACAACCTGAGAGAGAAGATGTTTTAGAATGTACTTCATGAACTGATAATTTGATAAAATGGTAACAAAGAATGTGTTGCTCATTAGTGCTTGATTTGCTCACCAGGTGGTACCAGGTGATGATTTGGGTTGCAGTATGGTCGTAAGATTTGCACTCTAGCAAAGGTCAGCTGATCACTTGGCTGCATCACCAAATCCAAAGATAACACTCGACCCTCATGGCTGAACCAAAGACCTGGAAACAACATAATCTGTGCACACACCTTTCATGTCAGAATAGGTGTGTATTAACTTACAAAGTCTAAAATGTATGGTTCATAAAATTTCCTTTTTTTAAAAAAAAAAAATATGACATTTCATAAGCCCTCTGTTCTGTTCATGAAATGAATGCTTAAACAATGTTCAGGGAATGCCAAAAGAGTAATTCTGCACTGTAATGTGTCATGCAAAAGAAATGGATCAATTCAAACTATAGTCTCATATACTTTATAATCAAACTTTCACAACAGCGTAATTTTAATTCTATCATCTGTCCACATGAGCTGGTGCAAACATATTCACATCACTACGATCAGATGCTTTTTTAACTGCTGTTTTCTCAGCACTGTTATTTTTGTTGTATGTTTATTTTGTTATTGAGGGGAAAGCGGGCAGCACATCAGTATGGACGGCGTCTGAATGTTCGTTAACAGTATCACTGCAAAGGTATTTCCAACTTATTTTTACTTCTAAGCAAAGAAAAAAAAGAGCTTCGACAGCATTGACAAATATTTTTTCCTCCCATATTTTTTTTGCCCCACCACCATGTCAATTGACCCTTCACAAACAGTTGATTGACAGGCGATCTGACCAATCATAACCCCGAATCCGCCATTTTATCCGACAAAGCAGTCAGGAGGAGTTAGTAGATTAACGTTGGTGAACTTGAAAAATTGTGTGTACTCACGTCTTTCCGTGGTTGAAACAACATTCCTGTTCAATTCATGTTTATTTGATACTATAAATGAACTAGTATGAAGAGTTGGTTGGTTCACGAGCCTCCTGAAGGAGCTACAGCGATCTGTCACGACACATTAAGGAGCTACTTTACGGTATTTATTGTTTAAACTTCTTTAAAAAATTACTATATTTTAAACATGAAACTGTTTTATACGTTGTCAGTGTCGTCTTTGCTCTGCGATGTATTTTTCACTGCGGGAGAACATGATGTGTGGCATGAGAGCGCATGGGTTGTCGGGCATAGCAACAGGGGGCTGTTTTTTTGTGAAGGGTCAATAAGGGGCTCCGTTATTTTTAATTCTAATAATATTTCACAATATTACTGTTTATACTGTATTTTTAGTTAAATAAATGCAACTTTGGTGAGCATAAGGGATTTAACATGAAAAAAACTTTTAAATGGTAGTGTATCTTTAACAGTTTTTTATTAGAGTAAAAATGTTGAGTAGTTATTGACTAAACTGTATATTCCTTGATTAAAAATTTAATAAGCTGTCTTTTGTTTTTACCTCAACCATGTGTGGTCCTGGGTCAGGTGGAGAGGGTAACAGTTGTATCTGGGACACCGTGTATATGCCTGACATTAGTGGAACACCTGTCACGTAGCTTTCCAGTGATGGCAAAGACACTTTAAAGAGAAAATGAATGACAGTTCTGTCAGTGACGAGGCCTGCCAAAGGTTTTGCAACATGGCTTCGTTTAACTGAATGTTAGCTTTAAATAACTCTGTAAACAAAGTTTTGATGTGCTTTGTCATCCCCTAGCTCCTAAACTTAAAGTCACCATAAAATCAAAATGGACAATTCTGTTATTATTTTAAAATGGAATATTGAATATGATTTTTTGTCCTCATAATCTTTAACCAAAATAACTTCCCCTCCCTCTTGCAACTGCATCTCATCTCTTATGACATTTACTGGTGCAAGTGTGGGACATCCCGTCACTCACATAACATTACAGCACTAGCAAACCACAATGATCCAATCACTTCCCAAAGGAAGGTGTATGTGATTATTGGCCCAGTTATGACGATGATTTGGATAATGTGATTTTCTTGTATCAGTGGGGTTAAAACAGTTTATTAGCTTACCTGATATCTTTTTCTCACAGATAATGAAATTTCCCTTATTACATTGTTCATTCGTCCACTGTCCAGAAGCCAGAGCCAGTGACGTACATTCCTTCATCTCACTGTCTTCAGTATCTAAATCATCGAACCGACGCTGTTCCATTCCATTTCTCAACCAGACCCCAACTGGCGCTTCTCTGGAATTTACACAGAGTAAAAGCAAATACAGGATCAGCCATTAAAAAATATGCAACGCTCTGTGTTTGAGACTATAATCTCTAAATAATGCATCTATGCTCTTTTTCCTTTAAAATATTTCTGTTGGGAAAAAACAGCCCTGCAAAACCATATAAAATCTTGTGATCTCTTACAGTTGAAATGAATTTTGTATGAAGGTCTGAACATTCACACTGTCCACCATAGCAAGGTCTCCTCTCTCATCTCTCTGACAGATGCCTCTTGCTTCTAGCCATGCTGACGTAAATGTGGGCATCCAGTAACAGCGCAAACCATCACGGTCAATTTTTGCACCCTTCGGGCAATAATATTCTAGTGGAAAGCATGAAATATTCCAAAAACAAATTGTTCATTTTAGAT
Organism: Zacco platypus; assembly: GCA_038088235.1. NCBI lineage: Eukaryota > Metazoa > Chordata > Actinopteri > Cypriniformes > Xenocyprididae > Zacco > Zacco platypus. The sequence goes on from CM076068.1 coordinate 15,098,658, forward strand.
GCATCCACAAATCATGTAATGTAATGCACTATGATTGAAAACAATTAGCAAGAATAGTATCCATTACAGAGCAAGGTAGAGAAAACATCTCACCACTGAAGCAGCTTGTAAAAACACAGACAATCCAAATGAGCGGCAGGTGCACAATATTGGCCATTTTATCTGTGCCCCAGGTAAATCATAATAAATGTGAGTAATAATGAAAATCCTACATGAGAGACTGACTGTGTCCGACTATGAAGACCCTGCTTTAACTTCCCTTCTGCCTTTTACTTTTCTTCTTCTTCTTCTTCTCTCTCTCTCTCTCTCTCTCTCTCTCTCTTTCTCTCTTTTTGGCCTCCTTTTGTCTTTCTCTTGTACTTTTAGTGCTTGGTGACTTATTAGCATTGTGCATTTCAACATAGTTTCAACCCCCCCTTTAACATTCACATGACTTTTGGTGTGTCTCACAGCAACAGCCCCAGAAGAGAGTTCTCATTAACATGCTGTAAAATCCCGGCTGATGAATAGGCAGTTAATCACTCATTCAGGTTAAATGCGTCACCACCTCCTTTATTACACTAAAATGTATATATCTATATAAAATGAAAAGATAAAAAAAGCTTTCTGAATTTTTCAAGGCATCAGTAGTGCTGTTTGCCATTGGAATAGAACATCTTTTATGCAATTTTGCCCAAACCCTTGAAAATACAGTCTAACCTTCAGGCAACTGTTCTGTTTCTCCTCCAGGACATACGTCATTCTCCACTCCAGTTTAAATGTACAGAAAATAAGAGCGAGGAAATGCAGAAAACAGGAAAAAGTGGGCTCTTCTCAGAAGACGCACCAGCCGTTGCTAAGCAACTGAGTAGATAGAGCAGGGGTTGACAGTCATTCTTTTCAAAGCAAAGCAGACAGACGTAACAAGGCTTCCTCGGCTGAATACCGGGTCGTAGCTTTCAGGGGTGAACAATGGAATAGCATCTAATAGTTTTCAGCAAAAAGGCCAATGAGAATCAGATTGGATTCCAATGACCTTTCTCCAAACCTTACCGGATCTAGATGTTATTACATTTAGAATTGCAAACTCGTGACGTTCCAAACCTGTATGACTTGCTTTCATCTGTGGAATACAAAAGATGATGTTTTAAAGAATGCTTGTGGCCAAACGACTTTAGATTCCTTTGACTTTAATTATATGGAAAAAGCACCAAGACATTTATCATCAAACAGGTTCAGATCAATATGAGGGTGGGAGAAAAAGATCACACCATTTTAATTTTGGGGAGAACTATCCCATCATATTGTAATTGACTATGTTGTCTTGTATCTGATGTTGGCTAGCATTGGGTTGACCTGTGCATTGAAAATGGTGTTGGGGAGATTTTTAGAAAATATACCTGAGGGCTCTGTGTCAGGAAACAAAATGGTGATGAATTCCAATTAAACAGCTTCATCCTGATGAGCTTGCCAATGAAAAGAGGGAATATTGTTATGTAAATATGACATTAACACTTTTCAGATGGAGTCAACACGAACCATGTTTTCCATCTCCTGTATCAATGTCATTAGATAAAATGTTAGAGATGTTAAATGCTCATTTGTAGTTTGAATTTTAAAATTATCCGTGATGTATGTGATTGTTTGTACTAAATATTGCTCAGACACAACATTTGCGTCTCGCTCCTCCTGAAATATTTGTGGCAGGCTGTTGTTCAGGGCTGAATAACAATTATCTGCCAGATAGATTATTGCGCTGAGCATTGCTCAGAATCTCTGATTACTTTCTGAATCAATTCCCCATCGTTTTTCATTAGCATTGAGCCTCTTTATTCTTCAGTATGCAGAGAGTTCCCAAACAATGAAGGTTCCTTGAACATTTTGTACATCTGCATGATAAAAAGGATTTTGAACTTGAAGCTTATGAAGTGGCACCTGCTAGAGTGGTTGTCCTTGGAAAGTGTCAGCACACTCCATGTTTAATCCTCTCATACTACTTTATGTGAGAGAGTGAAACTACATGGTGCAAAAACAACTCATTTGGCACCTTTTCCTACCCAGTACAAAAATCCCTCTTATTTCTCCTTGGCTTACTCCAACCTGCGGATACTCTCAGGCTTCACTTCCCCTAATCCTGCTAATACACATGAACAACACCCTGAGCCCAATGGGAAATGGTACAAAGATATCATTGTCTGTTTTATAGAGGAGAGAGACAGTTTAAATCCTTAAAGGCAAAAGCTGTACAGAATTTAAGGTTACCTGAATGGATAGAGTCAATAAAGCAGATTAAAACACCTCAGCAACAGGACAATATTTGCACAGTTTAATGCTCCATGAAAAGCAAATCTTAAAGGCCACAAGTGCTTGTAACTTTATATTGATCTGCTGAAAGACTGAGCTATCCCATCTACTTTAATACAGTCCTCGGTGCCTTTAAAATCTACTTGAATGTGAAACAACCCGAATTTACTTTCATAGTACATCACCCTAGTCTTATCGTGAACAATTTATCTGTGCACATTATTCAAGTAAAGATTTTTATTTGATCAAAATGTTATAACTTTTCCTTGTTTTTTATTCTTTTCAAACCCTCTTTTGGGTTGATTCAATCAATTCCTGATGGATAAAAGCCCTGTCCTACATTTTTCTCATTTCATTTTTCAATATCTTGTTTCAGTCAGATATATGTCAGATTATGAAAGCAAAATGGATTACAAACAGCATTTTAACATTGTTCCCGCAAATGCCGACTTTATTAAGGAGAACATATTTCTGGATTGCAATATAAATTCATTTGTATTTTATGATATAGTGTGCAAGGTATTGAACATAATAAAGTCATATGGTTTTAAGTAAACATGTTTATTAGAGTAGAACAAAGTAACTGTACAAATAAAAAGAAATTAAATATTTTACTGCTTAATTTTCAGACATATTTGAGGGGAGAGCATCAAAATATTCCAGGGTGGGTTAACGGTCCAAAAAATCCAGACCAGAAAGTCTTTTTCATACCATGTCCACTAGTGTAAATTTATTCTCCTGCTTTGTAGGAATGACATTGATAAAGGTCTTGTACAGAACGGCACCCTTGGGAAGTTTAGGGATCACATCCCTGGCTTCGGCACTTCGTGGTAGAGGAACGTACACCTCCTTGGTGAACCTGACAATACCGTCCTCTAGGGCATAAAGTGTTTTGTTGGTTCCAATACCAACCTGTGAGGATAGACAATGAGAGATTAACTTCAGATAGGAAGAATGCTGGCTATTTCTGGTTTTCACATAATCGTATGGAAATAAAGTTGTAGGAGTTTGAGGAATTTATAACAAAGCAGTATTTTCATGTAAAATTGAGAAATTAAAATACAGATTCTAAATATTTTTTTATCAGTTATCAAATGTTTTATATTAACAATATTATCGGTAATGAAAAAATTATACTTTTCTTATTTCATTAGAAAAGTGCAAAATAGAAGTTTCACTAGTGATCTCAGACTTTGACCCTAATATATCAAGAAATGTTAAAATAAATAATAATAAAAAAAAAATGAATCAAAGCGACTTCCATCAGAAATTATGCTATATGCTGCTTTTGCTGTCATTGTATTGTGAAAATGGATACATTTTAGGTACTTAAGCAAAATTTAAAAAGTAAAAATTGTAAAGCACAAAATAATATCAAAAAACAGGTAATGTACAAAAATATCAAAAGTTTATTTTGGTCAACAGAAACTGTCATTAAAAAAACGGTATAAAATTTCAACATATAAAACACATGATAACTTAGCATGACCAGACACAGCTGTAACTATATAACAGCTATTCATAGGAAAATATTTTATGCCAAACATCTTACATGAGCTCCAGGTTGCCAGCGCATTAGACCCTTGCGTTGTGTTGCGAGGATGTTGCCTGCATTTACAAAGTTCCCTAAAAAGAAGGAAAAACAAAAAATGTACTATAATACAAGATATTGGAGGATAGAAAAATACAAGCACTGGCTACAGTAAAAACCGCACATAAAATCGATGTTTCTCATATCATATCAAGGTCGATACTTAAAAAGTAAGTTACCATCTTGTTTCTTGAAACCGTATCTGCGGCCAGCACTCTTCCCTCCTAGGTTTTTGCTGCTTCCTCCTGACTTCTTTGAAGCAAATCTCGTCAGTACTACTGTGGGTGTTTGACTGAATAGAATGCCTACAAAGAAAAAAAAAAACAATCATTACCTGCAACATGGATGATGTTGAAACTTTTCTTCAGGTCTAAGACATCAGATCAGTTTGATGTGTACTGGGCATAATATCAATTTAATCCTTAACGCTCTGCATTACAGTACTGCAAAACGATAATAAGAGACGAATAACAATAAGACGAATCCGTCAATTTATGTTCTGTTGTCAACATTTAACACATGCCCACAGTGCTGTTAGGAAATGGTGGCTTAGCATGCTAGTACTAGCTCACATAGTCATTACAAAACGCTAAAAGATCAAGTGCTCCATTATTCCACATCAGCAAACTGTTATTCACACCTGATTTACACTATACGTGATACAAGTCGAAAAGGGGGAAAAAAACGAAACTGTCATTCTACTTACAGGCTCTGGATTGCAGCATCAAGGACGCGAGCGCTGCCATCTTGAATGACGTGAGTGTGACGCAGCGGGCGCGCTCCCGTGATCCTTGAAGAAGAACCCGCGAACTGGAGAATTTGTCTGGCGTGAGTAGAAAGAATGAAAAATATAAAGTTTGTGAATATTGCATGTGCACAACTGCAATGGAAGAGTATTTGAGAGTTACATGAGCATTTGTACTTTGATATTTTATGTGGTCTGTTATATCGAGTTGGAAACTTGTTCTTTGTCGCTGTTCTTCCTGTTCGTGTTTGCGAATGTAAATAATAGTTGTCTGAAGTCACATGCGACGCCACTGTTTGTGGTTGTGACTGAATGTTACGAAATACGTACGGTGTTTGGCAAAATATGTTTCAACACAATATTTATGTAAAATCTTTGGTAAAGTAACCATATTTTCTTACTAAAATAATGTAGTTAGCACAGTGTTTGTGCAGTACTCAAACTGCGGTAGCTTGGTGTCATCCACCTATGTAACAAGATAAAACAAAATGCCAGATTCTGACACCGTTTGAAGAAAATGCCATATAAATATTAATATAGTATGACTTTAGGCTAATAATGTCTATAGCAATTGATCTTTTAGATTGTCTGTGATATATTAAACATGGTTGTGAATTGTCCCGACATAAATATCACAAGTTGCCAAACCTGCCAGTTTAGATTTAGTTGAAATTGTTAGTGATTTGTGGTAGAGTTCAGTCAGTGAGAATGGGTTAAATTGGTGAACATTTCACAGTACCCGATATATCATCGTTTGTGTTTGTACATTTATGAATCTGTTTTGGAGTTAGATTATAGCTGCACAATTTTCAAAAGTTTAAGAATCTAATACATTCATATTTTTACAAAGAACTTAAAGGTTACACATTGAGTAACAAACAGTTTGTGAAATAAAAAGAAATGTTACAAACAAAATATGTTGCTAGAAAGAACATGTAATTTTATATTGTATTAATGTAAATAAAATGAACATAAAACTAAACACACACACACTTTCTTGTTATTTACCGATTTTGTGGAGGGAAGCACGGCAATTACAGATCTAAACTATTTCAGAAAATCTGCATTGTTCAGACTTACACGTGTTTTAATTTGAACTTTCCTTCTGACCCAGATCTTTGGATGAGAGCTCAGCATGACTTGCATCAGTAGACCTGGATTCCTCTTAAGTGACAGCGACTCCAGTGATTCAGAAGAGCTACCTGTGTTCGATTTCTCAAAGTCACAATCCAGACAGGCCAACTTGGTGGTTTTAGACAGTTCAGACTCAGAAATGGCTGCTGTTGCTGATCCAGTTTCATCTCTAAAGGTCTACCCCTCCACTGGAGATACTAGAAGTGACGTGTTGATGGTCAGTAGTGACAGCGAGGAGGAGGAGGTCTTCATTCCCTTAGCTGTGAGACTGAAACAGAAACAATGTGCTCTGGGTACAGCAGCCACCGGTGCAGAGGAGATTCAGGCTTCTAATGTGGTCCCTAATGGATATTCACACCTCTTAGATGTTCCAGCACATCATATCAACCCCGAGGCCCAGAAGGTTGAACATAACATCTGTAAAAATATAACAAGGCAGTGTAGCTCAAACAACGATGCACCATACCATACAAAAGAACCTTCACCTGAAGCGGAGAATGGGACTTATCTGGCCAGATGCAAGAAAACCCCAGCAGAAGTGGAGGCTACCGGACAGGAAGCCCTGAGGAAACAAGCAATGCGAGAGCATCAGCAGGAAGAGAAGGAGAGACTGAGAATGGAGAAGAAAGCTCTGGCTGATGCTGTGAAAGCCCTAAGGCCGGAGGAGTGCATCAAACACATGGTGGTGATGGTAGACCCAGGTAGGTGGCAGTGTGTGCCTGCAGTGCTCATCTTTGCTGTCACAGTTGCTTTCAGTGCTTGGTGTGCTTTGATACTTTTCCAGAGTATTTAAAAAGCACTGGCATGAGGTATTAAACTGCATTTGCTGAATGGATTAGTATTGATTAGCTGTCTCTCCCTCATAGGTCTGCTGCAGCTGGAAGGTGGCGGTGCTCTCCTGACTTCCCTGCATGCCATGGGCTGCAACTGTGCCATAGAGAAGCAGTCTCTTCCTCGTAGTGTCACCTGGGCTAGACGCTCACCCTGCCCTCAGGCACGACAGCCCCCTACACATACAAATGCAACTTTTAGCCAAATTCCTTGTCATTGGCTTTGAAGTGCAGATAGTGATGAAAATTATTATAAATCAGTTATTTTTATGTTATAGCTGAATATTAAAATTAAAATAATAATAATCTTAATATTTTTTCGAAATAAATAAAAACTAAAAACACTACAAACTAATATAATTTTAACCCATGTGCGTTAATTAAACCTTGTGCAACCTTATATACATTTTTGTCCATTTCAGTTTTGGTTTTTGTTAGAAGTGTGCCATTGTTAATGCCAACTACATGAATTTTGGCTCAGGTGTTTATTTTTATTGGAATTTTAATATTTTACCCTCATTTCCTTCAAAAAATCAGTTTTACCCTCCGTACAAAAATACTCATACTCAGGACTTTAAGGACAAAAATGTCCACATTGAAACCCATTAAAACTGCAATTTTTTAACCCAGGGCCATTTGACTATATAATGATATAATATTTGCAAATAGGCATTCATTCTATCAGCAAGGCTTCAAATTTTACATTTTTACCATTTTTTACTAGATTGTGCCATATTTTCAAATTTGTCATATAAAAGAAATACTCGCTTTATTTGTGTTTTCTACTTATGCATATTATAGTCTATTATAGAGTCAATTGGAAAAATAATGCAGCTATAATTGTGTGGGTATGTTGGTAAGGATGTCAGAGTGTAGTATGTATGTGTTTACTGAAAATTTAATGTGTGTAATTAGTTTGAAAGAAATTATATTGTACTGGCAATCAAAAATCCCACTGAGTCACACCCTTGGCAGAGTCATAGGGCCATGTGAAAACTATGAAAAAGGTCAAAGAAGGTTAAAGGTTAGCTTTGAGGTTTTTCTTTTTCACCCAAACACACATCTTAACCCTTGATAGCTCTTTTTCACTCGTTATTGTTTTTGTACGGAGATAAAAGGTGCTCTTGAATTTGAAGCAGACGTTCAGAAGCCCCCAAACACATTATTTTAGTTTTCACCACAAGAAATTTTTTTTATACAAATTATACAAAGTTTGAGTTCACACAGATGTTCGCACAGGTGTTCTCACAGCCAAACCTATAAATATGTGGTGCTTGAGGGGTTGATCATTTCATTGTTTGCAAGATGAAGAGAAGATTGCAAGATAACTCAGCAGTTACTCATAATTATTATTTTTATAGAAAACAACAATGACATTATGTAAAGAAACCGATTTGTAAAGCGTTAAAATTCTGAAAATGAATGAATGTTTGGTAATGATGAATAGAAGAGATGCTGATTAAAAAAATGAGTGAGTGAAAGTGGAAAAAAATATTAATAAATCATATTTCTATGACAGTTTTTTGGCATGAACATTTTTGTCCATTATGGAGCTAAGTGTTAGTTTTGTTTTAAAAAATCTGACACTACATAAAATATTAATGCCTCAAAATTAAAGTTGTTGTTCTTCATTGATACACCCAAGAATCTAATAAAATTCTGCTTAGCATTTAGTTTATGGAAATAAACTACAATTTTAATTTTTTCATAAAAAAAATACCTTTGGCATTATGTAAACAAACCAGCATTTAAAGGGTTACAGTTCTTAAAATTAATGAATGTTTGGTATCTATGGATAGAAGAGATGCTGGTTAAATATAGAGGACAAAAATATCCATGTCCAAAAACTGTCATAAAAATTTGAAGATTGGGGGCACAGACTTAAGTTTGGTCTCATTTTTAAAGAAGATAATTGGCAGATTATTGTTGAAGGAAAAAAATGTTTAAAAAGTAAAATAATAAAAAAGTTATATAGTTTTAAGTTATTAAAAATCATTTATGAACATTATTTTATATAAAATATATATTTATGAACTCTAAAACTGCTAGAAAACAAGTTGTGTTCCAAATTTGAGGTTGATAGCTCAAAAAATTAGCTTTCAGTAAGATTTTTATTGGGTGCAGTACCAATTTTCCCCGTTAGATGCCAGCAAAGCTACACTGGTAAACACAGTGGTTGGATTAGTGATTTACAGTAGAGTAGAGTTTTTTCCTCTCAAATATTACACACATACGCATATTTTTTTTAATACACACATACAAACCACACTCTGACATCCATACCAACACTTAAACAATTATGGCTTCAAAATTGATCTGATTGGCTCTATAATATGCAGAAGAAGAAAACCGGAATAAAGCGCAATTGCTTTATAGGCCAAACTTGAGAAAATGACATCATTTGGTTAATAGTAAAAGATAAAAAATAGTAAAAGATTTCATTTTTAAGCCTTGATAGCTGAATGAAAGCCTGTAAAAAAAAAAAAAAGACGGCTACATTTTATAGTTACATTTTAATGCGTTTCAACGGGGACATTTTTGGCCTTAAGGTCAAAAGTTTTTTGTACCTAGTGTAAAATAGATTTATTAAAGGAATTGGGGATGAAATAGTAAAATTCCAATAAGAATACACACATGGGAGAAAAAACAATAACAATAGGAGGATACAAAGAAGAATAACCACAAGTTAGCATTATAAAAAGCCAAAGGTAATCTAAATGTAAAACTAGGGGAAATGAGTATGAACAATTAAATATGTTCATTTTTGTTTGGATGATGTAATTGCAGAAGTATCTTCAATGTGTGCAATATCTGCAATATGTCACGCAAGGATTTCCTGTTGAATGTCACATACAGATGCTGAATGTCTGACATTTTAATATTTCAAATACATGAATATAGCATTATAAGATGTTTGTCTAATGTTCGTAGATAAGAAGATACTTAAACGTTTATGTGACGTCTCAAATCTGGGTAGAAATTAGGAACATCTAAACCATTAGTTCTCAACCTGGGGGCCTGTTCCCACTAGGCGACCATGGCAAACTTCCAGGGGAGCCCCAATAAGTTCTAAAATTATTTAAATTGAATTTTGTTATTAACATACTGTAATCTAAAAAAACAAAAAGAAGCACAGCATTAAACTGACATTATCTTTTTGAATTTATTGGTTTTATTACATTAGAAGTGCCATAATTAGGGTCCTATTAGCAAATAGAGTCCTTCCTATTTTAGACAGGAAGGATTTAAAGAATTGTCTCGAACAAAGGGGGGCCTCGGAGACAAAAAGGTTGAGAACCACTGATTTTATACTAGTTCAATTGTTTTGTTTGCAGACTGGTGAGATGATGTCCATTCCAGACTCACATACTGTAATCCAAGTTCCAGTGGATGACTTTGTGACTATGATTAACAACTACTGCAAGGTAGGCACATTATGCTCGGTGGCATGGTGTGACTTCCTATTGGACCATTATAATTACTTAATTAACTATTAATAGGATAATTGTTTGATGTGCTAGATGTGCCTTTTTTGCATGATGTGGCAACTAAAGATGAAATTAAAAGAGTTTATTGGCTAAAAGGGCAACCGAAAACTAGCATTTACAACCTTTCCAATAAGAGTCAGAGCAATTAAGGGTAATGATCACAATTACGGGATCACCTCTCCATTATGTAAAAATGATCAGCAAGCTCTTTAAAATGTCCTGTTTCTTAATCTTTGAGAAATGCATGCCCCCACCTGAACTTAAAAGAGGGTTGAGTATCATTTATAGTTGTGTTATAGTGTCGCAGTCTACATTACATTCACACCAGTGTTTAAGGAAGCCAAACACTTAGAATATAATAATAATAATTACAATAATTTTGTCCTAATTTCTACACTTGCAAGAGATAAATCTTTGAACTTTTATTTTGACGAAACCTGTCTCATTACAAATCTAGTAATCTTAATCATCTTCCTACAAAAATGTTGGAAATTCTGCAAATGTGCATAACTGGTGCCCACTGCATTCCCAAATGCACGCTAAACTCATAGCAAATGCTGAGATTCATTTGCCCTGTCTCAAATGGCCCTGTCACTTCATATGGACTTACAGACTTACAAAGGCCGCCACATGCACGTGATCGTGAAGTTCACAAGTCTGTAGGGCAGGGGTTGGGGAACTTTTTTCGAACAAAATGTATTTGTTAATTTTGGGTCAATGTATTTTTCCAAAAGAGCCACTGCAAAAAGTAATATAATATTTAGGACTGTCCTCAACTAAAGATTTTTCTAGTTGACAGTTGTTCATGTAAGCGATTAGTCGACTAATCACACGTTTATATTAATAAACCTTATAAATCATAATAATGAGCCTTAATTGCCTGTACATAGCCTAATAAGCGCTCAAGTGCATGCATAAAGCAATGATTATGAATGTGTCATGAAAAACAGCAGGGAGACTATCGGAACATTTGAATAATTTATTGTTAACTAGTGTTTTCTGTGTTTTCGGCTGCAGTGAAGTTGACGATGCTGATTCGTCATCTCCACAGTAGTGCATACGCCACATGTTTCTTAACATAATCTGAGAATATTTGTTTTGTACTATATTTGTTTTTTGGTTCATTTAAAAATAGACATTTCAAGCTGTTGATAGATGTGTTTCTCATGTCTGTGAGGCAAGTTCACACTGAGTTTCGGTTTATTTTTTTCTCTGTGGCAAAAGCAAAAGTACCCGTTGAAATGTTTCGAAGATTTTTCTTCAGTCCAGTCACTTTTAAATTTTCGCTGCAGTTCTAAAAATTGTTTTCAGCATTACCACAAACAAGCTTACGTAGCTGCTTAAATCTGAGCGCAGGAGCCCTAGGTTATCATATAAATGTAAGTGGTTTGCCGTTGATTGCTGTACTTTGGCTGGTACAACTTGAAATGTAGTATTATTCTAAACTTTTCATTATCACCAGAAGGCTGTAGAACAAAAGAATTCTGATTGCCTGCTTTTTCTTCAAAAACCTGATCTCTAGTTATGTGTCCAATTTTTTTTTTCCTTCATTTGTTGGTACTGGGTGAAAGACATGATTTTTGTCAAAGAGCCAGGTGGGGTTCGCAAGCCATAGGTTCCCGACAGCTGCCATAGGGTGTCCCGTTTGACATTTTAGATTTCAGGGACGATGGTCGTGAGCCTGCACTGAAGCGGATTTCTACCCAACAGTCAAAGCGGCGTTACATCAGCAAAGTGCGGACCCATAGGAACACCGTGAGTGTTTAGGGTGCTATTTGGGACAGGGCCATTCACTGTGAACTTACCTGTATTGAGACTCAGAAATCACAGGATTGCGAGCTGAGATTGCGTGAGCAGTGCGCACTTGAAACTTGCAGCGCAAACAGACTATATACTTATTTAATTAAATCACAGTGTTTTGCAATTTGATAATCGCACAAAGCCATATTGCACTTACAGTTTTAGATCATTTGACAGATTCTTTGCCAAAGCAATGGCACAAAACACCTTTAGAGACCTTTTATGTTATTATGAGAAATTTTAAAATAGTTCGGTTCATTATGAAATCGTGGCAGCACAAATTAGCCTATGGTGGACTTCTTGAGTCTAGGTAATTATTGGGAAACACTGGGATTTCTTTCCTTTGTGGGCCTTTTCTGTTTTTAATGTAGAGGCAAAGCAGCAGTGTATTGACCGAAAATGGCATATCTCTGACCACCTGGATCCAAGGACTTATGAGCAGGAACCCAGGCAGAACCCTCGGTCTGGTCGTGATTGACATAGAGAAGTACTTCAGGTGAGGGATTTACTGAGAGTGTCAGACATTGTTTTATTGTTTGATAATTTTAATGAAGATTTCATCAAAATGCTTTGACACTTCTATTAAATACTACTTTTTCTCTCTTTTTGCAACACTGAGTGATGTATCAGAAGTAAAACTCAAAGCCTTGAGTTGTATTTAACCTGGAACATTTTTTTTTAATATTCAGTGTTAAGATAAAAATGGTGCTTTTTATCCTAGAATTAACCACTAATGACTTTAAAGACAAAACAAATCATAAAAAAAAAAACATTTGCATGATTTATGATTTATTTTGACTGACTAATTTTGACAAGTAATTGCTTAATTTAGCTTTAATTGCTCTTTTGCAGATCCCAGCATTCAAAATGTCAGAAGAAATTCCGTGAGGCAGTGCTAGGCGAGGAAAGAAAGGTAGGACTTCAGGGAGGGCAGAAAAAGAGAAGAAAGAAAGACGATATCAATCAGCTTCCAGAGGTCTCGCGAGTGCAGGTTGAGGAGGTAAGCTGAACCACCCCGTTGGCAGTCGATATAAATTCATGGCCGTATTTGAGGTCCTCTGCTTCAACTCAGTCTTTCTTCCCACACCTGTCCATCAGGCTTTGGTCGACTTGCAGCTACAAACTGGTGTGCAGGTTCGTTTCCTCTCTACCTGGAAGGACTTCACTGATTATATTACCATGTCTACCAAAGCAGTAGCTGAGGCGCCATTCAAGTGAGTGGGAACCCACTGTTTCCATATTTATCGCTTTCCTACCAGCTGTATCTTTAGCTACTGCTGTTTATTTCTTACTTTTGTGTATGTTTATTTTTCCCAGGCGGGAGCGAGAGAAGACTGGATTCACATTTTGTTTGGAGAGTGAGTGGGCAGGGGGTCAGAAGGTAGACCGCACAGGGAACGGCCTTCTGCAAGTTTGGAAGAGACAAATACAGCAGTTGAACCGCGTCAGCCCTGATATGGCCAGTGCTGTACTCAGTGCCTACCCGTCTCCTCGGCTCCTTGCTCAGGTTAAATCTATTTTTAATTATGAAGTGTCTTAACAACATAGTGCTAACACATTATCAGCGAACAAATTAACAAATGGGACATTTTTGTAAATCATTTTATACATAGTGTGTATGTATATTTTTGTACTTGTAGGCATATGCGCGGTGCAAATCGGAGCATGAAAAAGTTGCTCTGCTGTCAGATGTACTCATTCGTCGCGGAGAGGGTGTGACATCTACAACCCGCAGAGTTGGTCCTGAGCTTTCTAAGCGGTTGTTTCTTATGATGACATCACATGATGCCCAGCAGCCCCTTGATTCTGCTGTATAGGTTCTTTTGCTTTCTTGTACATATGAGGACAAATGTCAAAAGAATTGTATTATAATGACTCTCATTTCAGTGCAATGACGCCTTGGTTGAGGTATTTAATTACAGTTCATATATTTGATAAATTTCAAGCCTGAATTTTCCAGATTTTCAAAGTTATATTTGTCTGTTTTTACTATAAATCGTTGCCATTAAATGTTTCATAATGTACCTCACCTCCACCAGTGCTAATTTTCCTCAGATAACTGTGGTCCAAACCTTTCTGTACCTCTCTACCCTAGAAGTGAACCTTGAAAGCTTCACTTTTCCTGGAATGCTCTGAGTTTTTTTTGTTGTCTTCATCTTAGTGGCAACCTTGAATGGCAGAAGCTTTTTCAGTGTAAATTCTCAGAAAGGCTATACACATACAATATTTCATTTTACACATTTAGAGCTTTTTAAGACCTATGTTTCATTTACAATTAATTCCCTTTATGTTATCTTTACATGTTATAGCAGTACTAAACAGGCCATTGTTAATTGCTAAAGCAACAGTCTTAAATTTTGGCTCTTTTCCTGTTTAAGGCACTACTGCGTGCCTTTTCGGAACGAAAATGGCCCCTTGAGCAAACCATACTCACTGTCTAAGGACTGTAGAGGCTCATGGCTCATTTCCAGCACATTAGAGAATGGCACCTGACCAAGGAGTGTCGTGTTGCCTGAAACGAGCGGTGGGGTAACGAGCCGTTAAATGTGCTTAAGAGATGAGCTGCATGCTTCATTCCTGTCCCTGAAGGCAGTATTTCCTCTACAGTTTAAGGGATGGCATAACAAACTATGGCTAGTAGGTGTGTGCTTGTGCCGAAGGGAATTATACGAGCAGAATTACGGCGGCTTGAAAAGGGATCACCTTGGAGTGATTGTTTAGCTGAATAGTATGAAATCCAATTTTCGTGTACTCTGAACGCAGACTATAATAGCTTTTATGACCTAGAGTCTGCAGTGCTAACGTCTTCACTGACTTGTGAATGGTTGAATGGGACTTTAATTTCCAAAAAGCAGTTGTAGGATATTACGACTTTCTAAGTACAGTGCAACTCATCTAACCTAAATGTTTTGGAGGAATAGTTTCTCTCTGCATGTGTTCCATTTGCATCAAAATACGAATATCTGTGAAAGTGCAAAGGGTCTGCTCATCTTCAGCTACTGGATGTGCAATGTGCATATATGAGTCATGACTACTCCACATGATAGATTGGACACTGTAAAGCATTTGTGTTCAGCAGAGTAGCAGTTTCTCATTTCTGGTGCACGCAGGATTCTTCCTGCTTCTTGTTGGAGATTAATAAGGATTGAGAGTGGCGGTAGGTCAGCATCGGCCACCTTCACTCATAGTCAATAGAGTGGGAAGCAAAGCAGGGCTGTTAGTCACTGTCTTTCCCTGGATATTCTCAACTCAGCTCATCTCTTGGAAAAATGCACCTTCTTATCGGCAGCCACACAAGATGGAGTGCCACAGGCAGCGCTGTTTATGGTTTTGTGAGTCTGTTTTGTTCCAATTACAGTTTCATTTTCTTGGCAGAGTGGGGGCACTTCCAATTTCTTGAGTTGTGCCACAATAATGCCACCTGTAGTATGCTGGCCCTTAGACGACAGTGGCATAATAATAACACGTTTCTTCAGGCAAGTGATATGCCGACGAGGCAAAGCAACTGATATTATCCTTCCATTGCATTCTCAATGTGTTTTGCCTTGGTGCTTGGTGAATCACGATCCACTCAGAGCCACTTGCTAAAACGACAAGAGAGAATGTCAAAGACTCCAACAATCTATTTCAGAGCATGAGTAGGCCGGCCACTGTGGTATTGGTTTCTTTGCCACCAGCATTCAATCAATGTTTCCTGCTTCTCTTTAAAAATAAATCATTATATGGCTCCGCTTCTGCCTTTCTTTTGTTCATTTGCAAATCAGACGCAAGTGATTCAAGTGTTCAGATCCAGCTCTTCTGGGAAAAGAGATGCAAAGCCCTAAAAAAAAAACAAAAAAAAAAACAACTTTGGCTGACAGAGCTAGAAGCTTTTTAACTTCAGAGGAAAACATTGCATTGTTATTGCAGGATTTTGTTTTCTACCTTGTCCTCTCTTACCAGCTTTTTTTATTAGACTGCACATATGTACAGAGTTTTCTTCTCTCACAGTGGATTTTTGTTTTTTGTTTTTTCAGCTGCTTAGCTGAATTTTTGATTGCCACATGAGGGCAGAATTGCTTCACACTGACTGCACACTATAGACCAGTGATTCCACACTGGTGTTGCTGTCCTCAATTTGATGTTATATTAAACTTCGCATAGCAATCCAACACAGTAGCAAAACTGTCCTTAAAGTCCAAAATAAATATTACCATTTAGCAATAGTGTATCAATATTGCCATGAACTGAGTGCATAGCACAATTATTATGATATAGGCTTGCATATTGTTTGTGATGCTTCTTGAATTTTGATGGTTCCTTGTTTTCGGCAGCCAGTAATTCACTGCACAAGTTTACCCTCCCTGCAAATGAACCCATATTTAATGTAGTCTGGGTTCTTGTTGTTGTTGCTGTTCTTGTTTACATTTACTTTGTGTAATTCACACAACCTGTTCATGTTGCCTTCTACCTTATTTGGCTAGATCAGATATTCCCAAACTATTTGTCAGCCAAACACCTTTGATGTAAAATATTTACTTTAAGTACTGTAAATGAGATTTTAATATAATATTTCAATAATTTAACCACAGATTCGCATGTTCACAGCTCTCTGATGTAGATGAGCAAAATATTTCATCTTTTTAAAAATAAATTAAGCGTTTTATTTTGATTTATTTTGCTTTTATGTTAAAATGATTTAATTTTACATTTTTATGATTTAATTAATTATCAGCTTTTCATCAGCTAATGAACCCACAGGGGTTTGCAAATTCTATTTTGGGAAACTATGATGTGAGTGATGAATTTGCTCCACAAAGTTTGATTAAGCACAAATCTTTTAAAATGTTGTCTAGTCAACTACATGATTTATATGTACTACTGCAATGCTTTACTAGCTTACCTTCCAGCTAGCACTATCAAGCCTTTACAGTTGATCCAGAATGCAGCAGCACGTTCAGTCAGCCTTAGAGGAGCCATGTCATAGCCCTCTTGGCTGCCAGCACTAAATTTAAGTCTCAGAAGGTAGCATATAGAACCACCTACAGTTCTTCACGCTCTTACCTAAACACTTTACAAAATTTATGCACTCAGTCAAAAAGTGTGATGCCTGGTGGCAACATCACATCACGGTATGGAATCTTCACAAAACCTCTAAACTTCCATGATGGTGAAACACATTCTTCACCCAAATAACGCACCTCATTCAGTCTTTATGCATGTAAAAGAAGATTGTATGCTTGCTATAACCTTACCATAAATAACTTCTTCTGTTTCATATTATGTAGGTAATCGGTGGCAAACATCTAATGTTTGCCATTTGTTTCTTTGTCTGTAACATTGTTCTGCTTTTAGTGCCATTTTTGTCTTTCACTTCACTGCTTTTCTGTTTTTCTATGTAAACATGCACTAGGTACTGATTCACATAATGTCTCTGCTGGTAAAGCATGATGATAAGTGTGTTCCATTGTCCAATTTTCGCTCTTTGCATCACTGAACAACATAGTTTATCTACAGAGATGTATATCAATGACCGTGTGGATTCTCTCTAACGTTTTGTAAATGAGGTCACGTCATTTCAACATGGCAAAATACATGACCCGCACCATATATAATTAAAACCTTTTTATAGAAAACTGCAGATGACTCTTGTTTTCCGAGCCAATCAGAAGAAGCTTTGGAGAGGGAGGTATAAAATGTCTATTATTTGTGGGCAATATGTAAGAAGAGGTGCTATTATTATAATTCAAGCTGCATCTTGTTTTTTTTGTTTGTTTTTTTTAAATAAGGAGTAATGAGTTCTATGTGGACGGCTGCTAACCGTGTAATGTGAAGTATGTAACAGACAAATTTGAGTAGAATTCTTTCCGTCCATCTACATCTTCAGCGCATTCCGAATCCTCAAAGAGCATCCGGCCATCAAAAACCAGATAGAGAATCCCATTGATGGTCCTTAAGAAATCGGATCATTATCTTTCTGTTTTCTGCTCACTTTCTCCTCACAATCTTTCGCCGTGGGAGGCTCTGGTCTCTGAAGGGTGCTTGAGAGTTTGAGGCTGCTGTGTGGAATCAGGCCAGGGCTCTATTTACTTTAGATCCCAGGCCTCAGCCCTGCAGGGACCCCTAATCAATGCCCACCTCTCGCCCTCCTCATGATCCCTCTCCCGTAGCGACCTGATGCGATCGCTAATTGGGCTATTTGTGTGGAGCTGAGCGAGCCTGACGTTCTTCCTGCTTGTCAGTGTGTGTGTTTTATGATGTATCCGGGTCGTTTACTTATTTATTTGAAGCATGCACCTTCTGGAGTCTGTAAGGTGGTTTGATGGACTGCGTCCTGCAGGAGTCTCCTGAGGCCGTCCGTGTGTGTACGAGCATGTGTCAATGTGTGCGAGACGCCACGCCGGTGTCCTGCCCGCCGCTGCTCAGTATTCATTACACACCCGTCACCCTCTGGGGCGTTTTTATTAACATTCCAATCAGTGCCATGCCAGATTGCTCGATCTGCAGAAACAAATTGGGAATAGTCTTTGATATAAGGTTGAAAACACTCTGACAAGAGGAGGCACGCAAATATGAATTCATGTGCATGGCACATATTGAGATTTGGTCAATGAGCCAAGTCAGGGCCATTACTCCTCTGTTTGTTATTTAAATGGCTTTGCACAACACCGGCACCTGGAGTATCTCTTTCACGTGCTAGGAGATCTTGCTCCACAAAAACGACCAGTGGGAAGCTGCCGGTTCTTCCCGAAGTGATCGGCACTTTTCCGGTTTTCTCTCGTGATCCATTGTTGTCTTTATTTCCTTTTCCCTGCAGCTGACTGATTCTCAGAATTGAGGTGCTTGACAGCCCCTGTCGTCTGCAAAAGACACACTTTATTCTCACAGGAAGGCAGCGGTGAGATGGAACGATGAGGGTAAGACAAAGGGTGTCATTCATTGTGTCTCTCAATTCACAGGACTGTCACACTCCCCTCAATCCGGCTTCGCAAGACTTAGTGCTTGAGATTCTTTGGTCAATAGCTGTACTTGACCTTTTACACCCAAAAAAGTTTGTACGTGTTGGTGCGCTTTCCCACAGCGTGTGTCATGTATGAGTATCGCTTGTCCCAGACAGGTCTCGGGATCAATCCGAATTCTTGTCAGTAATATCTTCTCACAGCTGCTGTCCTTAACCTGGTGCTCAGTTCCTGTCTGAATGACGTTAGTTGTGTCTGATCTGCACAGGAGATGACCTAGAATGATGATGAATGCATCTTTGGGAATGAAAAGGTATGACGAGAAACGAATCTGGTGATTTTACACTCTATTTCTCCTTTTACTGTGCTCTCTGTCCAAGGTTACATACTTCCGTTTTCATCTTTAATTTGTCTCAAACTAAAAGCAATGAGAGCTGAAAGAAAAATACATAAATTGCCTGAGAATCTATTTGAATTCGCTGATGTTAAAATTATGACCAATACCCATAAACCTATAATTATATTATCATGTTTTTGGCTGCCAAATGGTTGATATTAAAATTTGATACTATTTTGTAAAAATAAATTATATTAAAAATAATAATAAATAATATTTTTTAAATTTGTTTTAAAGAAGTACATGGTGGCAATCAAGTCAATTTAAGTATCACAACATGAAAACTGAATATTTATTTTGAGATTTGCTAAAGATTATATTCAATGATGTTATTCAATTATTAGTTTTTAAAATATTTCAGCATTAGATCAAGTGTTTGTATGTGTGTGTGTGTGTGTGTGTGTATATATATATATATATATATATATATATATATATATATATATATATATATATATATATATATATATATATATATATATATATATATGGGAAGTAAAATATATTGGTTATCAACTCCACTGAGATGTTATAAATATTTCACAATATTACTGTTTTACTGTATTTTTAATCAAATAAATGTAGCTTCATCAACTTTATTCATGATTCGTATGAACAGACACTAAGGTCAGTAAATCTGCTTATTGCAATGGCCGTTCCTTTTTCATATTTATTCTTTTTAAATGTCTGAACATTTGAAGTCATTAACCTTGAGATAAATATGCTACAGCAAAAAATATGAGAAGCCTCTATACTCCACCTCCATTCCCATTAAAACCATAAAAAAGCTTACTGCACTCTGTAAGTACTTTTTTCATTTGGCGTGAAGGTTAGAAAGGTAAAGATTGCAAAAAAAAAAGTATCCTTTTTATTAAAATAGCCTCATACAGTGCATCTCTTTCTTCAGTGAAGTTCATAGCTGTACGAACCTTAAACATGATGAAGCGAGGCTTGCTTTTTTATCATGCATCAAGCTTTAGTGTTAGTCAAATGCTCAAGCTGGTAAATAATTCAGGGAAGGTGATGTACTTCGTATTTCCTGAGCTTTGGGATTTATGTAATTTTCCCAACACCAAATGGTGATTGATAGACAGATAATGATGTAATTATCTTAGCGAGACTTGGTGCTCTCCTATTAAAGAGGATAATGTTGCTGTTGTCCTTCTGGAATTCAGTTGCTAATTTTACCCTTTAAAACTATTACAAAATGACAGCCGACATCCTGGAATGAAGGGATCGTTTAAGGTGCACAGTCTGATGGCGTGATACAAAGGTTAAACTCTTCTTTTCTGAACCAGTTTGTAAAAGTTGAATATAGATTCTTGCTCTGAGCTTTTGAAGGATTACATCCACACTTTGTTTTATGAAAGGACTAAAAGGTCACATGGCTTAATAGAGAAACCAATTACTTCAGCTCCACTTGATAATGAGAATGTTTGTCCAGTTTTTTAATAAGCTATCTGGTATAGCTCACTAACTCCCCACTGGAAGGATTGCAGGACAAGTACGGCGGGTACAACTCGAGCCTTTATTGTGTGCAAATGCACTATAATCGTCTGCGAGCTTTATGCGTGACTTTTTGCTCGTCACTTAACTAATCAGACTGCTAGGTCGCTAGGTTGTAAACCTACAACAAAACACAACACACATCAGAATTAACTAATGGAATTATACAAACATAAAATATTAATTTTCAACCTAAATTACTAAAATGCCAGTTTACAGGCACTCACCGGCAAGCGTACCAGTCCTGTTTCAACAACAAAATGAAAACGAACCTAGGCGGCGCCCGCGTGCTGACTAACCACGCACACAAACACACACAATCTGATGACTAGGAACAATAATAAAAAACATGTCTGTAACCCAGTAAGATTATGATATATATATGGACACAACATAAATGTGCTTGCATTTAGAATAAGGTAGAGAATATACATAGTTACTTCTATAAATTCCCCAGAATGTAATAACAATGTCTGTATCACTCATAATATGCATATGCAAAGAACAGTGGCATCTGCTGGAAAGTTCTACACCTCCCACTTGGTCTACTGGTTCTAGAATCTAAGTAGGCCACCA
This sequence comes from Zacco platypus, assembly GCA_038088235.1. Lineage (NCBI taxonomy): Eukaryota > Metazoa > Chordata > Actinopteri > Cypriniformes > Xenocyprididae > Zacco > Zacco platypus. The sequence continues at coordinate 15,119,946 of CM076068.1, forward strand.
CAACTAAACAATTCACTTCTAACTATGAAATTCACTTTATGACCATGCAAATAACATCACGCACTTGGATACGAACATCACTTTACAACGGGAATAATCATCTCTTTATAGTAGCTTTAATGTCCAGAAAAACACACATCGTCTGTGATAATATTACGGCCTCCCTTTTACCGAAACACACTACCACCCTCGGGGAGGATGGTAGCGGGGAAAGTTCTGATCCTTCACCGAAACACACCATGGTGGGGATCCTTTAACCGAAACACACCATGGTGGGGATCCTCCATTAACCGAAACACACCATGGTGGGGATTCATTACTGCTCCTCCACTGGAAGCAGAACCACCAATCTCCTAACATCCCTGTGGAGGATGGTGGAAGGATAGTTCTCCTCACCTTGGTTGCTCTTGGGTTGTCCACCGGACACTGGACAACTTCGACATGTTGCCACCTTCACATCCCGTACTACACCCCTTGTATCAGGACACACCTCCACGACTCGACCCAGCTTGAACTGACCCCTCAGTGCGTTCTGGTCGGCTAACCATACCAGATCACCCACTGTAACATTCCTAGCAGGCGTGTGCCACTTCTGGCGGATGTAAAGGTTTGGGCCTGCCAGCTGGCTCCACCTCTTCCAGAACTTATCAACTTCAATCTGGATCGCTCTCAGACGCACAACGGGGTAAGTTGGATATTCAAACCCTCGAGAGTCCCCACTGGGCCCTGCGCGACCGAGCAGAAGTGAATTGGGAGTGATTACTTCCACGGTCTCATCTTGTACCTGAGCTCTGGCACCGATAGGCCTTTCATTCGACAGATTGGCAGCCAAATACAGAAGGGTCTGGAACTCCAGCGCTGTTAAATTACACCCCTTACCAACACTACCTAATGCTCTCTTAAGTACACCAACTGCTGCCTCAGCTGCCCCATTTCGATGAGGAGAGTCTGCCGGGTGAAACACCCACGTCCAATCGGTTCCTCTAACTGCTGCTTTCTTCTGGATATGGTCCTTGTCGATGTTACCTATGAACTCATAAAGCTCCTGTAATACAGGTCTGGCGCCCACAAAGTTGGTCCCTTGGTCTGACCAGAGCTTCCTTGGATGACCCCTTAGGGCCGTGAAGCGCTGATATGCTTTCAAGAACCCTTCCGTCGACAGGTCTTCCACTATGTCAGCATGTATTGCTCTCGAAGCCATACAGCTGAACATCACGCCCCAGACTTTCATCTCTGTTCTTCGTCTTACAGTATCCTTAACAATATAAGGACCGAAAAGGTCTAACGTTGTAAACTCAAATGGAGCAGCTGGTTTAGTTCGTTCAAGGGGAAGTTCACTCATCACCTGTTTGCACATTCTTGCTTTGATCTTCCGACAATGCATACAAGAATCAATGACATTTCTGGCAATCCTTGAACCCATCACCACCCATGCATTAGACCTCACACGGAGGAGCGTACCAGCAACCCCTTCGTGGTTAGCTTCATGAGCCTCTCTCATAAGAAGAGAGCTGATCCACGCCTTGTAGGGGACCAAGGGTACACCAATCTCTCCCTGGGTCAAACTCTGGACTCTACCATAACATCTCAAGAGCCCTGAAACCTCATCCCTGCTGACAACAAGTCTGTTTAGTGTCGTTACAGGAAACGTAACTCCATTCTGGGCGGCTAAGCACAGGTCTTGGAAAGCAGCTTTGCGTTCCTTTACTGTCAATACTGCCTCCCACTCTACTAACTTGGAGGCCCTGCCTACACGGGCCAACCACTTCTTCACAGCTCTGCGGACATAACCAACTACTCCACAAAGTCTAGTAAAAGAACTGTATCTTGTTGGATCCACTTGGTCCACGAGTGCGGCTCCCCACAGAGTCTCCTTCTCTTCCTCAGTTAAGGTTAATTTCTCCCCATTTTCTGAGGACACTGGAGCCCCGCTGATTCCATCTGTGACTACTGGATCCTCACCACCAGGACTGCTAGGATTTAACAACTTCTTGGCTTGAATTCTGGTAAGGACTGCTGAAAAGACCTTTTTCTGGAGTCTACTCATTGCCTCTCTAGCATCAGCTGCCACTTCTGAGGCAGACTTTATGGGCCAAACCTCTACTGGACTAGACAGGAACTCGGGACCTTTCTGCCACACAGAATTCTCGCCCAGCAGCTCAGGAGAGCACCCTCTCGTGACTAAATCAGCGACGTTGACCTCGCCTGGTATCCACCACCAGTCAGTTACAGCTCCAGCTTTCTGAATCTCCCCGATTCGGTTCGCAAAGAATGTTTGGAATCCGTAGCTCTCCCTCTGGATGGCTCCAAGCACCGTCCGACTGTCAATGAAATGATACCACTTTTCCACATCCAATCGTCCATGTTTCAACACGTACCCCTTCAGACGTGTGGCAAAGACAGCCCCACATACCTCAGCCTTGACGGCATCACCCTTCTGGTTGAGAGGAGTTAACTTGGCCTTTGACTCCACCAGCCGAGTGACCACACCATCTGCCGTCTCCCATCGCAAGTACAGCACTGCGCCATAAGACTCACAGCTCCCATCAGAAAACGTGATTCCCCAGGGTTTACCCTTCCAACCAGAGGGCGTGAGGCTTCTGTTAAACTTGATGCTACTCAGACGAGTGTACTCCCTGAACAGCTCAACTGCTTTTCTTCTAAGCTCATCAGACAAAGGTTCATCCCAAGTGTCTCTAGTAAGCTTGCCAGCTTCCTGGAAGGCTCTTCTCACAAGGATTACTCCCTTTTGTTTCACAGGAGTCACCAAACCGATCGGGTCATACAGTCCAGCAATTTGGCTCAGTAGAACACGACGAGTAAGTGGATTCGGTGTTTTTACTTCCACTTCCTCTTCAGTGAGGTCAATCTCAGTTCTCATCTTCTTCTTCCTAGTGGAGAAGTTGATGGAGACCATCGCAAAGAGTTTGTCCTCTTGCACGAGGTAACCAACCCCCAGGGCTTTGTTATCTTCCTCCCTTAACTGGTTGGGCAACGTCAGTGTCACTGGCTTGGACTCTGTCCCGTCTCTCCTCCCACTTTGACCAGACCGGATCCACGGTTTGAGGTAGAAGCCTCCTGCTCTCAGTATTTTTTCCACTCCCTCTTGAATCTTATTTAGACGGTTTGGGTCATTATGGGACGTGAGGAGATCATCAACGTAGGAATCTTCCTCGATGACCCTTCTTTCCTCCTTCATATCAGAGAACTGGGGTAACTTTGCGGTCTCTCGCATGGCAACCTGTGCAATACACCCCGCAGGTTTATCTCCCATGTTCACCCTCACGACAGCATAATCCTCAATCTTATCCTCAGGTGAGTCTCTCCATAGGAAACGATGCACATGGACCTCTTGTTCCTCCAGCCAGACTGAATTATACATCTTGGTGATGTCTCCGATGGCCGCGTGTTCCCCTTCCCGGAATCTGAGGAGCACCGCTCTGATGGGATTTAAGACGTCTGGGCCTTTGAGCAGAATGCTATTCATGCTAACCCCACCAAACTCCTGACTGCTATTCCAGACAAGTCTTACTGGCGTAGTCACTGAATGAGGGTTTGGGGCGGTTAGGTGACTCACCCACCACACAGCGCCTTTCCAGCTGTCCATAACATCCTTTGTGAGCTTGACAGCAGCTCCCCTCTCCACCATCTCATGGACTTGCCTCATGTAAGCCTCCTTCCACAGAGGGTCTCTCGTGAGCCGCTTCTCAGTTCTCAAGAATGTTGCTTCCACAGCCTTTCGGTTGTTAGGAAGAGAGACTGGATTTTCCTTCCAGGGGTACTTAGCATCCCAGTGGGGCTGGTCGCTGTGAGCGTCTCTCTCTCGAAAGGTTAGACCTGCCTTTATTATCTCCAGCTCTTTCTCATCAACCAAGGACATCTCCTTTCCTCCCGGTGAGCACTTTCCACAGCGACATCCTCCACAGATAGGGTTACAGGCAGCGCCAATGCTGTCCCACTTTAGCCACTCAAGGACCTCTTTATTGCATGCTGCTGTCGTTCGAACTTCTACTCTGTTCCCTCGCTCTAAACGGCCTCCTGGTCTTTCTACAAGGTGTTTTTCAACTTTGACGGCTACTGTTCTCATTGAATGAGCAAAGTGCGTCTTCGACTGCCATGCAGCTACCTCCACTTCTTCGAAGAGGCTTGGATGCACACCACTCACGATCTTGCCCAGAGGACCATCCCACAACACTAGATCACCGACCCTTTGTAGCCTTTGCGGGGCTAATCGACCTTCACGAGTACTAATTAGTAGATCGATCTTCTTCGGGCGAGCCAGTTCTCCTGGCTCCACTCCAGGGAAAAACTGCTCTAGCCGCTCCGATTTCACCACATGGTCCACTTTGGCGATGTTTTCCATCCCATAGCAAATCATCTCGTGGAGCTTCAGGGTTCCTCGAGAAGTCCACACTTTTATTTTCACAAGATACCTTTTTGTATCAACTTTCACCTTCATTGTACCGACGCCATACACGACAAGGGAGATGGGTTCACCGGTCAGCCCGAGCCTTTCTGCGGCTTGGTGTGTAATGTAATTCGTGTCAGACGCGAGATCAATCAAAGCTCCAAGGCTATCTCCTCTCTTTGTCGTGACTGGTACTAGCATCATGAGGACTGGATGTTCTTTCAAGCCACTCTGTCCTATCAGACCCTTACCAGAACACATTTTCAACGTTGCCTTGTTAGTACAGGCTCTGCGGACAGCCTCCAACTGGTGGGGAGTCAGCCCTAACCCTGCGAACACAGCTTCTTGCTCCTCTGTCGGGCCTCGAGTTCCCTTCCCTTCCTCTTCCTTGTTTTCCCTCTTAACAGCGTCCTTCTTTGTTGATGCTTTAGGGCAAAGGAAATAGTGGTGGTCCACTGGAGTGGCGCCTTTCTTACACTCTTCTTTACGACAGAGAAACTTTGGAGTACAATCACTCTCGACTCCGTGAACATCCAAACACTTAGTACATGCTTTTACCCTTTTCACTTGAGCTTTCTTTTCTGACAGACTGGCTTTTCTGAAAGTTTTACAACGGAACAGTTTATCACCGTGGCTTCCATCACCACACACAGCACATGGTAACTGCTTGGATTCCCTTTTGACTTCACTTGCTGAAGTCTTAGTGAACGAATTCTTCTCCCTCCATCTGTCACCTGGTTTCTCACGGTGGCTTGATCTCCCTGGAGCATTAGCAGACCATGGTTTGCGGGGTAGCAACTGCTCCAACCTCACAAGCAACGACTTTTGGTCTTCTAGGAACGTCAAAAGCCTGTCGAAACGGCTTCCAGGATGGACGTCGTTCACAGGGTTTCTCACAAACATGAGCCATTCTCTCTTCATAACTTCAGGGAGTTTACTCTCTAAAGACCGAATCACCAGCTGATTCCGTACAGCATCTTTGCACCCCAAGTCTGTTAGGTCTAGTACCGCTCTCTCCACTGCTAGAATCAACTCTAATGTCTCTCGTGGCTGATGGTCCTTTACAGCAGGTCGTGATTGAAGTTCCAACACAATCTCCTCGGCTGTTTGTGCTTTGTCACCATAACGGTTCTCCAATTCCCTGAAGATATCATTCGATTCTCTGCAGTGCAACAGCCTGAGTTCACTTTTCACAGCCTCACTTATACTGTCTAGTAAGTGAAGTTTCTTGCATTCCCTTGACCCTGTAGGTTCCGCTTGTGCCTGGATACTCTCCCATTCAGCCTTCCAACGCCAATAATCCCTCCTGTCCCCAGAGAATTTAGGTAAGCTTATAGGTGTGAGCCTTATCTTTGGTCGGGCCCACCGATAGCTATTATCCCCACTGGCGTACAAACCAGGGCCACTATCTGGCATGCTACTACTATGTCCCATGCTAAAATCGACAGGCGGAGTAATATGATCGCTTAACAGTTGTGGCGTGCTGGCAAAAGTTGGAGGTAGGGCAAAACTGACACCCAGTTCACTCTCAGACCTTCTTGACTGTAAAATGGGCTTTAACGTTTGTTGCGAGCTATTATGTGTGGTAGCTGCGACATACCTGCTCAGGGGTTGACTAGTGACCGAAGAATCTTGAGCAGCAGAGGTAGAGATGCTTGCTCTGTCTGTCGGCACGGAAAAAGGAGAGCTTGTAACATATACTGTTCCCTGCCCCTCAATGGGTGGATTAACGACGGCAGGCTGGCTGCTAACAGGTGGGGTAGTATTAGTAGGGGTCACTGGTTGGGTAAAGGTGATACTATTTGCAGCTGTAAGGCTGTCTGTATCTGTCATGACGAGCCCGCCGACCGCGTCATCGCTTTTCTCATCTTCATCCTCTGTTATGTCCCTCTTCATAACCTCATCCTCATGTCTGTATGTCCACCCATCCAGCAGTTGCTCTTTATCCTCTCTCAATGATAAAAAGAGCATCCATTTGTCTCTTCCATGCGGCCGATAATCTCTCCAAGTGTACACAGCCTCCCTGAGTTCTTGGAGTTTCCTATCCAGTTTACCACTTTCGACCCTTTGCTGCGTCCATGGCACTTTACTTGTGCCGAGTGCCTCAGCTCGATCAAAAGCAGACTTGAACTGTGTTACAAGAGTGTCTATGTCTGGCTCTGCATACTTAGACCACAGCATTCCCGTGATCTTGCTCTCAGTTTCAAGGAATTTTTGTTCACTGGCATCTCTCCTCGTGAGAGCGTCCTGTAACTCACTGTTATCACTTGTAGGGCTCAACTGACTCAATGCGTCAACGTACTCATTGCTGATATCAAGGAGTTTGCCATAATCATCCTTTAATCTTGCTAACTCTTCTGCCAACTCAACTTCACGTAAACGGCCAGCACTAACTTCCAAGCGGTTTATTCTTGTTGTAAATACTCGTTGCGCATTTGAGCGTTCCCGCTTTAAACTCTCTAGAACTGGTTTGTCATCTGCCATTTCGGTTTCTTATCCTCTTCCCGGTGATCAGGACTACCAAAATCACTTTTTTAGCAAAAAGAATCGTTCACAAGAATCGACTCAAAAGACTCGCTCGGAAAGATTCATTTCAAAAGATTCGACTCAGACGTTACGTTCGGTAGCTGCGTTGATAGCCTCTCAGCTGTTATCATCCGCACAGTTTTACTCACGGTTGTTGATTTTATTCAGCACTTTAATGGCCCTGTCAGCTCCTCCGTTGCAGCGGTGCTGTTAACGGTCTCTTTCCTCTCAGAATACGGGTCTCCGTCCCCGACGTCAGTCATCAACGATGGCTTCTCCTCCGCTCGGCTTCCGTGAATTCGCTAGCACGGCTCCGACAGCGGTTTACAACTGTCCAGTTTTTTAATAAGCTATCTGGTATAGCTCACTAACTCCCCACTGGAAGGATTGCAGGACAAGTACGGCGGGTACAACTCGAGCCTTTATTGTGTGCAAATGCACTATAATCGTCTGCGAGCTTTATGCGTGACTTTTTGCTCGTCACTTAACTAATCAGACTGCTAGGTCGCTAGGTTGTAAACCTACAACAAAACACAACACACATCAGAATTAACTAATGGAATTATACAAACATAAAATATTAATTTTCAACCTAAATTACTAAAATGCCAGTTTACAGGCACTCACCGGCAAGCGTACCAGTCCTGTTTCAACAACAAAATGAAAACGAACCTAGGCGGCGCCCGCGTGCTGACTAACCACGCACACAAACACACACAATCTGATGACTAGGAACAATAATAAAAAACATGTCTGTAACCCAGTAAGATTATGATATATATATGGACACAACATAAATGTGCTTGCATTTAGAATAAGGTAGAGAATATACATAGTTACTTCTATAAATTCCCCAGAATGTAATAACAATGTCTGTATCACTCATAATATGCATATGCAAAGAACAGTGGCATCTGCTGGAAAGTTCTACAATGTTGATCAGCTAAGTCGTCGCATTCATGAATCAGATTTCTTTACAGCATTTATTATTTATTATTTCCAATTTATGGGTCATTAGAAACATTCATTCAAGGTGATCGGCAAGAATCTGTATGGCATCTCTCTTGCGACTGATTTGTATTTGCTGCTATCAAGGTTATGGGGATGTAAAACAGAATATAAATGTAAAATTTTATGATCTGAAGAACTGGATTCGCAGTCTGGTTTAGATCACTGTGGACAGAGTTTTGTAAACATATTATAAAGCTGGAACCAATTTTTGGGCACAGACTAGCTTCAGACTATGATTCTATCCAGTTGGAGGATATCGAACCTGTCTGATATTTTTAGAATTTTAGAACACATGTTTTCATTTGTCATGCATCTGCTAGCTGTGAGGCACATGTTTCTGCATGTTGAAAGTCTGGTAGTGTGTGATCTGCAGTCATTCAGTGTATGATGGCGAGTTTTTTTTTCCTGTAATATTTACTAAAGCCAGGTGCACATAGTCCTTTATGACTGTTGCTTTTTAGACTGTATGAACATGATCCCCGCTGTACGACTAGGATCTCATCTGTCATTAATGTTAAACTATTTGGCAGTCAAGATGCGTTAAAAACAGACGCACACAAGAAGACCTGTCCGGAGTTTTACATCAATCCGTGACATGTTCGGTGACTGTGCGCTGCATTTACATTTGAGATAGAAATAGTGGCTAGCAAACAAAAACAATTTACACTCTAAAAAAAAATGCTTTGTTGAGAATGGACAAACCCAGCAAATGGTTGGGTTAAATGTTTGCCCAACCTGCTGGGTATAGTTTGAAATGAACCCAAAGTATGTTGGAAAATTAACTTTTATGAAGTTTTAAATTAGTAAAATTAGTACTTTTATGTTTAATAAATGAACAACTATTAATATGTTTAATGAATAATAATTAAATTATTTATTAAATTGCTTCTTCATAAATGTTCTCCATTGCTGGGTTTCTCCTTTTCCAACCCAACTTGGGTTGTTTTTAACCCAGCATTTTTTAGAGTGTAGCATTAATTTTGATCATGACTCTTCTTAAAAAAAAGAAAACTGGGAAAAAACATGTGTGTGTGTATGTATATGTGTGGGCGGGTATTCCCTACGTTATGGGGACCAAATGTATAGTATAGTAATACTATAGTAAATTTTGATCTTGTGGTGACATTTTTTTGGTCCCCATGAGGAAACAAGCTTATAAATCATACAGAATTATCTTTTTTTGAAAATCTAAAATAGAAAATTTTCTGTGATGGGTAGGTTTAGGGGTAGGGGTAGTGTAGGGGGACAGAATGTACAGTTTGTACAGTATAAAAACCATTACGCCTATGGAATGTCCACATAAAAAATGAAAACACGTGTGTGTGTGGAGCAAGTGGTGGTTTATTGATGTCTCACTAATTGTTGTCTCATCAGATTCTGCGCTCCTATTGGTTTTTGATTTGAGTTCTCGTTGGAGAAGCCACACTCCAACCTAACTTACAATATGGTACTGTGCCACAATACATAAAATTAACTCTTTTAATAGAGAACAGATCTTTTGCTTGACTAATGGGCATTTATACAGGGATTTGCAGTGACAAATAGAATAGAAGTCATTAATATTTTCATTGAGAGTTGGTCATTAGAGACATCAACCTTTGGCATTGCATTGTTGGCATGTTCAGTGATGCAACGCAGTTAAGAACTTTATGCAAATAAGTAGTGATAAAATCGAGTGACTACCAATAGAAGTAAAGACACAGGTGCACATGTGGCCAGTACTAACTTCACATTTTACAAGATTAGATATTTGTCAATGACTCTCAGGATCTGTTGTGCACCAAATCCTCCACCATCATCTCCTCAATCATCTCTCCTTACTTTCGTCACGTAGTAAGTGAAATCTGTTGCACTGTGCTGCGACTCTGCAGCTCATGCAGACACTTTCAGTTGATAATTGTAGCCTCTGTTGTCCAACTTATCTAAATGGGTTTTTATTTCTATAAAAAAGCAAAACATCAGTAGGGGGCTGTGCCATTGTGGGCAAGTAATGTAATCAGTGTACGTCCGAATAACGCGTAACACTGATGCCGCAGCAAGCCTACCCTAAATTGTTTTTTTTTTTTTTATCTAGTAGATACATTAAGTTCATTTTAAAGCTTTGAGAAAGTTGGTAGACTCCTTAATAGATGCTTTCCTTTCATAAGGCTCTTGATGATTGAAACACAGTCATCTCATGGAATTTTAGAAGGCAAACAAGCCTTTAGAAATTTCAACCGTTACAGACCCCAAAAGAGATGCATTTAAAATATGTAGAATATGTTTATATTTTTTAAATTATGTTTTATATATCTGTCCACAGACCAGCTGCGGGACCTTTGTGCCCCAGGGGTCCCAAGACTGACAGCTTGATGCATAATTCATAGCGGTCCAAGCTTTAAAGCATTAACTATGTATTTGCCCTCATGAATGTTTAGTTCTTGCACAGTATCCATAGTTTAACTGTAGTTTCATTCAAAGTACCCCAGGCTTATATAAAATAAATAATGAGAGCATGTACTTTTCAGACATTGTAACTGTAAAAGTCCAAAAACACCTTAAAGCATTACATTAGGTATACTGAGTATTATTTTAGTATATTGCACGTTTTATTCAGTATTGTTGAGTAAAATTTATATTGTCTTAAATTACTTGAAAAGGAAGTCCTTCACATGACTTATAAGAGACTCAACAGTATTTTGGTTTGATCTTAGACTAAAAAACTTTCAAAAAAGTTCTTAATGTAAAATGAACATGCTAATGTTGTATTAATTAACAGTTTCTGGTTACGTTTAAGCTTAGTGGAGTAGAGTTTAGGGCATAGAAAATAGTATTAGCTCAGTATAAAACAATAGAAATCTCCTCTATGTTGTGTTTGTGTGTCTTAAATGAGTGTCTGGATCACCTCAGCGCTAGACTGTGACATGTTCCCTGTTACAATTAGATGTGTTTGCGGTTCACTCTCTACAGTTCACTCTCAGTTCACTCTCTGATCCTTGTTTGCTGTTGAAAACCTTATGGTTGTATAAATATATGTGCTATCAAATCCAGGCTATGACAAAAATGTTGTCGCACCACCTGATGATACACAAAAATGTAATTATATTCTATATGTAATATTCTATAAATGCCTTACAGCTTAATTCTCTTGCAAACCTTTAGTTTTTACATTTTTGATTTACTTTATTATTTACAAAATACTTTATTCTTTGCGAGATGAACATTTCTCCACCAAACTCAGCTTACAAACATGCAAAATACCCTTTTGCATTCTCAAAATGTGATCTTGCAATCGCATAACTGTGGCACAAATATAGTTCCATAATAACCTGCCATTGAGATGAATGAGAATGCTTAATGGACAGCTCTCTCCAGGTATTATAGACCTCCTCCGGTTAAACAGTGGCCATGTGTGCCTCAAGATAATCAGAGGGTCCTCAGGCAGTAAGTTATCTGATGACTGAAACATAAATTGCTGATTTATGTTTGAAGGTGACAGTGGGAACACAAAATTCATCTAAAGGATTTAAATTTGTTTTTCAATAGAATAATTGTCATTTGTCTTTTACCTTTCCTGTTAAAAATTCTGCAGACATAGATAAACAAGATGAAATTTCACTAACTATAGAGACTTCTGGAACACACATAGTTGGATATCACAACACCATCAACAAGAAGAAATGTTGGATTATCTCACCTTTCTGTCATAAGAGACACTGTGACCAGTCATTACCGGTGTCATTCAGCACTTGATGATGTGTACCTGTTAGCAGTATCAGTGATGTACTACAGATCCGTTGTTACCATGGTCACCACAATGAAAGTGTCTTGCCAGTTATATTTTGTGCTGGTGTAATATCTTATAGACTCAGAGGCAATCTCATTTTTTTTCACTGTGTACCAAACCATATATACACTGAGAATACTTCTGTGTAGTTTTCTCCAATTCAGATACTGCAGATATCTGTTAAAGCCAGGGCATGCAGAATGTGAGTTGTCCAGGGATGGCTTGGACATCAGATTTAATGCATGAAGTTATACTGTTTGCATGGAGCTATTGGTTTTAATATCATAATTTGATGCATACATTTTGGAGAAGAGATATTTTACCTGATAGTTCTGGTAAAATGTCTCTTCTCATAAATGTATGGCATCAAATTAAGATCTTAAAACGAACGTCCATTTCATATCTGTGCCTTACATGCAAAAGAACAGCTTTCTAAGGTGTAATGTGTAAGTCTTAACAAGACATAACGTTTCATCTAAACTGGCTTTTTTGAGGGCCAGTCTGTCCTTTTTTATGGAATAACATCTGTTTTGATTCATCAATTTGGTTACAGTCCATCTTTTCATCTCAGTCAGTCGAGTTTGTTAAAGATTAAGTACTGTTTTATGTAGGGCTGGGTGAAAAAAATATAGATTTCTCGATTTTAATCAATTCTAATTTTTAAAACCCTAGAATCGGACTGATAATCTCCTCTGCTTTAATACCACTTACAGCGCAAAATAAATATAAACATCTGAGGGTATGTTAAAAGTACAACTTACCGAAATCCATATAATGTCTCATGTAGTTGCTCAACCAGTGTTTCAATTGTTGAAAGATGTCACATAATGTCACATTTACCTCAGGAAAACCATATTCAGTGACCATACACTCGTTAGCTCTTATAGGGGAGCATTTTGCCAAATAAATCTATGCACCATATTACATATTCTTTATAATATTTAACGTTCTTCAATATTTAATGGATGTTTGAATAAATCCATCAAGTTTTTATGACAGACACCTTTTAAATGTTTATATTTCAGAAAAACTAATTGGAGTAGAAATATAATTATGTGACTGTAAAGTTAACATTGTAACTTTATTATTATAAAAACTTCCTTGAGTGTAATGTAGGGGATTTTACAGTTAAAGACCCAAAAGACCAGATATGATAAATGAAGACCCGGGGTCAGAGTTTAAAAAAATAAATTGAAGAAAATTTTAATGAAGAATAGTTTGCAGTTTCATCAGCAGAAGCCAGCTTCAAGTCTCACAAGGAGTTCGTAGGCCGCGCTCTCTCTCTCCCGTACATTCACATTTCCACAACAATTATACTGTAATAGAGTCCACTAACTACGTCATTATTAAGATTCTGATTGGTTAAGAAAACTAGACAAAACTGGTAATTTTCCACACATGGACAAATAGTCAGAAGCATATCTCCCTTCCATCATGATGCTGACGATCGGACCCTGAACTTAATCACAGAATATCCTGTTAAGTGAGGACAAGGCGTCAGCACGTCTCAAGCAGAGTCCCAGTTGTCCACTAGTACCCATAACGGACCTGTACAGAACACTAAGCGCACATACATAGATACACATGATTCACAGCTTCTTCAAGGCTGAAGTTCATCTGAGCTCTGCACTGAACAGGAAACTTTCCCAAAACTGATAAGTGATAAGTTGTACTTTTCTCTCAGTCAGAGGTACAGACAATATACATCATTATTTTTTAGTGTTTTTAAAATGAAGAGGAAATTCAAGGCTTGAACATAAGTTGAAGTTAGTCATTCTAAGTAATTCAATATTTAGAAAGATAATTTCGTGATAAATCGCTCAAAAAAAATAATATATATATATATATATATATATATATATATATATATATATATATATTTACATTTACAGTCATTATAGCCCACATAAACAAAATAGAACACAAAGGAACATAAACCTAAACTTGTTAATGTTAAAAACATTTCATCAAAATTACATAAGCATCAAAATATAAAAATTAAATAATAACAACAACTTGTTTGTCTTAAATTACAAATATCTTTATCATGACATCATTTTTAATCATACTCAATACCTAATTATTCTTTATCTTAAACTCAATTTTCACAACATTTCACAGTACTCAGACCATGTCATCAGTACAATATTCAAAATCAACTAATTATTACTTCCTTTAAAGTTAGTTTTGCTCTCAATATCTTGTCTGTTAGAACAGCTTGGGCTAAATTACCAAAATATTAAGCCTCTGTCATTTGTCAGTGATACTTATCTCATCAGTCTTGCAATTGCCCCAAAATTATCATAAACATTAAACACAATTTTATATATATAATCATCCATATTACTTCATGCATTATAAAAATTTGTACTACAAGCCATTATCAATTTCTTTAAATCTATTTTGAAACAGTTTCTCATCTTTTTAAGAGTACTACCATAGTTCTTAATATTATTAACTTGATTTGACTTAATATCTTCATAAACATTTTCACTTTTACTATCAGCATTTTTATTTTCATAACATTAATTTTAACCGCTTTACTTTATCTTATAACCACTTGTCACAGTATTCCTCTATCAAATAGTTAGTCTGCAGATTCAAGAAAATATTATCATTATTGTCTCATACAGTTCCATTATTATCTCTACTGTTTTGCAGAAACCAAAATATTATTTTACTCAAATCTCAACCCCTAGGTTGTACAGAGAGCCTTATAGCTGTTTTCTCCTTCAACCCTTATTACACAAAATGTAGTTCTCTAGACATCTAATGTCATGCATCCATTTAATTGAAAAAAATAAAAAATAAATCTTAAATTTATATTCACTCCTTTGTTTGCCCACTGGCCTTCCATAAATGAGGGTGCTCTCTGGATAGTGTTTGATAGTGACTGAGCCAATGTGTCACTTTGTCTCTGCCGTCAAATCTTTAACTTATACGTTTATCATTCTGATCATACATAACTGACAGTATTTCATTTAGACCCTCAGTTGAATTTAGACAAAGGGTTTTAACCCTTGGACGGCAATCTTAATTTTCACATTACAATTTATATAAATACTTTTAAACATACGAATCCAGAGAGTAATTCAAATCAACATCATAAATGACAAAAGTGGTCATAATTACCATTAGCAGACAGAGCTGGATAACCAAAGCTCGCCTCATGTTCTCTATCATCTTTTCATCAGATTCGTTATGAGAGGTTATGACATACACACACAATGAGGACAAATAATTCCCCAAAACGAACACATACAAACATAAAGGGCAGTCACCATCACACATATTCATATTAGACACATGAATATGAACTGCTCATTTTCTTTTTCAACTATATTTAAACTTCACACTGTTCCTATAGGTTTTATTTACTTTCTATATAATCCCTAATCCAGTCTCAAAGCATGTCTCTTCACTATAATTTGTTTTTAGAAGAGTCAGCAGAGTTTTTAGTTCTAACATCATTGCTTTGTTTTGTTTAAACTTTAGCTGGCCGATAACAGACACAGTACCTTCCTTCCCTCCACCCCAGCAGTCTCTCTCTCCTACTTTCAAATAATATTTTCAATGGCCTCAAGACTGTAACTTAGACAGAATGAAATATTTAATTCATTACTCCATACAAAACTATTAACCATTAACCAAGGTTACAATATATGTATATATTTCAGAGTAAAACCATTACCACAATCCTTATATGTTATAGGAGCCTTTTTAAGGTTATCTTTAGTTTAAATGCTCAATTTACTTAACTTCCTCTTGAATCTGCAAAAGCATCTTCATTTTTAGCCACCACCATGTCTTTTAATTCCTATGCCATGTCTAATGATCTGCTAGACTAAAACTATGATACAGACATATTATTTCAAAATCAACACAGCCTCACAGTTTCAGGGATTCACCGTAATATTGAATCCAAAACTTACACAGGTTTTGCCAATAGGGCAACCAACATCATGTTAATAAATTTTGCTCTGGTCTCCCCTGAAATTATGGACAGTCACCGCATGGTCTCAACCGGCTCTTGAAAGCTCATTTCCCTCAGCTCTTTATCAATAATCTTCTCTTCCTCAGGGTGTTGTACGCTGGCATAGTTTCATTAAGTAGTGGACATTTGTCACAATGAAAAACAAGCCATCCTAGAAATGCGGTTTCTGGTGAGTGGTATGGAGGAACAGTTTTGGGTCAGACTTTCTTTACTTCTCACAGATCCCCCCTTAGCAATGCTGCTGGCCTCACAAACATCCACTCCACTCTCATACGCATCTCACATCAAACACCTCCCTTCAGGGTAGATGCCCAGTGGCGGCGGCAACCCCCTGCCTTAGGTTGTCCCCTATCTGGCCAAAGAGGATCTTACCCGTCATTGAGAAATCACCTCATGCACACTGGTAACCGCTCTTTCCCATTGCAAAATCTTTGACAGTTTTCTTCAACACAATCAGGTGTTTTCTGGAGCTTAGGGAAGATGCATTCAAGAGCCACCAGAGCCATTGGACTGCCTAATAGTGTTACAACAGGGAAACAGGTTAATTACAGCAGTATTTTAATCACTAAAAGTCATTAGATATCTTCAAAGCAGAAACATATCAATGCTGAGATTGTACTCAGTGAATTTATTTACCACAACCGTCCATTCAGTGTTATGTTCTGCTACATCTTTAACCGGATCCATCAGCCCTGTGCATGGTGGTGACTAGGATGAGGAGTTGTCCACTTGTACCCATAACGGACCTGTACAGAACACTAAGCGCACATACATGGATAGTTGATCTGAGCTCTGTACTGATCAGGAAACTTTCCCAAAACTGATAAGTGATAAGTTGTACTTTTCTCTCAGTCAGAGGTTATTTATAATAAGGAAAATCATTATTTTCTAGTGTTTGAAAATGAAAATGAAATGAAAGGCTTTAACATAAGTTGAAGTTAGTCATTCTAAATAATTCAATATTTAGAAAGATAATTTCGTGATAAATCGCTCTATATATATATATATATATATATATATATATATATATATATATTGAAGCGGCAGTGGATTCCAGAATCCACCCTTTCAGTAATGCAAGTACAAATCAGTTAATTTTAACCTTCAGTATTAAATAGTAATGTACAAACTGACTCTTATTTAGTTTACAGTATGTAGTTGTTGTTTTTTTCCTTGATAAAATTTGCCATGTATTGTGCCTGATATAGGCTATATCTAAAATAATCGATATTGAATTGAATTGAATTGAATTGAATCGGAATCGAATCAAATCGCAAGCTTGTGAATTGAATTGAATTGTGAAATTTGTGGCAGTTCCCAGCCTGGTCATTGGTCAATGTTCTGTGCTTTAAAAAAAAGTTTTGAATGAAGACATTTAGAAGGGACCTATTGTTTAATAATCAAACGTATCATTCATGCTTTTGCTTGTCCACATAAAAGTGTTACTGGAGACTTTGAGGAAGGCACAAATGTCGCTTTTGAAGACAGCTGAGAATGTATTGACGTGCCGACAGGAAATATCTAGCCAGGGGACAAATGTGCTGGCTGCTGATGCATTAATTGGGAAGCTGGCTGTGGTGCTCAAAACTCCTGCTGGGATCTCTCCCTCTCCTCAGACTTATTCAAAAAACAGACAAGCTCCCGCGGCTGCTGTGCACACATTGCGCAGAAACCAACGTGAGGAATCTGGCGGCTTTTGCCACGTTGTTTGGCCAGTGTTGTCTGGGCAGGCTGACAGAAAGCAAGACAGATGAGTGTTTTCATTTCTTTTCTCTTTTTCACATCTGAGTTGACAGGGAGCAGTTTCAAAATACTAGTCCCTTTTGAGAAATGGCGACCTGACAAGGGTAAAGAAAAGGAGTGGTGATGAGGAGTGTGGATCTGTCAGTCTACCCCAGATATAACTATACACACCACATGCAGGTAAATGTCACCCTTTCTCATTGCCATTGAGTCGGTTTCCTTTTAGAGAAACATTAAAGCTGGTCTCTGACCAGTAAAGAAAAGGACAACCACAGCTAGGAGCCTTTAGTGTGACATATAGAAGTCAACTGGTTAAACCTCCTGACTGATCCAGGGGGTAAAAAAGCAGCAAACGAAAAAAGAACATATCTATCGTTGTAGTCTGTGTTGAGAGGTTCTCTTAACTGTCCTTTACTCTGACAGATGGGTGCTTTCAGTCTGCTTTATTCAGTAAACTGCTGACTGAGATATAAGAACAAGCATATACAACTGAATTGACAGGCTCTTGGGCTCCACGCATGGGTCTGCGTCTGTCAAATGCTTTGCGGGAATATAATGACTTCAGTGAGTGAGTATCTTTGTGCAAAGACAAAATATTTGGTGAGACTGATGTGTTAGAAGCAATGTTGGCGCACTGAAGAATCGAATCTGAAAAACAGCATACGTTTAATTTGATGCTGAATTTCTCACAAGTTATATGCTCAAGAAGGAATGCCACAAAAAAGTGGTATCATTGAATAAAATAATAAAGTTTTGAAAATTAAATATTGTGATATTGAAGGCACAATTGTCAGAAATAGTAACAACTGTGATATATAAAGTTGCAATTGTGAGATACAGTCACAATTATGAGAAATAATGTAACAAAGGGCTTTTCACTCTGCATTTAACTTCGTTCTAAGCACCGCTTTTTACCCGCATTGCCGTGCCAAATTTGTACATTGTGAAACGATGCAATGTTAGAATGTTACAGCTAGACACTTAGCAACAGACAACCAATAACGTGCCTCATATTCACGTACTTTGGACAGTCACAGAAACACCTCGCATTGTACACGCATAACATTATGACCACCTTCCTAATATTGTGTTGGTCCTACTTTTGCTGCCAAAACAGCCCTGACCCATCGAGGCATAGACTCCACTAGACCCCTGAAGGTGTGCTGTGGTATCTGACACCAAGATGTCATCAGAAGATCCTTTAAGTCTTGTATGTTGCGAGGTTGAGCCTCCATGGATCGGACTTGTTTGTTCAGCACATCCCACAGATGTTCAATTGGATTGAGATCTGGTGAATTTGGAGGCCAAGTCAAACCTTAAACTCGTTGTTGTGCTCCTCAAACCATTCCTGAACTATTTTTGCTTTATGGCAGGGTGCTTTATCCTGGGAATATAGTTTCCATGAAAGGGTGTACATGGTCTGCAACAATGTTTAGGTAGGTGGTAAGTGTCAAAGTAACATCCACATAGACGGCAGGACCCAAGGGTTCCCAGCAGAACATTGCCCAAAACATCACACTGCCTCCACCAGCTTGCCTTCTTCTCATATAGTGCATCCTGGTGCCATGTGTTCCCTAGATAAGCGATGTATCCGGCCATCCACGTGATGTAAAAAAAAAAAAGATTCATCAGACCAGGCCTCCTTCTTCCATTGCTCCGTGGTCCAGTTCTGATGCTCACATGTCCACTGTTGGCGTTTTCGGCGGCAGACGGGTCAGCATGGGCACCCTGACTGGTCTGAGGGTATGCTGCCCCATATGCAACACACTGCGATGCACTGTGTGTTCTGACACCTTTCTATCAGAACCAGCATTAACTTCTTGAGCAATTTGAGCTACAGTAGCTCGTCTGTTGGATCAGACTACACAGGCCAGCCTTCGCTCCCCACGTGCAACAATGTGCCTTGGCCGCCCATGACCCTGTGGTCGGTTCACTACTGTTCTTCCTTTGACCACTTTTGATAGATACTGACCACTGCAGACCGGGAACACCTCACAAGAGCTGCATTTTTGGAGATGCTCTGACCATCACAATTTGGCCCTTGTCAAACTCAAATCTTTACGCTTTTTCCTGCTTATAACACGTCAACTTTGAGGACAAAATGTTCACTTTCTGCCTAATATATACCACCCACTAACAGGTGCTTTGATGAAGACATATTCAGTGTTAATCACTTGTTATGATGGTTGTATATAAACAGTACATTCATTGTTTGACAGGATAAATGTCAAATGCTGAGAGAAAACTTGACAGTTTGATTGAAGAAGAGACTGTTTCATTCTTACTTTACCTTTATAGTTCGTAATGTCCATTCAGTATAAACTCGGATAGTACAGTTGGCAATATGAGGATGTGCAAAGCTTTTATGTTAATAGGTTGCATGCTGTGTTCATCCAATCAATTACAATGACACTGCAAATATGCAAATATGAGTGTTAAACCAGGGTTTAGGAATGTACAGTGTAAAATGTTGTCTTACATATATCCAGGATTAATTGTTGACACCCGGATAAATTTATGAGCAGTGTGAAACATGAAGCAAGATAACACACGACTCTGTTTACCTGGGGTTTATAATAACCCAATCTAACCCAATCTTTTGACAATCTACTAACTATAAGGAACTGCAACTATGTCAACTAACTCTGATTAGAGAGTTATCAGACTGCAGTAGACTGTTAGGTTAGGGTTAGTAGAATAAGTTGAAATGTTACTTCTAGTCAGTAGAATGTCTGGGGGACCATCAATATAAAGTGTTAGCAGATATTAAGAAGACTGTCTACTAATAATGTGTTAGTTGACATATATGGAAAGTTACTTAGTAGATAGTTAGTAGAATGTCTAAAGTGGACCAATACATTTGCAATGGTGAGATATAAATTTGCAATTGTTATAAAAAAATGGCAAGTACCATTTTTCGGTTTCTTTTTTATTTTATTTTTCTATTTTGTCAATGTTTCATAATTCTTAGGAATTATTTACTTTCTCATATAGTGGGGTATGAGTTTAAGAAGGAACATCACTAAGCATGCTTCTTAAAAATAGTATTACTGAATAAAATAATTTTACATACAAATTGTGAGAAATAGTCATATTGTGATATATACATTTGCAGTTGTGTGATATGATTTTGCAATTATGAGAGAAATGCAATTGTAAGACAAAACAATTAGTTATGAGAAATAATGTTGCAACTGTCAAAAACAGTCAAAACTGTGAGATGAAGTCGCAATTATGAAATATAAAGCTGCAATTGTCAGGGAAAAATGTTTTTTCTCTCTGGCTTTTATTAGCTTTTGGTTCCTTCCCTCAAGAAGGAACCGCATCAGAAAAGCATGCGCCACTCAAACAATGGCATTATTGAATGAAATAATTTTGCATAACAGCAGGCAAATTCTAAAACCAAACAACTAAAGGGAAAAAACTAAAAGCACCACAAACAAATCCAATAAAGTATCGACTGCCCTTTCTGCACATTGATTGTTCATTAGATGTCACAAAGCTATCATAATTTATATGATGCCAACACATTAGTTGTGTATACTATTGCATAACCCCTCAGATTTCATATCCTTAAAGGTTACAACAATTAGACTCTGTAGGATAGCTTTTCCAGAAAAAGCCTTTCAGGATCAAAATGCTTTTAACATATTGTTTCAAGTCCTAGGAGACGAGAAGAAAGAAAGCAAAAGAATTGAAATTAGACGAAGACAAATAGTCGTGTCCATGCGGTAGACTTTGGATTTGCCAACAATATCTGAAAAAGATGAGAGTGTCAAGGCTCTCTCCGACAAACTCACAATGCCCTGGATGCAAAACAAAGCAAAAGCAAACAATAATAGAACAGTGTCTTTTGAAATGTGCATTGCCACTTCAATTTGGCTGCAGCTGGGTCACATCTCTCCTCCTTATTATATGTGTGACTCTATTAGGACTGATGCTCTGCAATCACAGTCTCTGCTCTCCAGAAAAAGTTAAAGAGAGAGAAAGAGAACAATGTATGTTTCTTTGTACACAACTAGTTCTTTGAAAGATCTTTTGTGTTCAGCAAATGAAAGAAAGTCATTTCAATGGTCAGAATTATTCCTTTAACAAATATCTAGTTAAATGTTATGCTAACATTCAGTAGAGATCAAATATTTCTTAATTTCATCCAGTGGCTAGAAAATGAATTAAAGGGTTAGTTCACCCAAATATGAAATTTCTGTCATTATACTCACCCACATGTTGTGATCTTTGGAACACAGATTAAGATATTTTTGATGAAATCTGAAGGTTTCTGAACCACACATAGGCAGCAGCAATGTCATTACACCTTTTGAGGTCCAGAAAAGTATTAAAGACATTGTTAAAATAGACAATGTGACTACAGTGGTTCAACCTTAACGTTATGAATTGATGAGAATTCTTTTTGTGCACGAAAACAAAACAAAAATAACAACTTTATTCAACAGGTGCAATAACATTCCTACCTATGTGAAAAGGAGAAGCAATCCATAGGCCTTCTGCGTAAGTATTTTTGAAATCCAAAAATATTTTAATTTGTGTTCCAAAGATAAATGAAGGTTTTACTGGTTTGGAACAACATGAGGGTGAAATAATTATAAAGGATTTAAAAGATTAGTTAACTTTAAGATGAAAATTACCCCAAGCTTTACTCACCCTCAAGCCATCCTAGATGTATGACTTTCTTCATTTTGATGAACACAATCAGAGATATATTAATAAATATCGTGACACATCCAAGCTTTATAATGCCAGTGAATGGGACCAATGAGCATGAAGATGAAGAAAGTACATCAATTCATCATAAACATACTCCACACGCATCCGGGGGTTAATAAAGGCCTGAAGTGATAAGTTTGTCTAAGAAAAATATCCATGTTTAACAAGTTATAAAGTAAAATATCCAGACCACCTACCATATGTAATTTATGAACTTGACGTAAGGGGAATACAAAAGGTGTAGGACGTAGTGTAAGCTTTTTGAACTGCGATAGACGTAACATTTTGACATTACATTTATGATGGATGGATGCACTTTGTTCAGCTTCATACTCATTGGCCCATTCACTGCCATTATTAGGCTTGGATGTGTCAGGATATTTATTAATATAACTGATATGATTGTGTTCATCAGAAAGAAGAAAGTCATATACACCTAGAATAGCTTGAGGGTGAGTAAAGCTTGTGGTAGTTTTTTATTTTAAAGTGAACTAATCCTTTAAATAAATAAAGTGGTAATGATTGTTTTAAATATTTTTTAAAAAACCTGTAGCCTACTTTATAATTTTTTCAATATACATTTTTTTTAATTTATATATTAATTTATATATTTTTTGTTTAAGGTTTTTTTGGTCTCGAATTGTAAGGCAGCTTTGTTCTAAGTCTTGTAAAAAGATATGACTGCTTTATATGATGAACAGATTTAATTTAGGCTTTTATTTACATCTAAACAATGATCAACACGCATTTCACATCACATATGGCAAACACAGAAGCGCAAACATGCATGTGTGACGCCTGTTCTAGATTTATATGTGAATAAAAGTCTAAAATAAATCTGTTCATTATATAAAGCAATCATATCTCTTGACAGGATTTGGAATATAGATTCAATTTACAGTGACTTTATGAACTTTTTGGATCTTCTATGTTTTGGTTACCTGGACTTGCAGTGGAGGGACAGAAACCTCAGTTTAATATCGGTAACACTTTACAATAAGGTTCATTAGTTAAACATTCATTAATGTATTAACTAACATGAACTAACAATTTGTTACTGTATTTACTAATCTTCGTTAATGTTAGTTAATGAAAATACAGTTGTTCACAGTTTGTTCATGTTAGTTCTCGATGCATTAACTAATGTTAACAAGCTTTTAATAATGTATTAGTAAATGTTGAGACTAACATTATCAAAGATTTATAAATGCTGTAAAAGTGCAGTTCATTATTAGTTCATGTTAACTAATGTTAACTAATGAACCTTATTGTAAAGTGTTACCAAAATATCTTTAACCAAAGTCTTATGTGTTTGGAACAACATGAGGGTGAGTATCCCTTTAACACCTGTAAATAGTAGCTAAATGCACAACATTTATCATTTTCATAGATGGCATAAAAATAAAACTGTAAAGCTGCAGCTGCATGCTTTCAATGCTTGAGCCTCCCCTAATCTTTAACAGCAGGCCTAACTCGCTGGCTTTATGGGAGTTCATGCCAAGGTCATGGAAGGCCTGAGGATGCATGTAATATGCACATCACTTTAATTTTAAATTTAACAGATGATGACAAGGGCAGCTGTAAATATATCAAATCATGTTTTAAGAGCAGACTTGTTGGAGAGGTGAGAGAGTAGAGCTGGCATGTTCAACACGGCACGACTTCTTTATCTGCTCTTCAAATGATTGGAGTGGAGGGCTGCCCATTACGTTGGCGGTGCTCTGAGTTGAGGTTGATGCTAATCAAAGCAGCTGTGATCATTTCGCTCAGTCCAGGGCTATAAGGCTGTGAATGTGATACAATCTTCCTTTACCCCACCTTTTCTCTTTTAATGTTTGGAGAGCATATATAACAGCAAAGGTCTGTTAAGCTAGGGCTGATTGCAGTAACATATATGACTACTGATAAGATGTGAGGGGCTGGTTGTGGAAACTGCACTGCACCAGGCACTTGGAAGTGTCTTGTGGGAAGTTGGCATGCTTCCCACTGTGAGGCTGATTATACCAGCCAGGCCCTTCACAATAAACAGATGGCTATGGCAATCATGATCACGCTATTTATTTATTTTGCCTTCCAGCAACTGGTTAGACTTGGAAAATATTTTATCCTTATTATATGTTAGCATAACGTCCAACTAAATATTTGTTAAAGTGCAACTTCACCAATTTTCATCCTGCTTTGTATTGTTACAATTATGGTAGTATATGTAAATTAACTTTGTTTACCCTTTCTCTGTGTTACCTGATTCCCATTTATTTGCCAGCAAAACTTGCTGGATGAGACAAAAGTGTCAAAGATAGAGGTTTTTTAGCTTTTCCGTCACTGATTTGCAGTTTTTGCAGCGCTGGATCCTTCACTTTGAATTCTTGAAACAATGACTTGAACAATTCAAGTCATACCATTGTGACTAAATGTTTGCTAAGTAGTATTCCCTACTCAAGCAAAGCAGTATTTGACTCTGGTCAAGCCTATTCAGACTGGGACTGGCCTTGGACAACAACATGCCCAGTGCATTATGGGTGTTGAAGTTTTCCTACTTATTTGGCAAACGGGAAGAATACAACCCCTTTTCTGTTTTCTCTAGTCAGGTACTCAGTTTTTCCCCCCCGCCTTTCTACACATAGGCAGTCAAGTATGTATGAATGAACACTTAAAAGGAATAATTTCATCTTAAAAAGAAAAGGCTGGATATTTTACTCCGGCCTATATTAACGGTCAGTTGCATTCTAAAAGTTGTAACTTCTTCCTGAGTTTCTCCATCAGTGTCCGACTCCGGTTTGAACAATGTAAGGCTGAACACCGTTACTGACAATCATCATTTTAGCTGCATGAGATTCTCCAGCTTTGTTGTTGTTGAGCAACTGAAGCGCCTAAAGCGTCTGGGAGCAGCAGCTCATTTGTGTTTAAAGGGACAGACACAAAAACGGTGTGTTTTTGCTCATGCTCAAATGGGTCAAATTTGACAAGCTATAATAAATGATCTTAGGGCTATCTTGAGCTGAAACTTCACAGACACATTCTAAAGACAGACTTATATTACATCTTGTAAAAGGGGCATTATAGCTCCCATTTGAATAAAGAAATTAAATGTTTACCATAGACTATTCAAGTCACTGTTTTTGTGAATTTTTGAATAAATTAATAGATTTGAATAGATTTGAATAAATTAGGGTAGTCGTGGCCTAGTGGTGAGGGAGTTGGGCTTGTAATCTGAAGGTTGCTGGTTCAATTCCCATGCCGGCAGGAATTGAAAGTGGGGATTGTGAATAAACAGCACTCTCTCCACCTTTGATACCATGACTAAAGTGCCCTTGAGCAAGACACCTAACCCCTAATTGCTCCCCTTGTAAGTCGCTTTGGATAAAAGCGTCTGCTAAATGATGAAAAATGTAAATTTGAAAACATGAGTTTCACAGCATTGACTCTGCTACTGTTCATCAAAAATAATACTTATCTTCATACTTAAATACATAAATGGAATGTTTATTACGGAAAGATTTATTAATTAAAGTCATTGTGTTATGTAATACAGCCCCTTTTCTGTTTTCTCTAGTCTGGTACTCAGTTTTTTCCCCCCACCTTTCTACACATAGGCAGTCAAGTATAAAAGGCCATTTTTCCAGCAGTGAATGACCACTTAAAAGGAATAATTTCCTCTTAAAATGAAAAGGCTGGATATTTTACTCCCCTTCATATCGTTCCAAAACCTGTGTGACTTTTTAAAATTCAGTGGAACACAGAAGTGTAGCTCAAAGTTCATACTGCTCTTTTGCAACAGAACGAGAGAAAGAAAAAGAAAATGGTGATCAAGACTTTTCATTTCTAAAAAGCAGCATAAAAGACATTAGTGTAGGCTCATTTTATTTCTCCATTCATTAAACAGAAATGCTAATATTTATTCATGAGGGTAATAAAAAAATGCAGATACATATTTTTCAGAATCAAGGATGCAGTGGTGACTCATACAGCTCCACCCAATTATTATGCCTAATCATTGGTCAGAACACAAATAGACATAAACCTGTAATTATTAGCACACAGCCCATTTACAGAGTCCAATGTTTTTTTCACAGTGGAGGTTCCACTTATTCAAGGTGAGAAATTTGAATAAAGCCATGGCAACATGCCAAACATTTTTTCTCTAATTTTCTCAATGCTATTGCCTTCAGAATTTTAATCTAAATACTTGTATGTGAAAACAACTAAAATACAATAAATAATAGCCCAATATCAATTTGAAAACAAAAGTTAATTCACACAACATGAAGTTTATGTAGACCCCTTTTCAAACTTAATTTTAAAACATGCAGTCTTTGATGCCATTTTACAGACATTTGCTGCTCAGTAGGTGTGTACAGTATAGGACACCACGAATTGAAATGCCACTAGTCTCTGTCATAATGCTGTAGTGGAGAATCTCGAAGATGCCACCATTTATGTCAATAGGAACTTTAACTGATGGTGGTGATTTGTAGAATGCCAGTTTTAAAAATGGGTATTTCAGAAGTCGTATGCAAAACACATAACGATATTAACAGGAAAAGGTCATTCAAGGGAGAATTATAGGACACTTGACTTTGAGTGTGTTTTTTTTGTTGTTGTTGTTGTTGACAGGGGTTTTTGCTGAGAGCCCCCTTAGCAGCAAATAATCATTCTGTGATTGATCCTCTCCACTTTTGCTAACATCCTGCTGCTTTTTACAAATAACTGGCTGTGTGTCTGTGTGTGTTTGAACTATATATATATATATATATATATATATATATATATATATATATATATATATATATATATATATATATATATATATATATATATATATATATATATATATATAGTAAAACCATGTCAATATGTTCACGTAATCTTTGTATCTGACCAACAGATTTTGCACATGAAACAAGACATCTCACACTGGGGACGAGCCACACACTGTGCTTGAAAGTAATTGTTTCTCCAGTTGTAAAGCATCTTCGTGTGTGTTTGTTTGTGTTCATGAACTCCTGCTGCACTGCTCAAAACCTTCTCCTGTGGTCCTTCTGTGTTAACTGCCGTGTTCAATAGCGAGACACTGGTCTGACACACACACGATTCTGAGGAGCACTGGAGGAAGTGTGTTAGCTGAGGTCATTCTCTGCATCTGTCCACACACACACCGCAGCAGCTGCAGCAGCAGAGATCCAGACAGTCCTGCAGAGTGCCCTTCACCCGGCCAGACCACACTCAAACACATGCACAATTAATGGAGGAAGAAAAAAAAAAGGATTCTGGGATGCTGACTGACTTTGTTACATGATTCTACAGTAGTTTTCCTCCCAGTAGGCATCTCCGATTGTAGCGTGCAAAAGGCACTTAATATGTAGAATTTAACAGCTGTGTTTTGACCTGGGTTAATATCAGAGTGTAATTTGTAAGTGAATAATTGCCTGGTTTGGAGAAGCGTTTGTTGGAATGTTGTGTGTTTATATGATCACATATATAAGATGAAATACTACAAAAACAGTAGCCAGCTATTAAGTATTGCAACATCCTTTCTTAAGTGTCTACGTTAAAAAAGGGAAAAATAGAAAAAATCTAAATATATCAAAATGAATTTAAAGGGGTGGCTGATTATGATTTCACTTTTTTTTTAAACTTTAGTTAGTGTGTAATGTTGCTGTTTGAGCATAAACAACATCTGCAAAGTTACAGCACTCAAAGTTTAATGCAAAGGGAGATTTGTCTTTAAAGAATTTAGTGACATCACTAACTCTAAAATTTACATAAACCCTGCCCCCAAGAACACTCAACAAAGGGGGTGAGGCCATGTTCAGCTGCTTTAGAGAAATAGTTGCTGTAGTAGAGTGCTGTTACCAATTGTCATTTTACTGCTTCACAAACAAGGGTCAATTCAACACTGGATTTACACAAAACAGATTTACACAAAACACCACAGCAACTACATAAATTTATCCACTAACCATTCAGGAACGGCCAGTTGCATTCTAAAAGTTGTAACTTCTTCCTGAGTCTCTCCATCATTGTCCGACTCCGGTTTGAACAATGTAAGGCTGAACACCGTTACTGACAATCATCATTTTAGCCGCATGAGATTCTCCAGCTTTGTTGTTGTTGAGCAACTGAAGCGCCTAAAGCGTCTGGGAGCAGCAGCTCATTTGTGTTTAAAGGGACACACACAAAAACAGTGTGTTTTTGCTCATGCTCAAATGGGTCAAATTTGACAAGCTATAATAAATGATCTTAGGGCTATCTTGAGCTGAAACTTCACAGACACATTCTAAAGACAGACTTATATTACATCTTGTAAAAGGGGCATAATAGCTTCCATTTGAATAAAGAAATTAAATGTTTACCATAGAAGAAGACTATTCAAGTGAATTTTTGAATAAATTAATAGATTTGAAAACATGAGTTTCACAACATTGACTCTGCTACTGTACATCATAGGTTCATCAAAAATAATACTTAACTTTATACTTAAATACATAAATAGAATGTTTATTACGGAAAGATTTATTGATTAAAGTCATTGTGTTTATGAGTTTTTTAATAAATTAATTGATTTTTAAAATACGTGTTACAAATATGTGTTACATCAAAAGGGGAAGAAAGAACATACAGAAATAAAATGTTTACCATACACTGTGATCTATTAAAGTCATCGTTTTGTAATTTTTTTAATAAATGAATAGATTTTTAAAAAATGAGTGTCATGAAATTGACCCTGCTACTGTACATCATTGTTATTACATGGCATGTTTACTGTAATAGAATATATAAAGTTGAAGTCACAAAGAAATGAGCCCATGAGGACAGCAGCATTAGATAACATAGATGAGATGAGGGATTGTGGGATTGAAGAGCTGCTTACAGAGAGTAATGGCAGCAGGGAAAGCTATCATGAACCTGATGGGCGGACAGTCTGTTCCTACTTGTGTCCCTGCTTTCTTTAAAGTGGACTGATCTAACTCTGTCTGTTTGGTTTCTCCTCTGCATTTGTCATGGTGATGATGACCTGACAGGCCAACCCGGCCACCCTGGGATGAAACTGCAGCAGCCTATTTCCTGCCTCCATTTCCCCTTCTCCCCAAAGACAACAGGAAGGAAATGAAAGAAAGAGGGTGCTTCCTTTTCTCCTGTATATTTTATACCATTTATTTTGGTTGTCTGCCCATCCTTCTCTCCCTCTTCCTCTCACATTCGTGTACAAACACGCTTTGTAAGAGGAGACTCAGAACGGATTGAATAATTCCCTTTGTAAAATCCAAAGGTTTTTCTTCTACAAAGGTTAAAGAAAATTCCTTCCAAAACATTTCCCAGGAGCATTAAAACATTCAATAAAGGAATAATTTTTCTGCAGTAGTCATGCTTTTGTCTCAGAGGACTCTATGGCAGCTGTTGGAGGACAAGGCAATGCGGTAAATTAGGTAATAAATAAAATGATAAAAAATGGTAATCTTTTTTTTTTATCACATTTTTGCTTGATGCAGAATTCCATAAAACATTTGTTTTTGACTATTAAAAAACTATTTCATCTCACGCCAACTTTATATGTTTTCTTCTATTAATACTTTGCTGCATCTCAAGTAACTTAATTTCAGTTTGAATGCATGTATGTGCGAGTCTGACAGCAGTTTTATTTCTATTTATTCATTTGCATGTAATCACATTCAGTGAGAGCAATGCTAGCTTGTCCACTTGTGAGTCACGGGTAGTGCAGGTATATTATAAGATCTCTTTATAGCACCTTCCTCTCATGGAGGTTCATCACTGCATTCATCACTGCACACCTTGAACTGCTCCTGGTAACAAGGAAATGCCACTTAACAGCAGTCCAGAAAAAAAATGTCTCTGTAATGTCACTTGCATAACTAGCATGAAATGCCCTTATAATAAAAAAAGACAATGAATAAAACATGTTCAATACCCTGTCAGGTCTGTTATATTATTAAAGTGGACTTCTACATCAAAGCACATCATGGCTTAAAGCAGTGAATGCTTAGCGTGCGCTGAGAATGAGCCGGAAAGCCACTGGACATTCAGATAAATCACTAACTCACTGATGTGAACCTTTTTCTTTCTTTCTTTCTTTTTTTTTGTCTCACAGTTTAATGTCTGCGAGGCAAAGATTACCTAAGAACTTGAACAAAAACCCAAATAGCAAACCATATAAAATGCTCGTGATTACACGCCCACGTGACATGTGCTAATTGATTTCCTTCTCTCTTATATCATCTGTAATGGACGTAGCATTGCTTTAGAAAGCGAAGTTAATTTTAACTACACTCATATTCTTAGTTCATCATTGTTAATTGTTTTAAATAAATTATAATTTGTAATTTATCAGCCGAAAACTTCGACAGAACGGCTGTTGATTGAATCACTATTTTGAATCTGTTCCATTGAATCAGTTCATCCCACGGCATCGTAGACGTGCTGACTCGGTTCACTGCGATTCACTCTGAATAATTCGGACAGCTCTTATACTTACACTCTGAATTGTTTGCAGCGGTTTAAAACGCTAACAAGATCAGGATTCATGTAACACAACGAGCAGTGAATGAAGCGGAATCTTTATAATGGAAACCAAACCTGCAGTCGTGTCCAGTCGTTTGAGACGAAGATGGCCTTCACGTGCAGCACACGAACACCTTAGTACAACAGGTAAAGTCTTTTTTCGACAAAGTCAATACATTAACACATCAGTGTACTATGGCATTGCCATGTGTAGGACATGCACTAGTATTGTGCCATTTTTTTTTTGCCACAAGTGCAAAGTATAAATATCACGAAATTGATAATTTAAAAATACCACAGTTTTATCAATCTAAAACCTTCTTGAGGTAAGAGACAAAACATGTCCTACAAACTAAAGTATGGAAGCGTATGGGTTACACGATTCAATCTGAAATGTAATATGCAAAATGGTAATGTATTTTTGTATTTAAATTTACATTTTCCCTACCATATGTGCAACATTTGGAGCAAATGACAATTCAAATTCAATAATATAATTTGCCATTTCCTACACTAGTTTTAATAATTTAAACGTATGTTTCAATGTTTTGTTAGCTGCAAAATTAAAATGAAAATGTATTACAGAAATTAGAAATGTTTAACATGTTCTAGCAAATTGTAGTAAAATGATTGTTTAAATTATCTTTCTTAATTCCACTTACACCATAGATTGAAAAAAAAACAAAAACAAAACAAATTGGACGTAGTGTCCTTGACATCACCCGTAGGTTTCTGAATGGCATTTCTGAAGCCTAAAGTGGGTTGTCGTCACCACGCATCAATCCTGGATAACTGAAAATGGGCAAAGAGGCAGGATGCGTTTGGAACTGAGGTGCCTGGTTGCTGAAACCACTCCACTAGCTCAACGTGACCAAGTTAGCTCAGGATAAGGAGGATCTATCTTAGATACTATCTAAATTAATAAAGATAAGTTATATAATCTGAAAGTTCTAAAGGTTTACTGTCAATCTACGGTGTCTTTCACGATATAGATGCTCCAGCAATAGTAATATTGTATTCGTGTCGGGTGTGCAAATGACAACACGCAAAATCAAAACACCTTTTGTAATGAAATGCCGAGCGTGAGATGAATCAATCTGTCACGCTTGGGTAAAATGTCCATCAGCGTCCACTGAAAAACATCCAACAATACTTTTTGTCCATTAAAAAGTGTTAAATCCATGAAATATTAATATATTGTCCATTGTTTATCGCATTTCCACTGAACAATCTGCTCCCCATCGTTCAAGAAATTATGCAATCTGAGCAGCGCTTATGTTGTAAAACTGTATACAATTGTATACACTGGACTCTCACAAACAAATGAGTATAATTTTTCAAACAGTGCAGTAGTTTTAGTTATAATATCCAAGTATTGCTGTCGATTTTTTTGCTGTCTTGAGAGGCATTCTCCAAGCATTGTAGTAAATCTGATTGACACAATTTTAACCGATGCCAAGACGATCAAACAACGTGTGTTCTGTTTATCTTCTGAATGTGTGCTCATATCACACAGACGTACATCCATTAACTGCAACAGCAAGCCATATTGTTTGATAATTATATGAAATAATCCCCAAAAAAGCACAGCAGAGATGCCAAGTTCAGCAGCTGGAATTAAGACGTGATGTTACAGCTAACAGACAAACGGCTAGTTGTGACGGCACTCAAGTGGTAACGCACTTAATTATGCAGAACTTTAAGGCTTAATGTAATTTAAACGGATCAGTCATAAAAAAAATTCCCCCTCACAGTTGTCATGAAGGGAAAAATTAGCTGTATAGACCAAAACCACTTTTTGTATCAGGCTATAAGCATATTTTTTCTGCTGTAAAGTTGGGCATTTTAACATTGGGGGAGAAACAAATTTGACTCCATTTTGTAGCCTTTCTCCAGCGGCCAGTCGATGAATTGCAGTTTAAGTCGAGAGACCGCGGGAGGTTGCCACTTGATTTACAAACAGTTAAGACACTTGTGATTGTATTTTCGTTAAATGTCATTGCATTTTCAGTCAATGTAGCAAAATTCAATGTGGATTTTAAAATGCATTCTTAGCCAATCACATCCCCGCATCGGCCAATCATTGCATGAAGGCGGTGTGCATAAGTTACGATGTAGTCTAGTTTAGAGGGCAGCAAGTTACACACTACACAATATTTTTGCGTTGCACCATTAAACTTAGTTGAAGCGTAAATCTAAATATAAACTAAATATTTACGGAAGTCTCCAATCAGGAGTAACAGTTCGAATAAATTGGCTGACTGACTGAACTGCATCAATAAGCTCTTGTTTTACCTGACAGACTTCAATTCTTTAGACATATGATAATGCTGACATTTACACTCGCTTACATTTTACGAGAGAGAACATTATGTGAAAAGATTAATTTGTTAGCAGTGTGTGCAACGGTCCCATCACTCCGTGTTGTACATGTCAAATAAAATCAAATGATTTGTTGGTTTATTCAAGCTGGTTCACAGAATTGAGCTGAATTAAACTTTAATTCCAGGTTGACGATACAAGACGCACATATGAAATAGAATCCTTGCGCAGTATTTGCACAGCACCGAATGAGCCAATAAGCATGTTACTGAACCAAATATTTGAACCAAATAAGTGGTTGTAATTCCAGGTACAAATTGCATGATTTTCAAAGTCGTCGGATTGCAGTTCTTGTCACACTACACGACTGTCTGGGGTACCAAGTTCTGCTGTGTGCGCATTACATGATGGATTGTACAACATTTAAATGGGAAGAATCGTAGAAAAACTATGTTTTTCAACCAAACTTGCGAGAGAAGTGTGCGATGATTTGCAAAGAAAAAGAAGAATATGAAGGAGAGCATGGTTGCTTTACAAAATGCTTACATGCTGATGAGTCACAGACAGGTTACTGAGCGACGTGATAAATATCTCACGGGCATCGGCAAAGCGTCGGAACTTCTGTTAGACTGCGTCTTGGATAATGTACACTATTCAATTGTCACTGACATGAATGAGCACCGATTTGCCTACGATTGAGGGCATTTGTCAGCAATTTCCACAAAACTGTCAGTGAAAATCTGGGCTAAAATCGTGCAGCATGTGCCCGGCTTAACTCGACAGTTCGAATAGGTTCAAACTGTTTCTTATTCGGTTCTTTTTTTAATCAGACATGACAGAAAAGCTGACTTTCAACTCAAGTGGTACTTCAGATGTGCATCTAGTGTCAGCAACACAGAACTAAAGTGTGATTCTGTGAACCAGCCCAACTTTTTACTGGCTTGAATGATTTGTTAAAAAATCGGTCATCACTATTAGTAGAGAATAAGTGTGACATCATTGTGACATATATTGTTGAACCAGTGTGGTTCAAACAATGGAAGTGTTACCATATTACTATGGTTTTGGAAAGCAGTCATGACTAGTTAGTTAATTTTATCTTGATTAAAATTAGATTTGTACATTAAATGCACCCCTGAGCCATCTGAGCCCAGAGTGCAGGGTAGCTTTCAGCTTAATTTAGAGTAGTTAGAGGCTTAGCATGTTACATTTGAGTTTATTGACCAATGCTGCATTCCATAGGTTGCACTGGCCGGAGAAATCCATACTTTCTGTATTTGCTGATACAGATGAGGCCCCTTGAAGTAAAATTTGATCTGAAACTTCTGAAGGTAAGATGTGCAAGTAGCACTGCATGTGAAGTATTTGTGGCTCTGGTATGTTTTGTGCAGTGCCCTTACTGCCCCTGGCTACTTTTTAATTGGATCTCCCTAGACATGTAAACATCACATTGAGTATGCAACAATGAACAACAGATAGGGGAAAATAAAGAGGGAGTGAGTTCCTTTGTAAGTGCATCAATTAGTTGGGACTCTCGTTTATAAGGGCAGTCCACAGAGACACTCAAGGAGTTTGTGCTAATACATCTAGAGGAGATCAAGATGTTTTTGTTAACAACAATTAGTAAGCCTTGCCCATTGAAGTTAGACACAGGTAAATGTGGGAGTAGACAGGGTGGCATTTTTCTGGTAGTATTTCACGGGCTGACAAGTGTTTTAAAGGGAACATTTGCAGGGTTTTGATTCTGCCAATTAAATTGGTTAAGCATTTGAGAGCCTATTATAATATCACAACTGGCCAGCAGTGTAAATACAGTCATTATGTTAAGATGTTGTTTTAAGATCTGGTATGACCCACTTTTCGGTGTCAGTTTAGACCAGTCTCCATTTTTATGTAACTGACTCTAAAAAGTTATGAACAGTATAAAAGAAAAAAACATTGGTGACTCACTTGTAAGACTAGTCTTAGCGGTTTATGCCCCAGTGGCTAGACTTGAAGCTCTGACTAAACTAATATGAATGACCTACACTCTGCTGTTTAACACAGGCCTGAATATTTATCAGACACCTGAGGAAAATGTACGGCGTTTGAAAAATGGGCCAGCAACATGCCTTTACTCAACAGTTAATTAATATTTATCATTCAAGGCATAGTTAAAAGAAAGATGTGTGGGTCCTTAGGAACTTCTTTTTTTTGCTGACTATACACTTTAAAGGCCAAATAATATTAGGATAAGAACAAAGTGAGAGGTTGAAGATAGTAGCTTGTCATGTTCTCCTAATTTTTATGAAGTTTGCATTTTTTTACTTTGTCAGAAATTAGTTATAGTTTTCAGAAAACAGCATAGGGGTCAATGATGTATACGAATGTCTGTGATAAAGAAAAATCTTTTACAAGTCTAGTTTAAAATGTGCCAAGTTGGAAAGGTACTCTGAAATCATATTGGTTTTGAATTTTTGTTTTTTACTTTTTTTAAGAAGAGTTTCAATTTTATTACGTGTAAATGTATGTAATATATACATGAAAAATAATAGATGTGTATCACTCACATGTCTAATTTTTTTTTTAAAATATTAATTAGTTATTCATAAACAACACATGGCTTTGATATTGTGGATGAAATTAATTGCATTTTTATTGTATTTTTTTTGACAAGTGAATAGATAGGCAGTTGGTACAGTAGCACTCTCGGTGCAGTTATGTGAACATCGTTTCCCCTTTGCCACTTTGCCATTTCACGCTATTCCTTTCTTGTCATCACCTTAGATGAAGACAGGAAAAGTGCAGTTGTAGTATGAAGTGGGACCTAAACAACTGTGACATTGATGGCAAACCTCAAACTCTTTCCTCAATCTGACCTCTCCACTCTCTTCAATCATGTCTCCATTCATTAGTTTCAGCTCACTTCCTCTGGCCCAATCTCGTGAAGAGGTACTTTACCTGGATTTTACCCAGCATCAATATTCTAATGGGTTGCAAGGGGATTATGCATGTGGATTAAACCTGGGCCAGATTATCCAGGTGAGTTATGTCTTTGCAAACCTGTATCACTTTAGAGAATTAGAATAACAGGACGAAGAGCATCCCACTACTGGCCAAAATGGCAAGAGTTTATGCAATGGAACTGTGTTTACTTTTTTTGAGGCACATTAGTCACAATAAGAGCGGAGTCTCTGTGAGCTCAAGCACAATGTTCTGCGTGGTTAGCTTGACTGGATTTGTGATGAAAGCTGTTAATGCGGACAGCGCTTGGATCAGAATTGACCTTTAATGCAGAAGTCAACCTAACCTACTCAGAGACAGGCTTATTCTCTATTTGCTTGGCAGGAAAAAATAATAAAAAAAAACCTTTTAGACATGGAATAAGTCTCTAAAATATCCTGAACGCTTTACTGTGCTGAGTAGTACTCTCACCTTGAAATGATGAGTTTTCACATGTCCAGTTGCATTGCAGGATAGAAATGGACTGAAGCTTAGCTAATTAGATGCACGCACAGAAGTATAGTTCTATATACTATTCCCACATTTAAATTGTCATTATTTATTCACCCTCATGTTCTGTGCGGTTTGAGGTCTCAGGAACACTCTGTAGTTACTGACTAGCCTGGTTATTTGTATGAAACTATATTGTGTAATTTTTTTATAAGGTGTACATATTTTTTCAGTAGTACACAGCACATTTTAAAGTGTTACATTCACACTCACAGTGACAAAATGTATAGGTTTTTAGGGTTTATATAGGTCCACACTAAATGGTTAAACTAACACTTTAAATAGTGTTATTTTTTAACACTTGCATGGAGTTAAAAACAACACTGTAAGTGTTCATAATTAACACATGTCTGCATTACAACATCATTTTTTTTTCCTCTCATTTACACTGCTTGTGTTGAAACACCAAGAGTTATTTCCACACTAATATCGTGTTCATATACAAACCCTGATTTGTCATTAAATGTAATGTGCATTCAGTTCAACTAAAAATGCATAATGTGCATTCAATAACAGCCAATATTTTAAATCAGTTTGAACCTTTATTTTCAACGATGACACATCTTAGACGACAGTTAAAACAAATATAAAATTAATCATTCACCCATGTGAACTCTGCAGGTCAGAAGACCTGTAGAACTTCAAAATGTTAGCGGCTAAATGTACTCTCTACTGCCAATATCTCTGTACTTTAAATACACGATGCTCCGAGAAAATGTCAAACGTTTGTCAATGCTTTGCATGCATTTCCTTTGGAAGACTCACTGGTAAAATAAACATCAAGGTTGAAGAGTGTAACAAGAAGATGAAGACACTGACAAGGACCTACATATAGGTATATATACGTTCGATAGCACTCAAGCAGCTGGTATCTGCAGAAGAGATGAGGTGCTTCTTCAACCATATATGATTTGTCGATCCTGGCCTTGATCCTTCTCCATACCAGTAGGAATGGCTGGTGATCCTCCCTCCGACTGAGATGGCCTTCAATACTGGTACTGGTGCAGGACCATGAACAGCAAAAACAAAAATTGCATTAAAGAAAAGAGACTTAAAAGAAAAATGCATAAAACCAAGTACTAATGTCTGCTGAGAATTGTGCTTTAAAGGGATAGTTCACCCAAAATAAAAATTGTCATTTGCTCATCCTCATGTCGTTCCACTCCCGTAAGACTTATTTGAAATGCAAGTGAATATACTTCTGAAAGAAAACTGAAAGATTCGTCCATCCAGATTCCACACCGCTACCACTTTGATGTTTCAAAAAGTTCATGAAGAGATTGTAAAAATATTCCATGAATTTTAGCACTTTAGTCCATGTTTTCTGAAGAGACACGGCCACCTTATATGATCAATAGATTGACTTTAGGCTTTTATTCACAGTGATCAGCACAAACAGTTCTTGCGGAAGCTCAAACAATGCTGCATAACATGAGAATGAACCTCACTGGTCCTCATGCTTGAGTTTACGTTTATAAATGTTTATTTGTAAATAGACAGTTAAATATTTCTCTTCAGAAAATACAGAACAAACAATTCATATGGATTAGTTTTATGATTTCTTTATGAACTTTTTGAAGCATCACAGTGGTATTTGTGTACTGTCAATGAAGGGACAACTCTCAGATTTCATTAAAAACTACATTTGTGTTTTGATGATGATCAAAAGTCTTAAGGGTTAGGAATGACATGAGGGCAATGATTGAAAAGCACTGCGTTATGGTATTTACAACCATAATCAATTTCTAAGTTCACAATGGCATTGCAACATTATTGCGAGTTTTACCTTATGGAAGTGCTCAAGTCCGCCTCATTGTAGTCTTCTTTCTCATCACTGGATTGTTTCTCCAGGGCGTCATGGACAATCTGATTAAACATGACAACATTACAGGCTACAACTTGAGACTAGTAAAATTATGGAAGGTAATTATTATATAGACAAATTAATTGTGAAGAACAACATGCATAGATACTTGTTTGCCATAGCATCCATGCTAAATCTGTTGTTGGCCCTCTCTAGCTGGTTTTGCGCTGCTCTGTCTCTTTATGGTCAGACAAAGAATGAGTACATGTGCTGGAGGTTGAGGATCTGGTGTGTGACTAAGAGAAAAGCAAAACGATTTGTTTCATGTCTATAAAGGCTTAATTCATACAGGGCTACAGAACATTTACACTATCATATTATGGAGGCTTTAAAACAATGCCTATAGTGTTAATATATTTGAGTGTTAATATTTACCATCAGGTATACCACCAGAAACATTCCTCCAGATGTCTTAAGTATAAATTTTGATGACTTCAATTTGTGTCCTCTTCCACAGTGTCTGTTAAATGAAACAATTTTAACAATAGCATGAATACAGACTTCTTTTTTTCAAACTCAAATAGCAAAGCTTTGAAACCTGGAAACAAGCACTGTAGAATTATTAATGTCAGTTTAAGCACGGTTGCTATATGACTGGCTTTAATTAGTTATTTTCTAAGCCGTGGCACTTGCCTTCATTTAGAAAATCTTGGAATAAAAATATAAAATTATAAAATCTATAAAATTTATTTTCTTTGTGTGTGTTTGTGTGTGTATATATATATATATATATATATATATATATATATATATATAAGTACTAAAAATCATTAATGGAACTGGAATCATTTAGAAATGGAAAAAAAGGGTCCCTTTAAATTTTTCTAAATTCTCATACCTAATCTTCACACTGGTTGGTTGCACTTTATTTTACAGTACATGCACAGTGTACTTGCTCAATAAAGTAATGAGCAATATACTGGGGTTACTATTAGGTTTTGGGGTAGGTTCAGGTTTAGTACCTAGTTATTACCCATTAGTTAATGACTCTAATAACTACATAGAATGTAAATGCGAAACAGGAACGTAAAATAATGTGCTACCCACTGTTTTTTTCCAGGAAGTGTCAACAGGCTTTCAAGTTCCAGAGCTGCTAAAATTCACTATAATAGACCTTATTCAGAGCAGTGCCATGACAGGTATAAAAGCAAGGCAGTGAGGGATAGACTTACCGTGTTTTCAATTGCATCTGCTGTAAAATGCTGTATAAAGCTCCTAGATCACTTATAATTTTCCACAGCTCATGTAGTCTGGAGTTTGTTGTCTACTGACATTTCTTGGAATGAGATTTTGCAGTGCTTCTTTGGCAGAACGATCCAAAAACACATTAAATAACAGTATAACCCACTGAAGAAATGTATGTCTATCCCTCACAGCCTCGCTTTGATTCCCATTAAAAATAAAAAATGGCACTGCTGTGAACAAGGTTTATAGCAGCTTAAAAATAGTTGATTGGACTGTAAAGTATAGATTATTTGTGAAACACTTCTGTTATCGTATGGCTTCAGAAGACTTTGAATACTGCATATGAGTCATAGACTTTCATTGTATTAGTTTTTAAATTTTGACCCTATATGGTCATTATTGTCATTTTAAAGAAGACATGTGAAGCTGTTTAAAACATGAGGGTAAGTAAATAATATATATATTTTTTGATAAATTATTCCTGTTAAAATAAATATGATTGTACTGTTATAACATGGGTTCGTGCTTTTTGGAGTGCAATAAGAGAAACGCATCAATAACCAAAGCAATTTCTTCTTCAGTGTCCAGATTTACAGCGGCAAGCCCATCCTGCTGCCTACTCCAGTAGTTTTAATGTCATTGTGCCCTTGAACACCAAGCTTAACTTCCATTTCCTCAAGGTGCGCTGCAGTATGACTCGTGTTATGGTCGGACCTCTATGGCGGTGTGTGGCTGTGCGTGTTCAGGTTGAAATCCTCAGATTGTACGAATCAAACTACATTGACCGTGAATAAATAAGTGACAATACATCGTTTAAGGTTTAAATACTCCTGTCTGATTAGATGATTCATCCATGTAAATTTACTGTAAAGATGTGGCTGGGTCAGAGGTAATTTTCTGGAATTATAATTGGGTAATTCCTACATCAGGTCAATCTGAGATTTGTTCAAAAAGCAGAGGGCTCTGGTTTAAAGCGTCTGTTACTAACACTTGGATTAAGGTATTATTCTCAAACCAGTGCTTGTGACCTCATTAGTAGATCAGGTGAGGTGTCGAAGCTTGCCCTTTGCTTTGAATAACACTTCACTCCTGGGAGGCATGAACTTATTGCTCTGTGAAGTGTTTCACTCACAATAATTAAGAAAAGATCATTCAGTTTATATTGGATACATAATGAGCAACGTTCACTGTTAGAAATATTGTCTTGTCTGATTAATTGTGAGCACGCTGTTAATTAAATGAAGCAAAGAAATGTACTCTGCATAGGATTTCAGAGTCTCTGGGTGACAGCCACATATGAGTCAACCTGACCTAAAAATTTTAAGTGCTAGTGAGATATAAAACTGAACTTGTTCATGTACATGCTTTTTACCTGTTCACACATTATAATTGGGTATCTGGACACAAATACATTTCCACAGATCTGGACACAGATACATAAATTTATAGGTCTAAGGTAACAGGACATTTATTTGTCCTTTTTTGTTTTTTTTTAAACAGATGAGTAAATGAACATTTCTTGTTTCAAGGCTTGTGCTAGTCAGCTATGTGTACCTCTCGCTTTTGCTCTTGTTACTCTGCTGTTACTAAGCAACCATCTGCAAGAGAGCTTCTGTCACTAGACGTGAATCTTATTAGTGTTTATTATAAAACTTTTTTTATGATCAAGGTCGTAAATAAGCATTTACATTTCTGCATTTTTAAAGTGTGAACAAAAGTTCTTGGCAGGAGGATGTGTGTAAAGAAGAATTGTAAGTGGCATAAATACACAGCTCAGTGATTTAGTCAGCTGCAATGTATTTGCAAGGTTCACATTTTATTGTGTGCTTAAAATAAGATGTAAGGTGTTTTTTGACTTGGTAAAATGGTAACCTTACAGAAAATGTCCCATTAGTTAATTCATTTACGTTATCAATGAGCAGTACAGTTGTTAAAGTATTTCATTGTTAACATTAGTTAATAAAAATACAGTTGTTCATTTTTTTGCTCATGTCAGCTGAGATTATATATTAACAGAAACAACATTTGATTTTAATGTTTTAGTGAGTGTTGAAATTAACATTAAAGGGTTTATCCAAAAATGAAAATTCTGTCTCACCCTCATGTCGTTTCAAACCCGTAAGACTTTTGTACATCTTTGGAACACACATGAAGATATTTTTAATGAACTCTGAGTGATTTTGGTCCTTTGACAGTCTACTAAACTACCACTTTGATGCTTCAAAGAGTTCATAAAGAGAAAAACTAATTCATATGTATTGAGTGGTTTAGTCCAAATTTAATTGATTTAATTCACATATTAACATGTCCAAATTTAATTTAGATTTTAATTCACATATTCACACCATGTTGTAATTATGTAACGGTCTGTTGCATGGCGGTCTGTTATTGTAGCGACATTTTCCCATCCCTAAACATGATATTAACGGTTATTGGTAACTTTGCGTATCAATCATATGAACTCTTCCAGGATAAATTAGTGGCTTTTGGCCAATTGAAGTCATGGCACAAGGAATACTGGTATAAGTCGCCGTTTTTCTTCGGAGGATACCATATCAACAGCCATTTGTGAGCACTTTTCATTTTTATCGCTTTTAATCCAAGCTTTTGTGGTGTACACTACAGTCTCTAGGCTCAGGGAGTGTATTTAGCGCCGTTTGTGCGGCTCCGTCCTGCGGTTGGAGCCGAAAATGATGTATGATGTCAGACTTAAGCAGATAGAGCCAAGGTCTTATGCCATCACTCATGTCTGACACAAGGCTAACCAGTTAGCCCCTGCTGACATGACATAATTAAAAAAATCGTGATTGTTTTTCCAGTTCTTTGAGCTTTTTTTTTTTTTGTTGGTGGAAAAAATACTAATTAACTGGCCAAGTAATGTAAGAAAAGATTTACTCAACTGTATTGAACTTGTATAAAAGCAGTATCATGCTTTGTGTTTATTTACATGTAATAATGTTCTTTTGGATAATAATATTCGGTAGCATTCTCATGTCATGTTGTTTATACACTTTTTTTAATCTGAGGGTTTCTGGCTGGACACACAATATAGTACTCCTTCAGATGGAGGTTAAGACTCATGTTCATGGGCACAATGACATTTCAAGCTGGAGTGTGAATCACAGGATAGACTTGAATCATGTTCTAGACCTGGACAGTGACAAAAAGCTTTTGATTAGTTTAACAAATGTCTTTCTGTATGTGGAATCAAATATATTGATTGTTTAGAGACTATTAACTTTAATGGCAGATTCGTGTAGTCACACGTGCATGTCGTGCAGCTAAGACTAGAGTGACCACCTAAATTGTAAATACAATTTTTCCTGTAGCGTGAAATCCAGGTGAGAGAAACATGAGCTCTAACCCTGCAGTCTACTATGAACTTCCCAGAGAGACTGGAAGTGGGGCAGTTGGCAGGAGTGAAAACCCAATTAGTCAAAAGTGACATGTTTCCACCACCCTCCCTCCCTCTGCATTGGAACTTTTTCATTTGGCTGTCTGGGCAAAGGTTGGCCATTTCCTGGGGGCAGATTCATCTTAAGAGCGATGCCAGTGGATTCTGAAGACACTCTCTTTTGAGTGCTGTGGTATTCACTTTATAACAGTCATGCCAGTCCATCTGTAGCCTGTGATATACCTATGGTTTATATGATGTATTGCCTCCAAATAAATATCTAGGGTGAAAATCTGTATATGAGACACATTGTAAGAAATGCAAAATGTATGTGTGCAGTAGTACATTTCACAATTTTTGAAACAACCTGTCATTTTTTACTATACAGTACATTTACATATGCCCATCATATTTGTCTTAATATATGCACTCGTATGAATGCTTTCATCATAACTAACAGTGCAAACACAATGTAAATAAGAGATTTATTTTGTAGTGTAGACAGCGTTAGTGATTATAACAGGAGTTTTGGTGAGAGTCCAGAAGTCAGTCACTGATAAACTCGCGCTGTGTTATTGATTCAGCGATTTATAAAGCGAGGGTTCTAAGATTGGTTTTCTGTAGACTGTATAATTAATCACAATTTAAATAACCGATTATTTTCATGCTACTAAGAGAAACAATGTGAATTTCAGCGTTTAGTCACCGTCTCAAATGGTTTATTGCCGTTTATGCATCAGTAAATCAAGCCAAAGAACGTCTGACTGTACACTTACATATCAGAAATCGCCGATCACAGATTAGGCTTTACAATTAACACGGTTAAGTTTGGCATTACTGTCCGGTATATATCTTACTGTAAAAAGTCTGTTTGCAAAGTCTGCGGTAAAATGTAAAAATCCTCAGTAAAATGTACCAAACGAACAAATGATGCTCTACTGAGACACAGTTGAACATAACCATTTGGATGGAATTATGATCTGATCCTTTGGAGAGTAATGTTATTTTTAGTCCAGTGATCTCTCATCTCTTCTTCTTATCTCACGTGACAGCGGGCGGAGCTAATGATGTGATGATGTAGGCGTTGATCTGATTCTGCAGAAGAAAATCTTTTCGCACTATCATGTCATTACGTGACAATCTGAATTGAGTCATTTCCTGAGCTTGGATTCAATAAAATATGTTTTTGGACTAACCAGGAAGTTGAGTTCTGGAACTTGCAGGATGTTTAAAATTCTTAATGTCAAACACAACGAAAATTAGATTTTTCAATTCATGACCCCTTTAATCAGAGAACTTTTGCGTTCCTCCAAAACTTTGCATTCTCTTGCAAATGTTTTGTCTGACTGAGCAACTTTAGCCAAATTTTGCTCTTTACCATCCTGATCACTTTCTTGCCATTGTGTAAATTAGTATGCGCATTATCCTCTCCATAGCACAATTCCGCAATTCCACATTTTGCATCTTCTGGCCGACTTTAGCAGACAAAAGTCAGGAGATCTAGCTGCAGGT
The DNA here is from genome assembly GCA_038088235.1 of Zacco platypus. NCBI lineage: Eukaryota > Metazoa > Chordata > Actinopteri > Cypriniformes > Xenocyprididae > Zacco > Zacco platypus. The sequence goes on from CM076068.1 coordinate 15,164,405, forward strand.
AACATGGAGAATAATACACATTCTTCATTTACTTATAACAGTACTGTCAACATTGAAAAAGTAGAAAGCTGGTTGAAAATCTACAGTTTAAATTACTGTACAATGTAGGCAAATTCATTTTGTAACAGTTGTAGAGTTCATGACAGGAATGACCCAGCTACTGACCAGCACAGCCTTTTTTTGAAGATTTAAAGTAGCAATTTTAACTAGAGTTGAAAGACTACACCATCTCTCTTGATTCAGACCACGCTCTGTTGTCAAACAGTGTAATGTGGTTCTGATGTGCGCTTTATGTTGCCAGTAAGCATTATGGATCCAGCATTTCCTGGGCAGTAGATGTTGATGTCTGCGTGTGGTGAGCTGGCGTGTAGGGGCTTTAGAGAGGCACCAGATGAAAATGACCAGGATCAGCACATCTGGCAGGGCTGCGCCTTTCCCTCCGTTTAATATGCACAGGAACCCGCATGGATTGGGTGTAAAAACTGGAATGAATAATTGATGCGGCGTGGTGCCACAAAGCACTTTCTTTCAGCTAATTGGATTTAAAGAGAGAGGGATAAAATATTATCATTCAGCTTGTGTGCGCTGAAATGGTCGGAGAGGTAGAGAATAATAGCATCTGCACCTCGCTCATTAATCCAGGTTGCCAACTTGTTAGAGGCTGAGTATTTGATGTTTTAAGGGGCACTGGCGCACGGTACATTCTGGCATAGATGCGAAACTCTGATTCTCTCACCGCTGACCTCCTTTACATTTAGCTGCATCTAATTTTCTCAAACTCATGACTAATGCTGCATCTTTCCCAGTGATTCATGTCACTCTTGAAGATCAATGATCTTCAGAATATGAAGGACAAAACAGGATGTAATGCCTAGGAATTAAGTTTGTTACTAATAAGCCTGAAGATGAGTACATGTCTGAATAACCGCATTTTCTGTGGACTGGCTTGGCTAGAGTGGTGCAGTCTGGGTAAAATAACGAGACTCACAAAACAGTGGGATGTAAGTGGGTGGAGAGAGAGAGGGGGAGCCAGGAGAGTGTCAGAGAAAGCCAAAATGAGAGGAGAAAACTCTGAAATGCCGCCCGACGGGCATCTTGTTTCTCTATACGTTGAGGAGATAAACAGGAGCGCATACATTGTGAGCTCTGCTGGGCTGTGAAAATAAAATCCCAGTGGACAGGAGAGAACAATTTGCAGCCATGCTCTTGTGAAAGGTTTCTTCAACATACTGGCAGGCAGGAGCATTCCATCTGTTGGCTAATAAAAAAAGAATGGAGAATAAGAATAGGGCAATAGAGACAGGACACACTAATAACACGGTATAACATCACCATGTATATTTTAGTTCAGCAACCGTAAAACTCCTGTAGATTGATTTTGAAGCAGTGTTGGTTCATCAGAGGAGGCGAGGGAGGATGAGACTCCTCAGAGATTCATTAAAAGATCACTAAAGTGATCAAATGAACTGTTGATTTCATCAATTAACTTACTAATGTGCGTAACTCGTGTGTAAAGATTTCTTTCATGTACAGTAACCCAGGAATTTAACACCGTATGAAGGCTCCTCTGATTAGTAAATTGACCAATTAGAATGGATATTCGAATGATGCACTTAGGGCTGGAACGACGCATCGACATGATAATAATTTATTACATTTATATAGCGGTTTACATATGGAAAGGGGGGGGGGGGATCTCCTCAACCACCACCAATGTGCAGCATCCACCTGAATGATGCAACGGCAGCCATATTGCGCCAGAACGCCACCACACACCAGCTTATTGGTGGAGAGGAGACGGTGAAGGAGTGAATCAGTATATGGGGATGATTAGGAGGCCATGATGGACAGAGGCCAATGGGCAATTTGGCAAGGATTTGGGTTACACCCCTACTCTTTTTGAAGGACATCCTGGGATTTTTAACGACCGTAGAGAGTCAGGACCAAGGTTTAACATCTCATCCGAAGGACGGTGCTTTTTGACAGCATAGTGTCTCCATCACTAACCTGGGGCATTAGGACCCACACACACCACAGGGTGAGCGCCCCCTGCTGGCCTCACTAACACCTATTCCAGCAGCAACCTAGTTTTCCCTGGAGGTCTCCCATCCAGGTTCTAACCAGGCTCAACCCTGCTTGGCTTCAGTGGGGAACCAGTCTTGGGCTACAGGGTGATATGGCTGCTTGTAATCGATTGTCGATTACGGACTGTTTGTGTTCGTCCCGAATCCCCTGTCATGTTTCACACAAAACAAAACTCTACAGCAGAAGCTAATGGCTAGTTTGGCAGCGCCGCTTAATAAGAGCCATACACATTTTCAAGACTCACATTCAGCGATAGTATCAAAAATAATGTCCATAACATCAGGAAGTTTGACAGCTTATTTAATTAACAAGTCCAATTGAAGTGTGAGTTCAACCATCAGATATTTGTAACCAACAAGGACTTTAAATGCTTAGTAACTGAGTGCAGAGAGTACGTTTGAGCCGCACATCTCACTGCAGTCGCGAATGAATGCAAATCATTTGTCCGTCTCGGTGAGTAAACTGAACGCATCATGATTATACAGTTCACTGTGGCTCTCACATTATATGACATGGCAGACTACCAGTTGTCCAATGCTGTTCCGTACATTCAGCGCGGGTTTGTTGAATGTGGTTGTGAGTCCTGCAAATGTGCAGATGTCAGTTCGGTTATAGAATGGTGTTGTCATGCTTGTAAAAAAAAAAAATCGATTATGTCGATGAGTCGTACCAGCCCTAGATGCAATGTCAAAAAAAAAAAAAGATATCAAATTAAATTCTGCATAAATAGCGAATCATTGTCAGGTGTAACCTTTCAAACCAATTAGCTTTCAGTATCACATTAGTGTCATCAAGCCCGCTTGTGGTTAATGTATGCTGTAAACAGGATTTGTTAAAGTAGCCTAACCTGTTTGCATTAAAATTGAGTTCAGTAATTAAAAATTTGAGTTGATGCAAAGAAAAAGATTAATTTATTCTACAGAAACTTAAAATATTGCTATCTGAACAACATTTGTGAACCAAAGCTGATTTGACAAAAGATTTGCGACGTTAAATCATGAAAATACTTTTTTTACAGTGTAGAATAACAATAAGACAAACATATTAAGAGTCAACGAATGTTATAATATGCATAAATTAGTTATACTGAACAAGCAGAGGATAAAGTTACTAAAATTATAACAAAAGGCTTGTTTATGTTGATCATAGGCTGTAAACCAGCGCTCAGCTACCATATGAGACATGGAGAGATGATCAGAAAGTGTGCTGTTTGTTGAATCTGCATGCTAGCGCAGGTTAAATTATCACTTTAATGGTATTTGTAGTACCTATATTAATAAAACGGGCTGTTATGAGTGATGATTACCTCAAAATGTACATCTGTATGCAAGTTTGAGGGACTTTAAATTAAATGCATCTTAAACTGTTGTCACCTGCCAGTTGATCATCCCTCCGCATGGCAATGTGCCATAGGTTGCCGACGCCTGCTGTAGACAAATTTGTGATATTTTAGGTTGGTGATTGGAAAGGTTAGACCACAAAAAGTTTTAATTATCAAAACTACTTTAAAGATATCAGGAAGAGATATCAGAGATACTTCCTGTCAAAATTCCCTCACAGATTGTCACTGTTGGATAAAAAGAGATTTAACAACCGAATAAAGCGCAAGGGCCATGAAAACAACAAAATCTGTTTGAACTTTCTGAACCATTAGCAAGAGAGGCAAAGAGAATTTCCATGAAGCTCTTTAGGGCCAAACTTTTCAAGTCACCCTAACGCAATAGTACTAAAATGAAATTGTCAGGTAACACTTTTCCATATTTATGAGGGCGAATGGCTGTGACTTTCTTGACCCTAATGCTTGTTTCCATTGAATTACAAAACAGGGATGACTTGCAACGTTTGTCTTCAGGTGAAGCTGAATGGGAACCATGAGAGAGCACATTCTCTCAAAGACTGACAGATTTCAAAGAGTTTACCAGTCACCTGCAGGCTGTGGGAATCACAATGAGAATCTGGATGTCTTTTAGGATGAGAAAAGAAAAGGAAGGAAAGGGAGCGCAAAACAGCGAGAGTCGCATAAAGGAAGAAAATCATTACTGAATTTACAGCAGGGAAACCTACTGGGTGAAAATCTCATGAAAACACGTCCAGGTTACATTTCACTCAAGAAATAAAAACAAAAAATACCAAGATAAAATATAAATTACTTTTGCATGAAGACAATTAAGCCTGTTTTGAAATGTGACAATTTTCCAACACATTCTCATTACTGCATTATTTTATTTATTTAGTGAATACCATTGGTGATACTTATTAAATTCACATTAGATTCTCATTACTGTAATATAATTTCTGTATTGAAATATTACCTGCATAAATTAAAGGCAGTACAAAATACTAATGTGTTATATTATAATTACAAAGTATAAAATTTTATGTTTTGCATTACAATAAAAAGAATGAGATTGTTTTTACATTACAGTAATAAAAATATTTATAAGGATTTTAATTATCCAAAATGTAAACTTTTTATTATTTGTAAAAAATATTTCTTCATGATTTTTGTGACATGGACATGTTATTGTCAGGTCTTCTGTGACAACCTTCATGGTTTTTAAAAAAAAAAAAAAAAAATTGTTTTTCGCTCTTATAATTCTTTTTTTTTTTAACTATATATGTAATTATATATATATATGTGATTTTTATTTATATATATATATATATATATATATATATATATATATATATTTCTTTTTTATTGAAATATAATTTTTTTTTTTTAAATATATTTAATAAAAATAAATTTTTATATATATTTAAAAAAAATTATTTATATATATTTAAAAAAACTGCTAAAAGACAAAAAAATGACAGTTCAAACTGGTTTCTGATGGGCTGAGTTATACGATGACAGTTATTGACATTCAAAATGGTTGTTATGGGTCTATATAGATGTTTGTTGGGGAAAATGCCATCTGACCATAGCACTGAGCACATTCACTGTTCTTTACGCCTTCAAGCATCTGGACATCTGTGTCTCTGTGGACTTTTATTAAAAGTCTTACATCATTTCATGCAGCAGCTGCTGCACTTAAATTCCCTGAGAGGCAGAGACCTTTTCATTGCTTTATTAATGTAATATCATTAATATCCTCGGAACATCTGAGTGCCTCCTTTTCAGTTTTGGGATATTTATAGTCCTTGGCAGGAGCAGGTATCACAGAGAGGAAAAGTGAGTGTGCGCCACTGAGATATACTGTATGGGAGGCGTTTGAGGCCAGGGGGGAATATTTGTCAGAAGTAAAACACAGGGAGTATTTATCTATCAAAAGGCTCAATTCTGTTTCTTCCTCTGCAGGCCTGATAGAAAAATGGCCACAATAACCATGAGCGCTTGCTGTTGGAACTTTCTGCCTCTCGTTATCTTTTTATTAGCCATCTGTGAGGTACCAAGATAAAATACTAGAGTCACAGGCTATTTTTTTTCTTCACACCAGGGTTAAAACAAGAGGTGTGCTTCATTGATTGCGATATAATTAAACCAAAAGATGGTGTTGGGGGGATCAATGCGGCTTTCACTCGCTGACAGCAACGAAGTCCACAGCAAATCAACACGGCAGCGTTTCTCCAACCGGCTTCAGCCTCATCAAACACTCATCTCGCCAACAAAAATGTGATGCATTTTAAATCAGCTGATTCCAGTCAAAAATAAAATAAATCGCTTCTAAACAGCTCCACACCAAACACTGTAAATGTAAACACGAATTTTTTTTCCACAAAAATGCTTAAATTTTACATGGACAGCCAAAGTGAAGAAATTGAAAAAAATGTTTACAAAAATCAACTTTCCAAACACATTTATTGGGCCAATAACATTAATCAAACACAGTGTATGACCATTGTAAACAATGAAACAGAAAAAAGGCATCAGCTCTGCTCCAGAAAGTGCGCCAAGCGTAAAATATTCTTTTTTTCATTTATTTTCCCTCTGATATTATTTTTTTAACTGTTTATTTGTATCTTTACATATTCATTTTCAGCATGAATAATTATATTTACAAGGCCAAGACACTTTTTTTTCACAGACAACATCACCCCGTAGTCTTCTTTATGATGGTTTTTGTCTTGACAATAAACCTGCAAGGCTGCCTCTCCCTCCTCTCCACAGCGTGAGCGAGAATAAAGATTGAGAATGCAGTTATGTTTCAAGGATGTCTCTGTAGGGTGGTTCAATGCCCTGTCCCTTTTTCCCAGATTGGTAGCAAGTTCTCCATATGTACAAAGGCTAAAAACATTCAGTTCCATCTGTGAAGAGCCTATGAAATAAATGTTATTTTTTTATTTTTTTCCCCAAAAAAAGGTATCAAAACATTTGTGTAGTTATAACTGTATGTCACTAGTTTTGATTGGATGTATGAAATTGGATTTCTTTGCCAACAGTGCAAAGTCTCTTCTTGCTGGGGGTTGTTTTTTTTCTTTACAATGTCCTGACTTATCTGGCAGGACATATGTCAGTTTTCATTCTTTACTTATCCATGAGCTTTTCTCTTCATTCTCTTCCATGTAGTTAGTGTTCTTGGGCTGGTCCACATGCAGGCTCTATTTCAGCAGCCATTCATTCACTGTATGGGGAAAAATTATTATTATTATGACGTTCTTCTCTCTTGATGATCACGCTTCTTTCTAAGTCATCATAAGATCACAGATTTTTCAAATAGCCCATATTAAGGCCTTTTCTGAACCTAATCCAAGAACCTCTTTGGTTTGCGAAAGACACTTTACAAATAACAATTGTTAATAAAGCCCGATAACATTTGGCACTCTGCGGAACAACTCAAACATTTTGAGCATGCAAAGAAACCTTAGTGTTAGTTCACCCAAAAATGAAAATAAACATGTTCATCTTCAGAAGACAAATGAAGATATTTATATAAAGCTCTTGATTCTCTTCAGAACATATGGATTAAACTGCTTGATATAAGTGTTACGATGTTTTTAATTAACTTTTTGAAGCGTCAAAGTGGTAGTTGTGTAGACTGTCAATGGAGGGACAAATCTGTTTTTTGAAGATGAATGAAGGTCTTATGGGCTTGGAAGGACATGAAAGTGAGTAAATGACATTTATAATTTTTGGGTGAACTAACCCTTTATAACGGCCATGAAAACAAATACAGTGAATATTTATTTAGACTATAAATTAATTGCAAAAAAGGCTTAAACAATTGCTTTTTAATAAGGAATTAAAATCCCTAAATGTTAACTGCTTACAGTTATTGCTCATAAAATTACATGTAGAATATTAAACTTTTTTTTTTTCCCAAAATGTATATTTTAGTCCATTATTTCACACTCATTCACTGAAGTCTGTTAAGTTGAATTCTTTCTGACATTTACACATATGGATATTAGTAGTTCGTTCGAGTTAGTTTGTTTGAACTGCTTAATACAAAGCATGTCTCATGTTTAGGACAACTTTTCCTACATCACATTTGGATATTATATCTTATGAAGTCTTATGTCCCCCAGGCTCAACTGTCACAGTGTCCTGCTAATAGTCACTGCTGCTCGAATAGCCAACACACGGCATTAATAACCAAATGTATGTTAACTTTTGAACAGTCATTAGTTTCAGTTTCAGTTCTTTTTTTATTAAGTTAAATCTGTTGTGCAGTACTAAACAACATATATCTTGCTTTTTTTTTTTTTTTTTAGTTCTAGCTCCTCTTTTTTAAGACTCTATAACAATGAGTTCATGTTCATTGTGTGGTTTCTCAGAATGACAATTTTCTCTTGAATATCACCACCTCAAGGTAAAATTTAACATTCAATTAGCCTGCAGACACCTCACTGCTCTAGCGACAAAAGAATGTCTCCCTGGTTAAGATACATGACCTCGGATGCCTAACCAACACTAATTAAATGCCTCTATCCGTTCCTTCCCCTCCAAGATATTTACATCTTTTTAACAACTCAAATGTAATAAATGAAAGGAACCTTTTTCGTATCGCTCATTTAGCCGACGGAGTGGTAAATTCAACCTCTCAAACAAATGCTGCACGACTCCGATTTATCAGTTCACTGCCATATCAAGTGTACAGGAGAATTCTCCATAATGAAATTTTGCGATAAAAGCATACTCAATAAGACTTTTTTTTTTTTTTTTTTTTTTTTCCTTGTTCAAGATGTTTTAGCGCTGAAACAATTTGCAACAATATCTCAGGTACACTGGTAGAAGCAGAAAGACCTCTTAAGATGACACTGAGCTTGTTTAAGAGTCTCAGTAAAGCAGCAGTCAATAAATGCTGCATGGTCAAGAGGAGATTACCAGTAATTATCTGAACACTTTCAACAGGAAGATGGGAGTTACCAGCAAGTTTATTTTATATCTTACACTGTTGTTCTGTGTACATGACACATTTAAGGAAATGGGTAATTATATGGTTGTTTTGAGGGTAAATATTTGCTCATAAGCTACTGAATTATTCATTTCACTCATCTAATATGTTCAGAGTGCTCGTTTGTGCTCATGTTTTTGAGTGTATAACAGTAATATGTACTTGAATCACACATTAGCTAATTATAAAACCTATTGAGCTATCTGGTTGACTACTAAACTGTTTTATGAAGGTGTTGCAATTATTTCTTTTGAATAAACATAGCTACTGCCTTTATCAAACAATAAGTCACTTATTTTTGATGCACTTTTTCCAATGGTGACCTGGAAACTAAACTGCAACTTTTACCAAATGACTTCAGTGAACTTGTTCATCATGACCAAAAATGTTATACTGCTTTGGAGTCCGTTTTGTTCTGGAGAAGTAAATGATGAAAGCTGTAGAAATGCTTTTAGTTTTGTCTCTAATTCAAAGCGGGCTGAGAGATCACTGGATGAAGCACAGAGACACTGACCTCGGTACTGCAGCTTCTGTGCCCTGTTGTTGGGGCAGTCCTTGCCCTGCATGCTGAAGTTGATGTTGGTGCGGATACAGCGGTTGTTCAGAGGCTGTACCGGGCGCACGTTGTCACTCATGCTGAGGAATATCTGCGAGGGCTGGTTCTGACTTAGCAGTCGCATGGAGTGCATCTGTAAGGATGACACAGACGGATCAGATGTTTTATTTCGACTCACTGATGGCAGGTCACGCAATTCTCTCGCCGCCAATTCATTCCCAAAACAGACCCGCATCAAAAAGCAACGAGATAGCTACGTGAGAGTGCCATTCAAGAACAGATTATATTTCATATCACCAAAACAGTATTTCTTCAGTGTCAAAAGTGACACATTCTGCCTTTTAAGAAGCACGGCGTTTGCTGAATCCATAATTCTTTGATCAAGTAAATAAATATTTACTTGATTCTATTTTTTGTTTACTATTTTGAAGTTCTAAGGATATTCAGTAAGTCAACTACTGCATCTTGTTGCAGCTTTTTTATAATAATCTGCTTTTTTTAAAAAGTCAAGAAGACCATCAAGCAGTGCTATGGATGACATGTATTATTGCATTTTTTTCTTAAGTTTAAATAAGCTTTACAGTGAAAATATTTTATTGTTAGGTCTCATTCGCCCTTTTTCCAGCATGCATTTGTACATGAATAATTAATATGGTTGCATCTTGTGAATGTTTTCCAGTTTTATTTACACTGTTGTTGTGTTGATGAATTTGTGTCTTGATGTTTGTGTGGCACTTAAGCGAACTTTTAGAAAACATTAGATAGATTAGATATTGATTAGTTCAGACAATATTGAACAACCATCGTCATAGAACTAAAAGTAAAACTGAAATGCTTTCATATAACTTCTTAGAATTACTTAAAGGGTTCACCCAAAATTTCTGTCATTAATTACTCAACCTCATGTCGTTTTAAAAGTGGTAGCTGGATAGACTGTCAATGGAGGGACAGAAATCTCAGATTTCATTCAAATATCTTCATTTATGTTCCGAAGATAAAATTTGGGTTTGGAATGACATGAGGGTGAACAATTAATGACAGAATTTAAATTTTTGGATTAACTAAGACTTTAATCTAAATGGGTAATTACTACAGGGATGGCAGCATAAGAAATTAAGTCGACAGATTTACTTAACTTTTTTTTTTTTTTTTTTACAGTTTATGTTGATTTACCTGCATCTTTGTGACGTAAATTGGCTTGTTCATCAGAATCCACGTTGCAGTCTCGTAGCATGGTGGGATTGTCATAGACCCTTCGTAGGTGATAAAACTCGCTGTCTCTGGATAGACCTCCTCGATGTTTAGCCCCGAGAGAAGGTATGCATCATCTCCACACACACACACACAAAAAGAAACATAAGTGTTGTTTCTTGCCGATTAAAAATCTAGAGAGCCATTTCACAAGCATGAATTTGTCATTTAAACAATATAAATGGAGTACTTTCTAAACCCCAAATTTAATGTATTAACAAAAGAATGTCTTGAAATTGTCCAGACAACAAAAGCAAAGCAGAAAGCAAAAATGGTAACCTGAAAGTCTTATCTTTACTTGTCAATTGTTTTCAGTATTTATGCTTTGCCTTTGATTTGTTGGGTGAATGGTGACAGCGCATGTTATTTTGACTTCACAATAGTGGGCCAACATGAGATAATGCGGCACTGAATTTGAGGAACAGCAATATTGAACCCACCTTCCACTGACAACAGACAAGTAATAAGTTCCGACTCACATCAGCCAGAGGAAATAGTTCGTTATTCTCCCTCCATCCCATTGATTACCACTCTATCTCAATCTCCCCACATGTTTGCAATTCCGCCAGCGTCATTGCGCAGAACTTTGATAGCTTTGGTGGCATAAATAATTCCTTTTGGCTGTGGAGGAGGGGGGATACGTTTGAAAAATACATGTGCTAGCTCCACTGCCGGTGCAGAGAGGGCTGGTAGTAGTGAGTTTCCGAAGATTCAACCTGGAACGGAGCGGGAGTCTAGAGAGGCAGAGTGGGAGGCTCTGACAGCTGTCAAAGCCAACGCTCCCCTGGCTTCCCCCAGCAGTGCTGTTGAGTCCTCCCTGAGCTCAGCTCGCCACTGGGGGTCAGAATATTTTATCTATTCATCCGCTCTTTCCCCACCCCTATTAATTCAATTATGAAGGCCTTTTTTCAAAAGTCTCTCTGGTGAGTTAAAGGATAATGCCACTGAACATTTTCACTACAGTGCATGTCAGCGTCGACCATGAAATATTCCCAAACTAGAAAGTGGCCTGAGTTCTCAAGGATGAATACACTTGTCTGGTGTCAATCAATTAGCATGAATTACAATTTCTACAACAATAGGCAAAGAATCTCAGACCACACAATTTCCAGCTAGAAGCTATTTATTTGTCCAAAAATGCAGAAATAAGTTGTAACACTTCTCATTGGCTGTTTTGTTGATGGATTGTGTAGAGTTTTTCTCTGTTTGTGCTTTCTTTCCAAATACTCTGAACACCATAAAACGCTACAAGCGGACTAGTGAAAGTGAGTTTTCCTGTTCAGCATGATACTTACTGTTCTCAAGAACCTCTGTAGTCCCATTTTGACATCTCTTAGCAACAACCTTTTGCAAGACATTTTAAAATAAATCACTTGTGTTTACCACAGACCTGATTTCAGGAATTTGATGAAAAACCCATTCAGAAAACCCACTGACAATGGATCCGGAAAAGCCAAAGTGCTAACTCATTTCTGGCTTTTAGGACTCTTTAGGGTTCTTTGTCCAGTTTTTGTTGTGGGCGGGTACAACAAAAGGCTGTGTATCTTGTTGCGATATTCAGTAAGGAACAAAAATAATTACTTGTAGGACACAAAGCAACAGTATTGTTATGTATTTGGTTAAAAGTTAAATTTGAACTTAAATTAGTTTTTTTCAAATTACTACTTTTATTCAGCAAGTAACAGTACAGACTCTTATATTGTTATAAAAGATTTCTAATTTTTTTTTATTATTTTCTATTCACATTTGGCTTCCATAAAAACATTAAAAAGCTGTTTTCATAACAATAAGAAATGTTTCTTGATCACCAAATCAGAAGATTAGAATGATTTCTGAAGAATCATGTAATGCTGAAAATTCAGCTTTGCCAACCCAGCAATAAATAAGTTAAAAAAATAGGAAGTTATTTTAAATTGCACATTATGGTTTAAAATCTGATTATAATTATAGGTATTTGAATGGACAAATCTGATTTCAAGTACGGATGTGACGTATGTAGCATCTGCACAAAATTGAGTCTGAATAAATGAAGTCTTTATGTAATATTCACTATGTAGTGAATAGCTAATGAGTAAACGAGGCAGAAGTGTTGGACACAGTATATGCATGAATGCGTAACATGCCTCTGTTTATTTTCTCATGCGTCTCATGAGTCAGCACCGCCGCAAGATGTGATGATAAACATAAGCAGAGGCAAAAGTTTTCCCCGCCAACATCTACTCTCAGATCTCACGGTGACGCTTGCATCATAACGCCAGCAACCATTGAAGATACACCTGATATTGACTTCACTGCCTGAACAAACAAGTCTGATATAGTGTCAAATGGTCAACAATATATATATTTCTACTTACTCTTATATGTTATTCTTGTGATGGTGTCTCTGTTCAACATCCGATTCAGAAATGAATTTGAAGTCTCTGATATCTGAAATGGAACAGAAGTCAAGAGAGGAAGGGTGGAACAGTGAAAACAGATGAGAAGGACAGAATGATAGACAGCAAAAGAGAGAAGAAGAGGAGGAGGCAGGGGGAAAGTAAAGAGAAACAGATTATTAGTGACAACTTTATTTCTAAATGGCAGACAACATGGCAATTATTTCTAAACAAAGCAACAAACATCTCAGGGGAAGTGTATCTCCCAGTCATTCAGTTTAGAATGTAAAGACTGAGGTGTTAGAATCACGTCTCTTGAAATTTACTCAATCCATTAAGGCGCTGAAACTGTTTTTACTGCATTCAAATGCGTCAGGATGAACCCAGCGGTGTTCTGTAATTAAATGACACCTGATAGACTCACTTGACACACTGGCGTCTTTGCAATGAAAACTATAGATGAGCTCCTCAAAAAGTGGTTTTTAGAAAGTAGTGAGAGCAATAACGGAATCAACGAGAAACATGGTTACCATGCTTTTCTTTGACTCCACTTTAGTTGTTAATTTGAAACACTTTCAATCTGAATGATTACAAGAAATGTGCCTCGTCACTACAACACAAATTGCTTCACTTTTGACCTCCTCATTGAGTGAAGTCTGAGGCTTAAATGTCTTAGTCTCATCATTTTGAGACTTTCTGTGATATAACCTGGGGCTGCAGCTAGCCATTATCTCTTCCAAGAAATAATTAGGGTTGCCTAACACAGCGTCTGGAAAAAAAAAAAAAAAAAAAGCTTTTACTATCCCTCACAACTAATGTTTTTGCCTTGCTAAGAATACTGCAATTCCTAACACCTTTGCAATCCATACAAATAGCTGTTTATTCCACAAACAAAATGGCTGGCTTCTCCTCAGCCTCCTCCATTTTGTGTCTGTCCCTCCAATGAGGGTAAATTTTCTTGGGATTCTTTGCGTCAAACTCATAACACTTATGGGAGTCCCTCCTGGAGACAACGTAACAGGGGACACAGCATGGGGTACCTCAGAAAATGGCTTTGGGAATGACGTGTCACAGAGAAAATAAGTGCAAGAAAATAGGAGTGAATTATCAATGTTCTCAGTCAGATCACTGAAAACAGGACAGTGAACGGTGTATAGTTTCTGAACAGCATAAAACTAAAGTTTCTGCTATACATGGTTCATATCCCATATACATGTATCAGGATTTTACAGACTAACAATAACTTCAGAAAGGCTATAGTATATTCCCACAATTTAAACTTTATGACCGATAATAAAAATTCTTAAAACAAGTGCATTTCATTTAAAAAAAAAAAAAAAAAAAAAAACTTCTCTAACAAACTGCTGTATTTCTACTTCAGAAATCATCATCCAGATTTTATATATTTCAAATAATTAGGTTTTATTAGTAGCTAGTAACACCAGCAAAACAAACCTGTTACTTTGTCTAGCTGGGCAATGACACCATTTTCTTTGGGAGCTGCTGTGCAGCCAAAATTATTTGCCAATTATTAATGTAAAGCTGCTTTGCCACAATTTGCATTGTAAAAAGCGCTATATAAATAAAGGTGACTTGACTTTGACTTGTCAACCTGTTTGCTTTTCTTCAATAGATAGAACTGATATTTGGAATGTGTTCTCAAACCCAATCTTAATCCAAAATAGGGATACACAATATATTGAAATTATCAAAATGTACATACGACTATATGCATATTGCAACAGCTTGCGATATCTAAATGATTTTAATAGGCTACTTCAAAAGGTTGTGAAAAGTCAAAGTTTTAGGTCAATCCATATAGCAAAGAACAGACTGGGCATGCAACTATTACATATATGTGACTTGCTTGCTTGAAGTGTTAAGTGCAATAAGCTGCAGAAAACGACTCGTTACGGTACTCGCGCTGTCCGACACACAGAAAGCCACCTCTCAGACAGTGTGCGATCATGAATTCAGTTCTTTCGCCGCTTATTGCTTTCGGACGGTCAAATACACACGCAGTTGTCAAAAAGAGTATTCATTAGGGGTGTAATGATTCACTGGTTTTCCTGATGCAGCGATAACAAATCTTGACAATGCATTTGTAACGATTTAAAATATGTATTTTTGAATCGTTGATTGGTCAATGATCAATTTAAAATGATTTCTATTAGAAGAGGCTTGGTCGAGCAAGATTTAATTAGTTAGGTTAGTCGCAGAAAAAAAAAATCTCCACAGGAAGTGGTGAAGTTCATGAGGGAGAGATTGTTAATGGCAGGAAATCCAAACATTCGCATATCATTCATCGACTTCATCACTTGAAACATGTAAGTAGTAGCAAAGTCCGCTCGCTCTAATGTGAGCCTAGTCCTAGATCAATGTGCACTTTTATTAGGTGCATATCCAAGTGTTTGTGTGGAGAGCGCGCTTATTGTATGACATGGCGGCAACGGTGCGATCACTTTTGCATTTTAAAATATTCCATCATTTTAGTCATACAGATGATGCAAACTGTAAAGGGTCTACTTTTATTTCTGTAAACTTGCAATAACAGCAAAACGTTGTGTATTTGTAAAACAATGAAACAATCAGGATGCGCTTTATCTCTGTCTCAGTGAACTTGAGCACAAAATGAACCGAAACTCAGTGTATACTTGCTTCACAAACACAAGAAATGCATCTATAGAAAGCTTGAAATGTCTGCTTTTAAACGAACCAATTCTAATGAAACATAACTATTCTCAGATTATGTAATCCGTATGAAACATTCACTACTGCAGAGATGTCGGCATCGTTGTGCAGCTGAAAAAAGTCGAATAGAAAAGTCTTTAGTGGGGGCAGCCGTAGTATTCATGTAAACACAATCAATTATGTCTCAAGTTAATGCAAACAGTTGTGAAAAATCGTATGTGCATCAATAGGATCTGTGCATGTGGTCTTAAAGTGACAGCAGACTAATTCAGTATACCTGCTGCTGTCAAACAACAAAGAAAAAGAGAAACTCACTCTTTGCTCTTGACTGAATAACTCACATTAAATATGCACAGTTTTATTTTTTTTACATTTGATTATTCAGTTTCTTTATTGTTCTTACTTGAATGCTACGGTTAGATAGATCTAATGTAGCCCTACCTGAAAAAATTAAAGCACTGCTTATTTCATTTGTATCCATTTTATTGTATTTGTTATTAAAAATAAAAACAAAGGGGAATTGGTAAAAATAAAAAACTTATTGTTCACCCATAATTTCAGGTGTTTTTGTTTACCTGGATATTCTTGATGTAACTATATGTTACCAAGTTGAGCAAAGAGTTGTTGGTATTTATTTTTTTAAATTGCTGTTAAAATGACAGATGTGTGACATTTCCTTTTATGTAATGATTCTTTTCCCAGAAAAAATGTGAAACATTGCTTATATCATTTTCAGTTTCAATAATGCTTTAAATTGATTTTAAAGCATTATTGAATCACATACCATATTTTTCTTCAATAATTTTCCTCAATAATCCAAGTTATATTTAGACATAGTGAGTGAGATCCCAAAACACAGACACCAGTGCATTATTGTATGTAAATACATACAAATTTACTCATAAAATATCATCAATGCTCAGATATCCTACCATCTTTCTAAAGCATATGGAAATCTCTGTATTACTCCTATAGATTGAGTCAGTGAGCATGAATTAGTCACCTTCCATATGGACAGACAGCAGAGGTGACTGGACCAGGATCACGTCCAGGGCAGAGAGGACTCAGCCTGAGAGTGACACTGGACGGGTTAATTATCTTAGCTTGAACTCTTATCCTGAGGGAAAACATTAGGTAATGGTCTTCCCACAGTCCTCTAATAAAGCAGGGGAAAGTTATTTCATACCCGTGTCCTTCCAGAATGACTGGGAGATGCACAGTTAGTTTGACTGTTGTCTTCTAATTGCATGGCTAATTGACTCTCTTCCCCTATCCATTCCTCCAACCACCCATCCATCCATCAATTAAATGAATGTGCTCACTCAAATTGAGCAACAAATTGAGAAATAAATGTTGTTCTTTTGAACTATCAAAGAATCATTCAAAATGCATTACAGTTGCCATAGAAATATTAAGCAGCACAAAAATATTCTGAGAAATTTATTATAATAAATGTTTCCTGAGCACTAAATCAGAATGATTTCTGGAGTAACGGTTGCTGAAAATTCAGCTTTGCCATCACAGGAATAAATTATGTTTTAAAATTAAAAGCAGTTATTTTAAATTGTAGTAATATTTCATTGTTTTTACCACATCTCTGAACAAATAAAATGCAACCTTTGTGAGACTTCTTTCAAAAAGGTGTAATAAAATAAAATAATTGTGCATTACTTATTGTTGTTATAAGCATTCTTAAATGGGATTAATTGTGTACAACACTAAGAAAGCAAACATACCGATTTGGATTTTGTGAATAAGTGAATAAATTGTAACTACTGAGAAACAAACATGTGAGTCTGTGTTCAAACTGCTGTAGGGAGATCAGCTGAGATTACACAATGAAAATATTCAAGTTTGAAATACTTTATCTGTGCATTCAATTTCAATGTTAAGTGTATGATCATTACTCACCTTCATAAATATAGACACTATCACCAAGCCATTTGGACTCTTAGCAGCTTCTGTGTAGTTTGTGTACAGTTCATGGTTGTAATGTATAAGCTGCACCTGTATAATTGAAAAAGACAAAATGGGCAATTATATGGTTTTGACTTTGTTCAGTGAAAGAAATGCCTCCCTACTTCTCTACTTGCTCACTATGAAGGACAAAAGAGCATCAGAATCAATACATGGCAAAAGGAAATCTTTGCTCTCCCCCCCCACATAAAATAAAACAACTGCGTCCACGTCAACTGTGTGTCAGCTGTATGCAGGTGTTTAGTCCAACTTTCTGTTGGATTGTATAAAAGCATAATTAGAAATAATTACTCATTGATAATACTTTGGGTGGTAATTACAGAAAATCCAGTGGAGATTTAATCCTACAACCTATTTTCAACTCCTATAAATGTGGAAAATAAATATGCGACCGTTTGAGCTGAGAGTCTGTTTGGATAACAGCCGAAGTTTTTGTCATTACAGATGGCTCTGAATCACAATCACAGGTAAACAGCTGCTTCTGTCTTTGTTTGAACATGTCTGTCAAATTTAAATTCGAATTCATTGTGAAGCACGGCTAATCTTCCTCCGGTGAACCGCTTGAGCGCACACTGTCCCTGTGAAAGAGCTTTAAAACTTGGGGAGTTTAGATTGTTGAAAGGGACACAATTTCTTCTCCGTGAACTCCACAGAAAGGTACCACAGCCAAGAAATGTACAGATTACCTTGAGCAGAGAACAATTATTGTAAAATAACTTTTTCTAACTGAAAAAAGTGTCTCCAAGGTATTCTTCTACAGAACACTGTAAACAATTTGAGGAGCATGTAGAGTTGCTGGGAGCAGCATCGTACAATCTTTAGTCAGAATGAAGAGATCAATTCTTTACCAAGCCCTTTTTAGCCTGCTGTTTTTTGTTTTTTTTAAAGTAGTAAATTAAAAACTGTGGCTGGTAGTAATTATGAAATATGCAAAAGGGAGAGCCAGGGAGTGACAGATCGTCTATAAACTTAATCAAGTGTGGAGGAATGCGATTACAGAGCGAATGTTAATTTGATTAGATTTATTTATTTATTTATTTGGAAGCCAGTTCTTTCCCTAAACTCTTTAACCAGAGAGAGTGTGAAAGCTAGTCTGCAGCGATTGAAATCCAAACTTTTATACACGGCTGACATCATAGCCTCTCTAAGAAGTTGCATTATAGGTCCGAAAAGCTGAAATGCTCATCTCACTGAATCCATTGGTTCTGTGAAATCTGCGGATGGTGGAGAGGTGTTGAACAGTAGCAGAAAATGTTCAGTGCGTCTTTGCACACAGACGTATCTGTCAGACCGTGAGAGGAGAGGTGTCTCTGCTTCGATGGGAGACAGCTTATGCCTCTGGTGGGCCCCCTGACAAGCTCTTTATTGTGTGATAGCTGGCTTAGGCCTACCATGGGCGAAATATGAAGACAGCAAGTCGATAGCAAAAAGAGGGGTGGACAGCGCTAACAGGGCAAATGAAAAGCAGTCGTCTGGAACCCCCATCCAATAGCGGATGCGATCAAAGCAAATAAAAGGAAAGCCCGGGAGTATGGAGAACAATCGTATTTGATTACATTAAAATGTCCTGTGAAGGAGCATGTAGCTGGTGAAACCCGACAGACTGGCGCTCAGCTAACTTGACTGGTTTCTGCTTATAGCATGGTATCCGAATGTAGCAGTGCAGTGTTTTAGCATGGTTTGACTTGGATGGGACATGCCAAAGAGGGCTGTTAGGTAAACTCATTTCTTTTTATTAATAATATAATAAAGAGAAATTAGTTATGGTGGAAATTTTATGATTTCCGATTTTATGCTTCACTTTTTAGATGGCACTTTGCTATATTTAGGACATATGAAAATGGGGTTTTAATGAGCAAATATTACCATCACTGTTCAGTGCTTAGATGCCACAGTTTGTGTTATTTTGCTACCATTGATAATTAGAAATTAATGAAAGGGTGAGAGTGGGATCTAAAACAGAAGTGTGGGTTGTTAGACAATTCTGGATATCACTGGATATGGGTGTTTATTAGTTGTAAAATATATTTTACATTTATGCTGATTTTCAGTGTTTGAGACGATTCAAATGTAGATTATGCCTAGATTCAGCCTATGATACTATGTAGTAATAAAATGCATCATTGCAATGTTATATATACATAAACTGAAAGTCAGTCGGGTCCAAAATCATAATGGTTCTCGTTGGCTTTTATTGTATCGGTTTTTTTTTTCTTTTCTTTTTTAACAAAATATACTTTTTTCTTCCATAGACAATGGACAATGGTAAACGACGACAAAATGTACATTTTTGGGAGAACTGCCGCTTTAATATACCTAGGAGTGATGGCTAAAATGCTAAACGTGTATTTTCCCAGAATGATTAAATGGTTTGAGAGTCACTGAAGCAAATGAAATGGAAACATAACAGACAAATATTAAATATATGTGGAATGCTTTCCAGTTGTTTTCATGCTACTAAGAGTATCTGAAATGCAGTACATTTTTTCATTTGCTGTTTTACTTTTTTCCAAGGGGAAATAAAGAATGGAGGGAAACCACCTAGGCCGAATTTTAAGTTTCTGAGAAACACCTTGAATATTTTAGCACTCATTGTATCTCTGGTGTTTCATTTTCAGCTTGTGAGTAAGACTGCCCATATCAGATTTGTAAGAATGAGGCATGCATTAACTCAAAGGTGTTGCAATGCATCTGCAGAGAGGCAACTTCCCTCTGGGTGCCATGAGCATCAGTCAAACATAATCTTTTATTACTATAGAACAAATGAAAGAAGAGGAAGGCAGACGTGTTGAATGGTACAGAGACCGACATCCAAATAAAGCTTAAAAGCGTGGCTGCATCTGAATGCAAAACAGTGACTGGTTGGGAATGTGTTTGTCATTTTAAGTTGTAAGATTCTTCTTCTCCATTCTCTTTTCAAGAACAGGCACCGGCTCATTTGGTTTAATTACTTTCTTGTTTTATTTATTTATTTATTTATACAGAGCTATTCTTGAATATGAAGAAGATTGCTCCCGAAGGCTCTTTCATAAAAATGATGTCATTTCCTTGCATTTTTAGTTACATGGCACTGGTAAAAAAAACAATGACCACAACCAAAAAACCTATAGCTGCACATTGAAAAATGCTTGTTAAATTTCAAGATTTCAAATATTTTGTGGCAACAAACAGAATGCAGAACTGTAATGCAAATATAAATGTAAGTAGAATTAAAATGAACTGAAATTCAACTAACTTCAAATTACAAATAACAGTCATTTTTAACGTGAAAAGTATAGATTATCCTGACTTTAAACGGGGCCGATGCTACCTATAGGCCTCATAGAGGCAGAGCTTCCATAACCGTAATATCCATATACGCTAATCCACCAATCAAGACGGGCAGCAAAATACTAGGTTTTTTAATCTGTGTATCATTCGCTGATCAAGAATTTGGCCAATAAATGAAAAGGGGAATTTCATTCCTGCCCACATGTAGAGCTCAAATATTCAAGCTGCTTATTCATTTTCTATCCCTGGACGTAAAAATGAAAAATCAAGCCAGATTCTTTTTTTTTTTTTTAAATGAAAAAGGCTGTTTTCTCATTTTTCTACTTTCAATATTAAATCAAAAAATGAATGATATACAAATTCTTTTTGTCCAATGAATATAGATGAATTGTCACTCACTTGTAATGAAACCAATTAATGTCACCATTTTAAAATGGGTCCCACCTTCTGAATGTATGAAAAACGATTAAAATGCAACTTTTCAGCAGCTCACTGACTTAAGTCATTGAATTATGATGGAGCGAAACATGAATACATCCTTCGGGGTTGCGAAGCGAAAGGCTAAACAGGCACGCAAAGAAGTGCAGCTGGTAATGTAGGTGTGAGAGTTGTCATGAGTGTCTAAAATGCATCTTTTAGGCATCTTTGTTGGTTTATTATGAGTTTAAAAGTGTGAGGGTCGACAATGCTTCCAGACTGTTAGAAACTTTGAATTCACACTTACGACACTGCGTCAGGAGCTGATTAGCAAAATAGGCTACTGAAGTAAAAGTTTGTATTCAAAGTCAAAGAGCAAACGCTCTACAGCATTTTAATGTTTCCTCAGTACCTCAGCTGTCTATATCTTCTAAACTCTGAAAATGATTACATTACTGCTCTAACATAACATACAATTTCAGTTTTTAAATCATAAATTTTTTTTATTTTTGTATTTTTTTTTATTAGTAGTTTGTCTCTTTCAATTCCACTAGCAGTAGATTATAGTGCATAATGTTACATCTATATTGAAGGGTGAAATCTTGTCCATACCCAGAAGGAGCAAACACAACAAAAAAAAGACGATTTTGCTTCACATCTGGTATGATAAAAAGAGACACTCTTATTGCATGTTCGTGCATTTTGAGGGCAGAGCAATGAAGGGTTAATGTTTGGGTTAATTTCAAATATCAACGTGTTCAACAACGATTGAGAAATTGCATTCTACGCCTTTTAAAATATAATTTTTTTCTGTGAGGCCAAAGCTTTTCACCAGCCAGTTCTTAGCATCACATGATCCTTCAGAAATCATTGTAATGTGCTGATTTGTTGCTCAAGAAACATTGTTTTCTTATTAATCTTGATAAAAATAACAATGTGGATTCTTTGATGAATTGAACATTTAAAAATTTATTTGAAAAGTATATCTTTTGTAACAATACATATTGTAAGTATTAGGGGTGTAACGGTACACAACACTCACGGTTCGGTACGGGTTCGTATAGCAGGTGGGGAGAGCTAAAAATTGCTTTTTCTTTTCAGTTACACTATTTTAAGGTGTCAGTATTACAGTGTAATTATACATTTAAGTACTGAGTAATAATTAACTGCATGTACTTACTGTAGGGTTAGGGTATGGGGTTAATTGCATGTAATTATGCATAATTTCTAGTTATTACTACAGTAACTAAAAGTAACATGTTTAACAATGACACTGTAAAATAAAGTGTTACCCTTTTTTAAAACTGGTTTACTGAACAAAGTGTTTTTGTCTTTAAATATATTAAAATTAAATTATAACAAAGTTTAAGGATGAAAAAAATATCTCTGCTAATGCTATTAACTACGTAGGGAGGAACAATGCTACTATAATATTAAAGGTTAACAACTGAGCCCAAAGTATTAGCCTAAATTCAATCGCTATATGCAAACATGTTAGCTGCACATATACTGCATATACAACTTCTAAATTTAATTATAAAATTGTTTTACTCCAATTTGTTGTTGAAATATATCATTTATACACAGTGGCTGTCATTTTCACAACAGGTTTATTTAAACATACATTAAACAGGTTAAGTAAAATAAGAAGTAGTTTGTATATAGCTTAATACAGTGCATATATTAAGCGAAAGAGTTCATTTCTCAGGAGAACTAACAAGCAGTGGACACTGAATTTTATAACCGTAATCACCTTTTGCATAAATTATTCAGTTTTAATTTTCTAAAAAGTTTGTTAATTTACTTGAATCTTTTCTTCTCGTTCTCAGTTAGTAAAAATTGATATTTATAAATCTAATTCACTGTGTCTATCAACTCCCACAACAAAGCGGCATTTTCTGTTTAAAACTCGTGATTTGTTTCTCATTAAAAGTAACAAAATATAGAGCTTATTGCGATTACTGGTGGTTAGGCTACAACTCTGTTTTCATCGTGTATTGCCTTCGTCAAATTGAAGTGTTCCCAAACAGGAGACCTTAATGGACCGACACTGTTCGGTACGAATACTTAGAAATACTTAGGTATAATAAAAATCAGTTACACTTTATTTTAAGGTGCCTTTGTTACACTAATTATACATTTAAGTACTGAATAATATTAAGTAACTACATGTTCTGACTATAGGGTTTAGTTTAGGGTTAGTTGCATGTAAGTATGAATAATTTATAATTATTACTATTGCAACATATGTAACAATGACACTAAAATAAAGTGTTACCTAAAAATCTTATTGAGCCAGAACTGTTGTATACAGTTGTATACTTCTGTTGAGTCCTGCACTAACCAAGCAACTAATGATGACAGCTTTCACCAAATACAGTCAACATAAATTAACTGAATTACAGCAGAAGAGAATGTAGATTTGGCTACTGTTGTCTATCGTGAGAAGTAATGGTTTAAACGGGAAAGAGGGAAAGACAGAGCTGGCCTTGGTGCTCAGGTCATGCTTCACTTTGCCCTGATAGACTGTAGACACTGTAGTTTTATTATTGTTGGATTATCAGGTGGCTGCTGTGGAGGGGGGGAAGAAATTATAATCATTAATTACTGAGGATTTGCCTGTCAAGATCACACTTATTTTGCTGCCACACAAATCGTCGGTCTTATTATCCTCAAAGAGAAATGTCAGGACTTCACTGACTGGAGACTTTATCAAATGATGGAGGCCGCAGTGCGGTGCATGCTAAATGTACACTGCGAGTGTAATTGAGATGCTTTTTTCCATTGTTATGGCTCTGGTTAGTGGGAGAATGAGAACAGTAAGTCATCAGCAATACAGTTTAAACAATTTCAGCCAAAAATATTTCTGTTTTTCAGTATGTTAAGAAATATTGTTCAGCAGGGTGCAACCATTACTGGATCATAATATGATGCAAACCATGTTAAACATTTCAAGAAATGCATGCTCTGAGGCATATTATAACTGTTTGTCAATGCATAAAAACCTACGCCATAGAGTTTTGCTTAAAGCATACACCCGCTGTTGACCTATGAGGCCTTCTCTCTTTACACATTGCTCTTAAATTGTGACCTTAAAAGATCAATAGACTGCTGAATACTCGCAGCTACTGGTGCTTTACGATCTGATCTGTATCCCACTCATGACGTAGGACCAGAGCATGTGAGCGTGAGTGGAGCGGCTAATGTTCCTCTAGAGCGGTGAGCGCCTTTCTGAAGATTCCGCTCCGCTCACTCAGTGTGCTCAGGGCTGCTCGCTCAACCCAGAATTCCCTGAACATCAAAGTTAAGAACGAAGAAGGAGCCCTAGACCTAATTGACGCTGCAAAGTTCTTTTTACGAACAAGTACGAACAAGAACTTCGTTGTGATTACAACGAAGTTCATGTTCGTACTTGTTCGTAAAAAGAACTTTGCAGCGTCATAGTGTTAATGAACATCCCGACACGTCCATGCTGCCATGAGTGCCGTTTAGATTATTAATAATGCGATGCCCGCTTTCCTCTCAGTAACAAAAACACAACAAATATGAAAAAATCACCTGATCTGATCATAGCGATGTAGATGTTTGCACCAGCTCTGCGATTCAGTACTCTCCAGTTAAGTCACGTCACGTTTATTTATAGCCTACCACTTTATAATATAGCTTATAGCTTTAAAACCACAAATATCACAACTATCTATAGGCCAGCTGTAATTGAGACATGTATTCAAGAAATTTATTAAAACAGAAAGACATTGTTTGGCCTCAAAGGCCGTTCGTTTGTTACGCACTTAATTCCGCAAACGATGTTATTGGTTTTCTTCTCACGTAGGCCTATTAAATCCAGGCAATTGGTTGATGAAACATTGATTAAAATGAACATACGATTTATACAAAATTAAATTCACTTTAAAGAAAGGCTTTCTACAAAAAACTTATTTGAAACTTAAATGAAGTGGTCAAAATCACGTCTAACCCATGGCATCTCTCCCAATAGATTGCACATCTTATGATGTAGGCCCAGTGTCTCACTTATGCTGTTCATTTTTCAAAAATACCAGATGAAATTAAAAAAATAATATTATAATATTTAAAACATAAATATGAATCTAAATAGGCTATGTTTTCTTTAACCCTGTTCAACGAACACGCGGCGCGTTCTGATGGATTTTTCCTTAATGACAGCGGAAGCAACTCCGTCATTTTTGGCCATAAAGATTAGTTAAAGACAACTATTAAGGGTCTACTTTTATTTGTGTACAGTCATAATAACATCAAAACCTTGTGTTTTTGTAAAATAAAGAAAATAAACGGTGCGCTTTCAACTGTGTATCCACAGGAATCTTTCTGAAACTCAAAAATGAACTGAAACTCAGTGAATAACCTACTCATCACACAAACAGGAACTATACGTCTAAAGAAATAAAAAACAAATATTATCCTGCAATGTAATCTGCCTAGCTCAGCTAATTATCATTAATGTGATCAGGCCATCTATGCAAAATAGTAAACGTCCCCGACAATGCATTAAAAAGCATCAACAAAGGCTATAATACCTTCAGTACATGGAAATTTCATGTTGCAGCGGAATTTGAGCGAATGTCTTTTTACCGGTGAGCGTGAGCGATACATGAGTGGAGCGTTCGCTTGGGCCGTGAGCGATTGAGAGGAGCGCGCTGGCATTGAGCGGAATATTTTCACACCCCTCCGCTCACATGCTTTGCGTAGGACACACAAGATTCAGAAACTCACCTCCCCAGAGAAAGCCTGGCCGTTGAGGAGATGCTCAGAGCCCTGTCCATCCTCACTGCCAAAGTGTAACCTGATCTCCTCAAGACGATGGCTGTATGTCATTGGTCCACCCGAGATGTTCACCAGGTGCTCTTTGTCCAATCGGAGTGATACATGACGACCAGTGTTGTACATGGTCCCTCCCACCTATAGAAACAAAACAAAACATATGGTTGAAAAAAGTCCCCAACAAATTTAACCGAGAACTACTAATCAAATAAATGAAAAGAAAAGACCAATGGCATGTCCCGACATTTTATTGAGGTTACATGTGGGGCACAGACTCATTCAAGGGTGGTTTTTCTGATTAATAATGTGCTAGTCTTAGAAAAGGTTATGTGCTAAATGAGCTAGAAAGGGTGCCAAGTTAAAAGCCAGATGGCAACCAGCTGCAAAATAACGACTACTTGTTGGCTTTAGCTAAAAAATAACATACTTTCCACTTCAATTTAATCCAAAAAGACTATCTGGTTTTACTGAAGGTCCGTTCTCTGATTTGGGTGATGGGATAATTTTGGGGAGTATGCTAATCAAATTTTAGGGGTGACTAGAGCCATCACAGCCATCTGGACAAATCCCTGTAAAATAACATTAAGTTTCCTGATACGTATCCCAGGTGTTGATTTATATTAAAACTACAGATTTCAACTTTGTTATATGATGGGCACATTAAAAATGCCTTAAACGTTTAGTTTTCTTTTTTTCTTTTACTGTACAGTATATACAGATTTTATTGTTTATCCCTTGTCCTAGACTTTTAATCTTAAAATAAGAAATTTCATCATACAAATTTAAATGATATAACAATTTTTCAAAAGTCCCTGTTGTTGTCCCTTTATCGCGTTAAATACTTATTTTAGTGTCATTTTCAAATCAAGCTACATTGAAAGGTTGAAAATATTATTTCATTATATGTACATAAAATTGCCAAGCTTTAATAGCAGTCTGTAAGAAAGGATTCTTCCATTTTATTCTAAAAAAAACATATTTAAAATTTTCTTTCCATCACTTCATTTCCACCTCAGAATGCTGATGAAAGTATGACAAGTGTGTTTTAAAAGTATATTTTGTAAAAGTCTTCAGGGTTAACAGCACCTATAGCTCAAGAGTCATACTGAAAAACAGATAGTGGCCTAATTAAATTATGTTCGCATTCTCAATGATATTGTAACATGTAAAAACTCAAGTGGAAGGAAAGAAGATGGTGTGGCAGATGGAAGAATGAAAACAAAAGAAGTGTGTCCTCAGAGCCGAAGAGAGTGAGAATCTGCTTGCAATCGATTAGATCCGAGGCTTTAAGAAGAGAGCATGGAGATACAACAACCACGGATGGCAACCTTTATCAGTGTATCTGCTTATTTATTTATATTCAGGAGTTGTTCCAAAGTGAGCCATTGAAATTCCAAACATAATGCTAGAAAGGCTCTTATCTAGCTTTTTCTTTGTCTCTCTCTCCTTTTCTTTTCTTTTCTTTTCTTTTCTCCTCTCTTTTTCGCTCTTTTTCCTTTTACGACTTTGCCTTCAAAATGATTTTCCCTTGCCAAATTCCCAAAGAAAGAGGCCTGCCCACACATTGTAAATATTTTATAGAACCTCTGAAAAATCAATGATTTGTGGGGTACAGAGAAGAGGTAAGTAAGAGAGAGGGGGATATTGGCGAAAAGAAAGAGTGGAAATGGGAGGAGTAAAGACCATCCTTGGTAGGAAAAGGCGAGTAAAGACGGTATAATCGCAAGGATAGTTCTCACAAAAATAAAAATTCTGTCATTTATGCAATTGCTTTCTTTTGCTGAACATACACAAACACAAACAAAAACATTTTGAGGAAAATGAAGGTTCCATCAACTGTTTGGTTACCGACAATATTGTGTTCAGCTGAAGAAAGAAATGAAGGTGAGTAAATGATAGCAGAATTTTCATTTTTGGGTGAACTATCCTTTTAAAGGATCTACTCAGTCACCTCTTACTGCTGAACTCGTCTGAGAAAAGAGCAAGACATTTGAAAAACCCTGAAGAGATCATTTCTAAATGAATATTCATGAACTTAGAGATGCCAAATAGAAACTAACTAAAAAGTAATAAAAAAAGGCTCATGATGCAGCTTCACTGTAGAAAATCCCTGTCTGACAAACATGGCAAACTGAGATGTGTCTGCTACTATCTGACAATAGCACCGAATGGACCTCTGTTAGATGCTTTCATTTCTTCAAAATTTCATTATTGATGGCCAGTCCATGCTGACCATCTTTGTATGGACGTTTGAGGTAAATGTATGTCGGGTTTATTTACTTCTTGCAATGTACCCAAATGATTTCAAATATCAGATGGAAAAACAGTACTACACACCTCCCACAGCAAGTCCAGTACAGATGTTACCCGAGGGTATAAAGATCATCACTTGGAGAACGTACTTGACTTTCTTGACTTCATGCACTGTGATTCTCATAAACATTAGTCTGTGTATTGTTTCATCTCGGCATTTTAATTTTCCCAAATGCATCGAGCTGTTTCACCCCATAATTTGAATTAATAAATTCAAAATCATGCTAGTAAATGCTCTGCTGCACTTTAATTTGTTGATCTGACAATGCTATGAATGACATATCGCATTGCTCTGCAAAACACCACAGCACTTTGAATTAAACTTCACTTGATGTGCCATTATACCTGAAATCTGCAGAAGTACCAACATAGAAATAAATTAAATTTCAAAATAGAAAACTGCACCTCTGTGTAATATTTTCATATTACTTTTATTGGTGTTATAGATCAAATAAACGCAGTATTGCCAAGTACAAGAGACGTCTAAAAAAAAAAAACACTGTGTGTAAATATTAAATAATTTCATAATGGCTCTATAGCTTTTCCATCTGGACTGCTCTATAGTAATAACCATTCCAGGGTTCTTATGTAAAGATCACATAAGCATGGGTTGGATCTATAAAACATTGTTTCTAACAGCTTAAAGCCAAAAGGCCAGTTTTTAGATGCTGGTAATGTTCTCTGGTCAGGTAATCATGATTGCATGCTTTGAAATTAATATCATAGATGCTATTATAATGCGCCAATGAGAAGGCAATGAAATAAAGAAATTAGAAAAGCACATGCTCTGTCAGGAGGATTGGCATTATGAGATTCTGTAAGGATTTGAAAGGCTGATATTAGGATAAAAAGGATGTAAACCAATTTATTTCAGTCTCTAATGTACTGTACTGATTGGTCAGTATAAGTAATCCTCATTGAACACAATACAACACTCAGGAGAAAACTGGATTTCAGCAACACTATAGAAATTACAGCATTATGATGTTTTAGCTACATTTGAATCTCTTTATAAGTCTCTGGTAAAACTCTTTATTAAAGCATTTTTTTTTAATTAAGCAAATTTTAACAGAATATTTTAACAGTTTAATACTTTTAAAAATTAATAGAGGTATAATATAAAATGTTTGGAAAAAAATGAAATGACCTAATCAGCCATTTATTTATTTTCAGATTTTCTGATGGCAGTGTCATGCCAGATGCCAGAACTCCTTGATCTAATCATTGTATGAACAACATCCGACAAACCTCCTGAAGGCCATGAATCACAGTATGAACCAAACGACAGGCTAACCACTACTCCATTTCAGTCAAGGTGACCCTTTTGACTACACTACAGTTAAAAAGTTACACTGAAAGTTAGCTACACAAGTTATTTACTAACTAATTATAAAGTAGCTGCTTGAATGTTTGTGAACCCTTTAGAATTTTCTATATTTCTACAAAAATATGACAAAACATCAGATGTTCACAAAAGTCCTATAAGTAGAAAAAGAGAAGTCAATCAAACAACTGAGATTAAAATATACATGTTGTCAATTAAAGAAAAATTATCCAGTATTAAATATCTGCGAGTGGCAAAAGTATGTGAACCCTTGCTTTCAGTATCTGGTGTTGTGACCCCCTTGTGCAGTAATAATGGCAACTAAACATTTTTGGTAACTGCTGATCAGTCTTGCACAACAACTTGAAGGATTTTTAGTCCATTTCTCAGTACAGAACAGCTTCAACTTTGGGATGTAGGTGGGTTTTTTCCTCACATGAACTGCTTGCTTCAAGTCCTTCCACAACATTTAAATTGGATTAAGGTATGGACATTCCAGAACATTAACTTTGTTCTTCTTTAAACATTTTTTGGCAGAACGACTTGTGTGCTTGGGCTCGTTGTCCTGCTGCATGACCCACTTTCTCTTGAGCTTCAGTTCACAGACAGATGTCCTGACATTTTCCTTTAGAATTCGCGGTAACACTTTACAATAAGTTATTAGTACAATAAGTTATTAGTTCATTACTTCATTAGTTAAACATGTGTTAATATATTAACTAACATGAACTAACCATGAGCAATACATTTTGTTACTGTATTTACTAATCTGAAAATACAGTTGTTCATTGTTTGTTAGTTCACAGTGCATTAACTGTTAACAAGATTTAATAATGTATTAGTAAATGTTGAAATTAACATTAACAAATATTAATAAATGCTGTATAAGTGCAGTTCATTATTAGTTCGTGTTAGTTAATGTAAACTAATGAACCTTGTTGTAAAGTGTTACCGAATTCGCTGGTATAATTCAGAATTCATTGCTCCATTAATGGTGTCAATTTGTCCTGGCCCAGATTGTGCAAAATTGGTACTATTAGTACTATTTTTGTCTCATTCGACCACATTTTTTAAATAGGCTTGTCCATATGATCTTTAACAGACAGGCAGCAATGTTCGTTTTGGAAAGCAGTGGCTTTCTACTTGCAACCCTGTCATGCACACCATGGCTGTTCAGTGCTCTCCTGATGATGGACTCATGAACATTAACATCAGCCAACGCGAGAGAGGCCTTTAGTTGCTTAGAAGTTACTCTGTGATCCTTTGTGACCTTGTGGACTATTACATGTCCTGCTTTTGGATTGATCATTTTTGCTCGGCAACTCCTGGGGAGGTAAGCAATTGTCTTAAATTTCCTGTCTATGCCATGATGCACTTTCATAAATAAGTTGTGGAGTTCAGACTTTGCTAGATTCCTGTTCTTTAATAAAACAAGGCACAAAGTGACACATGATTGTCAACCCATTGATTGAAAACATTTAAGAACAGGTGGAGCCTGAGTTCACCTTCAAATGAACTGTTAATCCTAGAGCTTCACATACTTCTGCCACTCATTTTTCTCAATAATTAATTGACAGCATATTTCTCTCATTTGTTTGATTGGGTTCTATTTGTCAACTTTTAGGACTTTTGTGAACATCTGATGATGTTTTGGGTCATATTTTTGCAGAAATACAGAAAATTCTAATGGGTTCACAAACATTCAAGCAGCAATGTATTTTACACTTTTTTTGAATGATGAAAATGAAAATACATTTTTGACAGACCTGCATTTTGATTGAGCCAAAACAGAATTCACTAAAATGAATCAGATTTCTCACTGCTAGGAAGGTAAAGAGTAGCATTCCAGGGTTTCTTTCCTCTCTTTTTATGTTGAACTTATTTGTTTTTTTTTTTCCAAAACTTTCCAGTCACTCAATGACTAATCAGACGATGCTTTAGAATGATGTTACAGCCTAGAGAAACGGCTTCTAGACAGGCTTTCCAAGGCACGATAACATCATGTCTAATGACCTAAAACAAATTCAAGTGGGTGTTAATAACCAAGCGGATATTTAGTGGCTGCAATGCTTATTTGTCAGAAGTGGCGTCTTAAGTGGATTATTGTTATTTTTATTGGCATTTCTAAATACATTTTGTCCTTTCTTCAGACACTGTTTTAATTCATTCCACCATTCAAGCATGCCCAGGATTGTGGGATGTCACAGCTAGCACACATTTCATTTAAAACAGACCCGATGACAAGCACTGAATTAAGAAAAGTCTTGTTGCCTTGCTACCTCTATATACTCAGCTGTGTGATACGCCAATGTCGTGTATGTTCACTGATCACTGACTGTGCCTTGTTTAATCATTTGCTTTCGTGTATTTACACCCTCTCAGGTTTCTCTCATCCAGTATTGCTTCACAATGTGTTCTGTGAGTTTTGGTTCAATTACTCTTGCTTTGAATTCTTGTCTGATTGTGTATCTTGTGTTGGACCTAAATTTAGTACTGCACTTGGGTCCTTCCTCACAAGGTCACTCCCCTGCACTGGATTGTTGTAAACTCCCAGCAGGTTTTGTGGTTTCAGCACTAATGAGCAAATTTTAATGCCGTTTCTGGCACCCTGTGAAGAAAATCAGGCTAAGACCATAATCTCACATACTTCTGGCTCTGGATGTGCCAGAGTAAAAATGAAAAATAAGTGCATTGTAGTCAAAGCAGTGACAAGATGCTGTTTAGTGACACCACACTTTTGAAGCCTTTTTAACCAAGTTGAAAACATCAAAATGAAAAATTGCCAAAGGAAAAAAGCAAAGAGCAAAGCAATAAAATTCACACTGAGCCAGCCTAAAAACAATGGTGATGAATAGTTGTGAAAATAAGGGGCCTGTCTCAGTCTACTCCCTAGTTTAATAGTGAACTTGTCCATTTTAGGACTGTTCCAAGAATGTCATAAAAAATAAAAATAAATAAAAAATAAAAAAACTCACGAGAAATGCCATCATGAGTTCTGAAGAGTAAATGTAAATGTATAGGCGGCTTTTTTTCTGTCTTTGATTTTTTCACTGTTGTGCATGAAAAATAGTCATTGTTATAACAACTGATATAAAGCCTCATCTTTATTTTATCTGTTCATTTATGCATGTCCTGCAGTTTTTTAAAAATATATGAAAGCTACGCATGTACACTTTTCTACATAAAAATGTAGGACAAGCATATATTGCATAACCGTGCTGTACTTTAACACATAACTGCGCAGTTGCAATCATCAGTGTTTAGTGGATCAAGGCTCTTGATAGTCTCCAAATTTATGTTCACTGTATACTGATTGACGTCATATAGGGAACTAGAGCACAGAATGAGACACAGTCAAAGATATCTGCGTTGCTGTCTGCTGAATGTGCCCTCCCTGAGTGTAATACACACTTCCACAAGCATCCACACACAGATATGTCTGGTCTTTCCGACGTCCTGCCTCAATTATTTCCACCTCAGAGATCTCTGCCTTCAAATCTGAGCAAGCTAAAAGGAGTTTGCAGTTTTTGCCCATGCATGCCTACACATTAATGCAAATTGACCTCTTAGACTCAGTTCAATTTAGAATTGATCCAGTTTCTCAAAATGGTCAGCAATGCCAATGGCTCCTAGTATTAATTGCTAACATGCTGCTAAACGATGGATTACACAGAAGTCCCAGCATGCAACCCCATTGCATGTTGCAAAAATTGTTCTGAAATAATCCAGCTAGCACAATTAAATGTGCTTTAAAAGGGTCTGCTAGCTGTACTGATTCACCAGACACATGTCCCCCTTTTAAACAGCTTCCTTAATTGTCCCTAGCATTTCAAGTCAGGCGTATCTGCTCGCCCATTACTCACTTGATTGTTTTTTTTTTATGCCGTTTGTATTAATTCACCATCAGTTTGCTTGTATGCTAACTGCCATATATAGTTACTCTTTTCTGCTTACAACTTTTACCTGTTTCAGTCCCACTAGAAATTAATTTCTGGAATAAAATTTCAAGTCCAGAGGTGGTGAGTTTCTGAATTCTTCTGAACACCACCAACTCACACCAAAACTACACATTCAGACCAGTCTGTTTCGCAAATGATTGATTCGTATGAACTCTTTTCAGTGAATCAAAACATACAATGCAACCAATGGCTGTGTTATTGCGGTGCATTGTGAGATTGAATCAGTGCACTCGATAATATCCAGTATGGTTTCAGATTGCTGTGCTCTCAAATAATACCCTATATAAGGGTATAGGGGGTGATTTTGAACACAGCCAATGTAGCTCGATTTCTGAAATGAATGACTACATCAAAAAGACAAGTTTGAAATAGTCTCAAATAATGATGCAGCAAAATTAATTTTCACTGAAACACTAAAAGCAAAATTAAAGTTTTCTAAAGTTCTAAACTAAAGTTTCAATAATTAAATTTGGGTACCCAAATTTCAACCCATGGTATGCTGTCCAGGGTGATGTGTTCACAGGCGATAAACCAGTCAAAGTAAAGTTCTTCTGCAACAAGCCACCTTCAGCCAAACATATTTCACATATTGCAGTCAAAAGAAGCACTAACTGTATTGGCCCCGATCCCACCCCCACTTGTCTGAATATTTTCATTTGCTGAAATTTGGTTGCATCACTACTCTCAAACTCTTATACTCTCATGTATAATTTACAGCATTTGCAGAAAAATTCGAATGAAGAGTTTTTGAATTAGAATTGCAATGAAACAAATATCTACATTTACCAAGATATTAGTACAAACAAAAACTCAAATTTATGTAAATGATTCAAATTGAAGTAAAACAATAGAGGAGCACAACTGAAATGAAAACACATATATAGTAAGCTTTTGGTGAATCTTGACAGTGCAGTTAGCCAGTCTACAAAATTACTAAGTAGTTAAATGGCAGTCAAGCTGTCTTTTTGAACAAGTCCTTACTGGCTGTAGGATTGTCTTCCACTAAGCTGCTTTTGTTCACTATTACACTTTATCAAAGTGGGTAAAAGCCACATGCAAAAGCACATGCAAAAATGTCCCTTCTGCTTTTGCCTCTACAATGACTGCTTTTATTCCAGAGCTGGTTCAAAGAGTTTAATAATGAGACTCTTCAGAGGAGGAAGAGGAGAGAGGGAAACAGAGACAAATAAGGGTCGTGAAGGTCTCGTAGCTGATCAGAAGATGCTGACTCAAATGACTCAAAGCCAGGTGTTCCAGATTCAAGGCTCAGTTTGCTGACAATTATCATGCCAACACGACTTGCCATAGAAATACACAGGGAAGAAAAAACAAGTCACATGCACACAAACAGCATGTTTGTGCACTGTGTATACATATGAACTTGGAGTACATTTATCATATATTATTGTGTTAACTTTAGTTCATGGGGAGGATGTGTGGTGCAGAGGCGGGCGTAGCAATTAGGCATCCATATATTGCAGCATATCACAAGGAATATCCCTGAGGATGAAATCTTAAGATCTTAGATGTCAGATTTGTTGTGATTATAATGGCAACCTAGATCTAGACATCCATATTAAGCTCAAATAAAGAAATAAAAGCCCTCAAAGTTGGTGTTACAACCCCAAAAGGGCAGTAACAGTGAAAACAATCAAATGTACAAGTAACTAAAAACTATGCGGGAAAATCACTGCAGGCTTGTATACAGTATCAAGGGATGTAGATGGAGGCGTTGTGTGAACTGTCTCAGGGTCTGGTAATTTTTTGTGGTGATATGGAACCCTATATGACAGAGTCTTCTCGCACTTCAAAGAGTGTTTTCTGGAATTTTGACAATCTGAGCCTCAGAGGCAGAACAGACTCGAGATGAGAGGGAATATGATGGTATTCTAATAAAGCAAAGCCTCAAAAGGCCTACATTACATTTGTTTTATTAAGTAATGGGTACCTAAATCCCTCTTAAAGGGATAGGTCACCCAAAAATGAACATTTTGTCATTTACTCACCCTTAAGCTGTTCCAAACCTGTATACATTTCTTTGTTCTGCTGAACACAAAGGAAGATATTTGGAAGACTGTAACCAAGCAGATCTGGTCCCCATTGACTACCATAGTAGGAAAAAATACTATGGTAGTCGATGGGGGGAAAGACCTGCTTGGTTACAAACATTCTTGCAAATGTCTTTGTTACAGCAGAACAAAGAAATGTATACAGGTTTGGAACAACTTGAGGGTGAGTAAATGATGACAGAATTTTCATTTTTGGATGAACTAACCTTTTAATATAATTTTATAAAAAGACAGCAATGCAATTAATTGAATTTACATTTTCGTTATTAATATTCATAATATTAAAATGAATTCATGATAATAATTGGAATAAACTTCTTTTGTAAAGTTCATTGGGTCACATTTTCGAATACAAATAATTCCTATGAAACGATCTGAATGCTTGATTGATTATAGATTTTTAATTTCAGTTGGTGTTTATATTTTTATTTCGGTAACACCGCAGTCTAGATGCCAATTCTCACTATTAACTAGTAGTAAGCATATCACAGGATATTGGCGGTTTATTAGAACTTATAAAGCACATATTAATACCTTATTCTGCATTACCATATTCTACATCCCTTACCATTAGCTAAACTTAACTACCTTACTAACTATTAATAAGCAGTAATTAGGAGTTCATGAATGCAAAAGTTGTAGTTAGTAGTTAAAAATGAGGATTGGACCTAAGTGTGACCTATATTGCATTAAATACAAAATATTTTTAGTAATTTCCAAAATAAAGAAATGAGGTAAACATACTGAAAAATATCAACGCAAAAAGCTACTGTAAATGTGTACCCAAGATCCAAATTAGGCAAACGCAACTTCAAGAGTTGTCCTCAGGCAGCGACAATGGCAGCATTTATGCACATGATTAAGAATCCATTTCTGAACTCCATCTGTTCCTGCTGTGTGCCTGTCGCACCAATGCCAACACAGCCAACCGGACGCCACCCCACCGCCGCTGACAAATTAACACTTAAACACACCCTTGGCTCGCTCGCAGCTGAAGAGAGCCAGGGGGAGGAGAGGGGGTGGAAGATTCAATTAAAGAGCAGAGGAGCACTTCGAAGGACTCGGACGAGTCGACACGAGAATCTCGGCTTGGCCGTTGACAGTGAAGCCAACTCATTAAGATGCAGGAGCAGAGGTGAGCTGTAAAACCGATGTCTTGCCACATATCATGGTGAGCCAGGACGGCAGGAACACATTTTCACCGGGACTTTTACAGTTATAAGTTATTGTGCGAGGCTGCGAGGGGAGCAAGGGATGGGATAAAGATGTAGCCTAAAGCTTTTGCTGTTCTGGTAAACCAGCACTCAGCCTTCCCCCGTGAATTTGCTGTCATCGCATGAATAAACAACGTACAGGTAACACTTCAGGGGACGTCGACGGGTAAATAACCAATGCTAAGTGGCACAGTCGCTGACTGTGCTTTCAAATAGAGATTGAACAGATGCCATTTCCCAAATATACACAAAGTTTGAGGGGTGGACAGGTGTGGTTAGATTTAAAGTGTGTTTTTCACAGCCATGTTTTTCTCTCAGACAAGTCTCTGTCAAAACTCTTACTGCATTCTGAATCCCAAAGAACAGATGTTTGGAAGAGATTCAATATATATAAAAAAAATACCAACAGCTGTCAAGTTACAAAAAAAGTCAGAAAATCACATTTGGCACTGTAACATGCTATGAAATTAGAAACAG
This sequence comes from Zacco platypus, assembly GCA_038088235.1. Lineage (NCBI taxonomy): Eukaryota > Metazoa > Chordata > Actinopteri > Cypriniformes > Xenocyprididae > Zacco > Zacco platypus. The sequence goes on from CM076068.1 coordinate 15,201,521, forward strand.
CGAAGACTGTTTCTGCAGCGCCTGTAGACTTTGTCTGCATTTTTTTTTACATTTGATTTATTTATTTTCCTTGCTGTTCAGATGAGTTCATTCTTCAAGAAACTGCCATTCTTGGCCCGAGGGTCTTTTTTTTTTTCTTTAAGGCAGCAATATATATCGGGGGCTGTTTTGAGTGGGAGAGAGTAGAAGATCTGGAGGGAATTCAGCAGAGGAACATAACAAAACCCATTGCTCTTTGAGCCACTAACATTTCCCATATTTTCCAAGCTAGCAAAAACAATCAAAATACATCTTTTATCTGCCAGATGATAAAACTGATGATAATTACAGTAATTAAAATGTATTTAAATGCATTTTTAAGGCAAGGAAGGTAGCTCAACAAAAACGATCCAGTAACGTGAATGAACATCCTAAACATCCATTGGCCAAGGAGAGATTTCTTACATGTGTTGACATTTTCTATTGAAACAGGAAGTTAAGAGATATATCCCAAGAGGTTGTCCATTTTTTAAGCCAATTTAATTTTGCAATTAGTGGGAGATACTTTCTCATTCTAGAGAGAATTTTACTGGACAATAATTTTGTGAGCACAAGAAGAATCATCCATTTTCCTGGAAAAAAATTTCAATTAAAAAAAAATAAAATAAAAATTTGTCTGCATACGAATGGACCAAACCAACAAAACTGTGAATTTGATTTAATGAGGTCAAATCTTAGACTTTGTCATGTCATATTTTATACATTTCTGTATGAAACAATACACATATTAAATAACTTCCATTCAGGTTTATTGCTTTTAAAGAGCTCAAAAAGTTCATGAGTTCAGGCCTCAGTAGATCATGAATAATGAAGCAAACAACACATGCCAAACTACTTGTGAGTCATTATCTGATTCTTAGTTGGACTATAGAGATGGTGCTTTTACCCACAGTGCAGTGCTTCCAGCTGGGTGAGGAGCACCTGCAAGATAAGAGAATGAACTCAGGGTCTCTCTCTTTGTTGCGAGTGTGTGACTCACAAGCCTCTACATTATCTCTCTGAGATAAAGCGTCTTTTAATGGGTAGAATGTGCAGCACTTGTAATTTTCCAAACCCAGGCGATGCGAATAATATAAAGCAGAAGCTGGAATGAATAAATGTAATATAATGGAAGGACACTAAGATTCACTGTCCTAAGCGAGCAAGAACAGTCAATATGCTTCACATCAATGCACCGTCTGCTGATTTCATTATTGAAATTAATCACTAAATGTCTAATTGAAAGGGGCTAATGGTAGCATTACCTGAGATCGATGGATGATCAATAATGGGGAATTATGGGCGTAATCATGTTGGTGTGGAGCTCAGGGGTAATCTGGGTCAATATATGTTCATGTGACATATGAATTTAAATTTGGGCTCTGGACTGATGAATGTTACATAGCTCACTCTGACAATGAATCTCGTCTTGATCAATTATCCATGTGCTGGCTCAGCCATAAAGCAACAGAAAAGAACAAAATAAAAACTGATAAGAGTGCTTTTATTTGGTGACAGGTTTCATTTTAGCCAATTGCTAGATATTGAGAAATATAATAAATTTTTTTTTTTTTTTAAATAACCACATAATTTTTTTTTCTTCTACACAAATGATAGTTCATAGTGACCATGGGCTGTAAAAACGCTCCAAAAATCATATGCTACATTAAGTTTGCATGATGAACAGACTGAAATCAAATACGTTACTTATGTAACAAACATCTCTGGTTCTGAAGTGTCTCATAGTGTTGTCAAAAGTACCGACTTTGGCACAGAACTGAAATTTTAAAAATGTGAAAATACCAGCATTTACCCCTAGCATTTTGACCGCTGTTGAGCGGATTCTTAAATCTGATTGGCCATTGTGTTCACGCACTCAACAGATGTCTGTTTTTGAAGTGTTGATCATTGTAGCCAATAACAGACATATCTGTTGAGTGCGTGAACACAATGGACACTCAGATTTGTTTAAGAATCTGCTCAAACGCAGTCAAAATGCTAGGGGGAAGTGCTGATAGTCACTTTTTTTTTAAATTTCTGTACCAATTTGGTACTGAAGTCAATACCTTTGACAATACTATTCATAAAACAAACATTATCTACGTCAAAGGCGTCATATTTAATTTGAGAGCCACAGTGAGGATGACTTAAGTTTTAGTCTTATTTCAGTAAACTAATAGAAAGTCCAACTGAAATTAAGCACACTTGTGAAAAAGTGTGCTTAATATAATTGTACTTGTAGTCTTAAAAGTATAATTTTATAAAATCATAGTTTACCATAAATGCTTCTCAGTACATTTTAACCATATTTGAAAGAGAAGCAATTATTAAATTACATATAAAGTCCTCAAATGGATGACAAAAAATGTACTCTCTCATTATAAATGTAAACTATAATAGCTTTTCATTTAATTTCAATTAACATGCAGTTAAGTGTCTGAACACATATTGTTCATTTTGCACTTTTAGTATATTATATCTGTAATAAATACTCTTTAAAAGTATGTTAAATTGTTCTTCTGTTACATTGCTGTGATACCGTCATTGCTGTTTGAATGGCAAACGAAGGGTGATTTTTAAAGTATAAAGCTTACAAAAAATACAACTATAATAGCACAGCTGTTATGTCTGCTTTTGGTGAATTATTTTGTGACACACTGTTATATTGTAACTCATGCAAGTGCATTATTTTTGTGTCACTGTCCATCATTACAAGAATATATTGATATTCTAGTAAGATATAACACCCAAGACTGAAATTATCTTCAAAACAAAGCTCAAATGGAGCTAAATTAATTGCAGAAGATTAATACTTCAGAGCAAGTTTCAAATCATAATGTTTGAGGAATATCAATACATTGCTGTCTGTAATAAAAGAGGAATATCAATACGAAACTCTCCTTGCAAGCACTATAATAATGTTCTAAATTGGTCTATTTTAGAAAAAAGTAAAAAAAATCTTGTCATACCTTCCACAACCTACAGAATGCACTCTGAGCTCTCGTTTCAAATAAAACATCAATTCAGTCCATTGGGTGGGAGTGCACACGGGGTTAAGAGTGTTTGAACTGATAAAACAGTCTTGTGAATTAGTCAAGAATCAATCCACCCACAACCCCCCATCCGCAAACCAATCCCCTGCCATATCCATCAACCATAACGGCACTAAACAAGTCAAGAAGCGTTCAGCCACAGCCGAAAATGTGAAAGAAATCATTAAACTGCACACTGAAGCAGGGTGTTGGGTCCAGGACCCTGAGAATTACTTGAATACCTCACACTTGAATACTCTATTGTTACTAAGAAAAAAATGGGTCATGGGATGTCATCCTAGCAGCCTTCTGGGAAATCTTCTCTTCCATTCCATTGACATGATGTTCCTTGGCAATGTTTCTTCCATCCTCAGAAGAAAGTACACTTATAGGCGACATATTGTGCATAGGGGGACGAAACACACTATCATGTAGGTACATCAGGTTATGGGCTTCCATTCTTTTCCAGAGAAGGTGAAAGATTAACTATGTGCTTCTCTTCTACAGCTCTGTGTCATGCTCCTGAGAGATAGTGACCCGCTGTTTTAGATGGATAAGCTACAGTTTATTCAATCTCAAATGCCAAGGGTAGACTGAACCTTTGAAATGCCTGACTGAGCTCACTCCCCAGCATAGCAATAGGGAGTCGGGCTCTGTGGGAGAGTGGGGTATTTAAAAGAGGTTGGGAATGTCAAGGAATAGCATTCAACAAAGAGGAAAAGGAGCCAGGGTACGAAGGCTTGCACTATAGCAATACATCCTAGCTGCTTATATGCCTTATGTGATGGCAGAAGGCAATCAAAAGCATGTATCTGATCATCAGACTGTACATATGTCTCTGAACACACCTTCCCGAAGAGCTGAGTGGCGGTGGTACTCTGATGGCAGCTTGGGAAAGCTGGCAAAGAGCCATATTAAATGTATAGGCAGCTTTGGCTCCCAGTTGTGGAGGTTTCATGTGCACAAGCCAGCTGTTCCTGTCGGACCCCCATCTTTCCCAGATGCACACAGCTGTAGCGCCTTTCACATGGCCTTCTCCAGAGACTCAGAGCTGTCACGTACCGCATTTACTGGGCCTCTGTGTCTGACATTGGTTAAACCCTCATTATAGAGACCAAATTCTCCAGAGATCTTTTGTCGGAGGAGGAGTATTAGTCTGCATTATTGTCCAAAGGAAAAGATGTAGGCTGATCACAAGTAGAAAATCAACACTTCCTCTCTGAAGATTCATTTGATTCACTTTTTTTTTTTTACTTAAACAATTAGCAGTCATCAGAAATACAAACAGTCCATTTTTTGTGGGTCTGTAACACAACCCAACAATGATTTTTAAAGATAAATCAGATTTATTTAAAAAAAATAAATTTTGGATAATTTAATTTTTTCATTCAGTTGGAGATGTGCATCTTAAAGGTGAAGTATGTAGTTTGTGCGACACTACTGGCACCAAGCGGAATAAATTAAATACAGTATAATTTGCAAAAGCCTCTTTTACGCATCAAGGGCTCCACTCACCTCATACATCACAAACGCAACTCTACAGGTGCTTGTGAAAGCATGTCTCAACAGGTTAAAGTAGGTTACTTTCAATACCTTTAGCTATGTCTCATGAGTAAGCTAACACTCGGTCCAGAGAGCTTTTAAGAAACTCATCCAACGTATATCTGTACCAGACAAATTTTTTGACATGACTTGCAAATATTTTAAGGCAGTTTTCACTGGACATGTCAAAATAAACATTAAAAACTGGAACATTTGTCTTTTTGAACAGGTGAATGATGGTGTTGCATTTAAGAATCCATCATAGTACCTTGCATTGCAATGTCACACTCTCTGGCTCTGCCTGCTACAGTAGCCACGCCTCAATCTTACGCTATTGGTCGAGCTAGAAAGAGATTGACGGGTCTGAGTGGACCATTCTAAATGTTTTTAGGGTGCCTGGGGGGCTCGATGTTCACATTTTTTATAGGAGATAAACCCATAAATGGCATACTAATAGTAGTCAATGAACAATAAACTACACTGTAATAAAGAATAGTAAACTTAAAAAAGTAAGTTACCTGATTGCCTTAATTTTGAGTTCATTGAAATTAAAAATTTGAGTTAATACAATGAAGGTGAATGGTTTAATCAACAGAAACTCAAAATATTATGTTATGTGAACCAAATTGTTTTAAGTTGATTTGATAAAAGAAAAAATGTGATAAATCAGGATTTTTTTTTTTCAGTATAGGTTGAAAATAATAGATTGTAACATTTAACAATTAGTAAAAAAACAAAAACAAGTTTGTAATGTCTATTCAAACTGCAAAACAACTTTGCATTAACAACTACTAATAGTACTAATACTAAATAACTAACAGAACTAATAGTACTAATACTCACTATCAATATTATTAATACATTATTCATTTTTTGGTTGTAGGCCAAGGATAATTTAGACACTTTAATACATATCTATATTTCAATCTTTTATGCTAAGTAAAAATGAATGAGTTCTAATAATGTAAACGAAAATTAGTTAAACAGAGTGTCTATTTACACTAGCCACTGCCAACAATGTGGGCTATTTGCACTATTTACACTAACTCCTCCCACCATTGTCTGATTGATCTACACAACATTACAAAAGAAATCCTGCTGACAACAGGGTCACCAGGTGAACAAATTTCATCTACATTTCACTCTTGTACTTCATTTTTTATTGATCATTTATTTATTTTACTATACATTTGGTAGTACCTTTTAGTATACAAAGTTCAATTATTTGGAAACCGGATGTGATTCAGTAAAGATGATACGTCACAAAAACTGTCAAAGCAAAGCACCATCAGTAGCCTTTTCATGTTCTTTTTTTACTATTGAGTTTTCAGCACTAATACGACATCAAGATGACAACAGTAATTTTGGTGAATAGATGAGCATTTATACTAGCAGTCTGCCCGCCCCCAGAAGTGCACTAAGACCTAACCACTGGAACTGAAGTATTAACAGTTATTCTGTTCAGTAGTAGAAAATGAGACCGGAGGGCAATCTCAGAGACTTCACAGTTGGAACTGTCGTAAAAACTGCAATGAGAGTCGCTGCCAATAATTAGCCTGACTCCACACTCTGAGTGCATGTGATTTTAAAGCTTGATAACTTACTCCCACATTGTGCTCTGAGCTGTGGATATTTTTAGCGATCGTCGCAGTTTCATAAGATCAAGTCTGTAACGCTTGGTAACTATGAGCCTAGCCATGATTTCTTTAAGAAATGCTTGAAGAGACTACTATAATTTTCTACCGCAGCGACATAAAATAAATAACAGAAATATTTGTACATCTAAAGGTGCTTTGTGCTACATGAGCACCATCAATATGAGAAACAGAAAGACTTGAAGGAAAAAATACAGACAGAAAATGATTTTTTTTCATGGTTATTTTCCTATAGAAGATTCTCAAAGGAGAAAATAATACCTAATTTCAAAGGGTTGTTTCTGTTAGGTCAGGAACATGGGCAAATTTCCGAGTACATTAAAGATTAAGCATTACAAATGCATTTTGATATTGCACTGAACAGTAAATCATTGAAGAAAATTCCACAAAATAAAATACAATATGCTAATTCAATGCGATGGCATGCCAGCCAAATTAATTTTAAGGTGCCAATGTCAATCTTTCATTACTATTTTTACAGGGAAACGTTTGAGGGTGAGAAACATTCTGTTTTCAGCATTTTAATTCATTTTCCAATTTCAGATGTGAGCAAGTAACCGCCCCTGTGAGTCAGGTTGGAAGGCACGCGATAGCTCGTGAATTAACAGTATTCAAAAAACAGAGAGGTTGTGAGGGTTTTAGGAATGTGAAGTGAAAAAAAACAAAACAAAACAAAAAAAAACACCAATGCTATGCAATGTTACCTGCATATTTATTCAGATTGAAGCCTTTTTCCTTACGTCGATACTTGCTTCAACATTATTCTACTCTCATAAAGTAGGCAGAACATTGGCAGATATAAGAATTTTATGAACATAAAAACTCTCTGAGGAGAAAAGCGTTATTTTCAGCGATCAGCCATGCTGGGTTTCCATAACATCCTCGTATTGCCATAATGTCTGTGTATTACCTGGGCTAAAGTTTACGAGGGGTGTTCAACCTTCATCTGTATGCTTGGCCCCGTGTGCCCTTGTGATTGATTTTCGATGAAATAGAGATGCTACTGGGACTTTCCTTCCCAGCTGGACAGGAGGAGTGATCATCATTGTGTTGATTCCAAAAACACATTACATTACAGCACATCTTCGATTAATGTTGGTTTCACCCTGGAGTTTTACCACATGGACGTGTGGAGCAATGAAACAGGAAATGAAAACATCATCCATATAAAAAAAAAAAAAAAAAAAGCTTAATTCAGAATTGAGGCCCTGGAGGTCTATCATTTCAGCAAACAGGGTTGTCTTACCAAACGGTGAGAGCAGAATGAGCAGAAAAGAATGAGATGGGGAAAAGACACAGTGGAGAGGAATTGGAAGACATTGTGGCATGAGAATAATCTGTGTGCATCAGAAAATAAATAATACCATGCATAATGATGATTATACATATCAAAGTGTTTCTTGAATGAACTATTTACTGGAGGTGAAGATAATTACTGAATAATGGCTTCAATTTCAGCCTGTTTCTTAAAGCTATCATGCGACTTCAGAAGAATTGGGAAATAGCATAGTGCTTTAATGTTTTTAATGTCATTTTTATATCTTAAAGGGTTAGTTCACCCAAAAATTTAATTTCCATCATTAAATACTCACCCTCATGTCGTTTCACACCCGTAAGACCTTCGTTCATCTTCATAACACAAATTAAGATATTCTTGATCAAATCCGAGGCTATCTGAAGCAGACATAGGCACCAATACCATTGCACCTTTTGAGGTCCAGAAAGGTAGTTAAAATAGTCAATGTGACAGCAGTGGTTCAACCTTAATGTTATGAAGTGACAATACTTGTGTACAAAAATAATGACTTTATTTAACAATTTGAACCGTTGTCATATGAAGTTGACGTAGTGAACTCAATGCAGGCTTGTGTATTTGCGTCCAAAGGGAGACTCAGTATTATACAACACATTTACCAATCTTAAAATGCAAGGTTGCATAATCAGTAATTGAACTTGTTCCAATACAACTAAAGAGGAGATAAGTCAGTGTGTCATGGCATCATGACACTTAACATCTCATTCACCGTAAATCCACAGAAAAGCCATATTGAATCCCTGTGCTAATAAAACACACAGGAAGATTTGCCACCGCTCTGAGCTCATAGCCAGGAGTGTGTTTTGACATTTCGTCAGCACAGGTCAAACTAGTCAGTGTGGATGACATTGACAGGCTGTGAAAGTTAAATGTAAAGTGGAGTATGGTAACTCGGAGGGGTGGCCTATGAACATATTAGCATATTCATGAGATGGGACGGAGCAGTCCACGATGGCACCCCACAATCCTCTGCAGTGTTGTGTAGGAGATGTGTGACTTGGCATAGAGCAACTCTTCTTAAAGCCGCAGACGTCTAATTAGCTATCTGGTGATTTTAGGGCCTCTATTCCTCTACTTATCCATGTTTTATTCTGTTATATTAAAAAGCCTTCAATGAAGCCTAAAATATGGATATCTGAGGATATGTCATTAAGGACTAAGCAGAGTGTCAATTAATAGACAAAAATTAAATATTTAATCTGCCCTAGTTTTACAATTGATGTAATTATTATGGTTCTTTTCTCCCTTCAATATGAAATGAATTACTAGTCTTCATATCAATCCACATTGCTGTGTTACTATAACAACAAATTGACTTCAGAATGTAATGAATTTGCTTAATTGTCGCAATTAAACATTCCGATATCACAGGCACAATTTTCTGATAGTGGCTTACAAATTGGTTAATTGTATGTTCTGTGTTCGCTTTGCATTAACTCAGTGGAAGGGAGCAGGCGGAGTGCAATGGTTGTTTTTGATTCCTTGTTCAGTCTCAGTAATGATGCTGCCTGGCTTGCTGCATTGCTGATTGAACTGAAGGGCGCTCTGGAAAAGGATGAGGAATCAGAGCCAACAGAAGCTATTGCAAAAATCACACAAGAAACTTAATGACACACTGTGACACTGGCAATGATGTGCGCAATGTCAAAAGGGAGCGGAGACACTTCATTTCGATCTGTGTGACCACATTCAGAGATGTTGGCAGGCGCATACAGAGCCGAAATACACCAGCAGGCCTTCTGAGGATGGGCTGAACTGATTAAAAGAGAATCTTCAAATCAAATAGGGCTCAGGGCTCAACAATAAAGACCCTTTTTCTACTGGCCTGTTCGGAATAATAACAGCAGATTTGTACTGCCGCTGCTAATTTAGAAACATATCTTGTGTGACAAGGAGTTTGGAAGTTTGTTCGTATTTTTAATTCAATGTGAAGTTTACAACTATATATAACGATATATAACAAAATAAATAAATAATTCTATTATTTTAATATATTTAATATATTTTAAATATATATATATATATATATATATATATATATATATTATGTTTAAAAAAAATGGTTTGAACAAAAATTTTATTCTATGACAAAAATGACTTTTTATTCACTTTTGTGAGTTCACTTGACATTGAACACAGTAGTTTGGTGACATGCATTTGACATGCGCTCAATATCTGCAAGGTCAAAAACTAAGAGCTTGTGTGATTCTGGGAAAAAGAAAAAAAAAAAAAAAAAAAAAAAGAGTCAGTGACCTACTTCTCATATCGCTTTAAGTAAGTAACTGATGCAGTTTATGTGTTGCAAATTTAGGCACAGTCAATTTTAACACTCCAAAAACTTGAGAAAGTGTTAAAGTATTTACATATTTACTTCCCTGCCATGAAAAAAAAAAAATTTAGTACCAAACTTTCCAAAGAAAACCGCTTGCGGGAGAGGCTGCTATGGAGGCTGAAAAAGTTAAAATGCAATATAAACTCAAACCAATATATACAGTATGTCAGATCCTATTCACACAGCATTATATTTTTCCTTTCCCTCCATTCAGTTGCATCTATATTTAAAAGCATCATCTCGCAACTAAGCTGTTCATGAAACATTCTGACACGGTGGTTATACGGCCTCTTTGTCTCTCCCTCCACAGCAGGGTCAATCCCAAAGCAAACAAACAACAAACACAACGACTCCCAACAACACAAAAACAACTCTAAGGCGAGAAATCATGCAGCAATTAACAAGTAACAGTGTCAACTGGGAATAAAGCCACTGTTCTTCTTGATGGCTGTGAAATGAAAATTCTCTCCATTTTGAAAGGGCCCACAAAGGAATGGAGATCACTAAATAAGCCATAGACAAAATAATTGTCTGGGATTTCCAACACCTGTTTGGACTCATTTTACATCTTTGCTTCCCATAAAGTTCAGTGATGAATGTGCAGCTGAAAAAAAAAAACTGAATCAACAGTGCAGGCCGCTCCAAATAAAACGTCGGCTTTCATCTCATTTTTGTTATTTTACTGAACTTTTGCTGACATTTGCTGCTGGATTTTTGTCATTAATCTGTCATTTTGATGTCTATGCAAATAATAAAGTATGTGTGGTCCTTTAAACGCATTTATTATGAGCTCCATTCAAGACTCTTATGTGAACAAAGATGGGAACCCCCCCGGGGAAGAGGGGAAGCATGTGGCTGCGGGCTGCTTGCTTTAGCAACAACATATTGGGGCAAAGGGCACCTTCTGTTCGACATGTATCCTCTGCAACATCATTCTGAAACACAACAAAACTACTGTAACATCTGACAGCTGCCTTCCTAGGATCTGATAAATGACTGTTCAAATTACATTTAAATTCTGAGCAAAGGAAAGGGATTATGGGAGATTTTTCCCCTTCGTACTCCTTCCTCCTGCTTTAGATTTTAATTTTGCTTTTAATTCCCTGGTGGTAAATTCTTTTGCTGTGGTGGCACAGAGAAAAAAGGAGTTCTTGCTGTCGCCTGAACTGAGAAAAGGAGAAAAATAGCCTGGAGTGGAACTTGTGAAGGTTCTCAAGGGCAGCATTTGCTCTAGTGTATGAAGACACATGATAAGGACATTGAGGGACTAATGAAGGCCTGAGTAACTTTGAAACGAGTTGTTCAGAGGAAAAAGCCGATCCGATCCATGTGCACCAAATAAAAATGGTCACATCAAAGCATGGATACATTTTTAGGCCAGATGTTGTGTGCAGAATTTAGGACGAATCCTGCCCAAGAGGCAAAAAATAGGACAATACTGGAGCAGACCAGAGAAAAGAGTGAACTTAATTAATACATAAGAACATCATTAAAAAAGGATCTGAAGCATGGTTATGTTCGAAATGTGCGCATAAAACATAAAATGGCACTCCTGATTGGAATACTAGAGACCTTGTGTCAAAATTTGTGGCTATCAATGTTAATCTAATCTGTTCAAGGGCTTTACATTTCAGTGGAACATAAGAGATTTCATTCCACTGGCACAGATGTGTCGCTTTTGTACTGACATGTCAGCCAAACAGACCCTCCCTGGATTTGCACACCGTGAAATGCGATGACACTACTTGCTGTCATCATATCTGTGAAAATGTGTAGCAGATAGGGTCTTGCGCATTGATTTTGTTCGTCCATTCTTCCTCGTCCCCCGTCCCCCTGCAGCTGCATATGAATAACAGATGGGATAAATTAGCTGGGAAATTGACAGCCAGTCAGATTTCCGATAACATGAACTAGCCCAGTATATTACAATACGGCTGTCAGATCACCTGGAAAAAACAAAAACAAAAACAATATATCGCTCCACTGAAAATGAATGCTGAAACATCAGCGCCTACTGCCAGTCGATTGCCAGCCCCATTAGCCATATTTGGCTAAATTAAAGTGATTACATCTGAAAGGTCTCTGCACATAGCCTGCAACAAATCTTTACCAGAGGAACTGGGTATGAGAAGAATATCCTTGAATTTGGCAAATGCTTCTGTAACTCACCTCTAACAGGAGTGTAGCAGCTGCCAAGTGTCACATAATGTGTTGTACATGATGATTTTGCTCACTTGTGGATGTGTTGCCAGAGAAGGGCTGTTTCATCAGGCACAGAGACATTTGAAGCTTGTAAAAGCATCATAGAGGAATTTATGGCAGCTGTCTGCAGAGGCTGAATTTAGGACCATTACTAGGGATGTGTAAAATTATACATTTTTAAATCCACTTGGTCAGTTAATCGGTCTTAAAGAGGCCCTGTATAATTAGGCATATCTTAAGGTTTCATGACCAGGCACGTTTCCAGGACAAGACACACAGTCGTGTTTAAAAAAAAAAAAAAAGATTAACAGATCAAGCTTAAAAGAAATGAACAGGAAGCAGTAGTCTTGAGACATGTGAAAGTATTATTTAACTTAAACAGTACATTTGGAGTCACGACATAGCCTAGCCATGCATATCCGTTTGCATGTTTATGGCCGTAACAGTGGTGTTTTTTTATTATTATTATCTGGTCTCATTTTATAGCTACATGAAATAGAACACAGAAAATCAAGGTGAGAAAGAGGGGGAATGGGTACGAGATCTGGGACAGACTTGCGCTGATGCCAACTTCTCTGAGAGGGTTTCACCATGCAAACAAAAGTTAGTACACATAATACAAGCAAATGTAAATAAAATTCTAAAATATAAGAAAGAATCCTGAAAAAATGGATCATGGTTTCCACAAAACTATTAAGCAGTACAACTGTTTTCAACATTGATAAGAAAAGTTTTCTGAGCACAAAATCATAGTATGATTTCAGTAGGATCATGTGACACTGAAGACTGATGTAATCTGTTTGGCTGTGCATCTATTGTTGTTGGATAACAAATGCTCTAACAATGTGCATAGAAAATGGTCACATAACAAGAAAGGTTGGCTAGTCTATGTAAGAATCCCGACCTGACGAGAGGGTGAGCAAGTCTCCTAATCCAGCACATTGTTCTTCCATGGCCTGCTGAGAAGGTTGGAAAGCTATACACGTTCCTCCAGCGTAATCCCTGGCCATGAGTTGACCCTAGAAAGTACCATTCCTGAATAACAACACACCTTGTGTTTCGACTGTCTGGGCATCTCTTTGCCCCTAGAGGGCCAGAGGCAAAATCCCAAACAAAAGCCTTCCTGCTCACTTACTCAGTCTCCTTCAGAAGAAAGACAGCCTACAGCTTGTTCTTTCCCAAGTGGATGACAGTTACTACTGTAAAGACACTATCTGACAAGGACCCTTTGTCAAGGACAAGTTCAAGAACATTCCAGAGCACACTGGGCAAAACTAAAAGGAAAAGACTTTTTTTTTTTTTTTTTTTTTGATGTATCACATAATCTAATGCTACACTGAGTCAGTGGTCAGGTTGGAGACTTATGGGGCAATTGAGCATGGTGGTCTAATAGCACAGGGAGGTTTCTTCAATCACTCTTAGCCTAGAGAACTGAGAGGCAAAGGACTTCTGCCAAGGTACTGCAAGAGGAGCAGACAAACTACCCCTGAGAGGTGTGCGCTGGATACACGGAGGAACAGTTCGTCTAAGCATGTCAGTTAGTACATCACACCAGGTATATTGGCTTCCCAGCTAAATCTGATGACCGCTGTCCGTGGTGCTGAAAAACACCACCCTGCATTTAAGCTGGGATGATGTCACTCTCCAAGGTGCTGAACTGGGTAGACAACTGCATTAGCTCGATCATTAATCTATCTTTAATTACCTGCACCACAGAACTGCAGAATTTTTTAATTAATCTTAAAGAGTTTCATTGAATAAAATGCTACTTTGCTATTCAATGGTCCATTCTTTTTTGCAACAGACCAGGTTTGGGGTTTTTAGCATTACTCAAGCGCAAAACACTGCCATATTAGCAGTTCTTAAATGCTATTAAACTGGGTCCGACTGGCAAATTACAAAGTGGATGTGGACGGCACAAAAGGGATGAAAAACTAATTCTTGCAGCCCCAAGGAAGCAGCTGCTTTGCCTCATTTAGGCGCTCTCTTTCACAAGACCCCTTGTTTTGTCTGAGGGCTCGTCAAGGCGCCATCAGCATTTATATACCTGCTGTTTAGTCCATCTGTCTGCTTTTTAAGGCAGCTCCGTGTGAGGGATGCCATGGTAAGGTGGGGAGAAAGAATTATAGCAAAAGAAACATTGTGAAAACAACTTGACGAGAGTGTGAAGGACTTTCAACTTAACATCCTCCTCAGTTTTTCGCAAATACCACAAGGGGAGGAAGTGCAGCTGCCTGTGAGCTCACACCTGGGAACTTCAAAAAGACACCCAGATGCTCATGTCTGCTCAGAGCAGGCCTGCGATGACAGACTATCCGAGGCAGCGAGAGACAGCCAGAGCTAATTCAACGGATGAATTCATTGAAGAATAAACATAAAATGCTAACTTGCCTTTCAATAAAATAAATTAGGTTTCCTTCACAGCACTATACCCTACATAAAGTGTCTCTGAGAGTCAGTAAATCTAACTGATACTAACGGTGAGCACAGGGAGCTCTTGACCCCTCATTTTAATGACTCTATTAGACTCTGACTGTGAATCCACCATAAACCCATTGGAAATGCTGATTCACCTATCATTAGTGCCTCATTTCAGGTCTCTCCTTACCAGTCAGGCGCAGCTTGTTTGCCCCCAGGCCCCTCACACATACATTTGCTGACTGAGCCCCCATCTTTCTTGCTTTATTTCCCCCTGAGCAGCCAGCAGAGGGAGCGTGCAGACTAATAACTAAAAGGACGACGACCTTGATCAAGCTGCCAGGAATAACAAAAAGCAGGAACAACATTCCTCTGAAAGGCACACAGACTGAACAGGCAGGTCCTATTTAAACGCTCTGATCTGTGAAATAATAGCCTACTCCCGAATTGTCATTTCATTCAGTGTCAACTGATCAAATCCGGATCTTTTCTCGCCCTGTGAACAAATACAAGGTGTTCTCTTTTTTCCCGTTCCTCCCTTCCCTCACTGCCATCTGGCAAAGCTGGCTGTTCCCACAAGGACTTGGCTCTGTCACAAAGCTCATGCGTTTCTGTGGAGTGAGAAGGAAGAACAACAAGAGGAAGGTGTGGTAAAGTGTTTCTGGCAACTGTCTCTCGTGTGGCAGTCACCTATTGTGATGAGGGCGGACAGGATGGCTGCAAAAAGAGAAGGGAAGGTTGAATGGGGTCGTTGAGGGGAGGGCTTAGTGAGGGGGTGGCTGGTTGGAGTCCTGCTGAATTTTACATGAAGCTGTCGATACGAAACAGCATCACTGCTTTTTCACCGGCACCTCCTGGGAAGCCAGTAGCATCTAGTATGGTAATTTTTCTGATTTTTTTTCGTCAGTTTCCTCTTAATGATTTTCCTTACTTTAATGAAATTTTATATTAACTAGCCTGCCAAATGATACAATAATTTCAATAATATTAATTAATACATTTACAATAATTCTCGAAAAAGAAATGGTCCTACATTAAAACGTCCAAGCCTTTTTAGTGGCATCAATAAGAGGCCTTAACCATTAAACAATACTATAAATGCACAAAAATGTATTTTATGTAATTATTTTACAACAACCAGTCAGTGTAACTACTGACACTTGATCCTGAATGTATTTGATTCACTAAAAAGAACCAACTCAGAGTCATTTGTTTGATAATAGGACTACACTGGTTTGATTAACTAAAAAGAACAGACTCAGAATTGGTATGGGAATCAGACAACATTGATCACACTGTATGTTTTTGATTCACTAAAACTAATCATAAGAACCATTCATGTGGGAATCGGAGTACACCATTTGCACTGTATATTGTTGATTCTTTAAAAAACGGCTCATAAAAATAATTCGCTCTGAAATTGGACTGATCTAGTCACGGAAAAAAGTCTGTTTTGTCAGTAAGTGATCTTGTGGTGTTGCTAAATAAATATTGTAGGAAACAATATTTGTAGAGAAAGGGTGTAGCGGCACATGTATTCGTCCCGAACCGTACTGTACGGACGTCACGGTTGTAACATGCAGTTAGATTATGTAAATAGACAGTTACTGGGGATCCACACTCCAATCCAGAAGGGGCATGTGCAGTAATGCAACATTATTTGCTAACCGCCACAACAGGAAGTGCAGAAGAAGAACAGCAGATGATTGCTTGAAAACAAGTCCTTTAGATGCGCGCACACTTCGAATGAGTCTTTCTGTGTTTGCGGACAAAGGAGCATACTTTGAAGGGCTCGCTCTTAACTGTGCGCAAAACGGTGCGGAACGCATAAAGTTAAGTATAGGAGGGTTGGGCTTAAGCTTTGAATTTTTAAATATAGTTTAAGTAGAGCAAATTGTAACACTCCTAATGCTGAAGTTTTCATTATTCTTTGTTTATTTTGTACTGTTGTAGCACAAGGTGCTTTTCAGTTTTGTAGGTGATTTTAACCAAATACCTTTTGTTTGTTTTTTTTCAGCCCTGCAAAAAAATATAACCTATGCAAGAGTTCATTCTGTTCACTGCTTGGTGCTTAATACACTAAAGGAGGCTGTACTGTACCAACTACCTCAAGGGGACTAAATGCTGCTAGGTGAAAAACTGAAATTGGACTTCATAGTTTAGGGTCCAATTCTCACTATTAACTAGTTGCTTATTAGCATGCATATTATTAAGATATTGGCTGTTATTAGTACTTATAAAGCACATATTAATACCATTAGGGGTTTATTAAGACAAAAGTTAATAGTTTGCTAATAGTGAGAATTGGATCCTAAAACTAGGGTGACCATTTTTCCCAAAACCGATGTATGTACCTAACTATGACTTTTTTTTTGCACTGTTACACCCCTAGTGTAAAGTATTTAATCTGTATTGGTGGAAAAATGCATATGCAAGAGCCATTAAGGTAACCGAATGTCATTCATGGCAAATTATAACTTGTGCTCTCTAGAAGCCATCACGCTATCTTAGTACAGTGGCTTTTCCAAGCTCTCTCAATCAGCACGGCTTTTGTTCAATAAATCTCTCTAATTTGAGCAGAGTGAAATTAAAAGGCCAGAGCTGAGCATATAGAGCACTGACAAAGATGAGGCTCATGGATGTGCCTCGAGTGTTTATAGCCTCTCTTTAACAGGCAGTACTTTGTGGATTTAATCCCACCGCCAGGCTCCAGTACTTCTTTCCATCGACAGATTTGTGGTGTCTCCCTTCTATTGATTTCTCTCTTCTCTTTATCACTCAGTGTTTACTGTAAGTGAGTTGTGTAGCTCTTTGTGTCTCAAGCTTTGTTGCTCTGCACTGGACATCTTAAACAGAACAGAAAGCCAGAGAGAGGCCAATCCGGCTTGTGTTATGGAACATGTTAGGAAAAAGGTCTTTAAGGGAAGGAAGGGAACACTAAACGGGTCTCTTCAGGTTTACATTATGAGCACATTTTCAACTTTTAATGGCTCCTGAACTTCGGCTAGAATGGAATGCTGGCGGCGGTATTGAGATACGTCTGTTTCAAGGGATTACTGCTATCAGCACTCTGAGGCAATTTGTCTGGGAAGCGCATCTTTCGGGGGATAGAAATACACATTGGACAGGTCCGCTTTCCATATATTTGACAAATTACCTCATTATTTCACCTAACTATGGATGAAAGTACAGAAAAGATTATGTTCATACTACTATATACATACCTACTATGAGGCCGTTTAGCAGTACAGCAACACTTTCTGACCACATCCTACCACAGATATCTCAATGTTCACAAAAAGATCCTCTGTTATCATAGTTATAAAGTAAATAGCCCGTATAGGCGTTAAACTTTCTCTTGGTTTAGTTTGTATCACAGTTTTGCTACGGAAAATATATGGTACTCAGCCGTGTCATTTTTTGAGTTTAATTTACCGTCTGTGCTGCTCGTGTGTTTGTGTGTGCGTATCTTATATATACATATATATACACATACATACATACATACATACACACACACACACGTATATATATACATTATATACACATATTATATATACACACACAGTTTATATGAAATTCAATTGGAGTAGAAAATTAACTTTATAATTAGATTTAGAAGTTAATGCAAAACCTGCCTTATGTTCAATTTACGTTTTTTCGAGTGTCAATTATTTTGTCTAAAAATAAATAGTAACTGAATTTAATAATTTGGGCTCTGTTAATTGTAACCTTTAACATTATAGTAATGTGTAAGTAAGAGCTCCACAAAAGTGCTCTTGGGGCAATTATTTTTGATTTGATCTCTAAGGTTTGTTCACTTCCATCACTAATAAATAAGCATTTGAAGGAGGTGGCTCACTTATTACACTTTTTGCTGTTATTGTAACATACATAAGCAATTTATTTGTTAAACACAGTACTTGTAAATGGGTCTGACTAGTGTTAAAACTGTCTCTATCAAAGCACATGCAGTTTAGCTGCATCAATTACTCGGATTTATATTTGAATCTTTGTACAAACATTTGCAGCTTGGCATATACAGCCAGGTATGGTAATGACCCTTGAAAATGGGCAACTTACAATTCAAACACACTTAAAATGTATATTTTCAGAGGTGTCACTGGACACCGTGATGGACCATGGCACAGAAACGTGGGTGGTGAACAGTGCAGTTCCAATTTTTTATGTGAACTGTTTCAGCCCTAACAGCCAGACATTCTGAAACATTTACAAAGCCCATTCACAAACCTCTTTAAACAATTCTTTATGTGGCCTTGCAGGCTGAGGTTTGTTTTGTGGGCAGACAGACGGGATTCGAAGAGAACAGACTGTTCATCAGACTTCAGTACACACTGAGCACATCTGTAAAAATTATTGTTTTATAATTCTCCCCTCACCAGAGGTACAAAACAGAGCAATCCCTTTTTAATAATTTCAGGTCATTTCAACCACTCACTCTAACCCCACAGCCTCTGAAGAACTGGATGGCTAGCTTCCATAAATCAAACAAGGAAAGCTGATAACATGGTCTAACCCACCGTGCACGCCAATTCTTCCTCACTTTCTGGCTCTCCCGGGCCGGTCCGAGTGTCTGTTTACACTGGCCGCCTGGCATCTCCATCAATACTAAAACAGTATTTGAGCTGGCTTCACTCAGCTGTCATTCAAACTGTGAGTGCCACTAATAACATGCCATAAACAATGCAAGGGGAAAGCAAAGCAATGAGAACAGCGAGAGGACAGACATGCGCTTCTCCAAAGTAAACACAATGGAATGAGATGGCTTCATGTCTCCTCTGACACAACGGTTTCATCATCTGACCCTGTGCGCTTCCTTTGATGTGAACTTTGAATATATACACTGAAGAGTAGAACAAACTGAACTGCAATATAGTCAAGCATCAAAGTTGGGACAACCTTTTATCCATCAGCTTGTTGTTTGAGGTCAAGTGTCAATGCACACACAAAAAAAAAAAAAAAAATCAACGTCACTGCATATGCCCATATATAAGGGCCCATATGGAACTGAGCATTTCCAACATCTCTCAAATGGCAATGAACATTATGTTGCTCAGCTTTACAATCAAAGCAGTTTCTTGTGTTCGTATGCTTTCATTCTCGCTGCATTAGCTGGTTTAATAGTCAGTACTTGGCGCTCACAGCCTTGGACTCAGGGCTGAAAACAAAGCCATGTGTGGGTTCCTCCAAGTACATCCAGGCTAGAGAGATCTGCTTTATTCTCTTGGAGGTTTAAGAGAGCACTTGCAACATTAATTACGGTCCATTCAGAATGAACCCTTCACCTCCTCTAAAAGAATATAGGAAATATAATGGAAACATTTCCCAGTTATATGCATATTTTCTTTCACAAGTGTATAGACATATTTGTAACAAATATATATATATATATATATTCAATGCAGTTGTGGCATATGTGTGTGTCAAGCAAAGGAAACAACAAAAACTGTCTTGAACTTACTCAAGAATTTTGTTGAGAAACAAATATGGATGTGACCGCAAATATCACCTGTTTTATGTAGTCTTTCCTTTTAGTAGCTGTGTTGGAATTTAGAACAGATAAACTTTGCCCCATAAACAAGGCTGCTTTAATAGCATTGCTAGGTCATCTGTTTGGGACAGTCAAGTTCACATCCCAACCTTTAGCAGGATTTAATGATGGAGAAGGGTCACCACACACACAGTGCTATTTCTGGGACACTCCGGGTATGATTGCAACCTATCAGCGGTGTCAACAGATCAGTCTGCCAATGAAGGCTCAAAGGTCAAAGCTTTTAGCCGAACAAAAGGCCAATTTACCTCCAATTCAATCTTTCTCTTTTTCTCAGCGCCTGTCTTTCATTCATCTATCATCCTCAACCCATCTATCCACAACATTCATATAAATCTGACTGAGCTGACCTAAAGTGACTGCCTTAGGAAATTTATTGCAGATCTTGAACTACAGTAATGTTTATGGAAAGAGGCAAAGGAATAGTGTGTTAAAATTGATTTTATGAGCTGATTTCTGGACACATTGTGTTAACTTTTATTATTCGATTACATTAAGATTTGAGAAAAATGGAGGGGAGGCTAAAAAAAACATATGAAACCAAAATAAATACAAAGAGTACATGTCTAAGTGTTTAAACTGCAATATTCTTTGTCATTACCCAAGAAATGTGACCAATAATTGTATAATCTGTTTTGAGTAGTGATGTCCAGTTATGGTTGAACCAGTACACCAAATCGGACTGAACCATCTGAAACCATTCACGGCCTGAGTCGGCACAGATCTACAAGTTACTCAATCTCCTATGATCCCGGTTTTTGCCAACTCATACAGCACTCTAGTTAGTCCAACAGTACACACTGAACTGAGAACAGTCTTTCAGACATATATATGCCCATGGTTTCATGAATTGTGGTTGAAATAAGTGTTTCTTAGGTATTTTGCTAAAAAAAGAAAAACAAATTATAAACATATTGGAAATATTACAGTGATCCAAAAGCAGTAGTACTTGAGTCAATAGCAGTACATTGACATCAGTTCTCTCCAGTCAAGAGTTGGTTAGTGGTTTTCAACAGTTCTTGAGTCACCAGTACACTGAGGAAACAGTTCGGACTCTGACATTTCCATGAAGAATCAATGAGCTGCTGATACAAGCATGTATAAACAAGCAGTTGACTCGAATGAGGGGGCGAAGTGAAAGTCTTTATGGTGTCTCATGTTTTATGTAAAAAGTTGAGTTGATTAAGAGTACTTTATTCAATTTATATGCTCATATTGCAACTATTTGTTCATTGAAAGAAACTGTCAGAAAGAACCAGTTTGTGGAAAAGAAACAGACTCCCCATTTCTAGCTCTGAGTACATTCAACATTTCTCATCAACATTGACATTTTTTTTCTCTCTTTTTTTAAAAATAATTTTTCCAGACATCCCTGCTCTCAATTCAAAATTTCCATGTCTGGCTCGATCATTGAAGCGTGCACTTAGCCCAAACTTAGATAAAAGCTATCAAGAATGCACTTTAAGGCTCATATTGCTGCAATTCGTCAAGCCACAACATTCATGGCGAGTGGCCTGAAATGGTTTACATTACAGTTTTGTGGGGGAGAGCCACTTAACAAGCAAAGATACTGTATACCAAAAAACACTACTGTATTCAAAAGCCCCCAATATCGGCCATCATATCACATGCTCTCCTGTTTCTAAGATTATCTGATGGAATGTGAGTGAGACACATAGCATACTTAGCAGATAACAGGAGAAGAAACAAAAATCTATTATTCATATTTCAACCATAATCGGCTGGTAAAGAATCGGAGGAGGGCCTATTTCTCTTTTCAACATCAAGGTCATGCGTATTAGAGATCACAGAAGACATTACAAGTATGTGTGCAATAATACACTCTCTCTGCTCACAAACACACTCTCTAAAGTGCTCCAGTAGCATGTATTACCAGACTCCATCAGGAGAAGGTGTAAGAGGTATATGTTTCCAGGTAATGGGAGCTGGCAATTCCATTTAGATTCTGGAGTGTTTATGTCTAAACTTAACCCCGTTTTCTTCAGCATGTCAACTAAGGCAAACCTGAGAGAGAGACATCCAAGTTCGATAAGCACGGGAATACAAAGTGTTGGAAACCAAAGATAACACAATTTTACACATTTAAACAACTAAGAATTCGTTCACTTACTCTATTGCAATCTGTTGCATTCCAGAAACTCAGAAGAGCCTAATGTGCAAAGGGACTATAGTTATCATCTGATGAGACACTTGGGCCGAATTCACTAAACAGCAGCACTTTAGCACGAAATATTTCAGCTCAAAAACCTGTCATATGCGGCTTCAAGTGCACTTCAAGTTGGGAAGCTGTTATTACGAATTGTCATGCATTCAAGATGGAGACAAATTACCCAGGTAGCCAAAACAAAACAAATAAACAAGAATGACTACAAAAGCTGTTGAAACAGTAGATGAATATACAGTAACAGCATACATCTGCATGATTTCACATGCAGTTCTAAACGTAGGTTCGGGCGGAGCCTAAACATTCAGTCCTGTCAATCATAATTACCAGCGTATATACGCAGTTGTCCCAGCAACAATTGTTCCAGCATCCTTCTTCCTCCTCATATCCTCATCTATTTCACTTATTCTCCCTCTGTGCAGTATGCTATATGGGGGTTTAGCTCGGGGTTCGAGCCTCCTTCGAAGACAGCAAGCCAAGTTTGTTTACCATTAACAATTAAGGCTGAAAAAGCAGGCAAATTAATAAATCATTAATAAACCTGTATGATTTATAAAGGGTATCTAAAAAATTATTTATTTTAAAGAAATTAATTTTTTGGGTAATCTACAGAAGCCCTAAGAGGCCATGGATTAGAATTGTTTTATTGTTTTCTCGTAACAGTTTTTTCCTCGTTATTAACTTAATCTTTTCTAAGTTACACAAATGTGCCAACAGGTGGCAGTATACAACCCAATATAACTGATTGGGTGCAGTATATCCACCTTACTGTGTTAGCTCATATTGGCCCAGACTGTATGAAATATTGAGAATATGTTTTGTAGCCTATGTAAAGATGTGTTGCATTTAGTTCAGTGATAGGGTGTAACCTATTGTATTTTCTACATTTCTTTGAAGGAAGCTACACACACATACACACAAACACTCAAACAGCATCCCAAGATTGTACTTCGCTATATCAACTGGATTAAAGTTTTTTTTTTTTTTTGGGAAATCTGGACTGTTGCACCTCTTTTTAATGGTAGACATGGCTAGGAGGAGGAATCCAGTGCAATGCACATGATATCAGTCACAGCCTATAATACATGATGAACAAAAATAAACAAATTATGTAATAAGTTTATTTTAAATGAATGTGAAAACTAAAGTAGGTTGAATCCAAGCAGCTCTAAAAAATTTAGAATTGCATTGTAGAATAATCTGGCATTCTTCTGAAGGCACTCTGCACTTGAGGTATTGAATGCTCTGTTGATAATTTAAACATGATATTAGTGTAAATTGATTGATTAGCTTATTTTTATTTATTTATTTATTTATTTATTTATTTATTTATTTATTTATTGTAGAATTTATCAAGTGAAGTAAACATTTTGCTGAAATATCCACAACAGCACACAGTTTATTCGTCGATCAGATGCATATGAAAGCTGTGTTGGTTACAAAACCAACAGTAGGCTCCGGGTGCAGTGTGTTTCAGAAACAAACAATCATTGTAAAATAACTTATGTTGAGATGATGAGAGAATTTAAGTCGTGATCTCATTATGAAAAAACTTTTGTTATCTCAAATCATGAGAAAATAGATCATGATCACGAGAAAACAAGATAGGAAAAATAATAATCCATGGCCTTTTAGGGCTTCCATTGTAATAAAGAGTCAATATATTAACTAAATATTAAATATATTTAATAAAAATAAAATAAAAACCAATAATATCACTAACACCACCACTTTATTTTACACAATTACCATTTCATTTATTCTGCTTTCTAAAGACTGGTGAAAAATCATGAGATTAATTGTTTTACTCAATTAACAGCTTTAAGTTTTAACAGTAAGAAAAATAAATACAGATTTTTATTTATTTTGAAGATTTAAAACTCTTGCATTAATATAACAAGTAGATAAAATATACACTGTCAACATACAAAGTAAATAATCTCCAGTATTCATAATAATATCTGAATGCTTTTGATTTTAGTACTGACAGTATAAAAGCAGATTATTTAATTTTTGAAACAAGCTTAATGTTTTTCTCACAAGTGTTTTTATACATGAAAAAAAAATAATAATAATAAAAGTAATAATAATAATTATATATATATATATACACACACACACACACACACACACACACACATTTTGAAAGTTTGAAAATCTTTAATATTACTGTGGACCAATAAATTAATACATACATAAATAAATAAACTATTCACTGCCATCTACTGCAGATGTGCTGTCCACCATGTTTCATGTAGAAATGCCACTTCAAGTCAACTACTCGGATATCACCAAGAAGTTTCATACTTGTCAAAATATATTTTGCTTGGTCATTGTGCATATAAATCAGAACTACGATATTTCTGACTCCACTTGAAGCGAGTGTTATTCATCAACTATTTATTATTTAGCTTGACCAGCTGCTATATTTGCTGCCTTCAAAAGAGATGTTAGTGTACACTCTCTATAGATCATGACAGCAGTAATTCATAAAAATAAAAAAAAATCAGATGATGGAAATAACAAACAAAAACAAAATTTCCAGTTGCTGGTGCAGTTCTGCATTTTAAATTCACTCCATCACCCACAACTCAGAACTGGTCTGCAAGACGGGAAACAGACTTGTGAAAAGTCGTTACATGATTAGCGCAATCCCTGTAGTGAATCTGGTGCTAGCACAGCACACGATATACATTCCTAGTGAATTACATCCTTATGTTCTTTCTGTGCTTAATGTTAGGGTAAACTTGGGCTGAATTTCTTCAAGATTACACTGATTTAGTCAGTTGTTTTTTTCTATATCGTGCACTACTTCAGCTCAATACTACTACTACTACTAATAATAATAAAATAGTATGAATTTTCACCAAACATCATTATTACTGTCACTGAGGACAAAGTTTGGAGTGGTAGAAGATCAAAGCATACACTAACAGTGGCCCCTGGTGCTTTCCGCTCTGACTTGAAGAGGTGAAGGACACTTTCGCTGCAAGACCCAGGCTTTGTTCAGCTGTGCTTTGATGCAAACTTCATGTCCTAATTTCACTTGTCACACTTGGTTTCTCAAGACTGTTGTTGCATTTCTCCTCCATCTGAGTCCAAGTGTGTGGGTTCGTGCGTGCATGCGTGCGACCATTGTGTGTGCGATATTTCCTTTTCTCTCAGAGTGTGAAGGACTTTTATGAGAGCTCCATTCATGTTTCCTCTCAAGGCACTCTCTGTAAAGGCTGCACAGAAGGAAACAGAGCTTCAGCTATGGACATGAAAACACTTGAGTGTTCTCCTGCAGCCTGCGCCACGTGCTGCTCATATTGCATGTCCTCCGTGAGACTCCATTAGAATACCTCATTTTGAATGGCTGTCAATGGGGAAAGATTATGTATGCAGTCAGATGGTGTAGTTGTGTCACCCACCAGAAGAGGCTAACAGATCCATGCTGTAAAAACACTAACATTAACTACAGCAAGAGATGGAAGATACAGGTGTGTGGGCACTTTGGGGGTTTCAAATCCCACCTAATTAAAGGCTTGAACACCGTGCAAAGGAATTCCACAGATTTTAAAGGGCAATTTTATGAAAAGCGGACCCATTTCTTTCTCTGTTTTAGATATTAGTGTAGATAGTTCTAAACTCATTAACCCTGTTATCCAAGCTAGTACAAGAAAAGAAAAGAAAAGAAAAGAAAAAAAATAAAATAAAATGATCTTGATGATTTTTGTCATTTAAGTTTATTAAAAAAAATTTTTTTTTTTAATTACAAAACAACACTTACTGACAGCTTAATTTATGTTCATTTGCAAACAATGTTAATTATAACCTGTTTATCAAATTTTATTACTCAACCATATAACCAATTTTGCAAAAAAAAAAAAGAAAACAGTTTCTGTTCCTATTCTATTCCTGTGATGGCAACGCTGATTTTTTAGAAGCCATTCGACGCCGCAGAACCTGACTTTACCAAATGCAACATGTTCCTGGATCAACATTCCAATCTACAAATCAGATTTGAGGGACAAGTTTACATTTTATGACAACCAGGGTTAGGTGCTTTTACATCAGCGTAATATCATTTATACTTATGGGTAACTTATGGGTAGAGTTAGGTTTAGGGGTAAAGTTAGGATTAAATTTTCAGGCAGGAATATTGTTCCAGGGTCAAACTCAGGAACGTGTCTAAAGCCATGTTTATAGTTTCACCAGATTGCAGCACGAGCCACCGCCGACTGCATGCGCTACTCAAACGGATGAGGAGTATATACTTGACACGCTCGCTGTTGTACTATTCTTTGAAATGGGGGGAAGGGGGGATTCTGAGTAATTATTTTCTAAAACAGCAGGAAGCAGAAACCCTTGAGATTATTACTTATGACATTAGATATATGGATATGAGAACATATATAAAAAACTAAATTAATCTCTTAAATGTTTTCTAATTTCATTAAACATTCTTTTATTTAATTTCTGTGACGGCGTCATTTTTGCAGCGCGCAACCTCGCACTGGTGCGGACGCCGTGATTATAAACCAAGCTTAACTCTGTAAAATCAGGTTACACTCCAGTCTTGAGTGCCATTATATGTTGATTTGGTGCTCAAACATGTCCTATATTAACATCAATGTTTAAAACAGTTGTGCTGATTAATATTTTTGTGGAAACTGATCAAATTTTTTTTTTTCGAAGATTCTTTGATGATGAGTATGATCATAGTCCCACAGTACATCAATTTACTATTTAGACACCATATTTTAGATCTTATGTTTTGTTTTACGTTTCTCTTCAAAAGTGTTCAGATAATTGATGTTTAGCTAACTGTGCTATAGGGACACCAAATAACGGGAGACTGACCTCAGTTTGCGCCCGAAAATTTCCTACACACACTTCTTTGAAACAGTCAACCCCCTTAAAAGTCACTTTATAATTCCAACACTGTTTGATCAAGTCAACCTCAAAGGTGCCAATTAGGGAGGGAGAGACAAAGAGAGACGCGATGCACAGTGTAAAAAAACAATAGATAAATAATAGTAAAAGAGAGAAAGGGATAGAGAACGTGAGGAAGAGGCAGACATTAGCAAGAGAAGAAAAAGAGAAAGCTAGGCAGAGTAGAGAAGCCTCCGCTGTCAATTTCTCAGCACAATCGATTCCTGACAGAGAGGCTTGTGGCAAGAAAGGGAATTAATAGCCCTCAGCGGAGTCCAAACAGTGCAGGCTCACTGACTCCAGAGAGTTTTCCTCTGACCCTACACAGGGAGATTAGTGAGCTGTGACTAGCATCCCCTGATCCTGAATCAGTTTAAGCACGTAGATAATCCAAAGCCTGGGGATTTGAGTCTCCCAACAATGCACAGGGGTCCTGCTGGGTGTGCTTGCTGCCTCTGATTTCCGTCACTGGAGAGGTTTGGAGGGCGTTAGGACAATGAACCAGCAACATGAAACAGCATTCCTAACACATTTTACTTCTATTTTGTGAATTTCTGAGTGAAACTATTTAAGTATTCAGCAAGATATATAACGTATGGATGGGAGTTGATTATGTCATTTGAAATTGAATTGAATCATGAAAAAAGATAATACATTTAAATGAATAATTACCCCCCCCCCCCATTAGAATTATGTGCACTGAAGAATCTTGCACAATAAGACTAGGGATATTCATTAAAAAAGTAAACTTGCTCAATTTGTCAATGTTATTAAAACTGAGGGAGATTTATGCTAATTGCTAACAACTACAGGATATAATTTTATGAATATAGCGAATGCCATCCAGTTGCATAAACAATTAAAATGCTATCTGACAAGACTGAACGGTTTCATTTTATCAGTAATGACCAAGTGTGTTCACTCAAAAAAAAAAAAAATGCAACTGACAAAAGTCAAAGTACAAACACACATGGGATGATTTAAGATTAAAAGCAGCAGATTTTCTCACATTTTCAGAAGCATATGGGTGATGCACATCTACTGTATGTATGTATGTTCTCTATCAGATCTGAAAAGGCGTCGCAGATATTTCAGAGCAGGCAGCCATATGGAGTGAGAGAACTGGGATAAATGGAGCTCGGTCAAAAGTTAGTTTGATGTAACATGCTTTGGCAGGCAGAGATGCTGCTTTATGAAGACTGGTGAAACATCCAGAAACTCAATTGCCAAAACCCACCTCTCCTGAATCTCCGCACACGTGAGAGAACTGAACTAAAACTGAAAATAACTGAATGAAAGTATGACTTAGACCTTTTCTGATTCATTCTGGCAACACCATCATGCAATATGTCAGCAATAATACAGTAAAAATGGATACTTTGACAGTTCTTCAGATTGCCAAAACCCTCTGGAGAACCTGGAGGTGCTAAGACTGTCCTACTGTGTACTCAAGGAAGTTCAATGTATAATTTAACTACCTCAATTCCATTTTTTTACTGCCTTTTTCAATATTTTTTTAGCTCTTCAGGGAACTGTGCCATCTAAAAATGTGCTTAGAGGTTCCTCAAGGGTTCCACCAGTGTGGCAACATGAGGAACCCTTTAAGCTAATATATAAAATAAACATCAATATGCAAAAAAAAAGAATACATCATTTATAGAATTGAAATATTTTTAATTTATGAATAATTATTAAGCAAGCAATTTTGAGTACATCTTTCTTGCTGTCATTAAACTGTGTAACATCTAGAAACCTGTCTAGAAATTAATATCCGCATCAGCCATTGATCAACCCATACTGGTTGAACACTTGTGTTAATTATATTTACCAGAACTCTTGCATTGAAAACGTCTTAAAACTTGTATGCTGAAACTCATGCAACATAAAATGAATGCCATTCACTGTTTAAAGCTAAACGAAAGCAACCATCAGTCTCCAGATTAGAGGAACTGTTCTACTGGCACAAAACTCATATAACAAACAGATGTCTAATTTCTCTTAACCTTGACCCATAAATGCTACATTCTTGAACCCCGATGGTCTCGACTGAGTCATCATTCTATTGCTAAGCTGTAGAACTCTACTTTCTCGGGCTAAGTGAGTCATATTCACTGAAGCATCAACATAATTACCATATTCAATGTTACTGCAGTATCATCTCCTTATAAGGAGAGAAGAGACATCAGGAATGGCTCACAATGTCAAATATGGCAGGTTGATCACAAATACTAGTGTATCACATGATAAATTAGACAGTAGGGAGAACGGGGCTAGTAGTCAAGTCAAGTCAAGTCATCTTTATTTATATAGCGCTTTTTACAATGCAAATTGTGGCAAAGCAGCTTGACATTAATAAGAAAATGGTGTCATTGTGCAGCTTATTCTATATATTATTGATTCATTCCATTGCAAATATCAGTAGTTATTAGTCTAGTTAATTTAGGTATAGCAGCACTGCTGAAAACAGTGACGTAATCGTCCGGCTCAGCTCAGTTCGCATACAATGGCGCCAATGCAGGCATATCAAAAACACTGCTGAATATCAAGCAAGTGTCCCCAACTTAAGCAAGCCAAAGGCAACAGCGGCAAGGAACCAAAACTCCAACAAATGGAGAAAAAAACCTTGGGAGAAACCAGGCTTAGTCGGGGGGCCAGTTCTCCTCTGGCCAACAGTGAACACTTGTCCGATACTCAGGCAGAGTTACAGGTCATTAAACTGATTTGGAATCGCAACAGTCAAAATATTTAATCTAGTTCCATCTAGTTTAAGATCTTTTTGATCACGCCGGTATGGGACGGTTTGTTGGGATAGTAGTCACATGGGGAAGTTCACAAGATTATATCTAGTACCACTTGAAATGCTCCAATCAGGATTTTTGCAGCCAATACAGACTACTGATGATCCCAATCATTCAAACTTTATATAAGCGATACATGCATGTAAACTCAGTTAGCTTTCACTTTTAACCCCTTACACCATGAAGGCATTTTTAACAATTTCAAGTAGCATTCTTAAAAGCTCACTTTTAATAACTACTACTACTAAAAATAGAAAAAAGTATCATGTACATGGTTTAGTTTCATAGAAAACCTTTAAAATTGAAAATTGATTGATCATATTTGGAGGTACTTCAGTTACAATACTGCAGAGAAAACCCCAGAAAAGTAGTGAAGCAATTTGTTTATTTGTTTTGTAGTCATTCATGCATTATGACTATTAGAAAGTATATGACAGGCCATAAAATCAAGTTTGGTCTAGGTTTTGATGATCTTCCAGCTCTGAACTATGGTCTCGGGAAACACCAAATCATTGAACTATGTTAGTAACAATGCTTTTGGGAAACACACCCCTGAGCGATCAATCCAATCCAAGTGCTCTACAACTGTAAAACTGTGTTCGATAGGTCTCAACACATCATCTCTACCCACCATACCAGAGATCCAGTTTCCATCGGTTGAACTTTCAAATGATGTTGGAAAACACTGTGTCATGATCATGACGTACACGTCGGAGCCACTACTGCAAACGCACTCAGTTTTAATCTAGTTGGAACATCTAAAATCATCTGGTTAGAGAACCTTGGGTTCCTCTGAGGTTTGTGAATGTATAAAATATCAGTTAAATAAGAGGGTGCCAAATTGTGTAGAGCTTTATATACAGTGAAGAGACACTCCATTCCTTCGAAAAACCTAAAAGGTAGCATGTAAACTGAAAACAAAATTGGGCTGAGAATAGAACCTTGCGGAACACCACAGTCACAATTGTATTTTACGTGTTTTAAATGTTAGAAAATGTATACAATATTTCTTAGCCACAACAATAGCTTACTACTTTTCATATCTTTATGAAACAACTCTATTTCATTAATTGTTTCAAAATATGTTTACCGTTTAAATTTTTGCATAAATTAGGCTGGTAAATGTTAAATTAATCACATAATTTTTCCTGGGCAATAATGGTTGAATGTTCAATAGCTTCTTATAGCCAAGACTTTAATGTCTAAACAGAAATTGACTTTCAAAAATACACCAACTTTTATAAATATTGAATAGAGTAAAAAATAAAATAAAAAAAGTGACAACTAGCCCCAGTCTACCCCTATATATATTAGAATGAAGAGCTGTTTTGATGTCCAAATAAGTAGACCCCACAAACACAGACATTCTCTATACACATGCTTTTCACTGAATATTAAATCTCCAGTGTGTAAAGACAGCGGTATACTTGCAGGGGGTTTATTCATGTGAAACTCCTCTGCAGCTCAGCAGTACAGTGCAATATAACCTCAATAGTAGAGCATTTTGCATGCAGGAGTTGTCTGAAAGAGACCAAATACCCTATGCTCTTCTGCTCAAATTCTGGTCATGCATTGCACTCCAGTGTTTTGAGGTACAATGTATAATAAACGAGACTGTGACAGAAATGACAGATTGTAGTGTAGTGCATCTACGAAAGTCAGGATTTTGGAAGCTTCCCAACTTAAAAATGGGAAACCGAAAGAGAGAGAGACAGACAGAGAGGTAATGAGATAGAGAGGAGCTGGATGGAACTGGAAAGGAGAGAGAGGAGAAAGAGAAAAAGGCTGTGAACAAGTTGGGGGGGGGGGGGGGGGTAGAAACACGGGCATGCAGGAAAATGAGGAAGTGCCTCCAAACAGTGGAAACTTTGGGGAAGAATAAATGTCACTGTTCCAAAAAGACTGAAGCCATATTAATCTCCTGGATAGCCTTCAAGCCCACCGCACATTAGAGGAAATAGCCCAGCTAGGCTGCCGACCCATTCAATCTTCCCTGCATTCCTCTGAGAATCTTTTGTACAGCCAAGGCCCAATGCAATAAAGAGTGATTGAACATCGCTTGAGAAACCACCCATGGAAGGAGCAGGTTTACATTTTAATTATATCAAACAATAAAGCTGGAGAAAATCGGTAGAAGCAGGCAAAGGCCGCAATTTACTGCAAGGCAAAGCTATTTACCTCATCAGACTGTGATGGCTTTTTATTGATGTTAAGGGCACTGCTTTGAAGAAGAGTGCTGTATAATTATACTACATCAATCTCACTAGGACTGCGCCATGGTATTTGATGTAATTGAAATTATGGAAATTGTCAGGCGCAGTTTTAAAAGAAAGATTATTGTAGTTTTTCCCGCCAAGGCACTGAAGCTGTGCTAATTGTCAGGGTTTCTTCTAAATGTTTATTATTATTATTTTATTTATATAATGTGTGTGTGTGTGTGTGTGTGTGCGTGTGTGTGTGCGAGTCTGTGTGCGTCTAAAATAAAGTGTAAAGAAAATCAAAGAAAAAACAATTATGGGATTTTATTTCATTTAAATTTTCATAATTTTTTCATAAATATACAAAATAAGACTATTTATATTATTATTGGTATTTGTACTTATTGACGGAAATTGGTTGAACTAAAATCTGATTCATTTTAATTTACAATTAAATGCATGTTTTGGAATCTTCTGGAAGGACATAAAAGTGAAAATAACAGCAGCTTTCTTAGTTTCTGATGGAATAAATATCCTCTGAAATGTGGGAGAAATTAATTCAACAATATGATTTACTTCCAAGGATTTTTAGTAAGCATGATAAATGAAATGTTGTACATATTGAAAAATATAAGCAAAGCAAGAGAGAAGGACGGCAATTTCGTTCAGTTTCTCACGTTATGAAATATAACAGTGAAAGAGCTTTTAAAAGATATCAAAACATATTAGAATTTTTTAAATATAATGTTATGCTGATGCTGAATAAATCTAAGGTATAAACTAAGATTATACAGTATGTGAAGAATAGGGATGAGCGAGAACGCCTTATTTCGATTTTCCAGAAACTATTCGCTTGAGTTAGAACATCCTTATACGATACGCTGATTGGTTGACGGATTGACTGCTGATGGGATTCTGGCTTGTTCGCCCTCTGCCCTTGTACATCTCTGAGGCTTATATAGATCTCCGATCTCCCCAAGCGTGTGACACATTAGCGATACGGCTCTCTCGTGATACTAAATGACAGTGCTGCGAGCCGTTGGTTATGCTAATTCAGTGCTATATCGTCGATAAACATCAGGACAAGGAGGATAGAAGCGTATGTAGGCCTCTTTGAAGGGTTGTGGCCTTTAAGCCCCACTTCCAACACCACAGTGCTAACCATCCCAGGGAGTGAGTCTCGACCCCCCATAGGTAGTCGTGTCAGGCTTCATTCTGACACAAGGCTAACCGCAGCAGGCACTACCAGACAAAGGTCACGGTGCATATACAACGCCTCCTCTCCTTGCTGCTTTTCCTAGCGGGACAGAAGAGCCTCTGTAATATTCATTAGGGATGTGGAGCTTCCAGCAGTCGTAGGATTACACAAACCAAACACAGAGGATTGAAAATGTTGTTTGTCAATTTGCTCAAATTCATGACAGCTGAGGAAAACAAACCACTGTGGGAATGTTTGATGGGGTTTGACCAAAACTCTGATAGGAAGTTAAGTAAAACAAATATCTGATGATGAAATGTGATTGGATGAGACAGAAGACCAGCTGATGCTTGTCTGGGGTGCATGTGTGCCTGACTGCACCTTCCTAGAAAGCAGCGTATCAAGAGTGTACTGTGTAAACATCTGAAAAATCAGATGGATTCCATTCATCCATCCATCCATCCATCTCAAAGCTCAAATCTCATTAGCAATTCTGCTTCCTGTTTGGATGTATACCTCAATTCAAATTCAAAAGCAATTCAGGAATCAATTTACAATTTAAAAACCCACTAAAACCACACTTGTCTAAAATGCTACAAGTAAAAGTAAGCATCACACTAGTATAATGTCCAGTATGAAAAAAAAGGGGTATTCATTGTGAGATTTGATAATATTACATTCAAAGGCATTATTAAATTTTTACTGTTTTAAAAGATGAATTAGTTGAAGGCAAAGGTAACGCAAATGCAAAAATAACGATAATGAGCATGCATAATTAGCTATATAGTAATTTCAACAAATGAAAAAAAAAATCTAATACTGGCTACAGTAATACTACTGGTTAGGATACGGTGTCACAAACAGAAAAGACATAAAAGACTTATAAGTTATGTAGATGGCGGTGGTGTCAGTAAAGTAGACTGGGTCAAGCAACAGAAAGCTGTTTCCTGTGCCCCTCTGTGCTGTACACCTGATGTTAGGCGTAGTAATGGAGTCATTTACCTCAGCTGTCAGAACATACAAAATAACTGCCCTTCCCTGGATCCCCTGTGGTATCCGAGCTAACAGATAGCATTGTGTTTGGCTGGCAATAAAGCCCTTCGAAGTTGCATCTAAACAACTGTGTGACATGATGAATGTCCAGGTCTTGTTTTGCTGCCTGGAGTTTGTCCTCACTCTGTCTCCACTTGTCATGTTCACACAAGTTTTACATCAGAAACTAATGCTGTATTTTATTCAAAATCGGATGTGGGATATTTCTTCTATATCTCTGACTTTCAAACATAAAGGGGCTCCTTTACGAAGACATTTGAACACCTGTTTCTCTTAACCTTTGGGTAAATAGACGTAAAAACTTGCATGAAGTTCAATTATAAATTTTTATACAATACAAAAGTTTGGGGCCAGAAAGGTTTTGTTTTGTTTTTTTTGAAGTATTTTATGTTTTTTAAATAAAGTTCACGCTCATCCAAGCTGCATTTACTTGCTCAGAAATCCAGTAAAACCCACTAAGATTGTTACCACTGAGTATTATTACAATAATTTTAATATGCAATTAAATTCTGTGATTGCAAATCTCAGCAGCCATTCTCAGCAGCCATTCCACCAGCCTTTGGTGTCAACTAAAGTAATAATTCTAATTAACGGTGCCACTTTATATTAGTAGCCTTAACTACCATGTACAACTTACATCAAAATAATTTTTTGATACAACACTTATTGTCCACATGCATGTTTTTATATTGTACTGTATTTTTCAAAATACCTGCATGTAATTACAGTGGGGCAAAAAAAGTATTTAGTCAGCCACCAATTGAGCAAGTTCTCCCACTTGAAAATTACAGGCCTCATCTTTTCATCATAGGTACACTTCAACTATGAGAGACAGAATGAGAAAGAAAAATCCAGAAAATCACATTGTCTGATTTTTAAAGAATTTAATTGCAGATTATGGTGGAAAATAAGTATTTGGTCACCTACAAAAAAGCAAGATTTCGGGCTCTCACAGACCTGTAACTTCTTTAAGAGGCTCCTCTGTCCTCCACTCGTTACCTGTATTAATGGCACCTGTTTTAACTCGTCATCAGTATAAAAGACACCTGTCCACAACCTCAAACAGTCAGACTCCAAACTCTGCTATGGCCAAGACCAAAGAGCTGTCAAAGGACACCAGAAATAAAATTGTAGACCTGCACCAGACTGGGAAGACTGAATCTGCAATAGGTAAGCAGCTTGGTCTGAAGAAATCTAATGTGGGAGCAATTATTAGAAAATGGAAGACATACAAGACCACTGATAATCTCCCTCAATCTGGGGCTCCAGGCAAGATCTCACCCTGTGGGGTCAAAATGATCACAAGAACGATGAGCAAAAATCCCAAAATCACACGGGGGGACCTAGTGAATGACGTGCAGAGAGCTGCGACCAATGTAACAAAGGCTACCATCAGTAACACACTACGCCGCCAGGGATGCTGCCAGACGTGTCCCCCTGCTTAAGCCAGTACATGTCTGGGACCGTCTGAAGTTTGCTAGAGAGCATTTGGATGATCCACTAGAGGATTGGGAGAATGTCATGTGGTCAGATGAAACCAAAACAGAACTTTTTGGTAAAAACTCAACTTGTTTTTGGAGGAGAAAGAATGCTGAGTTGCATTCAAAGAACATCATACCTACTGTGAAGCATGGGGGTGGAAAAGTCATGCTTTGGGGCTGTTTTTCTGCAAAGGGACCAGGACGACTGATCCGTGTTAAGGAAAGAATGAATGGGGCCATTTATTGTGAGATTTTGAATTTCAAGATCGAAAATCTTTGGAACATCACTGCCCTAGAGGAGATCTGCATGGAGGAATGGGCCAAACTACCAGCAACAGTGTGTAAAAAACCTTGTGGAGACTTACAGAAAACGTTTGACTCTGCCAACAAAGGGTATATAACAAAGTATTGAGATGAACTGTTGTTATTGATCAAATACTTATGTTCCACCATAATTTGCAAATAAATTCTTTAAAAATCAGACAATGTGATTTTCTGGATTTTTTTTTCTCATAGTTGAAGTGTACCTATGAGGAAAATTACAGGCCTCTCTCATCTTTTTAAGCGGGAGAACTTGCGCATTGGTGGATGACTAAATACTTTTTTGCCCCACTGTACATATGTAATTAATTTCTGTAATTACATTTATAATTACACTGTTGACTGATCTCTTACACATTAACCCACCCTTAAACCTACCCATACCACCAAACCTGTGCTAACCTTATCTGTACCCCACCTCAATAGCAGCTAAAGTGCTTTTCAATACAATATTGTACTTGTTTTCTGATGTAAGTACATAGTAGTTAAGGCCACCTAATATAAAGTGGGACCTAACTAATCTAAAAAAAAAAGTCTTCATGCCTCAAAATATACTGAATGTAACTCTACACGTTGACGCGATTGGTTAACAAGGTATTTTGTGAAGCAAGAAACACCAGCAATATAAAAATGCGTGTTTAGATCACTGCAGTTTTAAACAGAAAATACTCAGCAATGGTGTTGAATTATGAATTTGAACATGGTTTGTCTTAAAGCATATTAAAAACATCACACAGACATATAAACAACATTAAAAACCACAAAGGGAATTTAATCTGTTTGTCTGGCATCTCTGCAAAATTAGGGTTGTAGATTTCCAAATGTCCTATGGTAGTCCATCATCAAGTGTTGTTCTATTGCAATTCTTCAAGTATGGACAGTAGCATAAGGGACGATGGACAATGCTATAATTTGGACAGCAAAACAAGACATGGTGAAGTGACAGAGGCAGATCTGCCAACAAAACACTCAGTGTGGCCAGTGAGGCTTGCGCCAAGTCTACTTACCCATGTTGTGTTGGTAGTGCTGTAAACAGGAAGTGAAGCATAAAGGGCACAGTATGCAGTCTTGTGACAGGTTAGCCTTTTATCTTATGACTAGTGCACCCAGACACAGCACCTGGCACCTGCCTGTATAGCACAGAGTCACTTTAACTGACCCAGATAGATGTTTGATCACGGTAAAAAAACAACAACCAAAGAACCTCCATTAGTCTACCAAAGAGTTTTACTTCACTACCATGAGAACTGAAAAGAGTTTGATAAATCATAGTCGATGACAGATCTGCAATGCAACTAAAATTAGCACGTCTCCAACAGGTTATAAATACTACTTAACTAGCCCATATACACATAAGAAATTGTGTGAAGGTAGGCAGACTGCCACAGGAAACTGTAGCTTAAAGTGTTTCACATTTCAGACGTACTGTAATTCTCCTCTCCTTAATGCTGCTGCACACATTATTCAGCCGCTCTTGTAAGGCTCTTATAAGATGTTCTTTTGCATGAAGGTTGATCTGCATCAAAAAGGTTTCTTAACCTGCAAGCTCTCAGAAGTCTATTCCTAAGAACTGTCAAAACATCAATCGACACATAAAATGTGTAAAATTGTGCAAAGTTAATTACATTTAGATGATTTAATCACTTATGTGTCATTTAGCAGCCACTTTTCATTTAACACACCTCACAGTTCACACCTGGAGCAGCCTGAGGTTAAATGGGACAGTAGAGACATGGTGAAACCCAGTAGAGCTGCACAATTGATTTGAGAATTACGATTTTTTTGGGTTTCAAATAGAGATCACGATTCTGAATATACAACCAAACAAAATAACATGTAATTTACAACAGGTTCTGACAATATATCATAATTGCTGGAAAATGGTTGAATAAATTATTTTAAAAATGGTGTTGAATGAAGGACTCATTAATAAATCCGCGTTTATGAACGAATCTTTTGAATGAATGATTCAATGACAAATACATTTTTTAACAGTCGCTTATCGCCAGCGCTATTTTGTTCGCTATCGTAGACAAAAGTTAGGATATAAACACTAATATCTCAGTACTTCTGTGATAATTTGAATATTTGTAACACAGAAATAACTAATGTGTGGTTCAAAGCTTCTCTCTGGCAGCACGAGCACATATTTTAATGTTCCGGTATGATTTTGTCAAAGGTTTAAAAGACGCGGGCGAATCGTTGTCATTAATAAAATAAATTGTGTGGGTGCTTGAATCAAGATCAAGATCTTTTTGCGATTATTCGTGCAGGTCTACCCATCAGTTCATGAGGATACGGATCACTGGGATTTAAATGTGGGTTACAGTCTACAGCTTTAACCCAAAATCTAGCTCAAAACTGACAACATAAAAAAGAGGAACGGTTTTTGAGATGCAGTAATTTTGCTTGTGGTAATATGAGTTCCTTGAGGAGACAGCTGTCATTGGTAATGGTATATTGGTATTGATATGGTTCGTAGGATGAAAGCTGGAATGGGGCTCCAAGATGCAGCTATGGTTTCGATATAAACACAAGATGGAATTACCGACAGAAAACCAAATCACAGTGATACCTGACAGACAGCAGTGGAATATGAGGACTTACTATTTACCTCAGGGGAGCACTTAACCGACTGTTCACCCAGCATGCACTTCAATCAGGCTTTTCTATCAGAAGTTTGTGCCTTTACGTCCTGAAAGTTATTTGGATCCAAATTCAGTTTTAAAATCCCTGAATTCCTACAAGTTCATATAATTTCTTAATTATTATGATTTACAATTTCTTCAAAAATAACAATAAGAGTAAAACATAATTCATGCACTACCATTCAAAAGTTGTCTCATGCTTACTAAGGCTGCATTTAGTAGACTAAAAAATACAGTAAACAATAATTTTGCTTTTGTTGTTACAGTACAATGTATACGTCTTTATGGTCATTTTTGATCACTTTTGATCAATCCTTGC
The DNA here is from genome assembly GCA_038088235.1 of Zacco platypus. Lineage (NCBI taxonomy): Eukaryota > Metazoa > Chordata > Actinopteri > Cypriniformes > Xenocyprididae > Zacco > Zacco platypus. The sequence continues at coordinate 15,240,725 of CM076068.1, forward strand.
TACATAAAAGTATTATTAGCATTTTAAATTTGACCCCAAACTAGAGAGTATCTTTTGTTACTACAAAGAGTAGTTCAGCTATTATTATTAATTCCAATTAATAATTCCATTGTCTTTTCAGACAATCACAAAACTGGTAAACATCTGCAATTTTATGCATTAAAATATGTCTGTCATATCATTAAATATTTCAATTCATTTCAAGTTTGTTTTCATTCATACATTGATGGCAGAACGTGATGTCTTATTTGGCGAGTCATACGAGTGCTTTTAATTTCTGTACAAAAGCGATAATTTCTCATCAGATATTTTTCATCTTTAGCTTCCTCTGAGAAAACAGTGTTTTGGCACATTCTGTCCTGGTTAGCTTAAGGCCTTGAAAACACATCCATCGCCTTTGTATGAACCCACAGTCTTTCTAAGTTTCTTAAAACATCCAATTAAACTACTTTAGACACATTGTACTGAAAAAAGACTCCAGTTCACCTGAAGCAGAGAAAATATTCCATTTGAAAAGGACATTTCCAGTGTGTGCTCCATGATAATGATGAGGAAGGCATAATAATCATTCTATGTGGAACAAAAGGGAGATGATTTATACTCCTCTCTTCATCCATTTGCATTTTATTAAGTAACTGCCTGCCTGTAATGGCCAGACAGAAATTAAGGTACCGAAGATAAGAACTTTAGGTTAAGCATCATTACACCAAGAGAGATGAATTCTTTGATGAAGATGACAGCAAAGAAATCCATTGAGCGCACCTTCATCAAGGTCTGCATTGATCTTTTGGCACAGAGGAGCCGGGGATATGCATAAAAGTCCTGCAGTTCTGGAATCTGGGAACAGAGCCGTTTCATCAAATACATGAGTTATGAGTTTACCTAAAGATGTCATGGCACGTTTGGCTTCAATACAAGGTCACGCATTTCTCTGGATACACCTCAACCCTCGGCTTTGTTTCGACTCTGAGGTCAGCTGTAGGCGTAAGCTAATTGTTTTAGGAAGATAAAGCTCCCTTGATAATTCTTGATCAATATAGCTCACCTATACTGTCTCGGCCAAAATATATGAGTGCTGCAGAATAAAAGTGTGAGAAAACCATCAAAACAGGCTCTCCTCGACAAAATGGATTTAGGATCCAAATCTTTGTTGGTGAAATGCCCAAATCTAACTAAACTCTTTTTCCTTACAGTGCATCACTCCAAATACTGGAGCTGAATTAATCATTCAAAAATTACAAGGAAGTTCTTTTGAAGCCTCCTTTTACCATCTTTTCATAAATGGAATGGAAATTATGTTTTAATAGTCATCTTCCTCAAATTTGCAGACACTGCTCACAGGCAACAGAATGTAAAAAGTTGAAAAGGAAAGTGTTTGATTTTAAATGTACTGTCGAAGCACACAAAGGAAAGAGTCATAACTGACAAGTTAAGAGGCTATTTCAGACACTGATACATCAGTTGCCTGACTCTCGCAAAAAAACTGGATAGCGAAATGACAGGCGTAGAAACGAAAGAGAATTTTGAGGACTAAATGTGAAAAAAAGCTGATATGACTAATATTTCAATGTGAAGATATTTTATAAGAGATAAAAGGCCCTTTCCATTAAGTCACAGACTATGAGGCAGGAAAGATGGGCATCTGAAAAAGCCTCTAAAACATTTCAACCTTTTTAGGGGCAACTTTGTAAGGGGATGAAACAATCGTGAGGTAATATTGAAAGCTAGAGGACATGCTTACTAGCAATAAGAGAGACAAACTGCATAAAAGGGTGATGGGAAAGAACTGAATAATCTTATTATGCTTAAAAAGGAAGTACAATCTTTGGGAAATGCATTGAAACATCCCATGATTTTGTTAATTAGAAGTGAACGACCACATACGTAAAGGATAGTAAGTGCAAATGTTCCTCTGAAACTCGTTAATGTATCATTAATTACATATCTAATACTTCTTTCCCCTGTAGTCTGCGAGTGTAAAGCCTAAACGGTTTATAGAAAACAGATGTCCTGATTCCTGTAAATCACTCATATACAATAGAATTAGCAAGCTAATTAATGTAAAAATAAAATAAAAAGGATGTGCTAATACTTGATTCTCATAACACTATAACATTACAACTCATACACTGTATGAAAATAACCAATGCTAGTAGTGACACAATATACACTAATAAAAGCTGTGATGTAGTGTACTGCACTGTATGCTGAGACTTCATTTTTCAAGCAGGCCTCTTTGCATTCCGAACAATCAGTCATCCTGACAGCTGGCCAGAGGGCTCTTGCCTATGTGTCAATCAGCAGACAAGAGAGGCGTCACCATAAGACTCTTCAGCAAGCTAATATACAGATATTTTATCTTGTCCTGTTGTCATTTGATATCTTTATCATCCAGTTCTTTTCTCACAATTTGCTAATTTATGTGCTCTGTGTATTATTGTTATAAGGATATAACCACAGAAGTTACCATAACCTCAGCACACACTCTGCTGCATCATTATTGTTTTCGTTAGGAATGGCTGCAGGTGAAGATCATGTATCATGGGCATCAATAACATTAAAAAATATATACAATTATATATGGGATATTCATAGATTTAGATACTAAATGCAGCATTGGCAATGTATTGAAAGACTCAAAAAAAATCATTATAATGAGCATTAAAAAAAAAGTTCTAATTCTTTAGAAGAACCATTAAAAATAACATGAAATTACAGACTAAAAAAAACAAAAACAACAATAAAAACCCTGCATGAATTAATTCCACTGTTAGCCCTCAAGCTTAGCCGATGTAAAACAACCAACACCAAAACACTTCATTGTTTGCTAATTTCAACTTGAGCTTTATGGAACAATACATCTCTGTATAATTATCATAATGTGCATTCACATAACAAATGGGTGGTTTTAATATACAGTCACTTACTGAGGCAAATACATTAGCGCTCATGCAGACAGAGTCTGTTTGGGCAGCACAGTTCATCTATAGGTACTACAAATGCTGAAATATACACAACTAGCTTATTTATATATATGCTTGCACAGCATATCAAAAGCTCTACGGCAGGTTTTGAAAAAACACTTTTTTGTGCAAATAAATCAATACTAAACTATAAAATAAACTAATTGGAATGAATGGGTCTTTTAGACACACAGATTTTGGAATTGTGTGCTAACTGTTGCGATACGAAACTGGTGTAATGTGTTCGTTTTAAATCCGTTTGTTCATTGACCTTATTAGCAGTTAACGTCAACGTGAGAACACACTATCCCCTCCACTGACTCACAGCTTCACTGCACTTCCCCTTGTCACTACTGGTTATGTATGTCATTCTCTTTCATTGTCAGACTGTTGGCAAACATAAATGTGCAAAACATATGTTACATATCCCTGCTGATCACATCTGATGACTAATCTATAGCTAAATGCTATGTCCATTATAAATTGCCAAAGAGCTACCAAGAAAAATAAGGCAGAAGTTTTGTAATAAACATAAATGTCACCCATCACACAATTTTATTATTATTTATATTGGATATATATATATATATATATATATATATATATATATATATATATATATATATATATATATACACATACACATACACACACATACATACATATACATAAACACACACACAAACATATACAGACTACTAAGACTACTAAGGGACCATTCACTGAAATAACAGTTTGAAGCAATTCACAAAATTAATCAAACTAATCACTGTGTTTACTACATGATTTTAAACACAAGATGCTTTTAAAACATCTTAATGCTCTCATACTTGAGTCTAACTCTAATGACCTGGTCTTTAGAACTTAAGAACTTAATGGCCATATAAAAAGTGCATTAAAATCATTATGATATTGCTTAAAGTGCCCCTATGTTTTTTTGAATAATACCTTTCGTGTGGTGTGTAATATAACTGTTAAAGTAAAACGTTTTAAAGATCAAAGTGCACAACAAATAAAGTTGTCTCCTAAAAAGAAAGAACTTTTTCTGAACTGTTGAAACAAGTTGTCAGCAATTCCAGTCTCACTTCCTGTTACATACCCATGTAACAAATTTGCATAATGCCAGCCTATGCTGTTCATTGACTGCCCGCAATTGACGTCTACTTTAACCCACCCTCAAACACTGTAGTTGTAGCTGAGGCCTGGAAGAGTTTGTTTTTGTCATTGAGAAGATGCTGTTTTCAGCACTGCAAATACACTTCGCATACACACAGGATGAGGACTTGTGCTGGAATGGACACAGAAGAACCCATGGCATCATTCGTACTGTATCAAGCTCTGAGGAAGCCTCCATGGCTGAAATTTAGATTTCGTTTTGGTCTACCACTTACAGCGCGTATCCTATCACAACACATCTGACCAAGCAGAGCAGGCTCTCGGGAAGGCAAGGTTTAAAGAGACTGATGTTCGAACAAACTGTTTTCATACTCTGAGAAATGAGGTGATGTGCAATGTACATTATGAGAAAATTAAAGTGTTTTTTTTTTTTACATTGAATGCATGTAAACTGTAGGAGACCTCCAAAATAAAATTAGGAACCTTTAAAATAGCACAATTGGGAACTTTTAGGGGCATTTTATATAACCAGCATAATTATATCACCAGCAAAATCATAGTGAATTAGTGTTGTCAAAAGTACCGACCACGATACTAAGTCAGTGCTGAAATTTTGAAAATGTGTCGCTTTCAGCGTTGTTGAGTGGATTCTGATAGGCCTTTGTGTTCACGCACTCCTTATACATGTCTGTGATTGGCTACAATGATCAACGCACGGGAGCATTTGAAAGTACATGGAAATGTTTGAATTTGAAAGTTTTGAAATCAGAAGCGTTTGAAAGCAGGCATCTATCAGAGGATCCTTAATACATCTGCTGATAGACGCCTGCTTTCAAACTCTCTCGTGTGTATCTGTGTTAACGCTCGGTGAAGAACATCACTGGGGTCTATTTACAACATGTTTTTGAAGAGTCAATCATTGCACCCAATCACAGGCATATCTGATGAGCGAGTGAACACAAAGGCCAATCAGAGTCTTTACAAATCAGCTCAACAGCGCTCAAAGCTTAACATTTTTTAAATTTCAGTACAGGCTTGGTTTTGTAGTCTGTACTTTTGACAACACTATAGTGAACACATTGTAAATTTTCAAAATATATTTCCATGTCCTTCTGTAAAATTTGTAATCATACGAGAATCTTTTTTTAAATATTACTGACCTGGCCATGGTTCCAAATTGACCATGAGAAAGTGTCTAATTGGCAAACTGACAAGTAAAACTGACCACAAGTTAACGGTCTAAAGACTATATTGTGGTGCAAAGACCAAGGATAATGAAAAGTCAGACAGCAGACAGTACTGCTGATGCTACCCAATGTTTAGTTGCTAATGACTTAGCATCTTTTAAACAAGATCAAGGAGGAGGTCTTAACTAGATTATCCCCGAGATGAAAGATTTAGCGTAGTAACAGCAGGATGTCCACGGCATGTTTACTTATCTATTCCATTAGTTTAGAGCCATTATAAGCCTCATAGGCCAGAACGCCTGCAATGAAGACCTGCAGTTCTTAGATATCCTTGCTATGGAATGGAACAAAGAATTTCTCTAGCTGAAAAACCTGAAAAACCTAGCTGTGAAATATCTTAAAAACATTTGATTAATCTTCAGTTCAGAGTATGCCAGATCACTGTAGTCTGCTGCAACCTCCACAACATAGTACTCTGAACGGGCACTTTGTGGCATTTAAACTGCATTCAGCACTGATTTTGTATATGTTTGTGCCATTATGTGATTTGCATAATTACTTTAATGAATAGGGCATTAAAGCAATGCATATATCAATTGCAAAACACTGTCTGAAAGATAACAAATGTAGGTGTCACGTGGGGTGGGTGGTAATGCACCTTTCACAGCCAATCAATAATTTAATATTTAAAGAACAACTTTTAGAAACCAGTCACTGCCCTGATCTCCATACTCGGTTCAATCATTAGCTTTGACCTTAAACCTAGTGACATTAACTTAAGGATACTCCTAAAACCTATTCAAAAAGAAGTCAAAAGACAGTAATAAAAATAAATAAATCAGAGATGACAGATAAAGTGAGAGAAATATTGATTATGAATGTAATTCATCAGTCATTGAAAAATATAAGCAAAAAGTCACATCACATGGAGATGCAAGGAGAGTGCTCTAAATCACTCACTTAATCAACCAATTTGGAGCGAGCAGACGTCACAGTCACTACACCTGCAGCTGCACGCGTATAATGTTGGCAGAAAAATAGCAGTAACAAAGGGAGGAAAATGGGCAATATCCACAAAATAAGAGAAAAATGTTTTGTTGTGCCTTGATGTCAGAATCGGAATGCAAAAAATAATCTTCATTTGTATAGAATACCATCATTGAAGACGCCATTTAAAGCTACAAGACTGGACTGATGAAACCTGCAATGATGAGACTACTATTAAAGCATGAATTTGATATAAACCGTAAGTCTACATAATATTCACATATGCCATTGATAGGGGACATGCATACATACACGGCAGTTATAGCATGAAATAATATTTAAAATTATAACATTTTACATAGACAACTTTTAAATATAGCCTATAACACTTTTATCTCACAATTCTGAATTTTTCTTTTGCATTTGCATGTTTATATCTCCCAGATCGACCTCATAACTCGCAACTGTGAGTTTATATCACAATTATAAGGGGGGGGGGGATCAGAATTGTGGGATATAAACTCACAATTCTGAGGAAAAAAAGACTATAATGATTATATCTCACAATTCTGTTTTTCCTTGTGAGATGAATTTAAATTTGCGGGACAAAGTCAGAATTGAGAGATATAAACATGAAATTACTTATTCTTTTATTCTGTGGCTTCCAGAGACTGCTACTGCAGAACTGTCATTTTCTGCCACCTGGTAGTCTCCTCCCACAAAAAAAAAAACATCATTGCTGTTTGCAAAAACAAAATATGTCTATGGGGTTACAGATCAGACAGGATGTTACCATAGCCTATTCAGACAGTAAACAGCCCAGTAGGTTTTTGAAATGAACTATTGTCCATTTGTCCATATTGTCCACTTGTCCCCCCTCTGACTTTTTAAATAAAAACGAAAACAAATCAAGCACATAAAGTACTTTGAAATTGTAGCAAATAAGGACTACTAGGCTAAATAAATCCAATCTCAACGAAAACCGCAAAGTGATCTGAAGATTTCAATAAAAAAATCTTGCTATCATAACGCTGGGGTAGGATCTGAACTGTACAGACATGAAGGCGCACTCAGAATCTCTGTGGTGGAACACTCAGTCTTTGATCTGAGAATAGAGGAGAGGAGACTGCTGATCCATTTCCTCTTTCCCGGTGACCCATTTTCCCGCGACTCATGCTACAGTGAGATTGCCTCGCAACCCCTGGACCCTACAAACACTCCTTCCTGCGGACGCAAGTGATTGAATCTAATTATTTCCTAATCCTTTTTTTAGCTCCAAGTTTAAGATTCAAATTTATACATCCACACAGACGGACGAGCCACGAACGGCGGCTTAGGTTGTGCATTCGACTCGTCATGGCAGAAGTCGTGTGCGAATCAGGGCTTCGAGCTCTCGCAATAATTAAATCCCGTGCCTTGACAAGCAAGAGGCCGCGGCGAGACAGACATAATTGCAGCTTTTGAGATATTCATACGCAAACTGCTTTGTATACTGTGACAGCTTAGCAGGTTCAGCCAACACAAACTTGAGTCTAATTAATTTGAATCAGTAATTTGCATAACTAAATCAATTCTCATAATCACGAGGCGTTTCACCCTCAGTAATAAACATCTGTGTCCTTTGTGGTTTATTACAAAAAAAACATAGCTGAGCTTTATGTATGCACGTGTATGTTGAGGCATCTTTTGCAAACGCTTTCTCTAATAAATATTTTACATTTGCACTTTTATTTAAAAAATATTTAACTCCATATTTTATGCTAATGTTCCCCCGGGTTTGCCAACACGAGAAGCTCGCTAAGGAAATGAAGCAGTCATGCCTGTAAGCGGCGTGTTCTGCAGACTTGCAGAATTACAACGGATAGAAATTCTCGTCTAGGAGCTACTTGGCATAACGTGTGGTGTTCGTGAAATATAAACTGCCCGGGTACCGAAACGATTTAGTACCTTTGGAACAAACAAAGAAAAAAGCTGAAACATTCAGGTACAAGGCCAACATGGAAGTCACATGTGTAAGAAATGAAAGCTAGGGGGCTGAAAATGTAATATGACACTCCAAACAGTGCGTCTCCCCGCAGATCACTACAGATGTCATCCCATGGCTCCATGTTTGCCGTTCCACCGTGTTCCCAGTGTAATTATACTGATTCAGTGCTCCAAGAGAAGTGTTCTCTCCCTGTGGCAGCAGAACTCCCCATCTGGTCATACATGCATCTTGCATGTTAAATGGTTTCAATCTCCTTTTCCCGCTGGCCAGATTACAGGAAAAATTACATCACTGATCCTTGAACTCGACGAACAGAGTGTCTGACTGACACTGCCATCATCTCTTATTACATGGCTCCACTGAGCTATCAGATATTTTAAATGATGACCGCTATAGTTTTTCTTCTTCGGAACACACAGAGGTTTGTTTTGCTATCTTAGTGAGGACATTGCATAGACTTCCATTAATGTTATATCAGATCAATGATATTTTTTATCACCTAACCCAAGCCTTTCTCCTAAACCTACACTTTTTTTTTTGAAGGGTACATTCCGTAGACAACGACTCTTATACTGTACAAACTGCATATTCTGTCCCTAAAAATAACAGAAAACAAACACACATATATATTATATAAAAAATTTAAAAAAAATAAATAAATAATTAAAGATCACTTAGTATGATTTATACTCTGACCAGTCTTAGACTCTTTAGTATTTGCCTATTAAAATCCAAACAGTGACTTTTTTTTTTTTAGCCGTGCAGTATATATTCATGATAATTTGTAATTTTGAATAACATTGAGGTCCAAGCAACATTAGGCCAATTGGCTTTCATTTTATGAAAAATCAAAAAAAAAAAAAAAAAAATCAAAAGACTTTTTTTTCTTGTGTTTCACAAAAGAAAAAAAGTCACATAAGAATTTTTAATTTTTGGGTGAACTGTCCACTTTAAGCTCACTTACAACTAAGAAGTTATTTTATTACTATTCATAATTATTATTCTCATTAATATTTATTCTCAAACCTTTTTAAAAGCCAAAAAAAAAAAAAAAAAAAAAAATATATATATATATATATATATATATATATATATATATATATATATATATATATATATATATATATATATATATATATATATATAATAACAACAACAACAACAACAATAATAAATATATATATATATATATATATATATATATTTTTATATTTTCTTGAAGTACTCTCACAAACCCCAAGGGTTTCCCTGTTTGAAAAACCCTGGCCTATTTTAACTCAAATCAATATTCCATGCCCATATATTCACTTAAGTATACAGCCATGTAAAAAGCGGAATAATGAACAGTTATCCAATGCTAAAAACAAACAAACCTCAACAGAGTTTCCCTGTTTAACCCCTGTATAATCAGATGATAAAAACCGGCTGACTGTACATTACCCCTTGCTTTCATCAGTAACAGATTTACAGAAGTTCCCCCAGAGAACAAGTAATTTAAAAGAAGAAACAAGAAATCTGATGTTGATTTACACTTATAAATATGAATCTCTTTTTGTGTGTACTGTATGCGTGTGATCCGAGAGTTGTGCGGTCCCCCAGTTCAAACATCGGCCCGTTTAAGCTGACTGATACCAAACTGATGCCGTCAACAGAGAACGTATCTCACACTGTCAACTCCCCAAGCTAATGAAATCGCAATGACAAGGCTGACTCAGTGAGTAATCTAATATGAGATTCATGTAACTGAATAAAATCTGTGTGCAGATCGTATCTGTCATTGTTTGTCTCTGGGCGTGATTCTGTCCCGACTTACCAATGCTGAAAAAGGAAGGTGACACACAGTGAGACAATGTACTATGCTATGTTCTACAGTACAACTACGCTATGCTAAATGGCATGTAGCCCGATTCGTTTTGGTAATTATTCCTATCTCATATCTATAGTACCCCAGAGCTAATGACGTTAGGAGAAAAATATTTTCATGTGGCATCTTTTTATATTCATGTCTCAAATTCTCCACTTTGCTGATTGGAGATTTCAATAAGGGACACGATACTGTCATCTTCCTCCCTTGTCAGAGCGATTAAATTCATTAAAAGCTCTTCAAGTAATTGCGGCTCATCTACAGCAGAGCAAATATTCAATTAATACAGACAATTTAATAACTGTGATTCCCTCAATCCAAAGCACATAACCTTGATGCATGTCTGCTTTTGATTAATTGGTTTTCTATTTTGAGGTCATTTTAATTTCCGTTAACTATTCATTAGTCCATTTATCACGCTGTGGAGAACCTGGCAATGTAAACTCCTCTCTGACAGAAATTCAAACACATATGGTATGACTTCAAACACACTCTGACTCTTCATTAAGGACCAGACCAGCGTCACACGTTTGAACTGAAATAACGGTGTGAAAAAATAAAAGATTTATGCTCCCGCAAATCTGAAGACAGGAGGACATTTCTTGGCAACCTGAAACAACCTATGAAAATTTCAAATCTTTCTCCCTGATCTGTACAGTTGAAGTGAGCACATTGAATTTAGTCTGCTAGTAGTGTTTTTAATGATGAGATACTAATAGAGCAAACATCTAGTAAATGGGTTGAAATGTGCCAATAAAATGCAATTAATGGTTGCATTTTTTGTTCAGAACAATCTCCTTTTAGTTTGAAATTGTTTCAGTTGCTATTCAACTAAATTGCAAATAATGAATCCAACCAATTATTTCATAAGACTTGGCTTGTCAAGAGTACTTTGGCCAAATTACCATTCAGTGTATTATTATCCTTCGCTGGCTGATTGGCTCTCGAGTCATTGACTGATCTGTATGAGAATGAAACTCTGCCTCTAGTGCATGACCTCAGTTACCCACTGCTGACTTATTTGAAGAGAGGATTTATTAATATGCAAAGCATGCCATCTTCTCACCATTGACAAACAAATGACAGTACTTGTATGTGGTTAGTTTATGCATAACATGCACATGGATATGTTAAAAATTAAAATTGTACATGAGCATTTTCTCAATAAAAGTATATGAATATATAACCTGTAAAATATCTTTGAATAGAGTATATAGCCAAATACATTTCAATGAATGCTGTATATAGCCAAATACATTTCTATGAATAAATGTTTTTCTTCATACATTAAGAGAAATATTTGAATATATAGCCTATGTATATGTAAGTGATGATCTTTGGCTAGCTACACCCGCTTGCATACCAGCATTGACAACTTAAAGCCGTTATTCATGAGGGTACAAATGAAGTTTGTAGTTATTATGGCTCATGTTCATTAGATCTAGCATTCAGAGAGAGAGAGAGAGAGAGAGAGAGAGAGAGAGAGAGAGAGAGACAGAAAGAGACAGAGAGACAGAAAGAGACAGAGAGAGACAGAAAGAGACAGAGAGAGACAGAGAGAGAGAGAGAGAGAGCGCAAGATTGTATGTGAATTACTTGTGTCTATGCAGCCTCTCTTTACTGCAAGTGAAGCTGCAAGTTTAATTATTTCAAAAACAGCGACATTACCACATTGCTGACAAATATAATGCAGCGACTCAGTAGCAAATCTATTTTATTAATAGAAGTCATGGGGCAGCATTGACAAGTTTTTATGTTTCTGAATGTTTACTGTGCGTAGCATGAGTTCTGTGTGTGAGTGACATGTGCTTCAATGACGGCAGTGGATTAATTCTTCAGTGCTTCAACTAACTGGAACTACCTGTGCATTACATGGACTGAACTCACCTTCCAGCCAATCAGTATATTTAGACAGACCATGGTAAAAGAATATATAACTTATGAAATTTCTATGAATATAGTAACCAAATAAATTCCTATGATATCCAAAGAAATCTATATAAATATCCTATGAAAGTATGAATACATACCCTGAGAAATATATATATAACCAAATATATATAACCAAAGAAATGTACATGAATATATAGCTAAAGAAATGTATAATTAAGGAATAATAGAAAACGGCCATTTTTATTTTACGGATTTTTATAAAATAATGCACACCTGAGATGGTAACACAGTTATACCTCAGGTGTGCATTATTTTCGAATAATTCAATGGTCTGGAGTCAATTATTTTGCTTATACTATGGTTACCACACCTCAAGACACTGTTCAGATGTATTTCAAGACATTTGTCAGGTTTTTGTCCTTACAACACTGTTACAAGTAAGACTAATTTCTTACGCATCTCATCCCAAATCTCTATTGCCAATTCCAAAAAGTTATATCAGAACTAGTAATGAAGGCTTGAGCCATTGATAGGAGACTAATATGGTTATTAAGTTATTAGGTCAAGACCTGCCTAGAACTACTTTAGCCTTGCGTTTCACTGAAAATAATTGCACACCTTAGAACATTCATCAACCAATCAGATTTGAGCATCCAACAGCCTTGTAGTATAAGACTAAATAACCTAGGGAATTTCTATTTATATGAAACCTATACATATAGTATATGTAATATATATTTATAACTTACTTTGAACAGTCTTGTAGTGTAACAAACCATCTCAATTATTAGGTCAAAACTGCTTGCATAATTATAAAAATGCCATTTTAAAACAGGCAAACAGAACAATTCAAACTAAACACCATTATTTACGGTCCTAACCGTTCTGTACCTAGCATAACCACTGACCTAGATGCATTTTGTCTCCAAAGTTGCATTTTCACAGTTGATCCTAGCACTTTGACACTAGAAACAATGTTTACTTTTTCCCAAGCAGCTCACCGCACTGACACTGTAGCTGTGCAGACATCAGATAAAACATGGCTTACCTTTCGTCCACCAGTGTTGAGCCTCAGTGGTGTCAAGAAGGGATCAAATATCATATGGCTCGTCTCAATGTTGACTGGAGACTGTCTCTTTCCCACAGAACACAGATTCCATGCAGAATTTACAAGCCCCCAGAACGATGGCACTGCAACAAGAGAAAGTACACGATGATACATTCATCAAACGCTCTTAATGCAAGGGAAAAAAACAGATAATTTGTTCATAATTGATGAAATTATAAAACAATTATTAAACCACAAAGACAAAAAAAAGCCTGATTCTTTCTGGCCCATCAAGCATTTTAAAAGCATCACACTAACCACTGTAATAAAAATAATAGTAGATATTCTAAACTTAATTTATAATAATAATAATAATAATAATAAATTAATATAAAACTTTCTATAAACCTTGAAATCAAAGCCTTTTTAAAGTTTTGTAATAATGGTGATGTCATTTCCTGCAATAGCTTTTTAAATGTAAAATTGGTTTTACAGTTTTTGATGCCGTGTATGACTATGTATGCTTGCATAAATATGATTAATTGGATGGACAGCAACCTCAATAATAATAATAATAATAATACATTTATGAGCAAAAGTAATTTAAGGTGGTTTTATGTACAGTATAATTCAAATCTATATACAATCCGTTTTAAATCAGCTAATATATATATATTAGTAAAATACATAGTCAATTTTGCAAAAAATAATTAAATAAATAAAATAATTGTAAAATGGTGTGATTTCAAACAATTAAAATGTAGGTACTACTGTCTTTGCTATACATACAACATTCCTTAAAGCTAGAATTAGCACCATATGAAAGCGAAAATTATTAAGTGATATTAATAGGTATTAAAGCAATGCTATTACTTTGAGGTATGCTCTTATTTTAGCTACAGTGTGTTAACATAATTACAGCTGTAACACTCTGACTTCTATTAAATTCAATTTTTATGATCTAGTCTTTCATTTTATAAGTCTATTAATGGCTACGGCTCACAGCTACAGTTTCAAATGTCTCTTATACAAAAAGATGGCAGGTAGATTTGTAGCAGTCTGTTATAAAGGAAAATGTAAAAAAAAAAAAAATAAATATGTTACAACTGCCCCAGGTCTCCCTTACATAACTCTTACTCATAAGAAAGTAGGTGCAACAATATCCCTCTATTCTTTCAAATAACTTTATTCAACATTAGAGTTCCAGCAGCCCGTGACATTTTCAAGCAATTTAGACGATTTATACAAAGTGTTCGCCTTGGCATTTTCACAGCGTTGTGCTACATGCAGCTCCAGCTGACAACCATTACATGACATGACTGGCAGCCAGCAAAACAGGATTTTTTTTTTTTTTTTTTTTTAAATCAATAATTTATAAGCAGTCAGCAGTTTGGTTAAGGACCTACAAGCTTGCATCTTCTATCAAATATATTCCACTCCTGGAACTTTTTGGTTGGGTGACTTGACCCAGTTGGCTTAGCAGAACAGCGAGGACACGTAACAATTTACGATGTTTATCCAACCACAATGACATCAGCACTTCTGCCCTCATTTCAAGCCTCCAAATAAGTAAAGACGATTCATAAATCACTGTTCCCATTGTCCCGATGCTAAGAGAAGCAGGTGGTCTCCACGCCATATTTTTCATGTTGAGAGCCATAATTTGAGGCTGCATTTTTCTGAACAAGCACCACCTGCTGTTTTCTGTCATGCGAGTACTCAAAAGTCCTCCTTGAGAAAAGAACTTGACAAAGTAGCAGCGTGTACACACCCTTTTGTACACGGAAAACTAACACAAACTCAGACACACGCACACAGGACGTGTAATCTCGACCCCCTAATGATATGCTAAGCTAAGAAGGCTTGCATATTGTTCAGTGACAATGCTTGATAAGCAAAAGTGTGGCTCAACTGGGGCCACGACTGAGTAGCTTTCTGATTAATAAAAGTATGGCTGGTTGGTGTGGTCGGTCACGGCTTCAGCGGTCTTTACTCAAAAGTAACAGCCGGCTGCTATTCCTTTCTCATTTCTTGGCATAAAAACAATTGCTGGATTGGATAGTGCTGCAATAGAAAATAAAAATGGTTTTCGAAAAAAAACGTTGAGTCATATCTTATTTAGGAAAGCATTGAATTAGGTTGTAATGTCCTCTAAGATGCAGGCAAAAGAATGACAAATAATTCAGATGCTTCTACATCAGTCACTGAAAAGACAGGAAATCCATAACTGGAATAGGGCTGCAGTGTATGAAATCGATCCGCTAAACACAGGTGACATGTCATAAATGGTAAATACTTATTACACGTTGGTAGCTGTAAAAGAACAACCACAGTTAACAGAATTTCACCTTAGGCCAAAAAAAAAAAATCCATACAAATTCAAGCTGAATCTTCACTTTAGATATGTGAATGTTAATGCCTGTGCATGTTATTGTTAAAGACAGATGTAAAATAAATTAACCTGAGTTTTGCATGTAAATAACAGTTTCTTTTTGCACCCTTTAAAAGGTTAGTTCACCCAAAAATGAAGATTCTGTCATTAAGTACTCAGCATCGTGTTGTCTTACGGGTGACCTTCGTTTATCTTTGGAACACAAATTAAGATATTTTTGACGAAATTCAAGAGGTATACCACCCCTCCATAGACAGCAATATAACCACCACTTTCAAGGTGTAGAAAGGAACTGAAGTCATTGTTAGAAAAGTCGATGTGACAGTAGTGGTTCAACCTTAATGTTATGAAGCGACGAGAATTCCTTTTGAGCGCAAAAACAAAACAAAAATAATGACTTTATTCAACAATATCTTCTCTTCTCTGTTATTCTCATACGCCGTTTACGTTCAGCGTTCACCGTTAGATTGCCAACTCAGTATTGGCCAGCTGCTGCTCACGTGAAGAGCGTCAGCCAATACCGAGCCACCGTTCTGACATGGAACCTGGAGGTGCTGATGTTAACAGTATACGAAAATGACACAGAAGAGAAGATATTGTTGAATAAAGTCGTTATTTTTGTTTTGTTTTTGTGCAATGCATGACAAAATTTTCATTTTTGGGTGAACTAACCCTTTAAAAGGATAGCAGCTGACATCCTACTGGAGGGGACGGTTTTCATGGATTAACGACTTAAATTTGAGTCTGTTACTCATACAAATCTTTTGTATGGCTTCAGAATATAGTGTACTGATTTATATGGACTGCTTTTATTATACTTTTTGCTGTATTTACATCCTTTTTAAAGCTTGAAAAGTTCTCATAAAAAAAATTTAAAAAAAACATTCCATAGAAAAAAGATTCCAAATACAAAATGGTGAGTGTGAGTAAGTAAATGTATTTTTTAATACATGGTTTAATTGCTTCTCTTTCAATGTGACTGGACACATCAGAGCTGGTCTTTAAAAAGACAGAAGAGGTTGTTCTGTTTAATGACCTGTAAAAAGTCACTTAAAATGCCTCAGGACCCATGAAAGCTACACTGGCGATTACAATAATAGATCATGTTCAATAATGAATCAAAAGTAACAATTAAACCATTTCAATCGTGTGCATTTAATAAGCATATATAGAACCATCTCAGCTCTATCTCATCTCAAACAACTCGTTTGTTAATAACATCAATGCAATAAGTTACAATATTTATTCATCTTTGTTATGCCATTTTAACTGTTCATTGTTAATGTTGGCTCAGGCTCAAATAGTCTTAGCAGATACAACTTTTGATTTTAATAATGTATCAGTAAACATTGAAATTAACATAACTAAGATTACAAAATGCTTTAGAATTAATTTTCATTGGTAGTTCATGTTGACTGTACTTAACTAATGTTAACAAATGGAACCTTAAGAGTTACCAAGATGTTGTCATTTACTGTATGATGGGCACTTGTTGGCTGCTTTGCCTTCACAATCCAGGCCAACTCACCAATTAAAAAAAAAATGTTAAGCTCTGAAAGAGAACTCCATCTATTCCAAGGACCACAAGGGTTGAATCTCATTCTTTGACATTAAAAAAATGAAAAAGAAAAGACTAGCACTTGCAGAATAATTATTGCTTTCCCCTTTGTAATACTTAAAGCTTGTTCTGGCCACCCTCAAGGTTTACAGGGTCGAGTGCAGGCTAGGACTAAGAAGACATGCCAATTAAGACACCCATAAATTACTTCTACTCCAGATCTTGCTACAAAAATCATAGAGCCTCTGCCCCAAGATGCAATTGACTGCTGGAGAGCAGCTATGTACCATTCAAATGAAAGGATAAAAAGTTTTTCTAAAAAAGGAAGAGAAAGGAACATGTGTGGAAAAGTAGTTTTGAAAACACAGGGTGCATCCAGATATATCCCTGGGTATCTTGGACAAACATCAAAAACTACTATTTGTTTTGATGTGCTGAAGCATATAAGAATACTGCAGGAAAACAAACAGATTGCCAATAAATACACAAAAGGAAGGAAAGAAAAAATATATTAACAACAACACTGATGCTAAATGCTTGGAAGTTGCATTAAAATGTGTAACCTTAAACTGAAACTTCAGAACAGACTACATCATGGGGACACCAGCATATGGCGTAACAGAAAAAAATGGAAACACTTGGCTATCTGCTGTATATCTTAAAGAAATAACCGATAACCAATAAACCATGTACACATACAGGCCAAGTCATATATTTTTCAAAGAAATAGAAAGCTCGGTCATGAAACTCTAGATGGCGCAGGCTGATAGGTCCTTAAAGCAATTACATCATTCTCTATAGGGCACAGCAGATTGGTTCCTGCTGTATCAATAGCCAATGAGCTGGCAGCACAGGCTTTAAACACTTGGTAAGCATTTGCTATAGCAGTTGCAGCACGCTTTCAGAAACTTATAGACCTGTTACGGATAATTTCTGTATGCTGTTATTGTACAGCAGCAGCATGTCTTACTTGCTCACATCAGCGTGTCATGTATATATTTGCAGTAGCAAGTCCCGTACTTCCTCTGCAGCAGCAATAACCAACAGTGGCAATAAAAGCAGCAGCATAGCAAATATATTCCGCCAAAACTAAACATATCATCATTTGTCATATTCATTACCATGCCAAACACTGAGAGTTGTCATGATAGAAATAGTTATAAAGATCAAGATTATGTTAAACTACTTAAGGTTAAAGCTGCAGTGCGTAAGTTTTGCCTCCATCCCCATCTCTGTTTCAAAACTGCAATTGCGATTATTTGCGGAATTATCAGCTTTACATGGGTCGTGCATTGGCATGGCTTTTCAACATCAGTGTGGATACTGTACTTCAGAATCACAGATCTTGGAAGTATGATCAAAAGAATATCCAGCAGAAAATGTAATCTGAACAAGTAACATGTCTGACATTTTTGTTCTGACCAACTGAGAAATAAAAATCACGCTGCCAATGGGGATTAAATCTAACGATCGCTTAGCTCGGATCATGTCAAACCATGCCAATTATTATTATTGTTATACTTTGTTCTCAAATTTTAACCCCCTCTAGTTGGCTGTCGCGCCAACGATACCACCTTGCTTTTTTCTTATTGGTGTGAAAGAGACTCAAAATACTCTGTCAGTTTTGGACATACAATTCTAATCTGTGAAATGTCTTTTATTTGAGTACATTCAGAGTAAAAAAAAAAATGCTGTGCTTTTTGCAAAATAAAGAAAGCTAACATGATGTGTGAGCTGTGGTCTCTCTGAATGAAGTCATTCTGATAGTCCTCAGAAAATGAACCAACTTAGTGAATACAAAATCACACAAAAATGAGACATATGGTCTAAAGAAACGTTCAAATGTCATTTTTTAAATCATGCAAGTCAAATCGATAAAACAAATATTCTCTGTTTATGTAAAATGTTTGAAAAGAGAAATGCGAGTCATAAAATGTGTTAACAACATACTAAACTGCACATTAACATTTATAGGCTCTATAATATAACAAATAAGACACATAAAATGTCATGGCAATATGTTTAGATGATATTTCTTTGGGCTGAAGGGTTTACTGTAAAATAGCCCATATACAGGTGCTGGTCATATAATTAGAATATCATCAAAAAGTTGATTTATTTCACTAATTCCATTCAAAAAGTCAAACTTGTCTATTATATTCATTCATTACACACAGACTGATATATTTAAAATGTTTATTTCTTTTAATTTTGATGATTATAACTGACAACTAACGAAAATCTCAAATTCAGTATCTCAGAAAATTAGAATATTGTGAAAAGGTTCAATATTGAAGACACCTGGTGCCACACACTAATCAGCTAATTAACTCAAAACACCTGCAAAGGCCTTTAAATGGTCTCTCAGTCTAGTTCAGTAGGCTACACAATCATGGGGAAGACTGCTGACTTGACAGTTGTCCAAAAGACGACCATTGACACCTTGCACAAGGAGGGCAAGACATTGCAAAAGAGGCTGGCTGTTCACAGAGCTCTGTGTCCAAGCACATTAATAGAGAGGCGAAGGGAAGGAAAAGATGGTAGAAAAAAAAGTGTACAAACAATAGGGATAACCGCACCATGGAGAGGATTGTGAAACAAAACCCATTCAAAAATGGGGGACATTCACAAAGAGTGGACTGCAGCTGAAGTCAGTGCTTCAAGAACCACTACGCACAAACATATGCAAGAAATGGGTTTCAGCTGTCGCATTCCTTGTGTCAAGCCACTCTCGAACAAGAGACAGCACCAGAAGCGTCTCGCCTGGGCTAAAGACAAAAAGGACTGGACTGCTGCCGAGTGGTCCAAAGTTATGTTCTCTGATGAAAGTAAATTTTGCATTTCCTTTGGAAATCAGGGTCCCAGAGTCTGGAGGAAGAGAGAAGAGGCACACAATCCATGTTGCTTGAGGTCCAGTGTAAAGTTTCCACAGTCAGTGATGGTTTGGGGTGCCATGTCATCTGCTGGTGTTGGTCCACTGTGTTTTCTGAGGTCCAAGGTCAGCGTAGCCGTATACCAGGAAGTTTTAGAGCACTTCATGTTTCCTGCTGCTGACCAACTTTATGGTGATGCAGATTTCATTTTCCAACAGGACTGGGCACCTGCATACAGTGTCAAAGCAACCAGTACCTGGTTTAAGGACCATGGTATCCCTGTTCTTAATGGCCAGCAAACTCGCCTGACCTTAACTCCATAGAAAATCTATGGGGTATTGTGAAGAGGAAGATGCGATATGCCAGATCCAACAATGCAGAAGAGCTGAAGGCCACTATCAGAACTGGTCTAATCAGCACTAATCAGCAACCTGGGCTCTCATAACACCTGAGCAGTGCCACAGACTGATCGACTCCATGCCACTCCGCATTGCTGCAGTAATTCAGGCAAAAGGAGCCCCAACTAAGTATTGAGTGCTGTACATGCTCATACTTTTCATCTTCATACTTTTCAGTTGGCCAAAATTTCTAAAAAATCCTTTCTTTGTATTGGTCTGAAGTAATATTCTAATTTTCTGAAATACTGAATTTGGGATTTTCCTTAGTTGTCAGTTATAATCATCAAAATTTAAAGAAATAAAAATTTCAAATATATCAGTCTGCGTGTAATGAATGAATATAATATAATATACAAGTTTCACTTTTTGAATGGAATTAGTGAAATAAATCAACTTTTTGATAACATTCTAATTATATGACCAGCACCTGTAGTGCCACATCGATGAAGATTTTGTTCGCAATGAATGATGAAAGCTTTGCATCACAGAAATAATTTATATTATAAGTATATTTCAAATAGAAAATTTTAAAATTGTAATAATATTTCACAGTATTGCTGTATTTTCTATATTTTTGATAAAATAAATGAAGGCTTGATGAGCATGAAACTTCTTTCAAAAACATTTAAATTACCAGTGAAAAGATTGGACAACTATTTTTATATATAATAGGCCTATACAAAATTTTCTTCACATGATGTGCAATAATGCCTACATGCATGAGATCACAAAAATCATGTTTTATGTTAAGAGTGGACATTATATTAACGTTAATACAATAGCCGATATGATCCTGTTATCAGCATGCTCACAGATGGGTTTTTTTTGTTCTTTTTTCTTTTATCTCACATCTTTTGGCCTACATTGGACTGCATGAATACGATATTGAGATCACTGACTGGAAGCCGGGAAGTGTTTTTTTGTTTTTTTCTGCAGTGCAACAAACACCAAATGTTAGGTATGTGATGGTCACTTACCTTTGAACAGGATTTATTTCCAGGTATAACTGTGTACTCAAAATGTGCCTTTGACTCTCACTTATATAGTTAACTATATTCTAAAAAAAACTACAAACAAAAAATTATATGACTTTTGTCATTGCATTCTTTCTTAGTTCACATTCCTGACTGAGTGGCTCATTATCTGGCTCTTTAGGGGCAGGGTCTCAATCTCCTCAGGTGTGAATCACAGCATTCATGAAGATTCACGCCTTCTCACATATGGCCTTCCTGAACAAAAAGTGTCTAAGAAATTCAAGAGGCAGAATGATTTTAACATCACTTTGAAGCAAAAACTCTAGACTAAAATATACAGGTCCAAAAAGTTTTGTGAAAAAAAAAAAAAAAAAAAAAAAAGGGATGTATTTTGATGCCTTATTTCATTCTTTTCATTCTTATGTCATTTCAATTGACTTTTTTTCCCAAAAACTATGCATATACATAATTCTCTCAAAAATACAAACATGTATATGCTTGTTGCTCACATATTATTGTAGCCTAGTTTGTGCTGAATAGAGTGAAATAAGACTTTTGTCATTAACATGTTTATAAGCAACTGAAAAAAGCACAAGTGTCAGGGCATCTCAAAATTACTCAAGGACCCCAAATTAGCCTCAGATAGCAGAGGGTTAATGTTAACAACATCAGCATTGTGTGACTGTATTTAGTGTGTATTAGAGTTACCTGTAGATTTTAATTTCTGTAGCCACTCTGCAGTCCGAAGTCTTTTGCTTTTGTCTACTGGTGAATCTCCAGTTGTCACTGATGATTTTTATTTGTACCTTTCTTAAAATTACAATCCATATAATATAAATATTTTATAATAATCCACCACCTGCAGCATCCTCACATGCCATTTAACCTAATAGCTGGGACGCCTTTATAAAAACAGACGTGACGTAATGACGCAAAGACGAACTGCTGCATGCTCAAATTTTTCGTGGAATCCCATCAGTACCACTCTTATTATAAAACATTACAAGCTTTCTTTTATTCTTTTCTTCATTATGATATCAGCACAGCCTTTTTTAATTTTAAAAATATCAACATTAATTTTCATTCAGAAATTAAAAACATGCTCACCACAAAAGATGTATTCAAGCCACTGTATGCATGAATTGCATTTGTTTTTTAAATAAGCATAATGTCAATGACCCATATTTCATATCTAAGTAATTTTGCAATAAGAAAGCATAAAGCATTTTTTTTTTTTTTCGCACAAACCGCAAAGGACAGCCGTTTTGCGCTTGGAAAGTCAGAATGTCGTCTGAGTAATTCAGCTCCCTCTTCGTTAATTGGTGCAGTTTATCAAAGCAGTGCTTTATCAGGTGTAGCATTAGAGCAAACAGGAGTATCAACCCTCATGTAATGATTAGTGGCCGAGACAACGAATCATTCACAAGCTATCATTGTCTAGATAAACCGTTCCAGAGGTAAAGTGATGTCAGGCGGGACAAGCATGCAGTCTGTGTGTATAAATGGCACAGGACAGCTGAACCTCTTTGGACGTGTCCTCTAATGCCAGTGTAATCTCAGCAACCTAGGCCGATGGGCCTCATTAGGCCGGACCATCCCAAGAACAATAAACATGTCAGTCAAGTTAACTCCTCCTGTCATTTGTTAATAGGCAGGGATATCTGACCTGGCGGCAAAGAGGGCTTCTCAAAGCAGAATACAAATGAGAATAAAATGCAGTGAGCTCAGAGGAAACGTCTGCGTTAGCGTGGTCACCACGAGCTTGGTGGTTTCTCCACCGGTGGCGCACGTCTGCTGGCTTCTCTGCCACGGAAACATCAACATAAAACACTCAACAGGACCTTCCTCTCGCTTGCTAATTGCCACCCGCCTGTTTAGGAAGCTTTGCATCTCCGCGGAGTCCTTCAACACTGGCCTTCACGGAATTCGCTGAAGAGCTATAAAGCAGCTCTGCAGATAACAGTGGTGTCATTATCAGTCAGGTCAAGTTTTGTTCTCATCCAACAGTGTCAGTGTAGTCAAATCAATAATATTACAGACTATTAAGTGTTCACAACAAAGCCAGCAAAAAACAAACTTTTTACATTTGAGCTGAATAATGACACTATTGTGTTCTATAGAGCTGCTCTACGACAAAATTTGTCTAATGAAGTTTGTATCATTGATTCTGTCATTTATTTCCTGTTTATTACTGTGAAGCTGCTTTGAAACAATCTGACTTGACTATCAGAGACATACTGTATACTGGTATGTATATATAAACGTTTTTTTTTTCTACAAAATTTCACGTTTAAGTCTATGTTTTACTTGCCATTTCTTTGTAATTGTGAAATTTACTTGTGATTTTTTTTTTCCAGTGTAGTGGCATTTAATCTTTAATTTTCTGTGATAAAAAGTTAAGAATCTTGGTAACGCTTTATTATCATGGTCCCCTTTAGACATTTTGTTGAGTATAAGTAATGTTGTCCCTACATGTCAACTATCTCTCATTGGAGTATTAGTAGACTCCTTAATATCTGGTAACACGTTAATATCCCTCAAGAGACATTCTACTGACTATAAGCAAGTTTCCAAGTAGATGTCAACTTTATCTATTAACCCTAAAGCTCCCCCTAACAGTCTACTACTCAAGTAATACTCTAATGAGAGTTAAGCCAGGAACACACTACAGTCAGGTAGATTATGAATGAGTTTATTCCAGTTGCACTCAGTCTGTGTTTAAAGTCATGTAGTGTGCGGTGTCTAAAGATTCTAGTCTTGGAATTTAAGAACAAGCTGTTGCTAGTCATCCTCACAAAGATTTTATAAAACATCTCATATTTGCGACTCGGACTCCATTTTGTTTTACAAACAGAAAAGGGTGAAATTGCATTCTGTAGCAGTTTCTCTCATTTAAAAAAAAAATAAAAATAAGTTTAAAAATTAAGCCATCCATTTATATCCTTTTATCATTTTAGTCTAAAGTTCAACAAAAAATAAAACGGTAGCTTATGTAGGCTATACTGTATAACTGGACTTATTTTCTGAATATGTAAATTTAAACAGTCTAATGGATTAAAAAAAAAAATCACTAAACATGACATTTGTAAGTAAAATTATTTTTATATAGGCTATACACTTTGCCCTATTCGGAGTGTCTATTTACACTAAGTGCAAATAGCTTCCCTTGTTGGTAAACAAAATTTACACTAGCTCTGTCCACCAATGTCTGGTTGGGCCACACAAGTTTTAAAAATGCCACACAGAATTCAATGTCTTCAGTGGTGTAGCAGTAGCAAGTAAAGCTGGCAGACTGGGTTTTTACTGAGGAATTCAACAAGTGATTCATTATTGCATCCTGTTAATGTACAAAAATACTGATGGGCAAATAGTATCTGCCAATGTAAAATATAGATAGCATCTAATGACCATTTGCACTTATTGCAAAGAGCTGATACTTTTACATTGTGTAAATAGAATCTATCGCTATTTTCACTATAGTGTAAATAGCACATCACTAAGAAAACGCTGCTATTGGCACTTAGTGGAAATGGCAACTAATTAGTAGCTGTTGAAGAATATGGAGAAAAATCCTGGAATGTTTTCCTCAAAAACCTTGATTTCTTTTTGACTGAAGAAAGAAAGACAAACATCTTAGATGGCGTGGGGGTGAGTAAATTATCAGGAAATTTTAAATCTGAAGTGAAATTATCCTTTAAATGGGTTGAGTTCAGTCTTAGAATGTTTCAGCTAGTCGTTGAGAGTCATTAAGACTCTAATTATTGTAAAGTTTTCTTCTCTCTGTCTCAGTCCTGTTTATCACTAAAGCTCCCTTTGGCTGTCTGTTAACCATGTCAGGCATGATACAGTGTGGATTTAGCCCAAACCTCTCACTGAATCTGAAAATAATCCTAAATCATCCTGCTGTTATCTTTGCCATGCTCGTCAGCAGAGAGGATTCCTGTGACATTGAGATCTACGGTAAATTGGAGCTCATTACATGTGTTTACCCAAAAACAACAGTGGGATAGAGATAAGAACTCTATAAACCCATGTTACAAAAGGTATGCATTCACAATACAACTGACGAACATAATATGAAGTATTTCTGAGTAAAACATAATATTCAATGACCAATAATCTGGCATGAGGATTAATTTTGCCCATCAGGATTTGATTGGATCACACCTTAAGTCATGATATTAATTTGGTTTAATTTGACAAATGCTCTGTATAATGAAAATGCATCTCTTACTAACTCCACCTGTAACACACTGGGAAGAAGCAAATCATGGTTCATCTGCTACACATAAAATAAAATAAATTAAAAAGTAAAAAAAAAAAAAAATCAAATAAAAACTGTCAAAAAAATTTCCATTTTGATAGGAAATGCATCCTACAGCCCTATCTCTCTTTATCACAGCAGTACTGCGTAAGCAGTCTAATGTCCTACAGAAGATTATTTTAAGTTGTCTCAGAAAAACCACTTCCCTACAGTGAATCAAATATCTTCACAGCTGCTCTCGAGCTGGATGTCTTTGCTTTGTAACCCTACATAGTTCACTTTTACTACAACGAGGGGCATTTACAACACTGTGGGGAAATTCAGCTGTGGGTGGACACCTTAGTGTAGCTCAGACAGCCATGAAATATGTGATAGGAAAGAGGGGAGGCTACACAACCACCTCTAGACTACAAAATGTAGGTGCTGTAACAGCAAAGAAAATGGATACAATAAAAAAAAAGAAGAGTTTGAAAATGTGTCATTTGTAGGCAGTTTGACAATGAATACCTGTCTTGAACTGATTTGATACCAATATCTCAATGATATCTACCCATCATTCTTGATTTTCTGTAGCTGTCACGGATAACCTGCTATTTTTGTGAGAAACAACCCTCCATCTTCAACATCCAAACCATCAAAAACAACAGAACAATGTGACTATGATAAGGATATGAAATGTGTAGCCTGACACTGAGCGCTGATGCTGGAAATATTGTGTTATTGAGCACTCTGGCTGAGCACCGGGGTGGGGGGGGGGGATATTAATCAGGTCTTAACGACAAGGACAATTCTGGGCTTCATGCCGCAGCGCTGGGAGACTGACAGATGTGCAGATTTGAGTTCTAAAAGCAATTCCGACAGCAGCCACAATGTTTGATACCCACATATCACCAGAGCTTGTCAGCTGTATAAATGGAAGAAAACTGGACTTGAAAATATTGAATAAAAAAATGTATTTACAAATGTATTAACAGAAAATTGGGTTTACAGATTACATTTACACTTCACCATCAAAACTCTAAAATCCTAATACTCCTGTAGTTTACTTTCGTCATACTAATATTGATAGTACCATTTTCTGAAGCTCAGAGCATGGCCATTATTTATTAATAATAAAAGTTGTAAAAAAAAAAAAAATTAATTATCATAATACAAATTCATACAGTACTGTAATTTTGTTGCAGTGTCAATGGCAATATTGTATTACCATGCATTTAATTATTTTGCAAATAGTAATTTAATTAGATACAGTAGTACAAAAGGCCAAAACACAATCAGAAACCAACCTGTTTCCTAAACAGCTTGGGGAAATTTCTCCGGAACATGTCCTCTAGGGGTCTTCACGGGTCCACTTGGATCTTAAAACCCAAGATGGTTTGGGTCCTAAACTTCGAGTGCCTCGGACACTGGTCGGGTTTGGCATCAGTTGCCTCGGGTCATGGGTAATTTAAAATAAAAGCTTTTTCCAATCACCAACTGGTAAAGTCATCGTGTCACCGCAGCTGCCGTTAGAAGCTCCAGTTCCTATAGAAACAGTCGACGTCCGCTTCCTATAGAGACATGCACTTAGGACTGCACATGTGCATAGCTTGATCCATCCTGAAAAATGCAGGATTTTTTTCATGATTCCAGTGTTTAGAAACAAAATTTATGAGAAGTTGTCAGATTTAATTGGTGATTTCAAATATGAAATTTAATCGAAAGCTAGGCGAACCGCTTTGGAGAAAATGATATTTCCCCATACAAAGAGATAGGAACTGCACTTGCATACCCGAGAAGCATTTCAAAGATGGCCACTGAGTAAAATGACTTTGAAGGGACTTTGATTATTTGCCTATACCGTTTTACGACCCAAGAAGACTTCTAATGTCCTCTATAAGAAATAAAAAAAAAAATTCTTTTCTAATTCTTTGATAGTGCAAGTAGGTTCACGTGCCAGACAATGTCTATAACCACCACTGCGATACACGTGCAGCTATCAATGCGTTTCTTGGACATTGAATTATTCATCTGATGCCACACAGAGATGTCTGTGAATTAGGGAAACTCGCTATGATGTGGGTGAGGTATGGCTCAAGGTTGTCGGCTAGTTTCCTTTGTGTGCGTGTCCAAGGTATCACTTTTGGAGCCTCTCTTTATTTGTGCATGGTATTGGATGCTAGAGGGTTGCCCGAGGCTGCTTTTGGCAGCGTCTATGTGCTAGGAATATGCAGCGGGGTGCAAATACAGTCCTTATATTCACGGAGGCTGCAACGCATCAACATGCTCTCTGAACTTGATTAATATTTGAGTATGTTCGACCCAGCAGGAGAATGAGGAGGCCATTTTATGAAAAGCAGTCTTTTGATGTCTCTTGATGTACCTCCAGCCCTGACAGTTGTCTGCACAAGTTGTAAGGAAGGAGTAACGTCTCTCAAAGGTGAACCGCACTGATAAATGACTCGCTTCGAAATGGATTACGGTCATACGCAGAGCCTTTTTATGGTTTAGTTTTATCCACTCAGCCCCATTGCTCTGAGAAAACGAGTTGCAGAGGCACAAAAACACTGCGCAATCTACTATCTGACGCAAGCGAATCAAAGAGCCTTCAAACGCCGCAATCACAGCGTAAGAACAGAACATATCTTTAAGCCTCCCCTGTAATCATGCAGATCTAAATAAAACTTAAGCGAATGACCTTATGAACATTGAAAGGAAGGACTTCAATCAGCAGCATGACCTCTGCCATATGTCACGATTCCACCCCATGTGACGCTGTGCGATTTAAACACACTTGCTTGTTTTGTCAGGAAAACAGCTGTGTGTGAGAGAAAATGCTGGTTTAATGCCTTGATTAGAATACTGATTATGTGCCTCAGCCATGAATCCTTTAAGCTCAGAAGCAATAAACAAGCATGTGGTTTCTGAAAGGATTTCAGAAGCGGCTCAACTGCACCCCAAGCTCTTTGTACTTATCACAGAAACTGTTTTACAGTGGCAAAACTTCTAACAAGAAAGAGAGCAAAAGCGAAGGAAAGACAGCGCAATGAAGAAATCAATTCTCTTGGATTGCACTGACCATCCTCCCCCATTTCGCCCCGTCCCAACCCCCCCGAGTGACCTGCTGTTCAAAGATGAAATGAAGATGCATGGCAATGCGAATGAGACAATGCATAAATGGCTAAGTGGGCAAATTAAATGCCTTGATGAGTCATCTGCAATACATCATTTGCTCTTAAATCCTGAAACTCCATTAGCTGCTGCTACTTAATCAAATAATTCAATAGACCCCGCTGCTTTGTTTTCTTTTGCTCTCATTAATTGCAGGGAAAAAGAATGACACCGTGCCAAATGAGCAGGGCGTGACAGAGGACACAGCAATGCGTCTCACATTCAGCGGGTTTTAAAAGATGAAAGGGCGATAATAATGTTTACCTCCATGGCTGAAAAAAAAAAGCATTACGCTGATGGCGGAGGTTGTGTCTGGCTGCCAGAACTAATCACAGGCAGACATCTCTCACATCTTTAATTTAATCTGATTGTGGTCTATGAGTTATGACGGATGAAGGTGTACTACCAACCATTATAACTTTTGGAAATTTTTATGATTTCCCCCTTTTTTGGGGGAAATTCATTTGGTACAGCTTTATTTTGACAACCGCATGGCGTAACGCTATACAGAAGCTTTTGCCAACTGGTTGCATTGGACTCAGCGAGCACCAGTAAGCCTAATACAACTAGCCCCTACTTATCTACCCTTAAGCAAATCACTTAGGACAGTTGGCCAAGCATTACATCAGCTAATTAATATTCATGAGCAACAAATCAAAAATCTACAGATGATCATCATAAGCTAATACTCTAAAGGAGCTTCTTTTAATTAATAATTTGACAGAACATGCTTGGTTTGTAATATTCGATTAAAAGAACCCTCTTAAAAGTCTGATACAGATCTAAGTGAAATACGCAACATTGTTCCACTAGTTTCTTCAGTTTCCAACAGATGTAAGGCAGCAAAAGGATCTCTTACTCCCTTATTTTGGATGCGTTAACTAAATTATAGGCTTACTGGAAGAGTATATTTGACTTTCAAAACATTAAAAAAAATACAGTCTTGAACCTAGTCTGCTGACAGCTATACTTGGCAAATCCAGCAATTTGTGGATGACTGACATGTATGAGAGACAAGAAATAACACCAGGTATTGTATGATAATTGTGAAGAAGAGGATTCTGCAAATGAGGAAAACGGTTTGTGGTGTCTGGGTTTGAAAAGTGGGCTAAAATACTAGTAAACATACTGGCACTGGAGCAACCCCACTGACAAACCCAGCGCATTTGCTGAAATATGGAGAGTGATTTAAGACCAATTTAAATTAAGAAAGGAAGTGCATTCCTGGCCAATTTCAGTTGCAATTTACAGTATGACCATTAATTATTTGTGATGGCCAAATCATCATCAGAGAGCTGGAAATATTCAGTATAGTTTAAATACATTCCCAGTAAAAACCTTGTTAAATACTGTGTATGGTTACTTAAAACACATACACGTACACATACATACATGAACAATGAATTACTACATATGGTAATATGGTAAATGGACATTTACAGTTATCGCTCATATGTGACATGACATATGATTGTATTTTATATAAATTGTTCCATTTCTTCTTTTTATAAGTAATGTACATTAGGGTGTTTTGTGTAAAAGCCCATGTTATTTAGTTGATGATACAACATTATTTTAGTGTCATGTATGTTACCCTGATGGTATTTTGTCTTTGCGTGCGCATTACCTAATGCACTACATACAGGGAGAGTGCAGAATTATTAGGCAAATGAGTATTTTGACCACATCATCCTCGTTATGCATGTTGTCTTACTCCAAGCTGTATAGGCTGGAAAGCCTACTACCAATTAAGCATATTAGGTGATGTGCATCTCTGTAATGAGAAGGGGTGTGGTCTAATGACATCAACACCCTATATCAGGTGTGCATAATTATTAGGCAACTTCCTTTCCTTTGGCAAAATGGGTCAAAAGAAGGACTTGACAGGCTCAGAAAAGTCAAAAATAGTGAGATATATTGCAGAGGGATGCAGAAGTCTTAAAATAGCCAAGCTTCTGAAGCGTGATCATCGAACAATCAAGTGTTTCATTCAAAATAGTCAACAGGGTCGCAAGAAGCGTGTGGAAAAACCAAGGCGCAAAATAACTGCCCGTGAACTGAGAAAAGTCAAGCGTGCAGCTGCCAAGATGCCACTTGCCACCAGTTTGGCCATATTTCAGAGCTGCATATCTCAATACTATAAATATCTCAAGACTGATTTTTCTAAGGTTTTATGGACTGATGAAATGAGAGTGAGTCTTGATGGGCCAGATGGATGGGCCCGTGGCTGGATTGGTAAAGGGCAGAGAGCTCCAGTCCGACTCAGACGCCAGCAAGGTGGAGGTGGAGTACTGGTTTGGGCTGGTATCATCAAAGATGAGCTTGTGGGGCCTTTTCGGGTTGAGGATGGAGTCAAGCTCAACTCCCAGTCCTACTGCCAGTTTCTGGAAGACACCTTCTTCAAGCAGTGGTACAGGAAGAAGTCTACATCCTTCAAGAAAAACATGATTTTCATGCAGGACAATGCTCCATCACACGCGTCCAAGTACTCCACAGCGTGGCTGGCAAGAAAGGGTATAAAAGAAGAAAATCTAATGATATGGCCTCCTTGTTCACCTGATCTGAACCCCATTGAGAACCTGTGGTCCATCATCAAATGTGCGATTTACAAGGAGGGAAAACAGTACACCTCTCTGAACAGTGTCTGGGAGGCTGTGGTTGCTGCTGCACGCAATGTTGATGGTGAACAGATCAAAACACTGACAGAATCCATGGATGGCAGGCTTTTGAGTGTCCTTGCAAAGAAAGGTGGCTATATTGGTCACTGATTTGTTTTTGTTTGGTTTTTGAATGTCAGAAATGTATATTTGTGAATGTTGAGATGTTATATTGGTTTCACTGGTAAAAATAAATAATTGAAATGGGTATAAATTTGTTTTTTGTTAAGGTGCCTAATAATTATGCACAGTAATAGTCACCTGCACACACAGATATCCCCCTAAAATAGCTAAAACTAAAAACTAAAAACTAAAACTTCCAAAAATATTCAGCTTTGATATTAATGAGTTTTTTGTGTTCATTGAGAACATGGTTGTTGTTCAATAATAAAATTAATCCTCAAAAATACAACTTGCCTAATAATTCTGCACTCCCTGTATATACACATGAGAACTGGCCTATAATTTTATGGGCAGGCCACCTATTTTATCATGATGGTTAGTATTATCAGTAAGTAGCTTTGAATATCAATATTATTTCACTTGATGAAATACAGTTAGGCTACAAGTTGTAAAACATACAAGCACCAATGAACATTGTCATCCTATTTTTACAGTGAATTTTTGGCAAGTGCAGCTGCAGGGATTTTCTCCCTGCAAGTTTCAGGATATTTTCAGTGCAAGTACTAAAAGTTTTTTTTTTTGTTTTTTTTTTGCACAGCAGGAACAGGGTCACATACGAAAAAATAGAACTGAAATCCTTCAGTAAAGCCAAAACCCTGGATTGATGGGCAGTACAAAGAAGTGAAAATGTCAAATTGTTTGAGTACTACACATTGAAAACCTTAGAAATATTGCACAGCAATGCACTGAATGGTGCAAAAACTTCACATAAATGTGTAAATGATATGATGGCAGCTCTCATTACAAGGCAAGTGAGGAGAGACTGTGTGGGAGAGAAAGAGGAGCGAGAGCTCTTCAGAGGATGTCTTGGAGATGAGACATGTTTACTCAAGAGCATTGAGGGAAGGCTGTATCCAGGTCTTTCATCAGTATTGGGATTCTGATTATTTATTTTTTTATTTTTTTAAATGTTATGGTAATTAATGTAAGAAAGGAATCTTGGGCAGAATTTCTGAGGCCCATGTCCATGGGGGCTGATTTCAGAGTCATTTCATGAATGATATGAAAAGGGCCGGAGCACTGGGGACTGACGCATTAATAAAAGCTATGGAGTACGAGCCTCTAGCATAATAATCATGGCCTTGGCTTGCAGTGAAGCTTCACCACAATGCAATTCAAGTGATGTCTGACATCATCAGACTTGCGTTATTCATACAAAACATGTTTCACGGGGGCATACTCCTGCAATTCACCTCCACACTCTGTGGGTAGAAAGGTTGAGATGAACCCAAACAATATTACTATTGCCTGAAATGAAAGGTATATGAAATCAATTCCTTTATAGCTTTTTTTTTCTAAGGAAGCAGCAAGATACCTTCAGTTCATTTCCTGTTTATGTTCTTCTTGAAGTATATGCTCTGTCTGCTTTCATAATCACGTTGAAGGGATCTGTATGAAAACATTGCTGAATAAAATAGGACCGTATATGAGTGGCAAGTAGAAGACCTTGTTCTCTTCTTGTTTTTGAATGTACTGAATACATGAAATCCTCAATATATTCTAGAAGCTATGATATATACAACTGCTCAAAAGTTTGAGGTCTAAAATATTTGAAAACTTTTGAAAGAACAATCTTATGCTCACCAACGCTGCATTTACTTTGATCAAAAATACAGCAAAACATTCAAGCTGAAGTCCATAACTTTTTTTGGTTAAAAATTATCCAAAATTATTCCGGTGAAAATTCTTATTTTGGCCATACTTCCAAGACTACAATCTGTGATTCTCAAGTACAGTATCCACACTGATGTGGTGACTGGCAGTAAACATTAGATTCATCTGCTCTGAGGATGCCCATGCCGATGCACAACCCACAGAAAGATGATAATTCTGCAAATAACTGCAATTTCAGGTTTCAAACAGAGATGGCGACAAAGAGGCAGCACTTATGGACTGCAGCTTTAATACTGTGAAATAATACTACAATTTGAAATTGCTATTTTATATTTTTTTTCTGTAATTTATTCTTGTGATGGTGAAGCTGAATTTTCAGCTGCCATTACTTCAGTCTTTATTGTCACATGATCTTTAAGAAATCATTCCATTCATTCTTGGTGCTCAATAAACATTATTATTATTATTATTATTATCATCAACATTTATTGTTGAAAACTTTTTAATATGCTTGCGATTTGTTTTTTGATTAATAGAAAGTTCAAAAGAACAGCATTTATTTTAAATAGTAAAGACCTCAAACTTTAACAACATCATGTATTGAGGATTCATCAATTCAACATGCATATTTTAAAGGTATAGTCTCTCATCAGAACAAACATTTGTAGATGTCATTTACGGTCATACGGTATGGACAACTTTTCTGTTTTTTTTTTAATTGACAAGAATGGATATAAGTCATACAGGTTTGAAGCACAATGAGAACTGAGATATTTATGGGAAGAGGGAGAAAAACCTTTAGAGGAATCAGACTCAGCTCGGGGAACCCATCCTCCTCCGGAAAGGCATTTATTTGTAAATGCCTATAAATGGAGTAAATTACAAGTTTAAAAAAAAAAAAAAAAGTTAAAAGCTTATATACAACATGTTCCATGTACAAGCACTCTGTGTAAATAATGTGACATAAATAACTTAAAGAACATTAGGAAAAGCACATCATCAGGATTTCCTCTTCCAGGAGTTCAATTAGAGATCTCCTCTGAAAAGCAAACCAACCAAAACACCTACCTGAATGGGCGCACACACACACACACACACACACACACACACACAGACAGAGAGAGAGAGAGCCCTGTAAACAGCTTTAGGGTCATACAGGTGTGTTGTGAAAACGTAACCCTTCAATACCTGCTCCCAGACATCTGGCCCCCAGGATCAGACAAAACAATATCAGTTCACGTAGAGTTTTGTAAACAACTGTTCTGTGCTTTTCGGTTTTGTTTTGGCTCTTTTTTTAGCAGCTCTGGGTGCTATACTGTGACCTGATAAGGTACAATCCAAACAGGATCTGTATTTAGTGCTCTAGTTTTCACATCACAACACATTGCTGGAGGAGTTTGGAGCAGGGGAAGTCTTGGCAGCACAGCAGAAATCACACTTTAATCTAGGATATCCACAAGGATGCCAGACTGTCCCATCTGCATGCTATATCCAGTTAAAACTTTTCCCCTAGTTTAACTAGGCCTGGTAACGGTCCAAATTTACGGGTTTTTCAAAACTTTACAAACATTCTAAACGCCATTATTATTTTAGTTCCCCTCATTCCACAAAAGTTTATGGGCTTATGGACCCCTCTCATTCAGCACAAATCCAAACATCCAAATGTTTCCTTTGTAAACACAGCTTTGTACTTGTGACCCAATATCCACATAAAACCGCAACCTTCACAAGCACAAAAATGTACATACACTGCATTGCAAGTAAAATCGGCATTGCACGTATACAAGTGAACCAGCTTCTCGAATGAGAAAAATGTAGGGCAGATTTAGATTTTATCCTTTGGGAATCGATTGAACATAGGAAGTTGGGCATTGCTAACTACAGAGGCAGATCTGAATGACAGCTTCCAGTCGCTTGTGGAGGATATATAGTCCCAACCTCCCATCCCTAAACATACTTCATGAAGAGAATAGACATCATTTCAAGGGTAAAGGGAGTTTTTGATTGAAGATTATGAGGGCGTATGAATTTAAAAAAAGTTTAAAAAAAAAAATTAAGATGTTCATGGATAAATCATTTATAATAAGCTCTGCAACATTCTGTAAAAAACCTGAATTGTCCATTTTGATTTCATGGTGACTTCAAGGGGTTAGATTATCCAAAAATAAATTCTGTGATTATCATTTTGAGAAATGTCTAAACAACATTCTTCAAAATATCTAAAAACTCTTACCAGTTTGGAATGACTCATATATATATATATATATATATATATATATATATATATATATATATATATATATATATATATATATATATATATATATATATATATATATATATATATATATAGAGAGAGAGAGAGAGAGAGAGAGAGAGACAGACAGAGAGAGAGAGATAGAGATAGAGATAGAGATAGAGAGAGAGAGAGAGAGAAAAGAATAAAAAATATTACAGTATTACAGTGGTAAGAGCTTCTTCTCAGCATGTGGTACACTTCTCTACAGCATTGAGTCGAACTCACCAATAATGTATTTTTGATTGCATACAAGTCTTCTACATTTTCATAATCACTGTAGCAAATGTCCATTGAAGGAAAAGCTGTATCTTTTTCAAAAAACATCACAAAGGCTTTATAGGAAGCCAAAACAATGAGATACTATTGTTTGTATTGTCTGTTGAACTTGCTATAAATACTACTTAGGAACAACCCTGAACCCTGAAATTAATTTCTCCACATTTGTTAACCATCTTTTGACAAAATACCTGCCGTACAGTTTAAAGTAAACAAAAAGTAAACAACTACACGTATAACATGGCTAAATACTGTATCTTAAGTTTATTTAATTTTAAAGACACCTGAGATTATCATATTTTCCAGAAAATAAATGTCATCTGAATATAACTCGCTCCAGGTCCAATATTTTCATTGTAGTAGTTGTCACATGTTATTACTTTCAGAAACAATGTAAAATAATTAAAATTTATTCAAAAGGGTTACAAACATTATAAATGTGTATTTTAGTTCCCCTCATTCAAAAAAAAAAACTTTCAAATTTAAATGTTATACAGAACAATAATTAATATTATA
This sequence comes from Zacco platypus, assembly GCA_038088235.1. Lineage (NCBI taxonomy): Eukaryota > Metazoa > Chordata > Actinopteri > Cypriniformes > Xenocyprididae > Zacco > Zacco platypus. Next base: position 15,276,924 of record CM076068.1, read on the forward strand.
TAAATATAAAACAATCAAATTATTCAAAAATGTTCAAAAAACTTCAGTTGTTGAAGTTCAAATGTTTCCATACCCGCACTATAACATTTGCGGGCCATTTGCACAACACCGTTGTCAACTCTGTGTTTTGGTCGTTCATTTACATGACAACAGCGTTTTGGGGGCCTGAAAACGCAAACTTTTGAAAACAGATTTTACAGTGCAAGTTTCGGAAAACGACACTGTGATTGTCTTTGTGTAAACTATAAAAACGCAAATTTGTGAAAACGGTGACATCATGTGCATGCGTATTATGTGTTCAGCTATAGGCGAGTAGCTTTTCTTTGCATAGTGACATTGCTAACTATTGGCCTGGCAGCATAATGCAGCTTTTTTTCCATATTAAATATATATATATATATATATATATATATATATATATATACGCATACACACTCTGTATCAGTAATATAGAGCTCCCACTTATTCATAAATGAATAAATGGAGATCTAACAGTTACTATAATTTATGAATAAATCAAATCTGGATAAAACGTTTCACTAAAGTCATTTGTACTCTTTTTAAGGTGGAATTCAATTATCATCAAAGCTTAAGTATAAAATTTCACCTCCGAGAGAAACTCACCCTCAAAAGACCATCAAAGGACAGCAAGCCAACAACAAAAACAACTAAAGCGCAATGAAGTCCATAAAGTGTCTGCATTTTCTGTGCATTTTAAAGTGGTATAAACTCACATATTTCACATACAGTCTCCTGCAAGTGTCATCTACAAACTTCTTTTTCTTTCTTAAAAACAATCAGAAATGGTTGGGGGGGGGGGGATAACTGATTAAATATTTTATGATCGACAGCCCTATTTCTGATACCTCTAACGTTCATTAAGCAGTTTTGGGTGAACATAGTACCGGAGTTGATTTTCATTTTGAAATTTTTCCACTTCGTACAGCAAAGTCTGTTTACATTTACCATTCTTGAGAATTAAATGAACATGAACTGTAATGTAATGGCCTTTCAGCGCACCAGAGGAAATGGAAAATGAATGAAGGCCCCCGAAGACGCACTTTGACAATCAGTGAGTCATTCAGAGTACGAGGGATTCATTCTTCATTTCACCTGCAGTCACAGGACGCCTGTTCCCCCATGTCATTTTAACCTTAAATATAATCAGAGAAGCAGAAAATCTGGTTCCAAATCAGTGGCAAAAGGTAACAGAAACTCAGCAACACAGGCCAGTGATTGGCCAAAGGTTTCGTGGAAGTAATCCTCTATCTACTGTAGTAAATTTATTGCACTGCAGGCTGCTATCACCAGATCCAACTGACTGCACACCCAGAGCCTCGGAGAGCCTTACAGAGCCCCATCAAATACTGCTGCTTATCAGGAACTTCACAACTTCAGTTCTCAAGTTTCTGTTTGGCTAAAATGAGTTATAATGCTACATATACAGTTGATTTCTCTAATTCCATTCAAAAAGTGAAACTTGTACATTATATTCATTCATTACACACAGACTGATATATTTCAAATGTTTATTTCTTTTAATTTTGATGATTATAACTGACAACTAAGGAAAATTCAGTATCTCAGAAAATTAGACTATTGTGAAAAGGTTCAATATTGAAGACACCTGGTGCCACACACTAATCAGCTAATTAACTCAAAACACCTGCAAAGGCCTTTAAATGGTCTCTCAGTTTAGTTCTGTAGGCTACACAATCATGGGGAAGACTGCTGACTTGACAGTTGTCCAAAAGGCGACCATTGACACCTTGCACAAGCCTTGAACAACAGACAGCGTCAGAAGCGTCTCGCCTGGGCTAAAGACAAAAAGGACTGGACTGCTGCTGAGTGGTCCAAAGTTATGTTCTCTGATGAAAGTAAATTTTGCATTTCCTTTGGAAATCAGGGTCCCAGAGTCTGGAGGAAGAGAGGACAGGCACACAACACAATCTATGTTGCTTGAGGTCTAGTGTAAAGTTTCCACAGTTAGTGATGGTTTGGGGTGCCATGTCATCTGCTGGTGTTGGTCCACTGTTTTTTCTGAGGTCCAAGGTCAACGCAGCCATATATCAGGAAGTTTTAGAGCACTTCATGCTTCCTGCTGCTGACCAACTTAATGGAGATGCAGATTTCATTTTCCAACAGGACTTGGCACCTGCACACAGTGCCAAAGCAACCAGTACCTGGTTTAAGGACCATGGTATTCCTGTTCTTAATTGGCCAGCAAACTCGCCTGACCTTAGCCCTACAGAAAATCTATAGGGTATTGTGAAGAGGAAGATGTGATATGCCAGATCCAACAATGCAGAAGAGCTGAAGGCCACTATCAGAGCAACCTGGGCTCTCATAACACCTGAGCAGTGCCACAGACTGATCGACTCCATGCCACGCTGCATTGCTGCAGTAATTCAGGCAAAAGGAGCCCCAACTAAGTATTGAGTGCTGTACATGCTCATACTTTTAATCTTCATACTTTTCAGTTGGCCAAGATTTCTAAAAATCCTTTCTTTGTATTGGTCTTAAGTAATAATTAGTGAAATAAATCAACTTTTTGATGACATTCTAATTATATGACCAGAACCTGTATATAGTGGGGTATGAGAACGATTACATTTTCTTTTCAAATACTTTTCCCCTAAAGTAAATTACTTTACCAGTGTAACAATTTAAGTGAAAAGTTGGTTCAAAAAATGAATGAAAGGTAGTGAATTTGAAATTCACTACCTTTGCAAAGTTTGGGGTCAGTACCTCAAAAGAAATGAACACTTCTGTTCAGCAAGGACACGTGACAGTAATTACATTCTAATGTTCTAAAAGACTTCGATTTCAAATAAGTGCTGTTCTTTTGAACATTCTATTCACAGAAGTCTGAAAAAGTACAGTGTCCACATTTTCAACAAAAATAAATGTTTCTTGTGCACCAAATCAGCATATTAGAGTGACTGTGAAAGATCATGCAACACTTAAGATTGGAGTAATGGCTGCTGAAAATTTATCTTTGCCATTAAAAAAAAGGAATAAAATTACATTTAAAAGTATTATTGAAATAGAAAACATTTATTGTACAATTGCAATAATATTTCACATTATTATTGGTTTTACTGCATTTTTTGGAAAAATACAAATGCACCCTTAATAACCATAAGAGAATTCTTTCAAAAACCAAAACCAAAAACAAAAAATCTTACCGAGGCCAAACTTTTGAATGGTGTTGTATTGTGTGTCCCCAATTTAATTTGAGAGACAACCAATTGTCACAAATTTGATTATGGTGATCCATAAACACAGCAAATCTTTGAAAAAAAAAATATTTTTTCAAAGTTGTACACATTTCCATTATTTCTAGGTTTAACAACAAATTTTTATTTCAGATCGTCAAATGTGGACTCAGACTCTTGGACCCCACTGTATAGTAGATGCCTTCCGAGGGGTGTGACGATACACGTCACGATTCAATAGGAATCACGATACTAAACTCATGATACTATCACAATATTTTAAAGATGTCAAAATTAAAGAATTTTATTATTATTACTTTATTATTAAAATGATATTTGTCATATTTTATTACCACCAGAACTTACAAATATCCCCCCCATTGCATTATTATACTGTACATTATATTCAACATTATACACAGTAGTTTAATGTAGTAATATCACTGGAACTCTGTAAACTTTCATTTTTCCTCATGCAGTACTCGCGCTTTCAATGCAGGCATTCAATGGATCTTCATTGGAGACTCTCCTGGTGCTCCCCTCTCCTGCTATTAATGCACTATACATATAAGAATAAATCTATTCTAGTTAAAATACTATTAACAAGAAACGTGATTTGGTGATTTCATCGATGTTTGCGCTTTCACTTTGATGAGTGCCGTTCCAACGTGTATGAGTTTCGGATGAATGCAATCAATCTAAATCACAAGAAAGCTTGCAAGTCAAAAAAGGACTATTTCCAAACTGTAAATGGTTAGTTCATCCAAAAATGTATAAATTTTGCATTTACTCACTCTCATGTTTTTTGCATGTCATTCAAGCATTTGAATGTCCATATTTACTACAGTATGTGCTTCATTGTAAATCTGTTCATCATATAAAGCCAATGTGTCTATTCTGAAGACTTTGAATTGGATTAGACCACTCAACTGATTATTTTTATGATGCCTTTGACATTTTTTGGAGGAATGGACTTTAAGGGGGTCATGAACTGCATTATTTTATCATTTTATAATGTTTCCGGGGTGCACTTATAATGTTAGTATGATGTTTACATCAGAAATTGTCAATTTAGAAATAAAGGCGATTGTAAAGGGAGCGTACTTTGATCGCTTTCTATATATACACTTTATATATATATCACTTAATCGTTCGATCCAGTGTTAGAGTCACATCTGTTATTTACCTAGTACTTGTCATGCTTGAATCAGTGGGCGGGGCTACTGAACTTTAGGGTTCGTGATGTCACCAACCCAGGAAGAAGATTGTTGTAGTCCCTGCTAGCCATTTGTTGTAGTCCTCAAAAAGCGATTTCTGTAAAAGAAAACACCTCCCTTTGTATTGAACTTTGAGCGTCGTAACTTTGCAGATGTCGTTTATGCTCAAACAGCAACAATACACACCAACTAAAGTTAAAAAAAAATTTAAATCATAATCAAGCACCCCTTTAAATAGATGAACAGAAATCTCAGGTTTCATAAAATATTTTCATTTGTGTTTGGAAAATCTTGAAACAACACGATGACGACAATTTACATGTTTGGGTCCTGTAAATGATATATTGAGTTTTTTTTGTCCATCAACGATACATAACGTCTCGATATAATGTATCATTACAGCCCTACTTCCTACCATATTCTGCTTTATTGATTCAAAAGTAAATTACAAACTATGTGAATGCATATCTGCTTTTCAATCTGGACAGACACGAAAAATATAGATTTAACAAGATGAATGGATCAGTATAGGTGCTATTTTCCAGGATGAAATACAGGAGAGAAGTAAACCTTTTCGTCAATTTTGAGAAGATTGTGTTTAGTGTTGGATCTCTCCTCTCGGTTTCTTTCTTTAACAAGCCAAGTTCGAAACCTCCAGCCTCCACAAAAACACATCAAGCAACAGAGGACTTGACATCTCATGAGCACATAAAAGACTCATTTAAGAAACCGGTAAAGCCAGTGTTAGATTAGCATGATTCACGGGTGCAGCAGCATCGATCAAGTGATCGTCTTCTACCGGCCTAATCTCTCGGGTATGCAACGAGTCTGTAGAACAAAGAAATGTAGTGTAGCGGGTCAGGAATTGGTGCTGCAGTGAGAAAAAGCATATTCCTCATTACACGGCACTCTTTGGTGACAGCGCTATAAATGTATGTGTGGGAGGAAGCAGGTTGTCAGATGCCTAGAGGGTGGTATGCAGCGACTGTCAGAGAGCAGAGCTGTAATTGTGGAGGAGACTGGCAGGCCTATGGTGGCAAATGGATCAGTTTTGAGATCAGCAAGTCACGCTCTGAGAGACCGAAACGGACTGGTTGAAGCATATGTTACATGACTATTGAGGTGGTCACCCTGGCTTAGACTGGTCAAGCTTTGTTGTGTTCTTGGAAAGCAACATCTAAGATTGCATTCTTAGAGGTTAATTGACCCTTTGCAAAGACCCGCCCCCCTTAGTTACTGTTGCTATGTCCGACAAGCCATGCGCTCTCACTCCACACATCATGTTCTCACGCAGTGAAAAATATAATTTATAAAATATAATTTTTGTAATAATATAAAAATATAACACAGTGAAAAATAGAACCATAATATAATAAATATGGACACTGACAATACGTCGACAGACAAGACAGAGCAGGTTACTTACGATATGAAACATTCTTTTTAAAAGGTTTGAACAATAAATACTGTATGGTGACTCTTTAATGTGTCATGACAGATCGCTGTAGCTCCTTCAAGCGGCTCGTGAATCAACCATCTCTTCATACTAGTTCATTTATAGCATCAAATAAACATGAATGGACATCAGAAGGAATGTCGTTTCAAGCGCAGAAAGACGTGAATACACACAATTTTTCAATTTCAAGTTCACCAACGTTAATCTATTAACTCCCCTGACTGCTTTGTCAGATAAAATGGCGGATTCTGGGTTATGATTGGTCAGATCACCTGTAAATAAAACTGCCGGGTCAATTGTGAAATTTTGAAACATAAATGAAACATTCAAAATGGTTTCCTCCAAATATCTCACTTAGTCTTCAATGGTTGGCCAAAAGGACAGTCCTGCCCCCAAAACTTTACGATTGGATTGATCAGGATGCTCAAAAAAAAAAAAAAACTTTCATAGTCTTTACACTTTTCGGCAACAAAATCTTTTAACAAATGGTTGACTCTGCATATTAACCCGGCGTAGCAGTAAGTACTTAAAAATGACACTTCAGATTTAAAGTGTAAGCAAAACCAAAGCTTGAACACAAGCTACAGCAGATGACAGAAAAATACAAAATGTGCTATTGTGATGCATAACTAAAGGCATAAAATAACAAAGTGTTTACCATACAACTGCAAAGAAGTGTTGGATTGTACAGTATTTGCACTGACAGTCCAGGTCTGAAAAATAACAAGCGGTCCAATAATATTGCTGCTATCAACCTTTCAGATCATGTCAGAACATGCAAGTTGTGAGACAGGAGAGAAATGTGACAGTATGACAGATTATGTCTTCATTATTGAAGTTATGATCCACAGAAAACTAGAAGTACACACTGTTCAAAAGTTTGGGGTCACTAACATGTTTTTGAAAGTCTCTAATGCAAATCAAGGCTGCTTTTATTAGATCAAAAATACAGTAAAATCTGTAATATGAAATAATATAATTTTTATAATATAAATTCATTTAAAATATAATTTATTCATGTGATTGCAAAGCTGAATTTAGTCATCAGTGTCACATGATCCTTCGCAAATAATTCTAATATGTTAATTTTGTGCTCAAGAAAAAAACCTTTACTTAAATTGTAAACAGTTGTGCTGCTAATATTTTATTTTTCAGGCTACTTTGATGAATAGAAAGGTTAAAATAACATTTTTATAACATTATAAATATCTTCACTGGCACTTTTGCATCCTTGCTGAATAAAAGGGATCAATTTGAAAACAAATAAATAAAATTAAATCTTCCTGACACCAAACTTTTAAACTTTATTGTATTTTTGCACATTTTATCCTAGTTAATAATCCTAGTTCACCCAAAAATAAAAAAAGTGTCATGTATTACCGACGTCATTTCAAACCTGTAGTCATACCAATTGCGTCGATAATCTGTTACAACCTGATTAATTGATATATTCTTTTTAAGAGATTTCTGCTGCTATATGCATTAATGTCTGGTAAGCGACTCACAGCTTATTAGAATGTGTAGTATGTATCTAAATCTGGAGCCAGAGGCAGACGTGCCTGGCCCTCTCTTGGGGTTTCTGGTTGTTTGGCAGCAGTTAAAAGGGAAGATAAAGCCCAAAGAGAATCAAACACTGCTGGTATGCCGTTAAAAGACATGTTCTGATAGCATTCCGTGTCTCTCATGTATTACCATTTAAAAGGGATCTCTGAAAATGGACAAAAAAAAAAACAAAAAAAAAAAAAATCAAGAACATATTTCCTCCAGCAGTGTTACTGAGTGTGGGTTTAGATTTTTCTCCTATCCCCACAGACTTTGCTGATTCCAGTAGACTTGGGATACTTTATTGTACTTATTGTATGATAACGATGACCTTTTTGGTTGACTATCATTTGGGGACCTTAAAATGTTATCTTGGCAGAAAAGCTACATAGTGGAGCAGTTGTGAAGCAGATCAGCCATTTCTATCTGACAGTGAGCAACAACACAGCGACACGGGACCGAGTCCATGGTGGTGCAGCGGAAAAAAAAAACGCTGCATGTGAGAAAAGCTAAAGCTAAACACAGTAATCAGTAGTTGCTGATGCTCACAATGTTGAGCTCGTTCTGGCTTTCAGCTGCACACCAAAAAAGTTTAACTAATTGGAAATGCTTTCTTAAGCTGCCAGAAACACCTAGATACAGCCCCACTTGGCAGTGCAGCATCAATATTATCAGCTATAACTGCCTTTGACACCCTCATCTTTCATCTGAACAAGATAATTATCTTTAGATTATATCGATCTAATGGTAGCTTTTGCAACATATCTTTATGCTGACTTTCAGATCAATAATTTCTCAAATTCTTAATACTTTATCTTTTTGATGTTCACGGTTACTTATTGAACCATTGATTCTACTTCCCAATATGAGAGGATGACAACCTAATCACATCCAACACAGACAGAAATTCTGAAAACTATTCCAGATAAATCCTCATCTAAACGGCATGTAAAAGGCGGGCGCTTCTAGGCCTGAATAATCTGAAAACTAGACGTTGATGATAGTTTGGCTACACTAGACTAAGTGATCAGACAGTTTTAATTTTATGGTCCATGTCCCCTGTCCCAGTTACAGTCATGATACCTTTTGTCCCTATAATTATTCTTAGCTTTAGTTTGATTGAGGTGGACTATACAATACCTCAACCCATCACTGTATTGATATAATGGTAAATATTAAATAAAGAACTACATCTTTTATCATCTCCTCAAAATAAAATGTGAACTATCTACCAAGCCACAGGGCTTAAATGTGTTTTTGTGTGTGTGTGTGTGTTTTTATCGTGGTCATTGGGTCACCCAATTTACAGCCAGTAAATAATGTTCTTTCTTCCATCATTTATCAGAATTTCACATGCTCTTGCTTTTCACACCTTCAAGACATCCGCTCACACCCTCTAATACAATGGCACAAATCGATACAATCTTTGTAGCCATCTTTGTTTTTTTTCCTAGACAATGGACCACAGAAACCTTACTTTTTCATATAACTGTTTCATTCAAAGTTTTTCTGACATTGTGTGTTCAATTCTGGGAACAAAGTAAACAGTCCATTTAAAAAGGTTTTGACACAAGCCCTGTCCCAAGCAATGGGTGATCAACTATAAAAGAGCTTTTAACCGTTTCACAAAAAAAAAGTATGTTTTAATACTTTGAAAAACAAAAAAGAAGATATCTGGGGGGGGGGGGGATAAACACCATTTTTGTCCAATGAACAATGAAAGTCAAAACAACATTGGACCCCACGGACTTTCATTGAAGTTCAAACATTCTTCATTCTTCTGAGTTCTACAGAAGAAATAACATCATATAGGTTTGGAATGACATGAGGGTGAGTAAATGACAGCATTGTAATGTTTGGGTGTACTAAACCTTTAAGTTGCCTACTTTCAGGAACAACCTTCTCATTGAGAGCATGTCTATTATGCAAATTTGACAAATGAAGATGAAAGGTTGAGCTTTCGCTCTAGGAATCTGTTTGGCCTTTATAATCCCTTATTATCTAAAGAGTGACTCGCATTCAAATCGATAAACAACTTGTTAAAAACATGTCGTGACAAGTCCCCATCCATTTGTCATCTTTTAGAAAGATTGATTTTTCTTTATAAGAGATTGAAATTGTTCTATCCCGCTTGGCCATGCAGAGGAAAGAAAAGGTCAAGCAAAGGCCACCTCACACACACAAAAAAAGAAATATTGTACTGAAGCTAGCTAACACAAACATCTCAGTCTTGGTGAATTTCTCATCTCCACACTAAACCCACTTTCAATTCACATTTCCAAGATTTTTTATTTATACACACCTTCCCTGTGTGTCATCCCCATGTATTACCCAGCTAGGCATGACCGCCATCGAGCAATATAAGAACAACTGAATTCAATTGCCATCATCACCACGGCGAGTCAAAGCCAATAACTTTATTCACACAAAGCTATCATCTTGTCTTTCTAAGATGTTCCAGGAAGATTTCCTGAGCAATAGGGGTCATTTCTCATAATAGGACTCAGAGCTTTTTAGCATTCATGTCTAGGGCATGCCCAACTGGAGAGGAACATTCACTTCCAGATCCCAACGGAACAGCTTAGAGAGCAAGCTTTATCAGCATTAATAGGCCTTCACTCTGCTAAATATAATCATTCTGATATATTTACCTGAGGTTACCATGTTAGACAAGGGCACTGTGAACAAGATCGTGAAGGTGTTCCTAAAAGCTGCCACAGTAAAAAAAAAAAAAATTAAAAAAAATAAAATGAATAAATTTTACAGGTAATGGTCTATTTATTTTACAGAATTTTCCTTTTTGTCATTATAGTGAAATAGCTGTTGTTAAAGTTCCACTATTAAATTTACAGGTACGATCATAATTTAAAAAAAAATATTTGGTCATAATATAGCATAAGAGATTTATATGCGTCATTTTTGTCCAGGAATACCATAAGAGTGACTGTGTTGTATTTTGTACAACCTTTTTAAACATTAAAACACATTAATGTGGTAAACCATGCAAATGTTTCCATATTGGGTTGACTATTGACAAAATTATCAACAAATAATGTTTTTTTTTTTTTTTGACTAAAAAACTGAGATGCATAAGCTCAGATCAATGAAGCCTATGATCAATCAGTTCCAAAAAAAAAAGGAAGAAAAACCTGTCCTATTTGAAAGAAAACAAGTTGACAAAAACAAGCGATTTACAAGCAATTTTTTAAAAGTCTGGCCATTTTTGACAAGGAACAAACACAGCATAAGTGTTAAGTTGACAGTATTGAAGCAAATTTTAGCATTCCTAAATGGTATTCAGTCACATTACTGGTGTTCAGAGCTGAAGGGCAAAACACTGAGAACTACGGCACACGCCTTTCAGTTTTCAATTACTATTAAAAACAAGTAAGATCAGTTGACTTCTCAATAGATGCAAAACAAGCTTTAGTAAACTTATATCAAACTCTGTTCAGGTATATATAAATTCTTTGTTCATATATGGTAGTACCCACCAGTATTACAATCTCTTGGGACATTTTGGAACGTGGAAAACTCTTAACATGGCTAACTGCATCAATACGACGTTAAGAGATCGAATTCAGTAGGCTGTACACCTTATTTATGATGATACTATAGACCTATGAAGGGAATCAGATGAGACTAGAATATAAACGCAATATGCTAAATTGCATATTCTGGATGCATCGGATTGGGCGCAATCTTGATAAAACTCACATACATAATAGATGGCCAGAGGGTGACTAAATTTGTCATTACATGTTTAGAGCCCTATGAAATCGGTTTTATTTTATCCAAATTCCGTTTTTTCAGTTTTCATTTTTTTAATATTCATAGACATTAGTCTATATCACGATTTTTTATTCATCAAAAAAATTGATAAATTCTGTGATATTTCATGTTTATACTGTTTTTTTATGACTGAATTCTACGATTTCTCATGAATTTTCTGCCTCTTGGAAATACTGGACAAAAGGAGTTCATATTGGATCATAGGAGACATTGGATCGTTGGTTATAAAAATATGTCGATCCAGATGACACCCCAGGTAGAAATACGAGGCAGCTAAGTCCAAGTAAATATAGCTTCCTCCGGAAACAAACTCTTTGTTTACATCTTTTCGTGCAGCCGTTTTGTACCATTTTTTGTTGTAGTTGTAACTAGGATCTGTCATTCAGAAACATGGCTTTTCCTATCACTTCTATCCTGATGGCAAACAGCTCTACCTTTCATTCCAGCCGGATGATTTGACGGTAGCTGCTCGCATCTCAGCGTGCCTGACAGACATTTCTTGCTGGATGAATGACCTTCACCTTCAGTTCAACCTTGCCAAGACAGAACTGCTCATGGTTTCAGCCAGTCCATCCTTGGTGTTATAACCGATCAGCGTCACAGATCACATTGCCCCATCCTGCAGATATGCCTTGTGCAACATTACAAATCAAGCCATACCGAAGCATGCTACACAACTTTTTGGCCTTGTGGTGGCATGCCGAAGAGGCAAGAAAATCACCTTCTCGGACCCTTACCTTGACTCATCCATGCTGGTGGAATGACCTAACCCATGCATCTTTTTTTTGAACATTACTTTTTCTTTTTTTTGGGCGACCCACTAATACTTGCTACTCTTGCTACATGTACTGTGCTAGACTAACTGGGTCTCTGCATTGTTGCTTCTATTGTTCTCCTAATTTGTAAGTTACCTTGGATAAAATGTAATTGTGAATGGATAAAAAAAATATATAAAATCAATATTACAGTATAAAAAGGTATACAGCAGTTGCCTTTTAAGTGTAAATCTTTTTGCATGTTCTTCTAAATTATACACCATATCATTTGTGTAACTTAACATGTTTCTGTACAATGACTAATACTGTAAATGTGCAGGTTCCCTTGTTTAAAAGTATGCATTCCATACTTCTACACTGTTCATTTAACAGAAATTGGCTGTAAATGTTGATATTCCGCATGCATTTCTACTTAATTTGTTCTGTAAACATAAAAGTTCTTTTGAAATTTATATATTTTTATAAATCATCTCTTAGTTATTGTACAAGGAAAAACTATATTTTAAAAGTAATACCACTACTACTGTAGATGGCCAGAGCACATTTATGAAATAACTCATTAAAACCTTAAATTTACAGAGATTAACCTGAAAGTTTTGTGTTTGTTTTGACAGGTTCAGTTTTTTACATGGTTTGGTAAACAGTTATTAAAAGTAAACTACTGTTTAAGTAATTTTTGACTGTTAAGTCTACTCTGTATTTTTATAGTTTATGCATGTAATTTTGTGAAATGGTTATGTTGTAATTTAACAGAAATGTCTGGAAACTTTGCTGCCAGAGTTTTTGCCATTTTTGTACACAGTGTATTTATTAATGCATATTGATAAATATTTATTTAACTTTGAGCAATTTCCAAGAAAGAAAGAAAAAAGTATTATAGCATTTTGGGGTATGGGGTCAGTAAGACTTAAAACATTTAAGTATTAATATTTATTTCATTTATTTTTAAACAACAATTAAAAATTGACCAAAAGTATTGGTAAAGACTTTTGCATTGTTTGAAAAATAAATCATTTAAAATAAATGCTGTGCTTTTCATCAGTCCATTCAAAGAATCCTGAAAAAGGCGCATCTCAGTTTTGTTACATCCTGCGGATGCTTTATAATGTGCGTGATCTGGGGAGAATAATACTTGCTTATTGGACGTGTTGTGTGTCGTGTGCTTGCTCTCTCAACTCTCTCTCCCTTTCGCAGGCTGCTAATTGGGTTCCAGCTGATGCACATAAGTGAATGTCACAGAAACTAAAGCAGTATAACAGTTTGGAGAAGTAACGCTGAAGTGCTGTTGGCCACGCGTTTCACTCCTTGCCCTGATCCAGAACTGTGATTTCTAATCTTAGAGAGAGTAAAGTTCTACAAATTAGTGAATTCTCTTTTGTGTATACATGTACGAAGTAGGTTTATAAAAGCTACTTAAAATGTCCTAATTCAACATAGACCTAATTTAAGCCTTGTCTGTGAAACCAGGTCTTCGTTTGTTATGTTGCCCTGGCCCTCTCCTGAAGATATGATTTGCTTCCTTTTAATTTTGTTTTTATGCTGCTTTTCTGGATCAGGGGAATAAAGTGACCGTCAGTCATTTTTCATTTTATTTATTTTTTTATCAATTTCCAGTTCCGGTTACATCCTCTCCTTCCACTATACGAAACAGGGAGGATTGTAACAGTTTCCACAAAAATGTTAAGCACCAAGCTTTCAACATTGACGATAATACAAAATACTTCTTGAGCACCAATTCATTATATTAGAATTATTTCAGAAGGATCATATGACACTGAAGACTGGAGTAATGATGCTGAAAATCAAGCTTTGCCATCACATGAATAAATTACATTTTTAGTTATTGTAATATTTCTAAAAATATGAATAATTATCAAAATATTAACTTTAAACTGTATATTTTGCACAATTATTGTTAATAAAAAAAGTGTTGGTCTCAAAATCTGTGGCAAATGTGTGAATTTCAAAGAGAATGTTTCTTACATTAAAAAAAAAAAGAAAGAAAAAGAAAAAAAGGAGAAGCTGCCTTTTTTTGCTGTTTACAGGGCCTTGGGCTGTAACAGAGACAGGTGTTTTCACACGACCCATTTCAGTGATATATGTCAGGTGGTAGCTATATTTTATGCTAGGTACAGCACCTTTAAAATGTGCTTCTCAGTGCTGTTTTGTTTTATACAAAAAGGATATTTATATTTGATAAATTGATTCTGGCATATGGACTGAGGAATATGCAAGAAAGACTGTTTAAAAAAAAAAATCATCACTACAGACCTGAAAGCCACAATATCATCACAAGACTTTAGGAAACTTCTGACGGTGTTTTTACTCTTTAGAACTATTTGGACGGTAAAGCTTCTCAGGTGACATCTGTAAAAGAGCATTTATATGACTCCACTGCAATAAAGTTCAAGCATTCTCACAGCAATTATTAGTTTATAGGTCGGTGAGAGATGCGACGTACACAGCTTAAGATCGTCACTGTGTTCATGTGCTCCATCCCCTTCAGATATTTAAGGACCCACAACCACATTTAAAAGAATTTGCACCCTAATTTACTCAGATGAATGTCAAAAACTTTGCAGTGTGTTTGTGGTTATAGTTAATTGTTAGATATTCTCAATAATGTTCAGGGGTCTCATAAATGTTCAGAGGTTCTCAACATCAAGCATCCTTTAGTCAAATACTGATAGCGTCAAAAATGCCCTTTGGTGAATAGAGGTGGTCAAAAAGAGTTTTGGGAGAGTTCCCAGTTATCATGATTTGGATGGGGATTAAAGAGATGAAAACTGGCATGCTCATGTTGTTCCAAACCAGAGGTCACATTACACTTTCTTCACTGTCCGTCATTTTGATGGACGGGGTCGTAAAAATTCTGTCACAATCTATTATTACTCGTCATTTTAATTTTCATATTTTAATGATAAAACTTTTGATAGCTTTTGTTTTCATTCATATTTTTATTTTTAAATCACATACTTACTGGTTGAGCATATAGGCTAGATTATCCATTTATTTATTTATGAAGAGAACAGATGAACAGAAACTATTAATTTTATGAACAAACTGCGTCACACACGAAGATAGATGTTTGTTTTTTTCCACACTGACAGTGAAGAGGAGATCACTAAAACACAACCTTTTGTGCCTGAACAGACAAATATGAACAAAACATTTTATGTAAAACATTAACTAAACTATACTCAACCTGTACTCTGTATCTGCCTGATCTCATATCTTCCTCTGGGTCCGCATCGACTTAAAGGGTTAGGTTCACCCAAAAATGAAAATTATGTCATTTATTGAGGCCTCTATTGCCAACAAGCTAATTAAACACTTTCTAATGCCCAGAAAGCTATTAAAACCATTTAAAACAGTTCATGTGAGTACAGCGATTAAATTTCAATATTATAAAGGGATAAGAATACTTTTTGTGCGCCAAAAAACAATAACTTTTCAACAATATCTAGATAGCCGATTTCAAAACACTGCTTCGAAGCTTTACAAATCTTTTGTGACGAATCAGTGGTTCGGAGCACCAAAGTCACGCATTTCTGTAAAAAAGGCTTTGTTACATGATAAGCATTTCAAAATAATAATTGATACAAGATCCGTCATAAAACACCATCTTTTTTTCTTAACCCAACTGTCACAGAATGGAACGCACAGGATTGTGGAATATCACATCTATGCTCTCTTTTTCTTTTGAAGGTAGGAGGTAGGAAGGTCTGCATCTCCAGAGACAGGAAGTGAAGCCAACATTGAATTAGGACGTGCCTTGATGCCTCACTACCTTGAAATGCATCCTCTGAAAGCAGAGTTAAGATTTCGTACGCAGCCATTGTTCTGAAGGCTGAACTTACGCTCTGCTGTCACACTGGAGCACCACCAACTGGACAGTTTAATTAATCAAAATGACAGACGGCCTTCAGATTTTTCCATCGCTGCAATAAAAAAAGAATTCACCCAATGATGGAAAAAATATTTGGTTAATGCGACCTCTGTTCCAAACCTATATGTCTTCTGTGGAACACAAAAGAAGACATTTTGAAGAACCATTGTACTTAAGTCAATGGGGCACAAAAAACACTGGATTCCATTGACTTTGATTATACACATAAACCCCCAGTTAATTTATTAAACATTTATATCCATATTAATTTCCAACATATTTTGGGTTCATTTTAAGCAAGCAATACAGTAATTTTTAAACAACAGTTGAGTTAAATAAACTCCATTTTACCCAACCGCTGCGTTAAAACAACCCGATCACTGGATTTGTCAATTTTCCACCCAACTTGGGTTGAAACTAACCAAGCATATTTTATAGTGTAGAGTTTGCATCACGTTCCCATGCAAAATGAATATAATCTTAACAGATTTCATCTACCATCCAAGACACATCTTAGTTCATTCTCATTTAGAGCCCTGTCTTTTCTAATAATCAATTTATACAGGATGTACATGAAATCTTTATAGAAACCATAACATTAGCCCTTCTATTGCTTTTAGGGCATCGTGTGTTGATTGAACTGCACATATGAAAATATGGAACAGCAGCATTTTAAAATAATCTGCAAGATTTCACAGCACACCCCAGAGACTTCAACCCCTCTCTATTTTTCTGAAATGAGGGTGGCGTCAGAAATCACTTACATCTTTCTTAACCCCCTGGAGTGAAATTGGTTTGATCTGGAGCAGAGAGTGCTGACGTACATGCTGAATAGTAAATGTTTCATATTATCAGAGTAAAATCTACCACCTGTGAACCAGACATGAAAGTTCAGTTAAAATGACGGTGGTGATGACATCCAAGAAACCGAGATGAATAGCACATTTATCTTCACTAACGAGGGCTCGTTCAGCACCAGCTCTCGTATGCAAGTGAATTGCGTTTGTTTTGCAAATTTAGGATGATTTACAATACATCGAAGATATTTCAAACAACCTAAAATATAAATGTCATTTAAAGCTTTCAGGTTTCTAGCCTCACCAGGAGTCTTTTGGCTTCCTGGTGGTTTTCTGACTGATGGATGATAACAGACCATTCAGGCTTGAGTGACAGGAAAGAGCGACTCGTTTCTCTCCTGAGATGTCCAGAGCAGTCTCGCGCACGTTCCGAACCATCCCAGTCCTCTCCTCCGGACCCTATCATGATCATGCGCATCCCTGTCAGTCAAGCGGCAGTAAATAAAGAGCAGGTTATGAGAGTCTTCCTCCCTACACCCCATCCATCAGCCAGTCTCTTAATACCTACAGCTGTCACCATTTCTGAGAGGAACTGCCGTGTGATGTATTTCACCACCGTGGAGAAAATTAGCTGCTCTGGATATGTTTTGCCGCCTAAACTTAGCATTCCTGCATGCCTTCAGGAAAAAGCGGGGATGACTGTCAATGAGATGAATTACCATTCAGCTGCGGTGGGGATTTTTGTTGTCGGGCCTCTTGCACCCAGAGATTAAGGTGGCAGCATAATGCGGTTCCTCTATGGTTCACTCACACACAAAAAGGCAAGAACTGCACTGCTTGTGTGTTTTCTTTAATTACTATACTGTGTCTTGCTTGATGGCCGGATGAATAGATATTTTAGATCATTTGAGGCTGTGGATATCGAGATGAGATGTTAACTGAACATTGGAGCCAACACATTTCAATGTTTGTCGCTTGTTATATGAAGATCACACTAAAACGGTTTTGTTATTAATGCTTCTGAATGATTTGATTTGAAAATGGTTTTGGGGACTATTTGTCTGATTTGTCTCCCAAAACAGATCATATAAATGTTAATATTGGATTTACAATGACACCTGTGTGTCTGGATAAAGTGTCAAGAAATTAAAAAGGTTTGCCTATGTTGATGTTGAAATACCTTATTCACATAAAATATATATATTTTATTCACAATTCATTTATTCAACAAATGTTTCCAATAACACACCAAGATAAAGTAAATGGTATTTGGCTAGTCATGTGATCTAGTCTCAATCATATGCAAGATTCTATATATAACATTTATAACATTTATTACAGTGTTCAGCAATGTAGACAATCACAGACATATCTGTTAATTTCTAAGATGCAATGGAGACGCAAGGCAATCAGAGGTGTTTATGTTAGAATTCTGTCACCGCTCAAAATGCCGGAGTTATGCGGTGCTGAAATTTGCACGCTCACGAACCCTATTATTATAAAACACACAAAGTGTAGATCGCAATGAACTGAGATGTCAGCTTTTTAATCATAGCGCTCTTTGCGTGCATTCTGCTATACGAAACCATGCATTCAGCAGCTTGATTTTCTGTTAAAACTAACTG
This sequence comes from Zacco platypus, assembly GCA_038088235.1. NCBI lineage: Eukaryota > Metazoa > Chordata > Actinopteri > Cypriniformes > Xenocyprididae > Zacco > Zacco platypus. Next base: position 15,295,236 of record CM076068.1, read on the forward strand.
TTCTTTGAATGTTGATGCTTTAATAAATATTTTATTGGGAGCGTTTATGCTGGGATGATGTGGTGACGCATAACTTAATATTTCATGTAAATTTCTTGGATGTACTGACAAAAATCTATATAGGCTACTTTTATGCGGGATTTTGCGGGTGGGAGCGGGACAGAATCCTGCGGGAGCAGGACTCTAGTGCTGAGCGATATATCGTTCATCTGGTGTACCAGTTGTATTTTTCAGTTGGTATGCATTTTTAAAATAAAAAGGCATTGTGGTGACAGAAAAAAATGTGGTAACAAGGAGGAGAATGAGCAATATTCAAGAAATGAGAAAAAAAAGTGCCTGGGGGATAATGTCAATCGGGGAAGAAGGTCAGAACTGTAGGATATAAACTCACAATACAGAGGAAAAAAAGACAATGAGTTTATATCTTACAATTCTGATTTTCTTCTCAGAATTGTGAAATATACAATCAAAATGACTTTTTTAGTATTTTTTTCTGTGGCTTTAATACACAATATATTACATACACACATGCTGCATCTCATTTCGGGGGCTGCGTCCTCCAGGTTGCATTTTTTTTTTAATTTTTTCATTTGATTAAATTGTAAAAGGATAACTAAACTGTTACTTTTATAAGTTGATTTGATCACCTCAATTTTACAAAAAATTTATATTTGAAATTACAATGTTTTATATTCCATGTACTTCTGACAGTAAAATAAACTACTATAAGTTATATAAAGTGCATAACGAAAAATTCCCTGATACACCATGAAACCACCAGAATTTAAAAAAAAAAAATATCATGACACAGATTTTTGGTTATACCACCCAGCGCTACCATGAGGGGATATCACCCTTAAATAGAACAAAATATTTTGTTCAACCAGTTTTCTAGGACACTGAAACGATGATAAATATGAAAGACTGTATAAAAAAAAAAATTTAAAAAAAGTGTTCATTTTAGCAAACACCAAAAGCACTGTAAAGCTTCTTTAAAGTGTTGAAAACCCTATACTGAAGAACCTAATGTGCTCAAGAATACTCATTCATCAGTCAGAGGAGATGAGACACTGCTCATTTATTCATACATGGGATTATTAGGAGGCCATGATCAAACAGACCACAGTGAAAATGGGGCCAGGATAGCTGGGGCAACACCATTACCCTTTGAAAGCAGTTCCTGGTACATAATGATCACATACATCTCGGCTGATGTTCTGTGGTATTGGAGGTTATTAATATCTTTCATATGGCTGAAACTAACTACATTATATGAAGGTCACATTAAAATTGTTTTGTCTATGAGTGAGTGAGTGAGTGAGTGATATTATATTATATTATATTATATTATATTATATTATATTATATTATATTATATTATATATAAATACAGGTGCTGGTCATATAATTAAAATATCATCAAAAAGTTGATTTAATTCACTAATTCCATTCAAAAAGTGAAACTTGTATATTATATTCATTCATTACACACAGACTGATATATTTCAAATGTTTATTTCTTTTAATTTTGATGATTATAACTGACAACTAAGGAAAATCCCAAATTCAGTATCTCAGAAAATTAGAATATTACTTAAAACCAATACAAAGAAAGGATTTTTACAAATCTTGGCCAACTGAAAAGTATGAAGATGAAAAGTATGAGCATGTACAGCACTCAATACTTAGTTGGGGCTCCTTTTGCCTGAATTACTGCAGCAATGCGGCGTGGCATGGAGTCGATCAGTCTGTGGCACTGCTCAGGTGTTATGAGAGCCCAGGTTGCTCTGATAGTGGCCTTCAGCTCTTCTGCATTGTTGGATCTGGCATATCACATCTTCCTCTTCACAATACCCCATAGATCTTCTATGGGGTTAAGGTCAGGCGAGTTTGCTGGCCAATTAAGAACAGGAATACCATGGTCCTTAAACCAGGTATTGGTTGCTTTGGCACTGTGTGCAGGTGCCCAGTCCTGTTGGAAAATGAAATCTGCATCTCCATTAAGTTGGTCAGCAGCAGGAAGCATGAAGTGCTCTAAAACTTCCTGGTAAACAGCTGCGTTGACCTTGGACATCAGAAAACACAGTGGGCCAACACCAGCAGATGACATGGCACCCCAAACCATCACTGACTGTGGAAACTTTACACTAGACCTCAAGCAACGTACATTGTGTGCCTCTTCTCTCTTTCTCCAGACTCTGGGACCCTGATTTCCAAAGGAAATGCAAAATTTACTTTCATCAGAGAACATAACTTTGGACCACTCAGCAGCAGTCCAGTCCTTTTTGTTTTTAGCCCAGGCGAGACGCTTCTGACGCTGTCTGTTGTTCACGAGTGGCTTGACACAAGGAATGCAACAGCTGAAACCCATGTCTTTTATGCGTATGTGCGTAGTGGTTCTTGAAGCACTGACTCCAGCTGCAGTCCACTCTTTGTGAATCTCCCCCACATTTTTAAATGGGTTTTGTTTCACAATCCTCTCCAGGGTGCGGTTATGCCTATTGTTTGTACACTTTTTTCAACCACACCTTTTCCTTCCCTTCGCCTCTCCATTAATGTGCTTGGACACAGAGCTCTGTGAACAGCCAGCCTCTTTTGCAATGACCTTTTATGTCTTGCCCTCTTTGTGCAAGATGTCAATGGTCGCCTTTTGGACAACTGTCAAGTCAGCAGTCTTCCCCATGATTGTGTAGCCTACAGAACTAGACTGAGAGACCATTTAAAGGCCTTTGCAGGTGTTTTGAGTTAATTAGCTGATTAGTGTGTGGCACCAGATGTCTTCAATATTGAAAATTTTCACAATATTCTAATTTTCTGAGATACTGAATTTGGGATTTTCCTTAGTTGTCAGTTATAATCAATATTAAAATAAATAAACATTTGAAATATATCAGTCTGTGTGTAATGAATGAATATAATGTACAAGTTTCACTTTTTGAATGGAATTAGTGAAATAAATGAACTTTTTGATGATATTCTAATTATATGACCAGCACCTGTAAATGATACTGACACCTACCCTTTGGAACAGTAGAGTATGCAATAATTTGTTTAGAGTATAGTTGCATGTTTTTCACCCTCAAGCCATCCTAGATGTATATGACCATCTTCTTTCAGATGAACACAGTCAGAGATATATTTAAAAATATCCTTAGTCCTCCAAGGTTTATAATGGTTGTGAATGGGAGTAAAATAACGAGCTTCCGGAGTGGCAGCCATACGCATTCGAAGTATGTCCAAAAAGTGTTAACTTCCACGACATAGTACACAATGCCATGACGTTCTACAAGTTCTAGAAGGAAGTTAAGCGTTTTGGATGTACGTCGAATCCTTATGGCTGTCACTGTCATTTATTCATACATGGAATTAAATAAGCCTACATGATCCTAAATCTGTTCATCATATAAAGTAGAGATGCACGATATTAATCGGACAGATAAATTATCGGGCGATATGGGTGAAAATTACATCATTTTTATTGCTCCGATAAATAAATGAAATCCGATAACTAGATCTGATAAAGTACGTTGGCTGGTAAATCAATCACTCATTTATCCGAGATTCATCCACTTTACAATTGCAATTGACTGCAGCATTAAAACTGTAGCGATCATTACGTCATTATCTGTGAACACTTCGCCGGTCTGGAAGTTTTTCTCTGTGGCAGCGGAGGACAATGCCATTGCTATTTGCAAAGTATGTTGTTTGGCAAAGTTCTAATGCAACAAATGTTATATTTCACGTGAAAGGTCGTCATTGCGGCGAAGCTGTATTAGAGGCCATTCACATATCACGTCTAAAAACGTGTGCAAACTGCGGCCACGCCACTTTCTCCTTCTTTTCAAAGCCCTTGCGCTCCCGTGGCGTCTATTCATGTTTGCATAGCAACGACAGATGGCAAGGGAGCACAAGTGATTTGGAAAGAAGGAGAAAGTGTGAACGGCCCCTTAAAAGAATATGAAGCAGCCGTGGCAGCAGTTACTAGCACTAAGCATCGACGTCCCCATTCAGTAAGCATTTGAAAATTGTAAAATGTTTTCCAGAGACAGAGAAGAGAATTATATATAAGCTATATACTTTCAGAGAAATCTCAACTATGCCCTATGCTCTTTTGCTGATGATGCAGTTGTTAATTTTTTTTTTTGAGGTTGACAAATGTTCATGCATTTTATTTATGTATTTGAAAAACATGTGACAGTCTATATACCTTCCTCATCCTCATGCACTAAAGGTTGAATAGATTCGTTTCTTTGTTATGCATTAATTACTTGAATATAAATTTGTTGTTACGTGCAAATAAACCTAGTTCTGTCATAGTTCTGTTAAACCCTTTCTGTTACTAAGTATCGTGGTGCCTTACATAAAATAAAAACATTTGAAGAATCAGGACTGATGTTTGCTATTATAGTTAGGCCAGGGCTACTAAAATATCAGTTTCATCAGTGCATCTTAGATTTTCTATTCTCCTGGGTGCACAAACTGTAAAATATATGAAAATTATAAAACAAAAATATGAACTTATTGGTTATCGGTATCAGCCATGAGAAGGACTTAATTATCGGTTATCGTGACGGTTAAAATTTTTCATTTCGTGCATCCCTAATATAAAGCGATCATGTCTCTTCAGAAAATTTGGACTAAAACGCTCTATAAATATGGATTAGTATTACAATCAACTTTTTGAAGTGTCAAAGTGTAGATGTGTAGCTGTCTATGGAAGGACCGAAAGCTCTCAGATTTAATTAAAAAGATCTTAATTTGTGTTCAGAAGATAAACAAAAGTTTTACGGGTTTGGAACAACGTGGGTGAGTAATTAATGACAGTTTTCATTTTTGGCTGAACTAGCCCTTTAGTATTTTTTTTTTAGCAAGGATACATTAAATAGATCATAAGTGACAGCAAAGACATTTATAAATGTTACAAAAGATTACCATTTCAAATAAATTATGAACTTTACCAAAGAATCCTGAAAAAAAAAAAAAAAAAAATGTATCATTGGTTTGCATAAAAAAAATATTTAGCAGCACAACCGTTGAAGACACAGAAGACCAGAGTGTCTAATATCCTATTAAAAAAATTATACAGACTCCAAACTTTTGAATGCTAATGTACAGATCAAAATGACCTGATCCTTGCTGATTCTCATCCCTATTATATCCATTCAAATTATCTTTGATATTGTTATTGTACGTCAAAAACCCGTTTCAGAATTTATACGAATACGTAGTATAATCCTTATGATTGTAACAATAAAACCAATGTTGGGTTCCCAATTTTCATATCTGAAATTCCTGCCTAAAGTAGATGAGACTGGACCATTTAGTGCCTAATGACATGTACTGAAGGGAATCCATGTCTGTGGACTAATTGACATATGATAAAGCTCATTAGTATATCAATGCTGTCAAGTACAACAATTACTCTGTCGTGAAAAGCAAATGTCTTAATTCTAAAATAGTCTACAAGCCATTTGCTTAGAATTGATAGAAACTTTTTTTTAACTCATGGTGCAGATAGGAGAAACTATCTGGCTGTTGTATCACAGTAAATTTCCAGGGGTGTCAACATTCACGAATGAAACACTGTATCAGCTATAAAATCTGTGTTGATCAGGACTGACTCAGACAGATTTATATGAAAATGTGCAGATATTCTCCAGTAATTCACAGAGAGAAAGATGCTTAGCACGTCTTCCTCCATCTGCCCCCTCTTTTTTTTTCTGGCAATGAAAAGGATTTGTTTTGGCTGCCTTGAAAGTTGTGACAACTGCAGATTTGACACAAGCCATGTGCATGATATGTGATGCAAGAGAGGGCTCAAAAGCACTGTGAGATGCATAAAATCGTTTATGATGATATGCACGGGACTTACTGCAGCATAAAACAATTTCACATGTCAGCTGATAAATTTCAAAGCACATGAAGAGAAATTAAATTGGTTTTCATTGTAGTCTAATATTTCTAGGGCACACATGTTTTGTTTCAGACACAGCTCAACTAGAGCTCAAATGGCCATTTTTCTCTGTCCTTAATTACTTTTCGACCAGTGGCTGTCAATCCGACAACCGCTTGTAAGTGCTTGACATGCAGGATGTACCAGCCTATTAGCATTCTTTATTGATTTTATGTAGCTTAACCACAGCTTAAATGAAAGCTTTTGGTGACTCACCAACATTACACATAGATATGTGTGCGATATATGACGGTTCAAACAGCGTCAAAACAACCGCCCTGTAGCATGCTTGCTGTCAGTCAAAGGAGCAGTCAATAATAAATCGTTGAAAGCTGCATCTTTACATGGCACACCATGTAAATATAAATGCATGCTATATCCACTTGCATAAAACCCACATTCACTGAAAACAAGTCTTAATATGTTACAATGTTGCTTCCCAACTAAATTGATCTTGTTTCAAGGATTTTTAGATATTTTAAACAGGAAAAAATTATGATAATTTATATTGACGATTTGTGTGTTATAGCACTGATAAAAGGATGATATTAAAGTGTATACTACTTACACTTGTGTCTAAATATTATTAAAATATTATATCAACAAATAACTAAAATAAATATAGAAAAAAATAAAATTAGTCATTTTAAATGTTTTAAATTGAATTTAGGCATCCCAACATTATAAATTACACTACTGTTTAAACCGTTTTACACACACACACAAAATTACAATGTTTAAAAAGGTGTCGGAAACATTTATGTTTTTGAAAGAAGTCCCTTATGCTCACCAAGGCTGCATTTATTTGATCAAAAGTATAGTAAAAAAATAATAATTTTGTGAAATATTAATACTATCAAACCCCAAACTTTAAAAGCGGTAGCGTGTCTTCAATCCTCTATACATCACTCGCATATGCGACTAAATTTCACGAGGCAACTAAAAAAAAATAATAATTTATTTAATTAGCCAATAACTAGTATATTAAACAATTACAGTGACCTGTAATTGAGTTAGATGCGAAAAAAATAAGTTTACAGCAGATGTAATTTCATTGCCTGCTGAGCTTTACACCGTCCCTTAGCTGAGAGCGCCCTCTGGTGCTTTTTCTTCCACACGCTTTCAACTTGAAAGAGAGCGCACATGCAGGACTTGTTGACAGAACTGTCACTGTCCCGATCGGGCCAGTGCTGCATCATCAGGAAGGGTTAATCATTTTGCACATATTTTTAAGCCTTGCCAAATTAAACATTCAATTGCAAGACGCGAAAGATAACTTTCGCTGTGAGAAGTTTTGTGTGCACAAACTGCTGCGCCTGACCACGCAAGTACTGAATTGAGTTCTCTGTAATGTTTGCGCTTGAACAGACAATTTCACACAAATTGTCAAAATGCCAGTCTTGGCAAGTATCCTAGTAAACACTCGGTTATGTCTTAAGTGAATGTAAACTGTCAAAGAAAACGTATGTGTAATAGTATCAGTATATTGGATCAGTGCATTAAATCTTAAAATGGCAACAGCCTAATATTCCTGCTGCAGTCTGCGTTTTTAATTTTAAACCGATTCACTACAGAAAAAATAAAACCTCACTCAATGCTCTTGATTTTTGTCACTTTGTATTTAATTTATTAAGTGAAGACTAAGCGGTGTCATTTTAAATTATTACTTTATTCAATTTCTGTACCCAATCTACATAATCTGTATATAACTACTGTTAGAGCTACCTCAAATCTGAAAAGCACCGTTTATTTAATTTGAATCTTTATTCTATTGTTGCATTTATTTTTTGCTATCGCTTGTAGTTTGCTTATTTGTTCTTATACTTAGACATTTAAATTGATGTTAATAGTGTTCGAAATGTATATTTTTATGTAGAATTTTTATCATGTGCATTGTTCTTGCATTACAAGCAAAAAGTCTGGCGAGTAAAACAAATTTACTAGCCAATGACCACTTGAGCTTCAGTGTGTCCGGCGTAGAGGGTTGAATATTCACATGAGCTTAGTTTCACATTTAACTGTTTTTAAAACCATTAGATGATGGTAAATGTATATTTTTAAACATAAATAAAATAAATGAAAACTTCTAATAAAGACTGATAACCAATATGGTACCGAAATATTTTGATGAAGGGGTATCCAATGGAGGCTCGCAGTTTTCTGCTCCGTGCCAGATTTTTTAAAAGTCGTGCCACAGATACACTAGTACTGTAGCTGTATAACATCATGCCACATTTCCTCCTTCTCTGATTTGGAGATGGATCTGGGACAGGGGGTAAATCAGTCATTTCGAAAATCAGGCTGTGGTGTGCAATATTTAAAGCCACGTAAAGAACACAGCCGAGTGTCCAACATGTTCTAGCTCATAAGCCAGCAACGGTCAGAGGCACCATCCATTCCACAGCCCAACAGGCAAACGCAGATCACACTGATACAACGCTGGGACTCACAGATAACAGGCACTTTAGTTTGCTGGGCACAGAGCATTTAACAATCATCAAAATACAGCTGCCCCTTCCCCAACACGAAGCCCTTCCCACACCTCTGGTGAATAAACAGGAACCAGATTGCCAATCCGACACCCCTCTCAGGCAGCTCAAGATGGTGTGCATCTAAGCCCAGCGTGATATTCCACAGGATGTGACTCTGATTCAGAGACAAACGTTTAAAACCTTTCTCCAGCTTTACCTCTTAAAATCTTTCTCTTTGCCCTCCCTTATAATGTTGAACAGTGTAATCCTCTAAAAAAAGGATCAAAGAGCACATAAAACCACAAACATAAATAAGGCATCATAAACTATGAGCTTGGACGTCTGGCTTGTTCATGTTATGTAGGTTGATGCCCTTTTCTGATCCCAGAAGACCTCATTATGCCACTATTCCATAAAGAGGTTTATGGTTTATAGGAGGGACAGAAAAAACAACTGGTGATAAATTACATCTGTAGATAATGGGTCTCATTCGCTAACCGTGTACGCACTACACATACAATACCATGCTAAAATTGACCAAAATTGACAGTAAAGACACTCATATTGTTACAAATGATTCCCATTTCAAATAAATGTTGTTCTTTTCGACTTTCAAAACAATAAACTATCTTAAAAAAAAAAAAAAAGTATGGTTTACACCATAAATATATAGAGTTCCCGATAATTTTTAAATGTTTTGCAAGAGTTCAGGGAGTCGTCCCGAATTTGACCATCTGCTGTGAGACTTCAGTGTAAACGCCCACTGCTGTGATTGGCTAACATCTTTACATATGAAAGAGCGAAGTATTACTCTTTCAAAAGCTTTTAGCACGTTTTTACTATTACAGCTCTCAAGCTTAACCAATCGTGAAGGGTTTTCAACTCACAGTATTTACTAAAAATTGTACGCAAGAGCCAATGTTTGACATCTTTATAAATGTGGCACTGATAATGAATGTGGCAATTTATCAATCAATTTATTGATTTTTAAAATCAGCATTTTAACAGATTCAAATCTCCGTGACAAAATAATTGCTGCAAAGTTAAAATACAAACCATGTCTCATTAAAAAAAAAAAAAAACATGACCGATATATATATTATAAAAAAAATAAATAAAAAAAAAACCCTTCTACAAATGTTACAAGCCTCTTAAAGCCAGGATTTATAAAGCTGCCATCCTCACTTCCCTACAACAGAAGTCAGAACATCTTAACAATTTACATTAAAGTCTTACTTGTGCCCAAACATCAGAAATTGCTTTGGAAAATTGGACAGATTCTTGAGCTTGTAACCCTTTCGGAAGAACCCTTAATCTGAAGAAATGAAAAATAGAACCAAGGCCAGAATTTATTTTAAACAAAACAGTAAAATTAAATCTTACACGCATTTCAACATGTCTGGCATTTTAATTTCTGCTGTGAACTCTTCCACTTTCTCTAATCCGGCATCATGCTGTCAATGATAAGCACAAAACTGATTGTTAATGTCACACTGTATGCATGCAGCTAGGTAAGGCAAGCGAAAGGGAATAATCAATCTCCAACAATCTCTACAGGAGTTAAATAATCAAAGTCAGAATCATTAAATTGGTTCATGCAGGCGTTTTTTGAAAATGAACAAAAATATAAAAATAAAATACGCTTCACCAATCCCAACACTGATAAACTTACGGATATTAAAGTTGTTAGAAGACTCAATGAATAACAAAATGTGATTTTACATCACAAAGCAATAATTGCTCTGGAATTAGAACTAATGTACAATCCATGTGTGTGACAAGTGAGTAGGGAAAACCATTTGCGAACATTTGTAAAATGATTACCTGGAACAAAGCTCCCCTGAACAACTTCTTTGTAAGCCCACCATCCCTCATGGATTTTGGGTGGATTTGGCTGAGCTGTGAGGAAAGAGGAGGAAAATTTGAGTGGTTTGGCATTAATTATAGAAAAACATTTTTATTGAATTTGACCATTCATAGTTTTCTCTGTCATTTTCCATTCACAAATGATTTCTGGCAAACAGCCCGGAAGGAGGAGCACAAAACTGGAATTAAAAACCTCCACATTTGTTCTTCAAACATTAGAAAGGAGATGCATTTTGGGTGAACCTGACAAGAGATCACATTGAACCAGGGCTGTAGTTTATAATTGAAGTGACAGAGTAAAGATCCCGCTGCTAAAGGAGGTCACGGCCTGAAATTACAAGGCAAGATTTTAGGATATTGCATTTTTACACCTAAACTTTCTTGTCCTTGCTGCCACTGGAAAACATGACTGTTGGGCCAAAGGTGGCAAGGCTGCCTTTTAATGGAACTGGAGGAGGGTTAATCCTTCCATCAAGGACAAGAACTAATGCAGGAGAGTGGTTCAATTTCACAAAAAGAGGTGGTGGCTGGAGAGGTGAAAATGCTTCCTCCTCTTAGGCGCTCTATGGGAGGAAAAAAAAAAAAAACACCACACTGAAGATAACGATTTCACCGAGTTCTACTTTATCTGAACATATGCAGTTGAAACTCCAAAATTGAAGTTGACTACAATGCTAAAACTGTTTGATTAAAGAGGACCACTAGATAGGAAAGATTTTTCATATGGTTTTAACACTTCTGAATAGAGATTTTGAATGGTTTTGGTCTAGTTCTCTGATGTTTTCCAAAATAGCTGATAATGCTGGTATTGGATTTACAGTGACACCTACAGGAGAGAGAGAATGCAGCATCATGCAAGTATAAAAAATAAAAAAAAATCACAATTTATTCTACAATCAAAATGTTTCCAATAATAGACCAAGATACAATAAGTAGTGTTCGGCTGGTCGTGTGATTAGCATACTGTAGGAGGCATCTTATAGATGTCTAGAATAAAACATTTTTTCAACAGCATTTCCTTGGACAGTGAAAATCATTCTCATCTTAATCCAATCTTACATGGATGTACATAATTTCCTGGCAATATAGCTGCATGCACCCCTTTCATCTGATTTTTACTCTAGTTACACTAAAAACCAATATAATATACTTTGAACATTTTTATAAAGCACTGTGCTTTATGTGCACAACATTAAAGCACAACATTATGTGTGCAATACATTTAAAGAGTTAAAAGTGAAAATGTGGAACAAAAACTAATTTAAAGTGCAGATATTCAGATATATGCATTAGGATATGATTTTTTTTTTAATTACACTGATATCCTACAGCCATGACTGAAAGTATTGGCAGTGACAAATTTTGTTTTGCAGAGTTTGCTGCACAAATATTTAGATTATTTTTTTTTCACATGTTTCTATTGTACACTGGAAAACAAAGATAACCATTTTATGGCCTCACTGTAATGATCTCCAAGCCACTTCATTTTCACTCTTGCCTAGTGACATGGTGCTCCACCATGCTGGAAAATGCAGAGATGATCACCAAATTACTCCTGGATTATTGGGAGAAGTTGCTTTTGCTGGACATTTTGATACCATTCTTTATTCATTGCAGAATTGTAAGAGAGCCCACTCCCATGAATGAAAAGCAGCCACACTCGGATGGTCTCACAATGCTTCACTGTTGGCACGACACAGGACTCATGGTAGCGTTCACCTTTTCTTCTCCAGACAATCAATTTTCCCAGATGTCCCAAACAGTTGGAAGGTGGCTTCAGAGAAAAATAGCTTTGGACTATTGTCTTATGCTGTCCAATAGCCAATCATGTCCAATTTCAGTCTGTATTTTATGCTGCCCTTCTTGACACCAGGCCGTTGTCCAAAAGTCTTCGCCTCAGTGTGCGTGCTGATGCACTCACAACCACCTGCTGCCAAAATTGAACATGCTCTGCACCAGTGAGGACACGATTTCGTAGCCGTCTCCTCAGGAGAAGATGGTCCAGGTGCTTTCTGGACACTCTAGGATGTCCTGAAGCCTTCTTCATTGCAATGAATCTCTCCCTGAAGTTCTTGATGATCTGATAAATGGTTCTTTCATATGCAATATTCTTTGCAGCATTTTCCTTGCATGTAAGGCCATTTTGATTCAAAGCAATGATGGCTACGCATCTTTAATGGAGGTAACCATTGCTAAAGCAAGAACACAATGATTGGAAGCACTTCTTCCCTCCTTTTATAACAATCAGTCTGCTCTTATCATCAGAATGATAGAGGGATTTCACCCAACTTTACTTTCCCTTGTGCTAATGATTTATTAAATGAAATTATATTAGCAGGTAATTTTGTGCCAGAGACAAAAAAAAATTTGGATTTTTTTTTTTTTTTTTTTTTTCCTGGTGAATCTTTTTATTACCATTTAAAAATACATCTCATCACTGCACAATAACCTAGAATCAACAGCTATGTTTCCACCATCCTGTTTTTATGCACATTTTGAAGTATTTTGGGGGGGGGAAATCCCTTAATTGGAAAAAAGTGCTTACGCTTGCTAGAGGTGGTTTCTGACTGTGAAAAAGAGGTGTGAAAAAGAGTTAATAGTCAGGCATTGTCATAGGATGGTTCCAAGTCTCACACCCTGCAAATGGCAAATTAAACAGCTGGATATGCCTAATATGGTTGTAACTGTTTAAATTATCAAAACTGTGAAAGCTACAAAACTTAATATCTCACCAACTGATGAACGTCACAAATCTCTCCCACTCTCTGTCTCAGGTATCTTGTCAGAATCTATCTTCAAGCAGAAGTTAGTATGGAGTGAGAGGCAATAACAATTCATCAGCCATGTTCTCCTGAGGGACAATGGCGTAATAATACAGGGGAGCTTTAGTGGAAGCTCCAGGACAAGCATCAGACACTGCATCAAACCATCTCTCTCCCTCTCAGTGGGGAAACAATGCTCCCATCCCTGCAGCTCAAAGCTGCCGTCATTACTGGGACGGAGACTGGATAGAAAAACATAACGTCAATTGATCATTTCTGAAAGCATAAGACTGAAGCACTCCAGACTTGATGCGACAAAAGCTTTCCATAGAACATCTAAGGAAGTAGTTTTTATGCCTATTGTGATTAAAATGAGAGTTGTGATGGCTTTTATGCAAGTGTGTATATGGCTGTAAGCTTACAGGGACTAAAGAACTGTTTTGATTGAATGTAATTCGTTGCACTCAGATCTTATGTGTGTCCCAGTTGAATATGCAGGGCTGCATGAAAATGAGACATCACATATTTCATTATGACAGCAGTTTGAGCAAAGCAGCTAAGTTCTATTCCATTTCCCACACAGCTTGGCAGTGCCCCAATAATATATTTACTGGCTTCAGCAGAAAGAAATGCCTCAAATCCATAAAGCGAAAACTCAGTCAGAGGTCATACGGAATAGACATTTAAAGCTGTTAATTTCACCACGTCCCATCTAAATGTCTTCAAGTAATTGGAGGCGTGCTGGAGGTCCACAGTCAGGATGTTTGCGGTGTCATCTGCATCGCTTTGCATCCTGTCACAACTAATCCAAGGGAAGGACAAACAATTACTAAACAAACAATTGCCCCACTCTCAGAGGAAGATGATACATAAAGACCAGATTAAGTCTAAACTGGCTCTAAGGGACAGTATCAACTCAGATCCAACATGGTTTGCATTTTATGCTTTAATAATAGGATTCAAGTGATTGGTTTAATAATATCATTCAAATGATTGAATGCTGCTGGCGTAGCCTTTTCAGCATTTTACAAATGGTGCCGCTTTCCCAGCAGCTGACTTGCTCATGCATTATTCAGAGTTGGGTAATCAAATGAATAGATGAGGGTGGTTGCAGCACAGAGGTAACAAACCTATTGAATGTCTGCAGAGTTAGTGTCAATAGATCAAAAAGTAATTAACACTAATTTTCTTATCCCCGTTCCCAATGGGGAGACCTCCCCCCTGCTTGGTAAAGGATTTTCAAAGAAGCACTTCACAACAGCTAAACATAAAAGGCACAGAGGAAAATTTGTCTACATTTGTCACTACTAGAGATTAGGGATGTGTACGAGCAATTAAGTAGTAGAGTACTCATTCTGCATCAACAACAGTAGTGGACTAACACGATTTAAACAAGTGAATTTTCCTACACACATTTGCCTGTTGTAGGGATGAAATGCACTTTCCCAACAAATCTCTACCTAAATCTCACAGTGCTTTGTGGTGCATCCAAGTGCAGCTATATTTGTCAAGCTTTCCAGGTGAGGATCTGCCATTAGTGCTACAAGAGACCTCATATACAGTGCGTGTTTATTTCTCTGACACACACACAAAAAGTACTCGCCTACAACAAGAACATTTACACAAGAACAAAATTACTCGAAATACTCATCCACGGTTGAAAGAAATGGAATGAAGAGCAACATTATTCGTTCAAATGGTCTTTTAGAACTTATTTAGAGTAGAAGTTCTATTTATGGACAGATATGAGTAATGCTTGGCATTAGCATCCATCTAGCATGAGGGACTCTTCAATGTGTATATAAGAAACCATAGAAACTATAACATTCACACAGCTGCAGACATAACTGGGCCTGTGGGAGCACATGCAGTTGTGCCCCTGATACACATGAAAATAAAGCACTAGCATTTCACTAACGTTTGGGTGCAAGGTTTGCATTTTTCCAGCCACATTTAGTTTCCCTTAATATTACCAGCATGTTTAGAAACAGGACAAGATGAGCAGAGACAGTCTTTAAAATAGTTTCATAAGGATGCCCTTGAGTTTGATTTACAGTTGTTTGTTCACCAGTTTACCCTGCTGTTTAATGTTTCTTGATTAAATGATGCTTTAATCAGTATATAAAAATGGACATTTTA
The DNA here is from genome assembly GCA_038088235.1 of Zacco platypus. Classification (NCBI taxonomy): domain Eukaryota; kingdom Metazoa; phylum Chordata; class Actinopteri; order Cypriniformes; family Xenocyprididae; genus Zacco; species Zacco platypus. The sequence goes on from CM076068.1 coordinate 15,310,427, forward strand.
TACCCTGATGCATTTCTTTAAGGTTGTTTTTAATCAACTTCTGTATTATTTTTATTGCTGCTTTGTGTTTTATTTTACTGTAGTGTTTTGGGTTTAAGTGCATTATTACTGTCTACATTATTATTGTATTATGAAATGAATTACAAATGCTTATGGAATTTTTATGTTTCCATGTCTTAAATGCAGTCTTGTCTGAAAATACAATCAATTTTGATGACTGACAAGTTTAATCAAAATTATAAAGGAAATGTTTTTCTCAGTAAGAAATCACTTTCTCTATTTAGAAGACCACACCTAAAACTTGTCAGTTTTCTGGATCAAATTTTTTGTTTTATAAATGTACCACCTAAATGAGGACTTGACCCTCAAGCCTTACCACAGCTTGCACCATCAATCATTTTTTCCTGTTTTTGTGTGTGTATTTTATATATACACACTTTATATCTTTTAGCTTTAAAGAAGTGCGTGTAATATATATACATTACACGCACTTCTTTAAAGCTAAAAGATATTCTATGCCTCTAACAAGTGCTTTCGACCTTCTTTTTGATCTGAATGGAATGTGGAAAACACCTGAGGATTGCCTCAGAATGCAACTGAATGCTTTAAGCACCTCCATAGCTGAAAACTACTTTTAAACAAGAAATGGCAGAATAGTTATGTACATATTTACAGCTGGTCTATTCACATGGGATTAGCATTACCTGAGAATTTTCTTTTGTGTTCCATTGAAGAAAAGAGAGAGAAAAAACCCAGCTGAGTCGTGTTTTGCATGATAATTTTATTTTTTGGGTGAACTACCCCTTAAGCATATACACGAGACTCTCACTTCCCCATCCCCCCACCCCCCATCAATAGGAGAACAAAAAAAAATCCGGTATGGTTAACTTAGCAGAAACCGATTCATTTTTAAAGTCATGCTAACACTTTGTTTGTGGTGTACCATTAACTCATACTGTTTTTCTTCTATGCAAGTGGAGAAGAACAGAACTGGTACTTTACAACTGCATACATTTATATCCCTAAAGATCATTTCAAAACCAAGTGATAAACTACCAACACGTGGCACCTCCAGAAGTCTCAGAGAAACTAGGTGATGCTGTAAATAAACACTTCATCAGAAACTAATTGTCAGAGGCGACCATTAGTATTCATCATGGAACCGATGCAGTCCCGGGGCTCATCCACACAGTGTGAAAAGAGAAAGAGGCGCAAATGCCGCCCATAAATGAAACTTGACCTTGCCGACAGCTGTGCTTACTGACTTATGAGATAATTGTCTTTCACCAGGCCCGTTTGTGGCACCACATTATGGATCCAGCTGCGCTAGTGTAATGTTGCAGGACTCATCCCCGGTGGACTCTTTCAATCAAGCCCAAGCATCCTGAACCGTTTATCAATATAAAAAGGCCAAGCAATATGCTGTATGTGTAATCACCCTTGATACGTTTCATCATTCCTCTGTGCCACTGATCGGGCCTCTGAACCGGCTTTTTCAAAGGCATGGCATAATCACTTTAGAAGTGATACAAAGACTTGGCAGCAGAAATAACAATGTATATTAGGATTAGTAGATTAATCTATCTTTTTTTTCTTCAATTAAATGAAATTCTTCAGATTAGTCGATTAATCAATTTTTTACAGGTAATCTTTTGCTTATTTTCTGATTAGTGGATATACCCTTTACTTACAAATAATAACAGTAACTTCTGCCATTAATCTTTCAATGTTTTAATCAAATTTAATAAAGTGCCCACAAATAAATCATCTATCAGTAGATGTTCATGATGGCTGTGTTCACAGTCACTGTTTGGAATGGACAACAGCATTTGGTTACAGGCTTTTTTCCCCCCGTAATAGCAGATTAAAGTCGCTGCTTGGATACAAATCTGTATGAACGAACAACAGTCACAACTATATTCTAACTCTGGTAACCATAGTGACAGTGTAAAAGGACCCATGTCCATAACACCGGGAAGTTTTATATCGCAATTGACGGAGTGTTATTAAATAAATGAATCCAATCGAGCGCATGAGTTCATCCATCTTCGGATGAACGAAACTCATTCTCGTCCTCCGGGAGTAAACAAACTCCTCATGATTAACACGGGACTTATAAATTCGGGACGTATTAGCACAATTACACACTTCAGTATGGTTCATACATTACATGACAAGGCAGACAATTAGCTGTCCAGTGTGACTCCATTCATACAGTGCAAGATGGCTGAGACTGCGATTGTAAGTTCTGAAAAATATGCAGGTGTCAATTTGGTTACAGAATGTGGTTGACATGCTAGTAAAAAAACAAAATGCGGTACGAATGCAACCCTATTGAATGGTGTTGCTATACTAGCGATTAGCATCTGCTCTAGAGAGTCTTCGACTGCATCTGAAATTGTATGTCTACTACACTGAAGGTGAAAAACAGTATTGTGAAAATAGTATGTCCAAATTCACAGTATAAAACAGTATGTGAGAAGTACCCAGCGAGATTCTGAAGTGCACATCTGATGGACACTTTACTATCCCATGAGGCCACGGGAGAGGATTTGTGAATGGCAATGAAGTGACATAATTGATGCTGGCAGCTCACATAGTGGATGTAGTACATCCAAATTATATTCATACTACACACATTCATACACCGTAAACCCTATAAAACACTTAACTAATTTGTTCAATTTAAGTTTGTCCTACTCAAATCAATTAAGTTAAATTAACTGTGTATTTTAAACTATTTTCTTTTGAGTTCACAACACTGACATATTTCAAGCAAACTAAACTGTTTCATTGTTTTGAGTTGTATGAACTCATTTCTTTTAAGAACTTTTTTTTTTGCAAGAACTCAAAAATTATTAACTAAATATTTTATGTTAATTTCTATGAAAATGTATAATTTACCTAACTCAGTACTTCAAGTTAAGAGCAATTAACATGCATGAGTACTACTACAAAAACTGATAGTTCTGCGTACTAAAAATTGGGAAAATAATAACTGAAATTCGATGTAACGGATTACCTCATTTTTTTGAGTTAGCCCAACTGATTTGGGTTTACAGTGTATACAACATACTTTTTAATAAATTACTTATTCAAAAGAAGTATCAATTTAGAAAGTAAGCAATTTTAGATGTAGACTTGTTTTGTGAAACATGTCTGTCATTGATTATGTAAACATGTTATTTCAGCCTATTAAGATTTTACATCGACAATACTGGTCTGGAGCTCCAGCCTAGAGCCCTGCACAGGCCACAAATCTAGGCCCTTTTTATTAGTTATTTTATTAGCACTACCACAGTAAAAGGCAATTTTTGTCAAGCTGAGGTGGGCTGCTCGCAACAGCGTGCGGGAAAAAAAAAAAAAAACTGGCTATACATGTTAAAATAAAAAAACCTTACCAAAAACCAAAAATCAAGGTTTCACCATAGAACATGGTCATTATTTTCAAACGAAAAATAAGACCACAGGCTACAGCCAGAAGAACACTCTCATATAGGCTAGAAAGAGAATCGTGGAGAAAAAGCACAGCATCGGAAAGTTTTAATAAGAGATGTTCATAATTATCTGTTAACCAAGATCTTTGACCAGTTAATATTAGCAGTTAGACGGTTTAAAAGAAAACTAACTAGACAACAAATCCTTTGAAGAATAGCCTTTTCAGAAGAGAACCATAACGGAAAATAAAAGAACGTCGCCTACCTCTCCAATTCGGCACAATTCCAAATGTTTCCATATTCGCGATGTATTTGAATGCTAAACTATTATTTATTGTGTAAAATACAGGCTTTGTACTTTGCTCGCGTTCCAACATACATACAATTCACATGTGTTTTACAAGTGAGTCGATGGTATAGCCCTGAACACCACAGATTGTACAGACTAGCCTATATATACACATTGAGCAGTGTAACTTTGTATTATATTTTGATAAACAGGCTGCGATGTCAAGTCAGAAATGAAAGAACTGATAGGGTATGTTGTGTTTGTGCGCAAGGCGCCGGCGCGATTTCTCCATTCAACGCGGTAGGTGTGTGATGTGTGAATAACCTATACTCCTATTCTGTTTTTTTTTTTAAATGCTCTATTTGCGCATGTATAAAACTAAAGCCTTGAAAAACACACTTTGGCATTTTTAATGGGCAACACTGAAAAGAACATCCAGAGTTTTAATCCAGTTTGCAGCCTTTCTTTCTCACTCTTCCAGCCGCTGCGCTGAAGGCACCCGCTGCTACACTAAACACGAGGACGGGCACGCGCAGCCTCCGAAATGAGATGCAGCTATGGTGTCGGTTCCACCAGCGCATGTCATAAACATATACATGTCAATGTATATGTTTGTTTTACCATCATCAGCTTCTCATGGTTCATTTTAAATAATGAATGTCCAGAGTATTAAAAGAAGGAGAAGCCTTAAACAGGCCCGAGGCCTGGCCCGCCTGTGAGCTGTGCCGTGAAGCCCGGCTCGTGGGCCGTAAATAAGTCTAGGCCCGTCGGGCTCAGGCAGAAACGCAGGGCTCTACTCCAGCCCACTCCACCAGCTTCACAATACACCATAAGCTAATGGTCTGTATCCTTTGTGGATCAACACTAGATTTAATACTGGAGGGTTTTTTTTTTGTTTTTTTTAGCTCTGATAGACTTACTGTGACCCCAGCAGCAACAAAGTCTTAAAAAAAAGTTATTCTACTATAAATAAATTATATGACAGATGGCATGGTATGAAACGCACACCCACTGCCTTGACCAGCAAAAACATGGAGAACTTAGCACTTCCCTTGAGAAATGCAGAGAAAAATGTGAGAGTGGAAGTTTTACAACCATATATAAAAACTTTATCAGTATTACAGAAGCATTTTCAGTGATTCCCCTCAGAGACTCATAGACTTTTATCAACAAGAACACCAACTGCATCTATATTATGCTTTCAGGTTCTCTTAGAACAATTCATTTGGCAATTTACATAATATCTAAACGTTTTGAACTGTGACATAAGCCCCTCATTCCGGAAGGGAAACAGATCAACAACCAAATCACGTAAGGAGGATACTGACAATCTTGCATCTCTCTCTCTCTCTCGCTCTCTCTCGGTCCACATGCACAGATGCAAACTCGCTCACAGACACATCTGCATGGGATTATCAGATTAGTCGGCTGAGACAGTGTTACCCAGTGTGTGCGTGCAGGATCACCCAGCCACAGTAAAAGCCTCTGTACTATACAGTAGATATCAGTGCTTAATGTTCCGGCCTTCAGCTGTAGCATTGCCCTAACATTAAAAACACCTTCTCGCAGTCACATGCGTGGCAGCGGAGAGGCATCCCTCGTATAGAGAGTCGAGATCACTGTCAAGCGGCGGCGAGCGACGCTTGTTGAGCCGAGAGTGGCCAGGTGTGCATTGTGGATGATGTGCCACAGGGCACCTGAGAGCTAGTGCAAACATGTCATGGAGTCTCGCTGCTGTGGGTTTGTGACAAGATTCATGGCTGGGTTTTTACAAATGGCTATCCCCGTTGCATGTGACAGTCAATAGTGTTAGCTACACCCACCTATCAGGGAAGACCTAGCTAAACACAGCTGCTCCTGACTCACGGCTGATTTAGAAGTTCAGCAAGTTTGTAGCCTTTCAGTGTTTTAAAATATGGCTTGTGTCTGGTTATAATTAATCAAATGCTTAATTAAATGAAACGCTTCTTCGGGCTAATTAAAAATTTACACTATAATTGTCAGGATTCAGGGAAAGTGGGAGTAATTTTAAAGAGAGCATGGCATTAGAAACATTACAAGCATGGCTATATTAATGAGAAATATTACTCCAATGTTATCTAATTATCTATATAGTAGTTTTATCATATTTTCTCTAATTTTATCTACAAAATTAAGTTACATATTCTGCATGGAAAACAAAAAAACACTAATTGAATGCATTCATTTGAATATTCCACAATCACACGCAAATAATATATTGTGCCTGCAACTACTTAATGAGCAAAAAGAACCATGTAAAAATTTACAAGAATCATGCAAACTAGGATTTGATAAATGACAACATTTAGCCACCGTGGAAAAGCTGGAGTTGCATGAACAGTATTCAGAGACAGCATTCAGCTCTGGCTATTCCAGACCTCCAAGACTAAAGGACTAGTTTTTTAATCATTTCCAAGAGGCTTGAAATGTGTATGAATAATAACGGTCTGAAAAATTAGTATATTCTGCCAATGAATCGAGTGGAAATACAACTTAAATAGATAAGTCCAACTGCTTTTACCTGGACTTTTTCACACATTATTCCAATTACCTGGATGAATGCAGACCCTCATGTTTTTATAACAGCAAAGGCAAAGTGCAAAAAAACAGGACTGTAAACTCTAGTGTGTCAAAACTGAGATTTTTGGATTCTCAGTCCCAAACACAATCAAATCTGTTTATCATAATGGTGGCACAATGTTTTTTGTGCACACCAAACTGATGGGCTGGGCTTGTACTGAGAAATCTGGCACAACAATAACGGGCTCCTGCAGCTCGGATATGGAAATCTCTATGAACGTATGAAAAGACAACATCTGCTAACTTCCAGTGGTATTCACCGAGACCGGTTTGAAATATCTGTGAAGATCCTGTCTGGCCCCTAAACAACTTTCCTGGACTTTAACTGAAGGATGACCAAAGGTTAATGATGAGTTAAATCAAAGTGCTCAAATGACTATAGAATGTACGCTTTGTCACTTTCCTGCTGAGAAACGATCCCTCAGGCATCCTACAACATGTTACCCAGTTACATGCTACAGTTATGCAGAATATACAATGGTAAATATTTAATTTATGAGTTGTCAATACATTACATGAACTAGAATCCTAAATCCAACATATCTGACACAAAAGGATAACTGCAAATCCACATTTCACCGCCTGAATTCCAGTTGTTTCTGCGAAATGCAGTGAGTCATTTGCTTCTCTTTTCCATAGCTTTTGGCAGTCTGTAAAAAGATATCTCGGATTTCTTGTTGAATCTATTAGTACAGTCAATCATGAAGCTCATCCTTCCCATTTTAGATGCGTTTTTGCAGCATTAATCTGAACACCAACAGTGTGACGTCATATGCACAGCCTCTATGGAGTGCACCATGCAGTGCTCATCCCCTTTTGCAGCGCCATTAGTTCCAGAAGTACTTTTTCCATTAATTTTTCACCAGAGAAATTATTAAGAAAATGTCTTCATTAAAGCATTGTAAGCCATAAACAAAGCCAACCAGCCAAGTGAATCATGACATTACAAAACTGTATTTAATTCAAAAAAGGTGTTTTTTTGGGCGCATTTTGCTTGTTTCAACTCTGATTGGTGCAATTTTCTATACAGAACCATGGATAGTGTAATTTTTCAACACGAATTCTGATGTTAAACAAGATTATGTTAAAAAGGAACTCGACTGTTGCACAATACCAAATATCCAGTGAGGTTCAAAAATTCACCATTGAAAACTCTTTGTACAGTACCTCACTGTATATCCTAAAGAACATTATCATGCATAAATTAACCAGAAAGTACACAGAATAAATCAGTCCCAGTATAAGAATCTCATCTCATAATTGATCGAACTGTGATTAAATGATATAAAGATTTTATATCCAGTTTTACATCAACATTCCCTCTAAAACTGCAGCATTTTTGCACATTGAAACAAGGAGATGCTCTGCACTTTTTGAGGATCGGGCTCATGAGGCAATCATTCTGCTACTGGATCCTGAGCGGCATCAAAGCAAATGTTAACTGCCATAACTAAACAAATGCTCATGCTCTGCAAATGTCAGCTAAAATCTATGATGTTCCGGTAAAAATGCCAGAAAACCAAAAAGCTAAAGGAAGATGGTACTCGTTACGGTCCAATTACGACTGTAGTGGGGACAAAATGGAATCTTTGATCTTTGTGAGCATGGTGTCATGACAAACAACAAAATCATTGAGAGCTTCCTTGTTATACACCAAAAGACAGAGAGATAAACTTGACCTTCAAAACAAACTTAAAAAAAAAAAGTTTAAACAGCAAAATGGAACATTTCCTAGCTGTCTTAAAACAATGCAACTGTTCACAAGATACGTCATCAAGAAAACTGCTGGGGAAAATGGTGTTGAAAGTAAATAAGAGGCCTTTGCTATTTGGGGAGAGATGGCTGTGGAAAATTGGAAATATTATGCTGGAAAACGATAATAATGACTCACCACAGCTACACCAGGAAATATCTCAAAGTCAATGTAAATTCAAAATGTATCCCATTTTTTTTTTTTTAAAAGCACATTCCTAGTCTTATGAATGATTTATAGCACATGTTATTCCAAAAGGGAAAAAAGGCCATCATCGGAATCACTAATCAAAATTTTAAAAACCTGCTCTTCCTCTGAAACAACCCTTTCTGTTGACGTCACGTACGCTGTGTGGGCTACTGGATAATGTTAAACCAATGCCAAATAGCCAACTTCCATTAATTCTGGCTCTGCTTTGATACAGTGTGTAATCTCCACTTATCACAATAAAATCAAATCCTAATGGTTAAAATTAAGTCATGTATTTCTGAAATATTTAACGTTACAGAAGTAAAATGAGCAACAATTCACGTTGACTAAGTGGCAGAGGTATAGGGAGACAAATACGGCACCAGATTTATGGGTACTACTAAACAACATGCATAATAAAAATGATCATTACAAATGATATCGTTATCATCTTTAGAGATTAATCTATGATGGAGCATATGAGCAAAACACAGGAGATGTTTCAGATTCAGAAAAACAGAGAGAAGTTAAGATCAGTATGGATGAGGAAATCATCTGATCTTTGATTATTATGCAAGTCACATAATAAACACTGGCTAGAATTTTTCATATATAACAACACATTAAAAGCAAACTACTCACTACATTGTGCTCATCTGTAATGTTACTTTGTGTTTCATTCAACATAAATCCATAAGTAATAATTAATATTCCAAAGCAACCCAACAGTCTGACTTTCCATATTAGTAGTCTCATGTAACCTGTTCACCATCGTGGACACTTATATGAGGCTACTAAAAAAGGGAAGCTCTCAGAGGCCATCAACACTGGTCAAGGACGTTTACGTTGCCTGTCCTACGCATCATGAGAAAGACGGATGTGTTGGCGCTGAGTTGCCATCAATGTCCAGTTCTCGCGTGGGCGACACTGCTGGACGCGTTCCATAAGCCTCTCGCGAGGGAGCTTTAAAGTTGAACCAGAACGGACTTGATTTGTTTAGTCATTTAATAAAATTCGTGACTCCTTTTCGAACGGCTTTTGGCAGTCATTCAGACTTCTGCCCACTGAATAAGTTATTTCCGTGGGTGTTCTGGTTTATAACACTATAATGTATGAGAGGACAACCCTTAATCGACCTCACGCGAGCGTTCAGCTCCGCATTAGACTGGCCAACTGAGAGAAACTGGTAATGTAACAGTTTGAGCAGACCAGTTCGTGCTGCAATTCGGCGTTCTGCTTCTACATTTGGTCTGTGGTGTAATTACCGCCTCTAAAATCACTATTTCACATTTACATAACCGCTGAAGGAAAAACCCATAGTCCATGACTAATTTAACGTAATTTAAATGTTTAATGTAATTTAATTTACGCTTCACTTACTGTATGCTTAGCCCATTTACAACACATGGTACACACCCGAATGAGTTTTCTCATCATTAAAATACAACAGCGACACAGTATATTGAGCAAAATATATTATTTACTTAAATTAATCAAATTAATAAACGAACGAACAGCAATTAAAATAGGCAATTAACGTAGTAAGCAACGTAAAAAAAATTGGTGATTTTTATATAGGCTAATCAAAATTTCTACTGAATTCTGCGCCTTCCGAAAGATATATCCAATTATTTGAATAAGGAGAAAAAACACTGATTTTGTAATACATTTCTATGGTTTTAACACAACTTAAGCTATCATAGTATGGATATCAAATCATTAAATTGCTACAATCTTACCTGAAGTGCAAACAATGAGATTGGCTTGAAGGATAATAAATATTTCCCAGATTATATCCATGTTTTGTCTTCATTCCAAGTCCATTGCGCTCAGAAAACGGGGATCAGTTGCAGATGAGTCCACCCAGTCTCTTTCCCACTGGACACCTTCCACAAGATCCTCTCCAAATCACACACATAGCACATTTATCTCGAGGACATAACGCCACATTTCAAACAGGCTGAAATCCAAACAAGACTAAGTCCGGAATTAAAGCGGTTCTGGAGTGGTATCCTCAGTGCGAACACTTTAAGAAATGTTTCGTTGCGTCCCACAAGCCTCCATAAAATGACTTAAGCGTTCTTTGCCGTTCCTGGACCGCTTCTGTTACGCCACGAAGACGCTGGACTCCGTTGATCTGACCCTGCGAAAAGAGAGAGTACAACTGTGATTTGACGTGTCCTCGTAGTGGGCAAGGTCGGAGCTCTGCGCGAGAGTAACAGTTTTAACTCAGCCAGGTTTAACGGGACCGCGCACTTGCTGTAAGGGGGCGTGCTTCCCTCGTTCACGACATGCCGTTACACTTACCAGCGCACACGAGCACTGATTCCATCTGCTTTCATAAAGTGTCGTTATCGAGAAGAAAGTTGTAAATATAAGCTAACCTACGGTGTTTAACACACTTACCGGTGTCGACCGCTTCTGTGACAGGACAAAACGTCTTACAAACAAGTTTATCTGTGGAGTTATGAAATACTGCAGCGGAAATGTCAGTAAACAATCCACAACATCATGGGGAGGAGCGATAGTCTCCGCTAACCTGTTACTTTTATATCACGGGACAGCTCGAAAACTTAAAAAATAACTAAAAACCCCAATCCAGTGGTTCATGAAAGAAACAGCTTTTGCGATTTCCTGAGGTTCACGAGATAAACGACTGTACGCAGCGGGTACGCGGACCACAAAAAAAAAAAAAAAAACACTGCGCGCTCCCGTTATTAATTGCGTGAGCACGTTACCTAGGCACAGGTGGAAGGAGCAGAGCATCCGTACAGCAGCGAGAGAGAGAGAGAGAGAGAGAGAGAGAAAGAGAGAGAGAGAGTGATGGGCGGGGACACAGGAGAGACGCGGGTTGCCAAGAAACAAGATTGCGCCTTATCTTAATTGGTTGCGTATAACATAGACCTGAATACGTTTTCCAAACTTTCAGGCCGTCATCACATCGGTTGCATTATGTTTTTATTGCTTTGCTCCAAAAGCTACATATAACCAAAATGTTTATGGATAATTTGTGTAGACACAATTTTTTTTAGTTTTACAGTATTATAGATACTGGGACGAACCGCTACTTTATTAAGTTCAAATGAAGTTGAAGAATTATATCTGACGCTGTCAGTATAGGCAATTTGCTGTTTTAAGGTCATTTTATTTCATGAGTGATGGGTGTGAATGTTTACTCTATCTCTGTAGAAGGAGTTGAATTTATAAATTCCAAATTCCAGTTGATGCCAGGTGGTAATTTTGCATCTAAGCATAAGTAAAAAAGCATATACAAGCATAAAGTAAAATATTTTTGCTTATATAGCTAATTCTGTAATTTAATATGTTTGTCACAATGAAACAAATAGGGGTAAAATGCCCCTCATAGTTGCTAGTCTTCCAAACAAACAAATGTTAAAATAAATTTCCAGTTTCCACAAAATTTCCAGTTTGTTGTCTTTATGTCTTGATTTCCCTGTCCTTGGTTTTCAGTTTAACTGAGATCTTCGGACCAGTAAAGTTCCTTTATATCAGCACTCATATTCAAAGATACTCATATGCTCTAAGTGAGTTTTGCAGGGTATCTGATCAGTTTTATAATGGTATGATTTTGGTGCACATTGACATTCAAATTTGATAACTGTATCATTATCCATCAGTGTTCATTTAATCTGCTCAGATGTTTGTATGTTCATGTCCTCACGGTATAATAAAACAATCTCCTTTCAGTTTTCAGAACAATATCACAATGCTGACTCATTGCTTCCTTTTGCTTTTTGCGGCTTATTCAATACAATACAGGATATGGCAGAGGGGGATAAGAAAGACTGGAGAGTCTTACTTTTATAAAGAAGATTATCTGCATAAAAGCCACAGCAATAATCGGACGCACTTCACTCACGTCATTCATGGTCTGGAATTTCAAGAATTATACAATGCAGAACATTTAAATGAAGATCATGTAAATAAACAAATTTGATTCTCAAAATATTTTAAACGCAGCTTTCATAAAGTCTGCAATATTTAATACTATATTTTATTGTATTTTTATTTATTTTTTTATTTTTTTGTCAGACTCACATACATCATGATTTCACCTTTATCAAAGTCAATCAAACGCCATGATGCCAAGAAGTGAAGTACGATCTGTATTTTGGACATTTTAATTGTTGGTTCATTGCATTAATCCTGTTGCCATTTATTGGGTCAATGTGAACTAGTAAAAAAAAACTCTATAAATTGTCTTTTATTCAGATTATCAACCAGCTATACATTCTTCTATTTTTATTGAAATGCATAAAGCACAGTTATGCCCATAGTACATAACCTACAAACTATCAAGAGTGACCAAAAAAGGCAAAATATCGTTTGAAACATGGCAATCAGGGAATTGTGAGATAGAGGAGGTGGATGGTGAAATAAGGAAGAAGTTCATGCATGTGTTCGGAGGTCAACAGCTGTTTGGCTGCGGGGGGGTTGCAGGGGTTATAAACCTAGTGTGCGGGTATTTCCCTTCGCTGTGGGCAGGCCATGCCCTAATCGATTAGAAGTCAACCTTAATTCTCCCATCACCATCAAGGGAGTCATGTTGGGAGGTTGTTCCAAAGCCAGGACACATTAGCCCTGCAAATGGAAAGCGACATACACAAGCAGGTTTAATGCAGTCAGGGTTCAAAACCCATCTCTGGCCTGTAACTCAGATCAGTGTTGTAAAGCCGTGCAGGTAGTGCCAATCAGCATGGGATCAATGCTCTACTGGTTCAATTGACTGCAATAATGCAAATGGAAGACACTAATTATGATCATGCCAGCGTGAACGCCAGAACGACTGGCCTGCTAATGGAAAAATCAAAACACATTAGGACTGCCAAATGATTTGATTTCTACTTCAGCCACTCCAATGCAAATGGACATTGCATGCCAGATACAGGACAGTCATAAGAGGAGCACCAACCAACCAACCCACACAACCAAAACTCATCCAGTTAACATTCAAACAAGACTTCTAAAAAGACTTGTATGAAATGAATCAAGACAGAGTTTGAGTTTATTCAATAGCCTTATTGCTAAAACACAAAATTTATGTATGAATCAACACCTAAGGTGATTCAGATAATTGTTCTCTGTCCTAGCGTTAATCCTGCTCATCTGTAGGGTCCGCTTTTTTGCAAAGCTCTCTCCATTTGGCACATTCAAGGGCGTCCTCTACGGCAGTGTTGACAATGTTCATGTCTTCCTTCAGTTGGTCGAGCCGCAGCATTGTTGGTCGTCCTCGTAGACAGTATCTTTGGGGACTTTAGGCGCAAGGCCGTTCTGGCCATCTTCATTGCGTGGGATGGCGTTTCAAACCTGTATGACTTTATTTATTTTGTGAAACCCAAAAGAAGATTTAAAAAAAAAAAAAAAAAGTCTCAAGCTGCGTCTGAAGTCACGTACTGGATAGTAATTTGAAACGTACTTTGTTGCCGTTAAAAAAGGTACACTCTTTATAGTATGAATGTGTGTAGTATGAAGGAAATTTTGGCGTACTACATCCACCATGTTGTCACTGTCATGTGATCCACTGTGTCAGTTGCATCACTTCACCACTATCCACAACTCCTGTCCCGTGGCCTCATGGGATAGTAAAGTGTCCATCGAATGCGCACTTCAGAATCTCAGCAGAAGTAGTAGGTCATTCGGGTACTTTCTGAATATTGTTTTTCGAAAAGTGTTGTCAAAAGTACAGACTTCGTTACCAAGTCGGTAATGAAATTTAAGAAATGCGATAATACCAGCATTTTCCCCTAGCATTTTGAGCACTGTTGAGTGATTTCTTAAACACCTCTGATTGGCCATTGTGTTCAAGCACTCAACATATATTTCTGTGACTGGCTGCAATGATCAATGCTTCAAAATCATGTTGTAAATAGACATCAATGATGCTCTTCACCGAGCGTTAACACAGATTCACTTGTGTGCGTTTGAAAGCAGACGTCTATCAGTCAGCAGATATATTAGGGATACTCTGATAGATGTCTGCTTTCAAGCGCTCGGTGAAGAGCATCATTGATGTCTATTTACACATGTTTTTGAAGTGTTGATCATTGTTGCCAATCACAGACATACAGTACTGTGCAAAAGTCTTAGGCCACCACCAGATTTGTTGTTTTAGCAATGTTTTAATGACCATCCATATTTACTTTTCAGTTTCTTTATTACGATACAAACAGAAAATACAGGAAAGATGTACACAAAATGTTTTAAAAAAAAATTTAGTATGACCTCCTGGACTCCATTTTCTCAAAAATGAAACTCTGAGAAACTTCTCATCAGATTTTGAAAGTTTTCTTGGCTTCCAGTCCTTTTCCATTCCATTTAGGTTTAAGAGAGCCGGTTCATGCTATTGCTCAAGTGTAAGGGGAGGTCACCAAATACTTGCCACTTTAGTTTGCCAATAAAAGCTGTTTTTTTTTCTGATTATTTTTTTTTCTGATTTTTAATAGTGCATACAAATTTACATTTTTTTATGGTTATATTCTAATAAAGAGAAATAATTATATATGGTCATTATATCATTGCTAAAACAACATCTAATGGTGGCCTAAGACTTTTGCACAGTACTTTATGTGATAAGCATGTGAACACAATGGCCAATCTGTTTGAGAATGTGATCAAAATGCTTGGGGGAAATAATGGTATTGTCACTTTTTTTTTTTTTTTTTTAAATATCAGTACCAAAGTCAGTACTTTTGACATACCTATTTTCGAATACTGTGTATTCAGACATGCTATGTTGGCATAGCATAGCACATAGTATATAGTACTATATATTTTGGACACAGAGTCAGTGTTTTTTGTCCATAGAATGAAAATGAATGTGAACCAGTGTTGTTCTGGACCATATTCGCTTTCATCGCATGAAAAAAAAGAAGTTCAAAATGTCTTCTTTTGTGATCCACAGAATAAAGCAGTCATTCATGTTCGGAATGACAAGGGTGAGAATTTTCTTTTTCGGGTGCTTTCTGTAGTTATATCAAGGGAACAAGTGAAACACAATTAGTTTTTCATGTTTGTTTAAACGTATCTACAGGTCTTCAAAATGACTCCATCATGTTCCATTTTGTTTAATATTTTCTCAGCAAACCCAAGACCTTATGTGTCACTCACTCTTAGCTCCCCATCTCCCGTGTTACTCACAATAATGGGATGTATTTGCATTCATTTGACCATGCCTATTTGCTGGAGAGGAAGTTATAAACAAGACATACGTGCCCAGACTGTAAATGACAAATATAGTGCACTGTTACTATTTGTTATGCTTTCAATAATAAAAGTGCAGGTTGAATTTGTAGGGATAGCTCTCTTGGGTTGACAGGTATTAAGAATTAAATGATATAATGAAAGTAATTTTTCTTCCACTGAAGAGAGAGTGGCAAAATTAATCTCAAGGCACAGGAAGTTTGTATTCTTGATAGCGCTGCTCAACCTCATTGACTTGTACTCAGGATAAACTTTGCTATTTTCAAATTGCAAAATTATAATTTTCCACAAACTTTTAAATACACTTTATTGCAGGTCTTAAAAGTGATGGCCAGTCTTTTTGTTTGCCCTCTCTGGAGTGGCTGTGTTTGTAGTGTTTATGAAAAAGCTTTTAATAAATCATGACTCTTCCAACAATCAACTAATTGCAATGTGTTTAAAAATACCCCTTGTGGCCCTAATACCCATCAGATTAGCAGCACTAATGGGAATTGTTTCATCCACACAAATGGCTCATTTGTTTTATGGGATTTTTGTTTTGGTGCTAGTTGACGCTAACCAGAGGTAGAGCATGTGGTACTCAATTATACGGTTGGCTGATGTTAAGATGTGTTGATTGTCCTTAATCACAGCTATAGCTATAACTATTTGCTTTTAACAGCCACCCCTACCCTACAAAATGAATCACTTGATTTATTGATAATCCCACAATGCATGACTAAATTAGGAGTCTTTATGTTTAGTACAAACCATCATGACATATTCAAAGATTAGGTCTTTTTTTTCTTTTTTTTAAGAAATGACCAAAGCTGCAATTATTTGATCTAAAACACAGTAAAAACAGTAATATTTTAAAGTTTTAATTAGTCTTGTAATGGAAAAGCTGAATTTTCAGCATCATTACTCCAGGCAACAGTGTCACATGATCCTTTAGAATTCATTCTAATATGCTGATTTGATGCTTAAGAAACATTTATTATTATTATCAATGTTGAAAACAGTTGTGCTGCTTAATATTTTTGTGGAACATTTAGTGTTTTTTCAGGATTCTTTGATTAACAGAATGTTAGAAAGAAATCTTATGCATGTTTATTGAATTTTTCATAATTTCAACCTTGCCAAATAAAAGAATCAATTTAAATAAATAAATAAATAACTCACAATGACCCCAAAGTTTTGGAATGGTAGTGTATTTTCAACTTAAATAATATTTAAAATTTTATGCCCTGAAGAAGTTTTTTTTATACAAAAAGTTATAATTTTTCACGAACAATCCCCATACACTTAAAAGGTATGTTTTTTATCTGCTGTGACAAGAAAAACACCCTGTTCATTTTTTGAAACAGTTATGACTCAATAAGTTGCAGAAGTTCCAAATGAGTTGTTTTTACAGCTTAAATTTAAGAAAGTCTTTTGTTGTTGTTCTTAGTTTGTTTACCTGTGAGGCGGTTCCAAAAGTTACAGTAAGTTTCCATAGTACATGAAGCTCTACTATCTCAAAAGAGCATGAAAAACATAATTCTTTGTGGTTCTGTAATCTGGTGTGTTCATATTCCTTTCTGAGCATGATTTTGATAAAAACAAAATACAAATTACTTCCTGCGAGATTGGAATTTAGCTGTTAGCATTACAGACTCCATGGAAACTGTGTTCAATTTCCTTGACCGAATAAGTTACTTAACACTGCTGGACTCCTGACGTTCATAGCTTTGAAACACCTACAAACAAAAATGTGCTTCACCCACACACCATTTGGTCTCAGAAAAACAAGAAGCACAAATATCACCATTAAAGTGCGATGTACATTGGTCCACGTTATTTATGTTTTCAAGATTTCTTCAGTGACATGCACCAACACAAATGTATCAAACATTATGATGCTGAAAAGCATTTTATATGTATTTTAAACCAAAAAAGGGGATTTGTATGCACACTAAAGCCCTGTTTTGGGTTATGCGGCTAGGGTGACACTGTCCCATTTCCAGCTGACAATTCACACAGAGTGGCGGTAATCCAGGACACCTGTCGTAATGCAAAACATTTTGACTGATTAAACAATGAGTGCAGATTATCTATCCTGTCCAGTGAACACAATGGAGCCAGAGAGGATTACTACTAACTACACGCAAACACTTCAAAGTCAAACTGTTTTAAAAACTAATCTAAATGTTTATAGTTAAATGAATGCTATTAATTCATGATGCAGAAAATCTGTAATAATAGTCATAGAGAGATATAAATTACAAGTATTATGTAAGCGAGACAGTGATAATTATCAGACTTTTTACTCTATTGAATATTTCTAGGTTTATTTATTATTTACCATCTCCATGTCAACTTTATTGACTTTTTAAGTGGGGCATATTGTCACACTAAGTAAGTTGCTGCAATAGAAACCTGCTGTTAAGAGGACTAGCAAAATGTTAAAACAAACTGAAACAGTAATGGAAAACATTGGTTAAACAGCAAAAATGTACAAGATATCGTTTGTTTTGGCAAACTAAAATTAGAAAAGTTATAAAATTACATATATATATAGTAAATAGTAAAACACACATTATCGACATTTGGTGTCGACATTTGTAAATTGAAAGTGTCTGGCTTCCAGTTATATTTAGATGTACAAAACAGGTCATTATCCAGCTTCAGCTTGATATTGCAAACTGGAATTTTTTATATTATTATTTTAATATATTGTCATAATTATAAACACACTGGTTTGTAGCGCACATAGTGTTACAGTGTACTGCACTTTGTTATTCTTATAGTTCCAGCGGCTAATTAATCATAAGTCGAACATTCACAGAAAAGAACTTGCTTCCGAGTTGCAAAATAAGGTGGTACTGACCCCGTTACCTGAATGCATGCAAGATATTATTCCCAAGAGCCTGGGTGGGGGGATATTAGAAAATATTCTAATTTAAATGCACTAACATTCAAATTCACTGCTTAAAAAAAAAAATTATAGCATTTGTGTAGTTGTCTGTTTTGAGGAGACCCTTCCTCCCTTACCTCTGGAGAAAACAGCCTCCCTTCTTTACAAGTTTGTGTGTTGTTGTAGGCAAGGAATGGCCTATCACATGGATGTTAATATTAGATATTTCTAGTGTCTGGTAAGTAAGCAGCCATTTAGCCAATACTTTTATCTAATACGACATACAGTACAGCATGAAAGTCCCCCTGGGATAACCTGGGGTTAAGCGCCTCGCTCAAAGGAACAACTGTGATCGCTCACGGCTTTCATCTTACGGGGTTCAAACCAGCAACCTTCTGGTTACCAGCCCTGAGCAATAGGCATCACACTACTTGCATTATACTACATTGCAGAGAGATTTCTCAGGAAATCTGTAGAAAAGGCAATCTCAGAACTGTTTGCGGTCAGCTCTGTGAAAAGATTACTGTATTTCATTAAATGTACTCAATATACACTACTGTTCAAGTGTTTGGGATCATTACGATTGTTTAAATATTTTGAATACTAAACTCTCTTAAATGCTCACCAAGGCTACATTTATTTTACCAAAAATACAGCAACACTGTAATATTGTGTAATATTAGAAAATTTAAAATAACCATTTTTTTTTTTAATTTAAAGCTGCAGTCCATAAGTTTTGCATCTGCGTCGCCATTTCTGTTCGAAACCTGCAATTGCAGTTATTTGCGGAATTATCATCTTTACATGGTTGTGCATCAGTGCAGATTAATCTAATGTTTGCTGTCAGTCACGGTATAGATACCGTACTTCGGAATCACAGATTGTAGCCTTGGAAGTATGGCCAAAATTGTCACTGGAGAATGTCATCTGAACAAGCACCAAATCTTCCACTTTTGTTCTGACCAACTTGGGAAAAAAAGCGACTAATGGCGATTAAATCTAATGATCGCATAGCTCATATCACATCAAACCATGCAAATTATTATTATTGTTATGCTAAACTAAAAAAAGTTACGGACAGCAGCTTTAAATATGTTTTCAAATGTAATTTATTGCAGTGATGGAAAAGCTGGAATTTTCACCAGCCATTACCCCAGTCTTCAGTGTCACACGATCCTTGAGATCCCACTCATTTCCTATTAATACTACTATCATATCTTAGGGCATTTTCAGACTTGTAGATCATTCACCTTGTTCCAAAACGAGGATTAAAGTTATTGCAATTACTTCTGGTTTATTGTGGCTTTCTTTATATATTACTTTATAATTTTGAGCAGGAATCTTTGTTGAGAATACATTCCTACTCTGTATCTATTTTGGAGATGAGCAATTAGGCGACATTTTAATAAGAAAAGGCAAACTTCATCTTTGCTCCAGGTTAACCCACAATTCATTTTGAGAGGCATTAGCAAAACAAATATTGCTGCTTTTCATGCAATGTACGTAATTACCCATCCTACATTGTAATACAGCCTGGGGTGCGTTTCCCATACAACAATGTAACTTGCTGATTAACTACCATAGTACGATGCACCACTGGAGAAACTAACCAACTAGGCACAATTGTTTGCAGAAACCGTAGTAGCATGGTCGCACCTCTGTTGTGTGAACCAACAACATAGGACTATCGTTAATGATGTTATGCGCAGGTGGAGGAGTAATAACTTCTGATAATTAATCTATTCGAGATCTCCGAGATGCTGCTGTAGTGAACCTAATGACTACTGCACTGTTTTGGCACAATTTTTGACACAGATAGGAATTTGTTGCACACGTGTAAACACAAAAACTTTTCTGAGCCACTGCCAAATGTGGTTTTAAATCATATATATATATATATATATATATATACATATATGTATATATCTGATTCCCCTTGGAATTCTAAGGCGAGGGCAACACGTTTGCCAACAAAGATAGCTTTTTAATGTTGTATTATGAAGTAGACGTACGTGTATGCGCTTGCTCGCAGCTTTTTCATTGAAGTGGGAACTTTATATAAAGGGAAGAAATTGAGTGTGCACAGAAACATTCAGGAGCTGGTTTTCAACCTCTGCCCCATGAGTTTTAGAAATAAAACAGCTTCACTACTGAAAGCTACATTATATTTCTCAGCAAAGAGGTGATAATTACCATTATTTTCTGGTCTATATCCGTTTGTTCAGATTTTGCGCTGCAAAACATCCATGACAGCTGTTATCTTGTCCATGCTGGAAAATAATCATGGCCATCCGACATGAATTATATAAAAATTTTAATAGCAGGGCCATTCAAAACCAAGTCTACCATGTGCATTGTAAAGCGATCACAGACAATTATTTTGGGCGGGAATTATTGTAAACACAGATATCGGATACCAGTTGTGTCGAAGGAACAGACGGGCCAAAAAATCGGATATGGTCAAAAGATTTTTCTTTTAAGACATACAGTGTAAATGCAGCCAATGTGTGTGTGCTCAAGGACACAAAGAACTGTCGATATACTCCTAGAACCTTAAAAGGACAACTGCAATCTTGGTTGAGGTTACTGAAGTTCAAGGACATTGGAACGCAGCTTGCACCTGAGAGGCCTTGAGAAGGATCTTGGAAAACTTGGGAAACTTGGGACTTGTGCCAATCAAGAAGATGACCTAATGTTTGTTGTAAACAACAAGAGTATAAAAGACTGAAGAGTTGATTACCTCTTTGAATCCGTGAGTATCCCTGATGCTTAGAAGCCCAGAGCTGCGAAGAAGAAGCTTGAAGCTGAAGACAAGAAGCCCAGAGCTGACTTCACGTGATTATTGTATATTATACTTAAATTATGTTTTATTTGCAAAACTGCCAACCAAGGTTTTGATTTTTATTGTTTAAAGGGGACCTATTATGCCCCTTTTTACAAGATCTAATAAAAGTCTATGGTGTCCCAAGAATGTGTTTGTGAAGTTTCAGCTCAAAATACCCAACAAATCATTTATTATAGCTTGTCAAATTTGCCCCTATTTAGGTGTGAGCAAAAGCATGCCATTTTTGTGTGTGTCCCTTTGTTAAAGCTCCGCCCTCTTTCCAAAATCGGTTGCTCAACAACAACAAAACTGGAGAATCTCACACAGCCAAAATGGCTGGGGACACTGATGGAGAGACTCAGGAAGGTTGGACTGGATGTTTCTGAATGTTTAGTGGATATGAATTTATGTAGTTGCTGTGGAGTTGATTCAACTTATTGACTAGTATGTGCCGTCATGTTAATCTTTTGTGTAAAACCCGTATGGATGCCCACTATAAATAGTGTACCTGTTTGCCAAACAGAGCCATACACAGCAGGCTAACATTAATGATTGCTATCCAATGTTGTGAATGGTCTAATATTTATTCCAAAATATCGCTCACAAGCTATGCAATCTAACAAGCCTCTAAATAGTGTTCTGTGCTCGTCTGTGCAGCCAACAACAGAACAGTTAGCATGTCTTTTGTTTGTTTGTTTGTGTATTTGCCATGGCTTTAGAATTGGTACACTATTTTGGTGACGAATATTATAATAAGGTCCCCTTCCTACGTCACAAAGGGAGCGAAATCTGAACGACACGTTTTTCCATAAAGGCTTGCCAAAACAAAGTTACTGGGTTGTCCTTTTTCACATTTTCTTAGTTGGTAAATGCAACGTGGACCCAATTATAGCACTTAAATACAGTAAAAGTCAGATTTTCATGATATGTGTCCTTTAAAGGCTATGAGCAAGAACACACCAAGGTCAAATTGTCATTAAAAAGCTCATAATTTAGGTCAGACTCGACTTACTTTACCTAACCTGACATCATGTGTTAACATCACAGTAAACACAACACTTGGCTAATGATGCTTTCAGGAAACACACTCCGGTAAGTATTACCCAAGTATTATCGCAGTTGAAAACATTGTGCTGCTTAATATTTTTGTGGAAAACATGACATTTCTTTCTGGAGTCATTGATGATAAGAAAGTTCAAAAGAACATAATTTCTTTAAAATAGGATTTGTTTTTAACATTATAAATGTCTTTACTGTTAGTTTGGATCAGTTTGATGCATCCTTGCTGAATAAAAGTTAAAGGCACAATATGTTAGGTCGCTAAACTCTTCAAAACCATAGAAAAGGCATAGTTTGATGACGCAGTAAATGAGGGGAACATGGAACTTGTTATGCCGATTGATCTAATAATGTTTATGGGGAAATAATGTTTATGGATGAGTGAATGCATGTTTTTAACATGACAGTGGTATGAAGCTGGGCGTGGCCAAGAATCGCGGGCACGATTACTAATGAGAGACAGATATCAGTGGTACACACGAGTCCCGGGGATAAAGGAAAGAGAGCATTTCATTGTACCGAACTACTCGCAAGGGCTGAAATGCTACTCGTACAGGTAAGTTTATTTGATGAATTAAAACTGTGAGGTAACGCAGCGCTGGTTCACTTGGTCTAATGTTGCACTGTCATACTAAACTGCATTTGAGTGTGTTGAAAGTTGTAATGTTATACTGTGTATTAGTTTGTTGGCTGTATGAGATTAACAGTAAGCTAGATCAACATTAGATTATCACACTGATAACATTCTAACACTTTGTTGTGTTGAGCTATATAACATTGATTAGTCTTATGTAGACTACATTTGTTTACCTCGTCTAATAACGTACATGAACAGCGTCTCTGTCAAGTCAGAGTTTGGCGTAAAGCTCTCGCCATCTCGGAAACGCCACGCCGTTATTGATCTTCGTTTTATTTCTCCTTTTGTTCCAAAAGTTGCTTGCCATGGTCCAGAATGTTTGAACGAAACAACAACAGCACGCCGCTAGACATTACGCAGCTGTCTGTGTCTGTTGCCATGGTTACTACGCAGTACAAGCGGAAACCAGGAATAACGCAGATATTACATCATTGACAGGCGCAAGTGACAAGAGAGGGACGGGGCACTATTTAAAATTGTGAATTTCTCTGGATTTACAAATTCTTGGAAATATTTAGGATAATATAAGTACATAGCTGAACGAAATATATAACACTGTGCAAGTGGTTTATGGATATTTTAATATAAAATTTTACATATTGTGCCTTTAATTTCTTTTCTTTTTTTAAAAAAAATTACCCCAAACTTCTGAATGGTAGATACAGATATATGTAGATATATAGGCAGATATGTGTGTGTTGTATAACTATACATTAATTCTACAAGGGGTTCAAGTAACAGTTACATTATCTTGCTGTAATAATTTACTGGGCTACAATAGTGAAACACTCATGCTTTTTTTTTAAATCACAACAAGGTTTTCAGCTCAATTCTTGTTATCCTTTATAATTATCTTCACGCTGCTGCTCTGCCTGACTCTCTTCCTCTTCCATTTCATCAACTTACAGCCCAGCCTTTCTGCCAGAAAAGCTTATGAGGCATGTCTGCAAGCAAAAGCTAGTGGGTAGGTCTGTGTCTATTGATTAAAGCTGGCACAGTCTGGGCTCCAGTAGCAGGTGAGGGCCGGCTAATGTAGTCTTTTAGTCTGCTGTAGTGTCAGAAATAACAGGGAGGCTGATTGTGTTAGATGGACACTTCCTCCCATCTCTACATTAGCTCTCACTCTCCGTCTGTAGATGCTGTTATGCCGCGGCCCATAAATTTCTAAAACTTTTGTATCAGCACTACATTGATCTAGCCACTGTAAATGTTTTGAAGTTGGTGCTTGGAACTAATGCGAGCATGACAGTCTCCGTGGTGCTACATCCTTTTCTCACAGCTCCGTCTGATTTGTTGTCACTGCTGACTAACATTTCTGTTTGCTGGAAGTGATACAGAGTTACATAATCCGGTGTGAGTCGATGCCATTTACAATAAAATAAGAAAGACATGCTCTGAATAAAGTGTTGTCCATTAACAAGTCTTTCAAGCTCACTAATGGATATGGTTTGTTCAAGGCAAGATGTATCAGAGCATCTCTAATCCATGGATGTGGTAATGGAAATCACTCACAATGGAGTACATGTATGTGTTTAATGGACTGGGTCTGTTCTGCGAGGAGACTCCAGTGTTGTAACTGACACCGTACATCCAACCATTCCACAAAGCTCTCTGGTTAATTACTTTATGAACAAATATAAAGCAAACACTGTTCAATTAGGCATTGAGATACAATGGAGTTAAGGTAAATGTAGGATTTTTCTCCTTGCTGCTTATTGCTGCAATTCTCTCTTGGCTATATTTATAATGCCATTAATTATCAACAGAAGATCCTTCAGTTATATTTCATATCTTTAGCCCAAAGCAAAATTCTAAAACAACAACAACAAAAATAGAAAAATGATAACAATTTACCATAAGGTCTCATTTGGTAACATTAGTTACTGCATTAACTAGCATGAACTAACAATGAGCAATATATTTTTACAATATTTATTAACCTTTGTTAAGGTTGGTTATAATAAAATTATGTTTATTATGATTTGTTATAATAAAATTATTTTATAATAAAAATATTTATATTCATGTTAGTTCACAGTGCATTAAAGTGCCCTATTATGAATTTTTGAAAATTACCTTTCATGTAGTGTGTAACATAGCTCTAAGTGAATGAAATGTCCTGCAAAGTTTTGAATCTGAAAGTGCACCGCATATAAAGTTATTGTCTCTCAAAAATAAGAATTAAACGAGTCGCTTGTAAAAAGAATCGCAAGCCCTTTCGTTGTGACGTCAGAACGAAACATTAGCATATTGCCCGCCCACTTATTACGAGCCCAGACAAAAGGGAAAATTTGAACCCCCTGATGCATACGGTGGCCCAGTAGTGCTCAACACAACGAAATTTAAAAAGCAAACATAAGTTCAAAACACAACGGAAACAAGCCACAGCAGAACGAAATAAAGCCACAACACAACGGAAATGCTCCCGAGCGCTAGGGGCTCTCAGTGCTCGGTTAAGTTAGAGTTCCTTGCCTCTATTCTAGAGTCGAGAGTCATGATTAGTTTTAAGTATGTAAACATTGAATATCGACATGAAATATTAATTCAAAATCCCATTTGTGCACAATAGCTTCATATTTATTCCTGTGAAAGATTTGACGCGCTGAAGGGAATGTCTGCCAATTCCACCAAATGGTTAACACAAATAATTTGTATTAATTACAATGACTTTGTTTTAACAATTAAAAACAGACATGTTTCAAATTCCAAAGCTTGTTAGTTCCTGTTGGTAAGACTGACTTACTACAGGTGACATTTGGTCAATACCGCCCTTCATGTACTTACATTAAACAATCATTTACAGGAAAAAATCACTGTAATTCTCCAAAAGGTTTTTTGTTGTTGTTGTTTACCAGACTGACTTACTACTGGTAAAATTGTGGCAATACCTCCTTTTATGTACACTACACAATTAGTTTTAATACATATGTATATATATATATATATATATATATATATATATATATATATATATATATATATATATATATATATAGTAAGTCAGTCTTACCAATAGAAACCTAGTACAAGCTTTGGAATTTGAACATGTCTGATTTTAAATATTAAAAGTAATTTTAATGAATACAAATTATTCGTTTTAACCATTTGGTGGAATTGGCCAATAGTATCTGTCTGCGGACTGCAAGAGAGGGGGCGTAACAGGAAGAAGGCGTAACCTGTTGAGGGGGCGTAACCTGAAGTTGTCCAAGTCACACAGAACCACGCGAGATGTCAAAAAGAGATGATGCAGCCGCTGCACATGCGCACATCAATACTCCGTCATATAATATGTATTTATTTAATTTAATAACTGTATTTGCAGTATTGTAAGGTTAGGTTTAGGGTTGGGGTGGGTGTAGATGTTAATAAAACACAATTTGATAAGTAGCACATTTAATTTACTGTTATTTATCCAAAGATTTTGTCTCACTTCTGGTCAAAGCTACATCCCTTCTAGACACAATCGTCACTAGTACTGCTCTTCTTCTACTTCACTCTTTTAGCTTTTTAAGCTTCACTATCGCCACCTAGTGATAAGGGATCGGATCGTATAACAACTACAAGGCCACAGTCATGTTGTTTGTTTTCGTCATTTTTTTAGTATTTTGACTATGAAACTCTTCAGTACATTTTTATGGAAGGGGTAGGTTTAGGGAAATGTTTGGGTGTGGGGGTAGGTTTTTAGCTATAATTGCATGAGTTCGTATTAATTTGATAGTATTTATTTTGTTTTACTACTAGCTTGTTTCATACTTAAGATTCGATAGCTAATCTTACACATATTTCATTCATAAAACATAAAGTAATTTACTTTAAAAGATTGTTTTAGTCAGTGATGCCCACGCTTGTTTATTCGCGGAAGGCGTAACTTGAAGAGGCGTAACTTGAAAAGGCGTAACTTGAAATTCGTTATAGTACTGCGGGATGCAGACAGACCCTTCTCGAATTGGCAGACGTTCCCTTCATCATGCACTGTGGTAGCGCGTCAAATCATTCACAGGAATAAATATGAAGCTATTGTGCACAAATGTGATTTTGAATTAATATTTCATGTCGATATACAATGTTTACATACTTAAAACTAATCATGGTATTGTAAGACTCTGGACTCTTAGAACAGTGGCAAGGAAATCTAACTTTACCATTTCCGTTGTTTTTTGTGGCTTTATTTCGTTGTGTTGTGGCGATTTCGTTGTGTTGTGCACTACTGGGCCATCGTACATCATGTTGAGAAGATGCAGTGTTCTACAATGTGAAGGTAAAGCCTTTTTTTTTTTTTACTGCCTAAGGACGAGATTATGAAGTGGTTAAAGTTCATCTTTACAATGATACCACAGCAGTATAGCCCGAACCTTGTGCTCGACTGCTTCTTCAATCTAAATGCGCTCAATGAGGGATTCGGTTGTCATTGAAGGATGAGTCAGTACCCAGTTTATTTGGACAAGCTTTTTCCTCCGCTGAAAGTATCAAGTATTATTAATAATTGTTGTTGTTATGTTCTCTGTAGCGTGCACAATATGTATTTAGTTGTGTGTGTTGTGTTGTGTTTGCTCTGCGCTGCTTGTAGGTCTCTGGCTAACCAGCTAACAGCAATATGTTTGCTCGCAATTGTCTAGAAATGTCAAATGTTTGTCGTTGTTATTACTTGGAGTTATGATAAAGCATAGAGCAGTACATTGGTGTACAACTGCAGTGCTTTATCAATATGTTTCTGAGTTGGGCTAACGCATATACCATGATTGTTTGGGTGTTTACTACCGAGCTGTAGGCTGGGTTAGCTAACATAAAACAGCTTATTTCCTCTTTCTTTATTTTAAGAACAGAGCAGAGCACCATCATTATTGTAATACAATGTAAGTGATGCAAGCACTGTATACTGTACTCCTGTATACAACAAACTGGGTCATCTGACCAATCACTGCAGATTAGCGTCATGCAAAGGAGGGGTTTGGAAAAATGAATCTTTGAGCGAATCATTTGGGATTCGTTGAGCAAATAAGAATGAATGCATATTATAAAGCCTGGAATACACCAAGCCGTCGGGCAGTTTTTGTGCATCGGCCGATAAAGTTTTCTCAGTGTGTGTTCCGCACCGCCATCTGAAGTTGGTCCTCGTCGGCTTTTGAATGTTTCAATGACATGTTGAATCGGCTACGAGCCGTCGGTGAGAGAGAGAACTCTGATTGGCTGTTCATTATAGCAAACGAGTCTGTTCACGCGAACATAAGGAAAAGTTATGAAAGCAAGTAAATAAGTCATGATGGCACAGACAATGGGGTGTTCTAATTTTACATCATCTTACCTGAGTACTCCAATGCATGAATATTTTCATAATATCAGTGGAGTGGAATAAATAACATGATCAGCATGATTGATATTTAAAACGGTAAGCAAGGGCTGCTTTGTTTGTTTTGTATACATGCAGTCTTAGCTTCGCTTTTCCTTTTTGAATGACGAATATAGACAAATATATCTGCTTAAATAGACAGTTATCTCCTTTATACGCAGGCGCAGAACGTGCATGTTAGTCTACAGTCGGCTGAAGTTCTTTCGGTGTGTTCAAGCACATATTTGACAATACCGTCGGCTTTCGTTGCCGCTAGTTCTCTGACGTCGGGTTGGTGTGTCCCTGCCTTAAGACAATAAAATGGTCTCTTGTTGGAAACTCCCAATAGAAAAATATTAACCTTTCAAATGCCATAGGGGCACTTGAACTAATGTTAACAGATATAACTTTTGATCTTAAAATGTATTGGTAAATGTTGAAATTAACATTAGCTAAGATTCATAATGTTGTAAGTATTGTGCATTGTTAGTTCATTTTAAGTAATGTACGTAAATAATTTTAACAAATAAAACCTTACTGTAAAGTGTTACTGTAAAAATATACCATTTTATAAACATTGGTTGTCACCACAAGATGAATCAAAATCATATGTACAGATCTGTATAACATCAACTTTAAAACAAAAAAAAACCCTGATCTAGAATTCAGAGTTTTCTAGTTGTAAATATGACTTGATCATTCATGCGCTATATTTCTGACTCCACCTGAAGAATCGGGTGTTACAGGGTGAAAATTACACTTACCAGTTTGAAAAAAAGTGTTAATGGTGGCAAGGTTATTAGCTGAAGGGGCCCTTCAAAGATGTCTTATTTAACAGACAAAAAATATGCTTAGAGGCTCCCTGAGAAACAAACAATCACATACACATGCAATTTCTGAACTTCACACAAGGATACTTTTCCACCCCCAAGCTATTGTTTCATAAGGTGTTTTGTCACCGCAACCTCATCAGACAGACTCATTATGCATCCGACATTTCCTCTTTTAGTCTCTTTACAATAAACAGGGAATTTAGTCACCCCTTTCTTTACTGAAACACGTTTTGTTAGAAGTCTGGGATTATCTGTGGCAATGCCTCTCCGCAGGAAAAATGAATTCAAGATCACAGCTCCCATGAGCCCAACAGCAGAGACAGAAAGATATTCTTACCCATGGGACTTTGGATTTTAGCAAGCAGAAAAAAAGAGTGTTTACTAACTTTTAGAACATAAGAGAACAGAAGCTAAGGATTATCTTCAAACCTTCAATGCAAAGGTATTACCTGGTGGTCTGAACACTTTTGCCTCTCACACAACTGTCAGCATATTTCAGAACAATTTTCAAAAGTATAAAAGAGAGATTATCTCTAGAATAGGAACAATGGGAATCAGGCAGTTTACCAATCCTCCTGAAGCACACTCCCTCCATGAGACAGCCATCCATGGCTGACAAAGTCCCCCAGAGATAAAACAGCCCTTTAATTTA
The DNA here is from genome assembly GCA_038088235.1 of Zacco platypus. NCBI lineage: Eukaryota > Metazoa > Chordata > Actinopteri > Cypriniformes > Xenocyprididae > Zacco > Zacco platypus. The sequence continues at coordinate 15,340,123 of CM076068.1, forward strand.
AACTTGGTGGTAAGTATTTAAAAGAATAAGGGGATCAGATCTGGTTTTCTGGTTCAAAAGGAACATTTAAAAGACAGCGAGAGTTCATCACATGCTTTAAAATACAAAACAATGAATGCCATCTTGTTTTCATATACGGATGGATACTAGATAGATAAAAAGAGATGGATGGATACTAGATAGATACAAAGACAGATGAATAGTTGGTTGGATACTGGATGGATGAATGGATACTAGATAGATACAAAGACAGATGGATGGAAGACACTGGATAGATAGATCCAATGTATGCTGCTTCATTGTTTATTTGTGGCACTGTACTGTAAGTGTCTGCTGTTTTTCTCTCAAAGTGTGAATTGGCCTAACACTTCAGGTATGAAAATAGATCATGTTTCACCCACTGCGCAGCTAAAACACTCCCTGTACAGAATCTGGCTCTGTATGGAATTCAAAACAAGACCATCACATGGAATATAGATGACTTCTGGGATTTGATTCTGCCACTCTCAGATAGAAAGAAGCCTGAAGATAATCGAGGAGGAACCAAAATGCATGATATCAACGATATCAATGGAAGTAAATTGTTTCAGATACAACACTTGGCACAGTCACACAGACCTGTTAATCATATCCAGACCGTTAGGCTCATTTAACAGGCTGCTCCTTTTGTCTCTAAATGATCCTTATGTCAGCAAGTGGAAGAGTGTCTACCATTTCTCAATAAAATTCCTGCATCAGAGAGTCACCCATTCATTTGTCAACATACTGAGAGAAATTCTATTTGCTATAGTTCAACTTGTCATTTTGACATCAGATAATGCATTGTGGTATTGTTTACAGTAATTATGGTTTGCCTCATTTGTCGTGCAAAAAAACACCCCGTCTTAAGGTGAGCAATTTATCCTTCTGCTTAGCCTGTGCATTATTAGTCTTACATAGACTAATATGCAGGTTAAGATCAGCTCAAAGTTTTTTGGTTGTTTGCTTGTTTTTTACAAGCATATCATAAATATTTGCATAGAAAGGTGTGTTTCAGTTTAAAATAATGAAAATGACTTAATTTAAATACTGAATATATTGTCTATTCTGGATGCAGGCATAGTGTGAAAATGAGAAAAATAAGTAAAACAACTGAATTCACTCGCCTTGTTACTACAGCAATTACAAACAATTTGTTTGATTTCCGATATGTGGAAATTGTTCTATTCTGGCCTTATATTCCAGTAAATAGGATAGCAGGAGGTAGGACAACATCCTCATTATATTTCTAATGTGACTTCACAGAAGTAGTGTTACAGTAGTAGTGTAATTCAACAGGGAGTCATGTGAGAGGGAACACTGCCTGGGCGCCACATGCAAAGATATCAGAAATTGATCAGACCACTGAGACATTCAAAAGGTAGCAAAATGTTTTAGTAATACTCAAGAGATTTAGCTATGATATATTTTCAGGGCATTAATCTATATTATTCTCTATATGACAGAAAAATGAAACGGGAATACCTATTGCGCTTTCAAGTTAATTCCTGAATATATAATGGAGACTGTTTATTTATATCTGCAATGCTTATTGACCAAGCCAAGTGTGCCATCTGCACAATGCCATGATGATGGGCTTTAATGTTTTCTGAGGAGAAACAACATTATAAATTTATTATAACAATCTTCTGACTGACTGGCTCAATTAACTTTTTTGAGAGCAGTTCTCTAGGTCACAGTAGCAGAAGACAAAGTCTTCAAAATAAGCAGAAGAAAGCCTGCTTATTTTGAACCTCATATATAAGTTGCATATTATGTTAGACTTTTATGTCACGTCACTTCCTATTGGCATAAGATATACGTGATACTGACATCATTAACATACGGAAACCATCTAAAATGCATTTTACTTACAACATGAATAATTTACAGTATGAAACATGCAAATGTTTACAAACTTTTTAGGATGAAATAATATTCAATTAACTAATAAATAATAAGTTAAATATCTTAAATTATATCACATTTTAATGCAATTCCCTAATTTTACACTATAATTCTCATTCTGGTTTTTTTCTGATTCTGTATTCAACTTGTTTTGAAGGATTACCTTTACACAATCCTAAACTGTAAAATATTCAGAAATCATCATAAACGCATCTACATAATAATATATTCCAACAACTTTTTTTGGTAATTATGATACTTTTTTTCAGGATTTTTTGATAAATAGAAAGTTCAAAAGAACAGCATTTATTTGAATCAGAAGTCTTTTGTAATATTAAATGTCGTACTGTCACTTTTGATTAATTTAATGTGTCCTTGCTGACTAAAAATATTTATTTTTAAAACTTTCTTACCCCAAACATTTGAATGGTAGTGTCAGTTAGTACATTATGCAGCAAAAAAAAATGTTTTCAACTTAATATCTTCATAATATAACTTCAAAATAATATAAAATGTTTATTGAGCACTAAGTCAGCCTCTCAGAATGATTTCTGAAGGATCATTTGACATTGTTGACAGGAGTAATGGCAAAGCGTAAATTCCAGCACCCATCACTGAAATAAATTACATTTTAAAGGTAAAAGTTATAAATAGAAACAGTTATTTTAAATTGTAATAATATTTTATAATATTGCTGTTTTTAATTTATTTTTGATCAAATAAATGCAGCTTCATTGAGCTTTAGAGACTTCTTGTGAAGAAGTTTGTCAAAAGTTTGAAGAAGTTCTTTATTCCAAACTTTTGACTGGTAGTGTATAGACTATGACATAAAAGATTCATAAAGATTCTTTTTTTCCAAAGCTAAAAAATACTAAATGAATGTGTATATCCCCATACTGTACTTAGTGTTTTACACACAATTTTATCTCATATTTTGTCAAATTTGTTGTGCATTATGACCACCTTCCTAATATTGTGTTGGTCCCCATTTTGCTGCCAAAACAGCCCTGACCCGTCGAGGCATAGACTCCACTAGACCCCTGAAGGTGTGCTGTGGTATCTGACATCAAGATGTCAGCAGCAGATCCTTTAAGTCCTGTATGTTGTGAGGTGGACCCTCCATGGATCGGACTTGTTTGTTGAGCACATCCCAGAGATGCTTGATTCGATTGAGATCTGGGGAATTTGGAAGCCAATCAACACCTCAAACTCGTTGTGCTCCTCAAACCATTCCTAAACCATTTTTGCTTTGTGGCAGGGCGCATTATCCTGCTGAAAGAGGCCACACCCACCAGTGTGTACATGGTCTGCAACAATGCTTAGGTAGATAGTAAGTGTCAAAGTAACATCCACATAGATGGCAGGACCCAAGGGTTCCCAGCAGAACATTGACCAAAACATCACACTGCCTCCGCCAGCTTGCCTTCTTCTCATATAGTGCATCCTGGTGCCATGTGTTCCCTAGATAAGCGATGCACCCGGCCATCCACGTGATGTAAAAGAAAACGTGATTCATCAAACCAGGCCACCTTCCATTGCTCTGTGGTCCAGTTCTGATGCTCACATGCCCACTGTTGGCGCTTTTGGTAGTAGATGGGTCACCATGGGCACCCTGACCGGTCTGCAGGTATGCTGGTATGCAGCCACATAAGCAACAAATGATGCACTGTGTGTTCTGACACATTTCCTTTTTAAAATCTTGAGCAATTTGAGCTACAGTGGCTCGTCTGTTGGATTGGACTGCACAGGCCAGCCTTCGCTCCCCACTTGCATCAATGAGCCTTGGCCGCCCATGACCCTGTTCCTTAATTGGACCACTTTTAATAGATTCTGACCACTGCAGACCAGGAACACCCCACAAGAGCTGCGGTTTTGGAGATGCTCTGACCTAGTCAGCTAGCTCTCCCAAGACTTGCACTACAAGATTTTTGCCATGCATAATAATGGTAATAGTAAAAGGATTTTCCAACTCCTAAATTTTCCTGTTAGCACCATTGTGGCCATTTTCAACAAAAGAAAAGAACATCATTCCACCATCAACTGGCCATGCAAAGGAGCTCCTCGCAAGATTTCTGATCAGGGCGTCAAAAGGTTAGTCAGAAGTTAGGCATGCTGAAGCTCATTTGAAGTTTTCTACACAACATTTGGAAAGGTCTGGATGGGGCAATGCCCCCTTTTGCCCCCTTGTGGCACCTACCCTGAGTAGCCTGCCAGTGGAAGTTTACTTAGTGGTATTTAAAGCTACAAAAGCAGTTTCCCAAGCCATAAGAAAGACAGACTAGGTAAAATAACTCACTGTGCAGAAAAGTGAAGGATTTATTATTTAATAATAAAAAAATGCATTCAACAGGGCGTATGCTCATTTGCATTTCTATATTGTTTTATGCCACTGTAACATCCAAAATATTCCTGAATTAAACAACTGGGGTGAGAAGTCCTGCCGCTGCTTTCACACGTTAATGAGATTATTGAACAGTAATCCCCCATCTAATTTCTGCTCTATTGTTTCATAGTGTGTCCCAAAAGAGGATTTGTAATATGTGTAGCACAATGTCTGTTATGTAATTAAGATTAATTGTAGCACCCTTCACATGTGATTAGGAGATCTCATGGGGAAACGTATCACAGAAAGTACAAAAAAGACAAATCTCTTGTCTAGGTTGCGTGAAAAGGGAATTTGTGCTGAAATGTGTTTACTAATCTCGAGAATGAGGAAACAAGCTCCTTCAACAGACATATTTATGTGTTGTCCGTGTTGTGCAGTGTTATTCAACATGCATTCAGGAAGCTGTTTCACACTCAACATTGTGTTTGCGCAGAGAACACACCGCTTCCTCCAGGGAACACACACCTAGCCGCTACCACAAGAACAGTAGGAAATCACAAGTGTGTCTCAATTTGACCAAAAGCTGCGTTATAAATACAATTCAGCGCTCAGTACGTCTGAACAGTTGCCATGACAGGTGGTGCATGTCTAATTTATTTTCTGTGCTCTAAAATAAACAGATCTACATATTTTCTAAATACGCACTTCTGAAGTACTCGTGAAAAAACGCAATGTCGTCTAGACAGGTTTTATCAACTGTTACGCACAGAATGGAGGGCAGAGGATAAAGTGGAGTCGATCAATCGTTACAATTTTAAGCCGAGAGAACAAACATTCTAGGCAGCGTTTCCTAAGTGCAATCTGTTTAATATCCGTTGTTTGCTCTCCTGCTACAATTAAGTGTCCAAACTGTTGAACCTTTGCTATGCCATTAAGCAATGACATCTTAATTAATCAGCAAATGGATGCACCAGTGCTGTGGCCTATATAACGTGCCTTAGCCGCGTGCATGTTCCTGTATCATCCAAATTGGCAGCTTTTATAACACTTTAAAGAAGCGCATAGAGACCTTGTATGTGACTAGGTCCATGCGTGTAAGAAATTAGAGACGGGTGGCTTTTAACAAAATGGAGCAAGCTGTCGCTAGACCAACTTAACCAACCGATTGGGAATATTTTTATTCTTGGTAAATTTCACATTAATATTCAAGCCTGCCATGCATGATCATTTTCTGTTACACAACCTCACCAATGTTGTCAATTTGTGCAAATTTTTGTAAGCTTAAATTTTTATATACAGGTATTTTGGTCACACTTTAGGGTCCATCTCTCACTATTAACTAACTATTAACTACGACCTTTGCCTCAATAAACTCTTTATTACTGCTTATTAATAGTTAGTAAGGTAGTTTTTAAGTTTAGGTATTGGGAAGGATTAAGGAATGTAGAATATGGCCATGCAAAATAAGACATTAATATGTGCTTTATAAGTATTAATAAACAGCCAATATCCTAGTAATATACATGCTTATAAGCAACTAGTTAATAGTGAGAAAATTCAGAAAATGTGGACTAAACCGCTTAATTCATATGGATTAGTTTTACAATCTCATTAAAGGGTTAGTTCACCCAGAAAGGAAAAATGAAAATTCTGTCATGTGTTCTTCACCCTCATGTCGTTCCACACCTGTAAGACCTTCGTTCATCTTCGGAACACAAATTAAGATATTTTTTATGAAATCCGAGAGGTATATGACTCCTCCATAGGAATATAACCACCACTTTCAAGGTCCAGAAAGGTACTAAACACATTGTTAAAACAGTCGACGTGACTGCAGTGGTTCAACCTCTCAACAATGTTATGACTAGTGATGAGAATACTTTTTGTGCACAAAAACAAAACTGACACTCTTCACGTGAGCAGCACGATGCATGCGTGTGATGCTGACGCAGAAGCCGGGCCAATACTTAGCAGGCATTCTGACATAGAACCTGGAAACACTAAATGACAGAATTTTAATTTTTGGCTGAACTAACCCTTTAAGAACATTTTGAAGTGCCAAAATGGTAGTCGCATAGCTGTCTATGGAGGGACAGAAAGCTCTTAGATTACATTTAAAAAAGCGAAAGTCTTACGGGTTTGAAACAACATGAGGGTGAGAAATTAGTGACAGAATTTTCATTTTTGGGTGAACTAACTCTTTAAACAAAAGAAGTAGACAAAATATGGACTTGACACTTCAAAGGCATGTAATAGCAAATTCAAGAAATGTGTTACTGTAAATATTACATATAATGGTTATACACCTTATTTTACCTATGTTTTTTTTTTTTAGCTTGAATGTGCAAGGCCATTTCTAGTTATTTTAGCTGTATAAAACAGCTGTCCACTATGCTGCTTAATATCGCAAACTGGTATTTGTTTTCATCTTTTTAAAATTTATTTTTATTTAATATCATAATAAGTACACTGGTTCATAACGCAAATAGTCCTGCACTGTTATTCTTCTATTCTTCTCTTCATATCAGCTAATAAATCAGATGTACCGCACATTCACAGGTTACTTTTGCATTGAAAAATAAGGTGCATATATATATAATGCAAAGGAGTTTAATTTTGCATCGAGTAAGTAATTACATCCACAGCTTGCTTGCTTATTTATTCATTTTTATGTATCATTAAATTCTTTATTATTATTAAATTATTTATTTTATTTTTTATTTATTAAAGGTGCACTACCATATTGTATGGAACCATTACATTCAAAATCAATTACTGATGCTATCTATTTATCTGTCAAATTAATTTATTTTGCAAGTGAAAGTGTTCATGAGTGGAGTTACTGGGGGGGAAAAAATAGTAGTATTCGGCTTGGGATCTCAACATAACCCACTTAATGTAAAATGCTCTGATGGGACAGTCTTAGCACATAATTTAAGTATAAGTGTAAGACTGACTCATATACCCTGCATAGACTGATAAATATGCCTTACAGTATATAAGTTGGGAAGCCAGTTTATTTCTAAATGCAAATAAACCGGGTTCATTTGTCCCAACAACAATTTCACAGAAGACTTCCATGATCTTGGCCTACTTACAGCACAAAGGAGAATATTTATCAGTTATCATAAACTGATGATATCCATTTGGTTCGATAATTATTCGGATAGCACGTGAAAAACAGATAGACTCACCATGGCGAGACCCACCATACTGGACACGCAGTCCTTGTCCATCTCATCCTCTCCATTTTCTCCAGGTCTGCGTCTCTATCAGAGTCACAGTGACATGTCATTAGTCACTATCTCCAGCTCTGTCAGTCGCCTGATTAACGCAGAGGAAATGAGAGAGCGTGAAAAGGAGAGGTGTGATTCTAAAAAAAAACATGTGCGACTTCTACACTGTCAGGTCACCAATGAGTGCCGGTGGCCCATTAGATCTAGTGTCTGACCACAGTAAAGTCTTAAGATCTGATGGGACAGTAGCATAGCAGTCTATATTCTATGAAAAGCACAATGAATCCACAAGGACACGTCCCAGTGAGACCCCGTTGTGACATTTGCGCAGATTGGATGAAGGCTGGAACCTTGTTCTACCACAGAGAGACAGAAGACATGTCATTTAGAATAAAAAAAAACACAATAGTACAACGAAAGCATTTCTTCAGAACTGAAGTGACTTTGGTTGCAACCGGTGGTTTTGACCACCAAAGATTCAGCTTCTAGCTATGCTCAGTAATTGATTTCACTCAATCTTCTCTGTTCAATCCGTTTTAGTCCCGGTTCCACCTTACATGACTTCTACAAGAGAAAATCTCATTACTGTAATTATTTGCTAGAAGCGAAATGGAAATTGAACATATTTGTTTTTCTATATTGTTATTATTATATCCTGACTAATTGTGTCCTGCCTGTGGCATAATCAGTTAATTGTTTCCCTCAATTATAACAGCAGCAAAAGGCTGCAGTGTGTTTTAGATTAACAGGATTCAAAATTACTTTTTGCGTGTCTAGAACTACTAGTGATTCTCCCCAATGCTTCTATTTAAGACAAAAAAAAAGTGAAATGTTTTCAACATTTTTCATTTTTGTGAAAACATATTGTTGATTTGCTCTCAGTGAACCGGGAACTAAATCTATAAGGCGTGTATAGGTATGTATGTATACACGGGTAACTCAACTGTTCGGTAATATATAACTAAGCTAATTACTTTTTTGGTTGATAATATTCTTATAATTCTAGATGCCTTACTTTTTTGGTTGATAATATTCTTATAATTCTAGATGCCTCCCTTTTCTTTCCATGAGCTCTATCTCGGTGCTCTGCCTGTTCAATTTTTCTCTCTCATACACATCAGACACTTTGTCTTGGAATACCATCCTTAAATTATTAATGTGGACTGTCCGAACTCTTAATATTTTAAAACCTCTGCATGAACAAGGCTTAACTTGATGACTGAAATATACAAAGTCTAGTAGACTGCCTGTCTGACTGAAAGACACTTCAATGTTAAATTAAAGTACATAACATTTACAATGACAAAGAAATGCTTGAAAATAATGATCTGATTTTACAGAATATAATGTGTATACAGTCTATTTTATAAAGCTCACCATAGGACATTCTGGGAAATGTTTTGTTTTGTTTCTCTCTGTGAATGTCAGTTTATATTATTATTATTAAACACTTTATTTTGATGGTCCAGTTTAGACATTCTACTAACTATAAGTTACTTTGCAACAACATGTCAACAAACCAACACAGGCTCATTGGAAAAATGTACCTTTGTCAACATTTTTGCAAAATGCACAAATTACGTACATACAGTATCTCTGCAGTTTCTAACAGAAATGAACACTAGAGGCAGTAAAACAGCAAGCACTTTTAATCGTTTTCACACACAATTATGATTACAGGGCAAGATATAGATTAATAAAGAATTGTTTTCACGCAGCTCCGTGCACAATAACGTTATAACCTCAAAACACATTTTACCATAGTGCATGATTAGTAAAAGGATTTGCATCACTTACCCAGCTCCAGATGTTCAGTTTTACTGACGTAATAAGCTTGCATGATGCGAAGAGCTCGGTACGAATCCCATGAAAGGCAATTAAGTCACAGAAAAAGAGCTTGAAGACAAAAGAGTTCAAAAACAGTTTTGCGTTTTCATGTCACATTTTCTTTTGTTAACACTATGGGATAGGTTTAGGGTTGAGTGTAGGTGTATGTTATTAAACGTGATGGAGCATTGAACTTTTAGCGCCACTCACCGGACATTTCAATTCCGAACTGCGGTGATCCGTACAAACTCCAACGTAATAAAACATTGTCATTTTCACATTCATCTGCTCTGGAAAAAACTCAACACTCTTTTAGTGCCACTCACTGGACATTTCACTTTGAAACTGTTGCGAACCTTGCATGACACAATGTATTTTGCGTTGTGCAAAAATGTTGACACAGGTACGTTTTTCTAATGCACCTTGGCTGCAACTAACTCTCATTACAGTATTGGTGAACTGTCTGCGTAAAGGATTAGTTCACTTCAGAATTAAAATTTCCTGATAATTTACTCAACGCCATGTCATCCACGATGTTTTCGTTTTCGAGGAAAAGATTCCAGGATTTTTGTCCTTATAGTGGACTTTACCAGGGTACAACGGGTTGAAGGTCCAAACTGCAGTTTCAGTGCAGCTTCAAAGTGCTCTACACGATCCCAGCCGTGGATTGAGGGTCTTATCTAGCGAAACGATCAGTAATTTTCTAAAAAAAAAAATAATAATTTTATATACTTTTCTTCGCCTACGTTGAGCAAGACCTTTCCAACGTGATTACGTAATGCGTGGCGGATCGCAGAGCAGTGCAAGACGAGCATTTGTGCTTAAAAAGTATATAATTTTTTATAAGACCCTTATTCCTCTTCTGGCATCGTGTAGAGACCTTTGAAGCTGCATTGAAACAATTTGGACCTTCAACTTGTTGTACCCTACTGACGTCTACTATATGGAGAAAAATCCTGGAATGTTTCCTCAAAAACATTCATTTCTTTTCGACTGAAGAAAGAAAGACATGGGAGACATGGGAGTTATACTAATAATCACCCTGATGCTCCGAAGCATTAATGGCAGTGGACGGAAACCACCTGTTTGGAACTCAAGAAAGTGCATCCATCCATAATAAACGTACTCTACACAGCTCCTAGGGGTAAATAAAGTCCTTCTTAAGCGAAGCGATGCGTTTGTGTAAGAAAAATATCCATATTTAACTTGTTTTAAAGTAAAATAACTAGCTTCTGCCAGACTGCCTTCCGCATTCAACTTACAGAAAAAGTGTAACTGACATTACGTAAGCGTTTTAAATTGTGAGAGGTGTTGCACTTTCTTCGTAAGTTGAATACAGAATGCAGTGTGGCAGAAGCTAGTTATTTTACTTTATAACGTGTTAAATATGGATATTTTTCTTACACAAACGCATTGCTTCGCTTCAGAAGGCCTTCATTAACCCCCCGAGCTGTGTGAAATACTTTTATGATGGATGGATGCACTTTTTATAGCTTCAAACAGGTGGTTACTGTGCACTGCCATTATAAAGTTTGGAAGCATCAGCGTGATTATTAATATAACTCTGATTGTATTCATCTGAAAGAAGAAAGTCATATACACCTGGGATGGCTTGAGGGTGAATAAATCATGAGGTAATTTTCATTTTAAAGTGATTTAATCATATAACATTCATCAAAATCTAGTAATCATCTTTCTTTTCTTTAAAATCCTTTTGTTTTCTCAAATAAATCAATTATGTGCATTTCATTTTGATGTTGAAACTCACATTCATACACTCAATATAATGAATCCAAACATGTTATGTTGTTCCCAGAGCAAAAAAATATTTATGTTAATCAGATGAAGTGTGAAACAAACAAATCAATAGTCATTTACAAGCAAACCTGAGTTGCATAGTCCTGTGAGAGGAAAAGAAGCTGTGGTGATTATACAATTACAAGCTTTATACTAAGAGCTTATCGCACTGGAGAAACGAAATTCTTTATTCAATGTCTTTGCTTTATTAATTTCTTGACCTCAGGTCAGGCCTCTGCAGTCACTGTCTTATCATCTCAGCTGTCAATTATTAAAGCCCTGTATATAGTTGAGGAAATTGAATGATTTGGCCTGACTTTTGCTGTAACATTATTCTATTTGTATGCGACGGACCGTCTTTCAGTGCCAAAGAGCATTTTCATTCTTGCTTTATGGGTAAAATTGAGGAATTTGATATTACACCTGTAGATTATATCATTGCTATTCAGAAACATAACATAAAGCATAATATTTCCAGAGCCTGAAATCAAAAGTGGCAATGGCAAAATACATTGGCAAAGCTTTCCGCTCTCCTGACAGGGCTGAGTGGTTGGGATTAACGCTGGATGAGATCCTTATCCTCTCTAACAGCTTTTCCTGTTTTAAGTGAACGAGGATCCCCCCTTTTAAAATGCACAAGTGGTATTTGTGTGTAAATGTCTTTGTGGTAAATCCTGAATAAATTTTCTGTGTACAAACTGACAACATGCAAATCACTCTCAGGCTTTTTAAATAGTTAAAACATGCCTGATGAAAAAATAATCACCTCAGAGAGCACAGCATGCAGAAGAAACATATCTTTGTAGTCTTCTTAACAGATCTTCAGTCTGTGAATGATGGCAAAGAGGTGTCAACATACAATCAAGACACTTTATGCATATAAAGTGTATTACAAAAAAAGGGTATAATCCTATCAATTTCTCTTTGGGGTCATCTTTTAGTGATTTCTGTGGATAGTTCAACCAAAAAAATAAATTGTAAATAGAATTGTAAATTCTGTTATTAATTACTTATCCTCATGTCATTCTAAACCTGTATATCTTTCTTTCTTCTGCAGAACACAAAAGGAGAATGTTAGGCTATGTTCATGCAGCTCTTTTCCATACAATGAAAGTGAATGAGGACCAGAGGCTGACAAAATGACTATAAAGCACCATAAAAATATGAAACTTTAGCTTTGTGTAAAGTCATTATTCATTGAAAAACTTTACCACAGTTCTCAAATGTCAGTCATATCTGTGTAACTGACTGCAACACAAAAAAATGAGTATGAATATATACAAAAGTTTGCGGCAATGAAGATATTTTGTTTTATAGACATTGATACTTTTATTCAGCAAAGACGCATTAAATTGGTCAAAAGGTGACAAAATAAAGACATTTATAATGTTTCTATTTTAAATAAATGCTGTTCTTTTGAAGAATCCATTCATCATTGAATCCTATATCACAGTTTGTGCTGGGTATTAGTCCTGGGTAGTAACTGATTACAGGTGATCTGGATTATGTAATCAGATTCCAAAAATTTCTAAGTACTTACAATTAGATTACATTGCACTGCATTTTAAAATACTAGTAATCAGATTACATGTACTTTTTTATTGATTGCATGATTACACGTTAATCTTACAATGGCAGTAAATTATTCAAAAATCATTCGTTTAAACATGCATTACAGTCTTTGGAAGGCTTTTGTCTTGCAAACACGTACAAATTCACATAATTTTATATTTACATGCAATCCAAGAATTCCCCAACTTTTTTTTTAGGTGAACCTCTTTCACCTAATATACTATCAGAATGGTACAAGATTATCCTTTTCAAATTCAAAGTTATAAATGTTGAGTTACTTCTGCAAATGGATTCTAACATGGCTTCAGCCTCACCCTCATTACAGGATTACGTTACCATATACCAAAGCTATTGACTTCAGAAGACTTCAAATCTATCCATTTTAGAACTAGACCACCCCGTGGTCCTTGTATAGAAAAGTACTAAGTGAGTAAATGAAGGCAGAATGTTTATTTTGGGGTGAACTATCCCTTTAATGTCTGTTCTATATAAAACACTTTTTTGCCATGGTATTGAGGTCTGTCATGCCCGATCAAACCCTGTTGATTCCATCAGTTTAGCTGCCACTCCCCTGAATATCTCTGCGCCTGTTCAGATATTCCTGAAAGTATTAGGGCCAGTGATATTTAATCCATTACAAGAATGTGTCAACCTCTTTTTATAATGAAATGTTCAAATATGGATTATAGACAAACGTTTTGTAGACGTTTTGTGGAGAGAATGCGAAATTAAATTTTGACAGAAGAGTCTGAATAAATAATAAAAAAAAAAAAACGAACAGAGGCTATGACATGCCCTTGTCTGACCATCATGTCTATGAGGACAAATTAAATTTGAGGCTTAAATTGGGCAACTGGTGACAGGAGTGGGTGTAACACCTGAGGGACACAGTTCAGAACTTCCACGGAGCACTTCCCAGTCATATTCCATCTCTTAACTGCAATATTCATGAATGAACATAGTGAGCAGATGAACTGTGACAGGTTAAAAGACTGTGGAGATGTTTGGGGACTTCACTGTGTTTCTCACTGCTTCTATCCGGATGATTGTCACACACATCTCTTGACAATATGAGACGCTGCCTCTCATTCACATCCATCTGTAGACAATCCCTCAAACTGATTACCATATCTATTTCCGTAAATAGATCACAGTGACTCTTCAAATGCTTAGTTCCTTAGGGGCAGCTGCAGAAGTTTCTGTCATTTGGCTTTTGTTATGTGCTCTCCTGACCTCTGGACAGAACTGATCTGAAGCACCATGAGCAAAACCTGCTCAAGGGCCCCAAAATTCACAACAACCTCTATAAACACACAATCCCATCTGCAAACTGCATGTCAGGGTTAATTAAAAACCTTTTCATAAACAGAAGCAGACAATAAAGGACTAAAACGTAATTGAAATCAACAAAAATAAATAGTTGTTTTAGTAGACGTCGAGCACTCATCATAATGCCGAAACTGTCTGACCTGTGAGTCTGTGTGGGAGAAGACATCCCACATGCAGATGGCGATATGGCGCACGGTGACGGTAAGGTTGCTGATGCTGATTTAAAAATGGATGCATATGAAACAGTAGTGCCTGGTAGGGAGTAGTACAGCACTCTTGATAATTTATAAACCTATAACTTTTACTTTTCTGGGTGCATAAGATCATGAAACAACAATAAGTTCAGGGGCCCCTGTGTTGTTCCTGGGACTTCTAAATTGCACCCACTTGAACATGTACATGCAACCTGAGTTAATTAGTATTTGTATTTATTCATAGGCGTTTATGTCATAAAGTTTACACACACACACACACACACACACACACACACTGTACTGGATATACGTTGAAAAGTACAGTAAAATACAGACAAAAGTGTCATTTTATATACTGTTTACAAATCCTTTTCTATTTATATTAATATATTTACTATAAATATATGTGTACAGAATTACATTTCACTATTATAATATATATATATATATATATATATATATATATATATATATATATATATATTATAATAGTGAAATGTCTATATATATATGTATATATTAAATAAAAAGTCTATTTTAAGGAAACAGTCATGACATTGAACATTTATTTCATTTTATACTTACTTTATTTTATACTTTATTTTATACTATAGTTCTTAGTATTATACTGTATATGATTATAGTATTCATATCTTGTATTAGCTTTTATTTGAATATTTTCAATTTAGTTTATTTTTTAATAATTTTATGTGCTATTTTTATTATTTATTGTTTTTATATAATCTATTTAGCTTTTTTTTTAGCTTAAGATTTATTTTTATTTCAGTTTTATTATTATTATTATTATTATTATTTATTTCAGTACCTGCCAAAGCAACATATCTCATTTTCATTTAAGTTTTTCATCTGCTATTTATATCTTATTTTACTTTATTAAATCTAATAGATGTCGTTTTGGTAAGCCTGTTTGAAATAGTTTTAGTTAACAATAGCAAAACTGCTAATTGATTAAATATAAAATGAACCTTGAACTTCAATATTCTGTGATCATAAAAGGATTCATACACATGTACATCTCTAAAGTTGTTCATACATAATATGCTTACATTTTAGATGCTGCCAACTCATTAAAAATGTACCTGTCTGTGTCTATGCAAACATAAGCAACAATAATACATATTTCAGTCATGAAACTCTAATCGAGCACTGATTGGTTCCTCTACCGCTGTGGCATTAGACAGCCAGACGTCCCAATCCACGTAACAATACCTAGCATGTGATCGCCCTGATGCGTGATTATGAAAACTTCTATTTACCCTCCTTCTCACCACGCAAACTGTAGAGATCTGCTACGGGGTTCTTATATATTCTTGCAGCAGCATGTCCTTTCTGTTTGTTATTTGAACTAAGCTGAACAAATTCTTCTATTTGCTCAGTGGAAGAAACAGCAGCAGAGCAGATCTTATCCACAAAAATCAAGCATATCTACATTCCATGCTCCATGCCAATAAATGCTGGTTAATAATTCACTCCAAGAGTTGTCATGACTGAAATGAGTTTGTGATATGACATTTGGAAACCGACTATTACCAATGTGACCATGTAGACACATGGATACTTGTATTGTCCGAGGTACAGGGTGTTTGGGATCCTGAGTATCGAGGCTCTCACTGCTTGGGGTCCCTGAACATCAGTACTCCTGCTCTGCTATGGATATTGGAAACTATTCTTAGACTCCTTTGACAGTTTGTGTGACTTCAGAGTAAGGAGAGGGTGTATGTGAGGTTTTTATTCTCCAGTGAGAAATGTGGTTTTCCAACAGGCTGCAATCCTTTAGAGGCGTGTCCTGGCTGCATAGAGGAAGCTGTTTTGTTGACAGCGATTGTGCATGTCACTTTTATTGAGCTGTAATCTTGAGTGGCAGGAAACTCTGTCACTCCATACTATGGGGCCTGTGCTCACAGCATTTCCCCTGTGTGATAATGTTAGAAAACAAGGCTTACTGTCATCCAGGAGTTACAATGTAAAGAGAACGAATGGGGAGGGGAGATAACCAGCGTGTGTTTGTTTCCTGATGTCGAACGCTACCGGCAATGATTTTCTGAAGACATGAGTAATCTCAATTCAGTGTCACATATTTCACATCTCACTGTCAGGAGCAAATGTATGCAGCAAGTAACACATCATACGTAATCATGTGAAATCATACGCAGGTTCAGGTGTGGGGACGAATAATACAGTTTTCTCTGTTTGGGAGAGAACCTCGAAGGAACCTCAAACTGATAGTATGTCAGAACAGACAGAATCAAATAATGCTTTAATATCTGTCTATTTCAATCTTTTTCTCTGTTTTATTCATGGTTTTTTGACCCCATTTTATGCCATATATCAGTGCCGCAGCAGCACTTTGTTCCCAGCTCCCCATCAACACTGAACACACATCACGCTCTTTGCCTCACAGAGAGCTCTGTTGATCCCATCATCGTGTGTGTGGTATGTGTTTTACCCCAATTTCCAAATGCATTTATTCATAACAGCCTGTTTTGCATAGAGCCATGAGAAATGATTCTGTTTACTGTGCTGCTCTGAGGTGAAGATTATGGAAATGTTTAGTGTTGTATCCTAGGAATATGTAATAAAATTGCATCCCGCCTCGAAGTCCCTGGCTCAGAAATGCTTCTCTGAAGTGCGCGCACTTGAAAATTATCTGTATTTCTGCTGTTTAGGGCCAGAACCCCTGGCTTATCGTTGTGTGCGTGTATGAGAGAATGACTGACATGATTAAATACCAAACTGTAATTGTTAGGGAGAAAAAAAGAGATCCAAAAGTACCAAACTGGTTCAAGGCAATGATGTATAATAGAATGGGTCGGTTTCTAGCAGACATAATCCAGCAACTTGTCCTATTAGAGGAAAAAAGAAGAAAGAAATACAATTAAATGGAAGCTGAGGGGGTCTATGATTATCTGGCACTGGTTTGTGATTATTGTGAGGAAGATCTAAAGGTTGTTAACAAACTTGAACAGTTTACCCGAGTTAAACTTGCATTGAGTTTAATTAGCAGAAAGATTGCTAATGCAGTGCACCTTACAGTGAGATCAAAGAAAACATTGCTGATTGTGATCTTCATCTTTGATATACCATTACACACAACTTTTCTGCCTTAAATGTTCTAATTTTTAATTTAACCTCTAACTTACATAATTAATTTAAATTAATTAATTTGCATCTTTGATCAATAATGGAAAAAAGTTTGACAATTTTTTCTATTTGTCTCTAAAGAAATATATTTTATGTAACAAATGATTCCCTGGAATCTTGCATTGGTGATTTTGCCTGTTCAAGTTTTCCTTTGATCACTTATTTCCAGCATTTCCTGCACATAATACAGATCTTGACATATGATGGAATATTAGGTCAACCTCTTGTATAGATTGTTTTAGCATTTTTTCCCTAAGGTCCACTTATACTTAATTATGTTCACATTGTATGTGACACGACCAATTTTTCGACCTGAAGGCCTTCAATTGTCCAACACAATATTCATATAACATAATATATATAAAATAGTTATTATTCTACAATATATTATTAACAGAAACTATGAATGTCAATATAGGTAAATTAAGTTGTTGCAGGGAAAAATAACAAGAGTTTTGGCTTTATAATAATGTTTTAATGTATTAATAATAATAATAATAATAATAATAATAATAACTCTATCCTCAACTCAATTTTAGTCTTTTACTTTTCTTATTCTCTTCTTTTCTTATTTAAATGACATGTGTGTTGAAAAATGCAAACAATGTTAAATTATACAATTTAGTATAATTTTCTGATACTTTAAAAGGGAAGACAAAACCCTTTTGTTACTCACACTGTTACATAACAGTAAATACACGAAGCAAATCTAATAAGAAAATTCAAGAACTTCCAATGTATATGTGAGGGATAACTCATTTTAGCTGTTATACATTCATAGAATGAAAGTGATACATGATTTTGTGCTTCAAATGTAATATGAATACTATTCTATTCAATTTTTCCTCAATCCAATTCATTTGTATAGCACCTGTCACAATAAATGTTCCAAAGCAGCTTTACAAAGATCAGACATCTGTTTGAATACTGCAACTGTGAGAATACTGCATCTATTTTTTTTAACCACATGAGTATTTTCAAGTCTTTCTGCATGACTATGGTACAGAAAATGAACTTCGTTGTGAAGCACCATTCAACATTTCTATTCTAAAATGCTTCACTTGATTATTGCAACATACATGCATAAATGTTTTTTTATATGGTGCAAAAAAAAAACCTCTACCCTGGTAACCTTCTGCAAACCCTCGCTGTCTTGTAAGTTGTTATTGATTTTGGACAACAATGGCCCATTTATTGAAACTCTGTGACATTGTCTGTATTTGTGAGTGATGAGTGATTGCATTTTAGATAAACACTGTAAGTGACTGTAGTGCAGGTACTTGTGTTGTAACAGAGGTGCTGGGGTTAACACCTTGGAACATTGCAGATTGGTATCTGCACTGTGAATTTAAGTGGAATAGGCTCTCAAGAGACTCAAAGAAAACAAGTGCAAAAAAGCAAGAGCATCAGTGAGAGCCAAAAGCATCATGAGTGAAATGGCCTTTGCCACTGAAGCAAGATGAAAGACAAACACAGGCTGAAATAAAATGAAGCAAAACATCCACATAGCCTTATAAACAATGGCAGCATAAGCCATTCCACAAGTCCACTTATTTTGAAAGTTAACTGTCATTTAGCCATAATCAACTTTTCTGAAATTGCTTGATTCTCTCCAGTTCCAACCTTGCTCTGGTGCCATACTCAACTATATTTGGAGGATTCTATTACTTTACCAAGGCTGCATCTTCAAAATGACAAAAGTACAATAAAAGTAGTTCTGTCATGACAACTCTCAGAGAGATTGGCATGGTAATGGATATGACAATGTAATGTATTTGGTCTTGGCAAAGTAGATCTGCTATGCTGCTGCTGTTGATTATTGCTGTTGCTGCTGGAGAGCAAGTAGCAAGACTTGATACTACCAATACATTCGCAGACATGCTGTTGTGAGCATGTAATACATGCTGCTGCTACACAGGTGGAGCGATACAGGTGGAGCTAGGGAAGGTGGAGGGTTTCTGAAAGTGCGCTGCAAACTGCCTCAGCAAGTACAGTCACGTATTTGAATGTTGAGCAACAGCTCATTGGCTGCTAATGCAACAGCAACCAATCAGCTGTGTTATGAGATAACGATGTGATTGCTAACAGACTGAGTTAAGGACTGTGCAGCCAGCGCTATCTAGAGTTTCATGACAGAACTTTGTATTTCATTCTGTTTGTGTGCAATTGTAACGTGGTTCAATCACACGAAGAAGATGATTAAATTCTAATAATTAGTCTTTATTAATAAATCTAGTGTTAACAAGAACTGACAAGAGACTGAACTAAACAGGTGGTATATACAAGGCTAAATGAGTAAGTTAACAATGGGCAGGTAGATGCAATAATACACAATAATAAAACGAAACAGATTTCGGACAGATTTTCGAACCAACCACAACTTTCAGACACCATTTTTATTTTTTAGCTCAACTGTCACAGGATGGAACACACAGGATTGTGGGATAAAAAAGGCAGCAAAGGATACAACTATGCTACCTTCCATCCAGAATTTTTAAGATTTCACTAGGAGCACAAAACTAAGCCAAAACAGAACATAGCTGTGAGTGACAGCTTTTTTCTATTTACTCGGAAGCCAGAGTGTAATAACATTGTATAAGGAATAGACCGTCAGTCAAATCAACAGTGATAATCATCCCATCTCCCATAACATTCATCTCACACTCATTAAACATTCACAAATTGTCTTTTGAAGCAATGTAACATGTTCAGGATCACTCAGGCTCTCGCATGACTTATTTCTGATTGCAACATACTGAAGTTTGGATAAATCTTTTTAAATTATGTGTTTCTATAATAAAAAATCTATGTAATAGATTTGTGTAAAGTTTATAATATAATATATACAATTTATGTCAAGAATCTATAAATTATGACGGTAAAGACATTTATAACATTACAAAAGATTGCTGTTCATTTGAACTTTACTGTATGTTCATCGAAGAATCCTGAAAAAAATGTAACATGGTTTTCACAAAATTATTAACCAGCGCAACTGTTTTCAATATTGACAATAAGAAATGTTTCTGGCATACCAAATCAGCATATTAGAATGATTTATGAAGGATCATGAAGACTGGAGTAATGATGCTGAAGATTCAGCTTGGCCCTCACAGGAAAAAAAATATTAAAATAGAAAGTTATTTTAATTTGTATAATATTTCACAATATTACTGTTTAACTGTATTTTTCATTAAATAAATGCAGCCTTGGTGAACATAAGAGACTTATTTCAACAAAAAACTTACCGACCCCAAACTTTTGAACGATAGTGTAAATTCTGCATCATTTAACTGTGACAATATCTGGACTGAATTCTCTGAACTGAGATGAAAAGGATGACAGTTTGGTGGTGCTATAAGTTGCTAGACTGAAGTGAGACTGTTTTGTTCAAGGAGGACAAACTCATTTGATATTGGACATGTTCTTAAATAAATAATTTGCCAGTTATTGCCCGAGTTGTAGGCCTATGTTTCACATCTACACTGATTTGGCTTCAAAGCAATAGGCTGCCTCAGCCTTCAGTTCTCCAGGCTGTTTTCTGGCTGTATAACACACTTATGTATTCAGTCAAGACACCCAGTGCCCAGTATGACGGGACGGACGATCTGGCCAGACCAGTATGATCATGCTAATGTGGCATCTGTCAAAGGCATGACTTGGAACACACTGCAGACTCACCACTGACTCTAATATGCGGTACCCCGAGCCACGACTGCTCCGCTTACTTCACACAAGAAGTGTCAAAAAAACATTTCTCGTGAGCCTGAGAATGCAACCACAGGGCCATAACCAGAATTTCCCAAAGCATCAGAATCATAATAGTTACTCCATGCGTAAACATGGATGTTTGTCGGCTCTTCGGGCTGTTTAGAATTCCTCTCAGCATGCGGCTCTCAGATTTGTCATTGTCAACACATTCTATGACAGATGCGAGTTAAAACTCATTACGGATGGGTCATCGAAAGGTTACGAAGTTTCTTGTTGATATGCTAGGCAGCCTTCCTCGGCCCAGGAGTTTTTAGAGATTAAATTCGGAGGTGGAAAAAACTAGCAGACGGAAAAGGCGTGAAGACATCTTATTTCCTGCTCTTGTCTGTGGTGCAAACATGCATAGAGATAATGCACCTCTCATGCATTAATGGATGGTTTACAGACAAGAGATGAGATGTAAATCAATGCATCAACAGTCCCCACTAAATCAGAGCCATCGCAAAGTGTTATCTTACCGCTGACAGAAAGGAGTTTGATAGCCCCGCTGGAAACCAAGGAAATGTCAAGGGGGGCATATTTACTTTACTCTCCCAGTGAAATCAAGCCCCCTGCCCTTTCGCCTGTGCCGTTGAAGACGTTGCAGTCTGAGCGGTCAATCCATCCGCTCGGATGAGGCATCAGTCTTGTCTAGCCACATCACTGCTCTCAGGTGCTCACAGGCCCCTTGTGGGGAACGCTAAGTGCTCGCCATCAATCAGAGGTGACATCTGAGTCATAGAAAGAGATTCTGGCAGAGGAGGATCTCTAGATGAAATAGAGCCACAGTGGTTACTCTTTCGGTGTGCTGTACAGGTGATAAATATTTGCCCTAAAAGCAAATAGGCAACTTACAGGTCTTGATCCAGCATTAATGGAGACCCCGCTGTTAAAAAAGAACATAAATGCTACTGCCTTGATCTCTTTTTTGGTCTTCTCTGTTAACACAGAAGGCCTTTTCACACCTCAGTGTTTTGGGGTCAAGTGTGAACAAAAACCATATCTGATAATCCAGAAAGCCATTTTCTAAAATGCAGTAATGTTTACAAACACAATCAATGATTCAATGAACAACCAAAAGCTTTCTGACCCAAACATATAAATGCCAATACGATCCTTGGCAGTTGTAGAATACTGTCTCAAAGTTTTACTCCATAAAAAGAGCATGAGTAGGAATACTTAAAAATGGTATGTACAGCATGTAACTTTATTTTTTATAAATAATTATGAAAGGTGCCATTTTTGAATTGATCCCTGATTATATATGAATTCTATTCTATTATATATATATATATATATATATATATATATATATATATATATATATATATATATATATACTATTCTAACAAGCAACACAGGTCGATAAAGATTGTATTTTATTCTATTCTAACATGAAGGCCAGTAAATAAAGATTGTATTTGTTGTATTCTTGCAAGTAAAGGCAGATAAATTAACATTCTAATTTATTTTATACTAACAAGTAATAAAACCAGAAAAAATAAAGATTTTATTCTATTCTAACAAGCAACATAGGCCAATAAAGATTATTTTCAAGAGATTCTATTCTATTACAAAAGGTAATGAAGGGCAATAAATAAAGATTCTATTTTATTCTAACAAGTAAAAAAAGAGTGATTAATAATTAACGCTCTACTGGGTGGTTGCCCTGCTCGTGTGATAAACAAACTACAGCTGGTCCAAAACGCAGCTGCTAGAGTCCTTACTAGAACCAGGAAGTATGACCATATTAGCCCGATTCTGTCAAAACTGCACTGGCTACCTATTAAACATCGTATAGATTTTAAAATCTTGCTAATTACTTACAAAGCACTAAATGGCTTAGCTCCCCAGTACCTGAGTGAGCTCTTAACGCATTATAGTGTCTATTACGATCTCAGAATTCTGGCCAGTTGTTAATACCTAGAATATCAAAATCAACCGCAGGCGGTAGATCCTTTTCCTATTTGGCACCTAAACTCTGGAACAATCTTCCTAGCATTGTTCGGGAAGCAGATACACTCTGTCAGTTTAAATCTAGACTAAAAACGCATCTATTTAACCTGGCATACACATGACGCACTATCAATTTTTGTCTTCATATCCATTAAAGGATTGTTAGGCTGCATAGATCAGGTCAGCCGGAACCGGGAACACTTCCTATAACACCAGATGTACTCGTTACATCTGAAGAAGAATGGCGTCTACGCTAATTTTTGTCTTTCTGCTTATCCCGAGGTTTACCAATTAACGTGATTGGCTGGATCCGGGCCGTGTCCGGGTCGGATGGGGGACCTGCACCTCTGCCCGGCAGCAACGTGGCCCTGGGGTGTCGGCGGAGACTGTGTGAACTAGCTCACCCTTTGTGAAGACCTTACCGACTCATCAGCCAGTGGCACATATCCCCAACAAACCGTCCCATTAGGTGATCAAAAGGATCTTAAACTAGATGGAACTAGATTAAATATTTTGACTGTTGCGATTCCAAATTGGTTTAATGACCTGTAACTCTGCCTGAGTATCGGACAAGTGTTCACTTTTCGCCAGAGGAGAACTGGCCCCCCGACTAAGCCTAGTTTCTCCCAAGGTTTTTTTCTCCATTTTTTGGAGTTTTGGTTCCTTGCCGCTGTTGCCTTTGGCTTGCTTAAGTTGGGGACACTTGCTTGATATTCAGCAGTGTTTTTGATATGCCTGCATTTGGCGCCGTTGTATGCGAACTGAGCTGAGCCGGACGATTACGTCACTGTTTTCTGCAGTGCTGATACACATAAATTAACTAGACTAATAACTATTGATCTTTGCAACGGAATGAATCAATAATATATAGAATAAGCTGGACAATGACACCATTTTCTTTGGGAGCTGCTGTGCAGCCAAAATTATTTGCCAATTATTAATGTAAAGCTGTTTTGCCACAATTTGCATTGTAAAAAGCGCTATATAAATAAAGATGACTTAACTTGACTTGATTAATAAAGATTCTATTCTAACAAACAATGAAGGCTGATAAATAAAGATTCTATTTTATTCTATTCTAAGTCATGTAGACAAAAAAATAAGAACTGAAAACTCAACAAGAAAAAACAATATATGGTCTTAATTCAAAGTTCAGTGTTTACCTGATCATCAGTCATATGATGCTTGTTGTGATGCCAGTTATTCTTGAGTGACTGCAACATGAATTATCAAGACATGCTATTGATGCAAGTGACCAAATCAAAGGAAACCGTCTACCTGACGCTGCCATGTGCACTCTACCATTTCAATGCCACACAACCAGCAATTCAATGTCAAATAATTTAATGAAATATTGGAGCGGTAAAACGTGAAACTTGGAATCATGCTCAGTAGAACATTGTTAAACCAGGCAATTTTAGTCTTCTTTGTAAGAATGAGCTGCATAATGCATTTGAAATCAGGTCAGTAAAAACTGACTTTGCAGTAAAACAGTAGTTTCATCGTATGTAGAGTTTAACTACATGATGCACTTTGCTGAAAGAAATGAGGCCAGTGCCATTGTGGTGTGATTGAATTTTGTTCTTACCTCATAGATGCAGTGCAGAATTTTTGAGGCCGATTTTGACACTTTAAGTAATGAGGAGGAGGATGACTTCCAGCTGTGCTCAGGGTGGAAAAGACATATTGCCCTGTTGAGTTCAGAATGCTAGCACATGGCTCATACCTTTTTGGAGCAAAGGCTCTGAGACTGTATCTGCTGATCTTCATGGTGCAACCATGCAAGAAACAAATCATTTAACTCTCTGTGGGTCAGATAAGGGGCCAGTCACAGTTAAGAATGTTAAACTACACCTGCACACCCTGACCAGAGAATTAGCACTGTAATATAACCTCAATATTCTAATTGAATGGAGCTAGTTAAGATCAAGAAATCGCTTTCTAATAAAACTACACAACATATGAGCTGTGTTTCAAAACCTTGCTGACTCGCTATATACAGCCTATACCTGGGAAGTAGTGTACATGAAGAGCAACTTGTATTATCCTCATTTGTGACAACTTAAAACACTTCATGAAAAGCATTGCTACACATGTGAAAAAGCAAATAGAAATATTGTGAAACACTACACTGCATACTACTTATATGGAATAACGCCCTGATAATACTTTTTAATTATGAATAAAAATGTGCTATGAAAATATTTCATTGTCTCTGAAAATTGGAGAAATACTTCATGATGGGCAAATGTCCTTAGAATCCATAAAAAAACTGTAATGCAATTATATTGCCAGTATCATCAAAAGATTATCACATATAAATAAATAAGATGTCCAAAGTACACAGCTCCCATCAGTTAAAGCGTTAGTTCACTTTCAATTGAAAATTACCCCAAGCTTTACTGAAACTCAAGCCATCCTAGGTGTATATGACTTTCGTCTTTCTGAGGAACACAAATGGAGAAATATTAATAAATATCCTGACGCACATAATGGCAGTGAACGGGGGTCACGAGTATGAACTGAAGAAAGTGTTTCCATCTACATCCATCCATCATAAACGAGTTCTCCACATGGCTCCGGGTGTTAATAAAAGCCTTCTGAAGTGAAGCGATGCATTTGTGTAAAACAAAAATATCCATATTTAACAAGATATGAAGTAAAATATCTAGCTTCCACCAGACCGTCTTCCGTATTCAAGTTTCAAAGAAACTGTAAACTGGAGTCACGTCAGTTACACTTTTTCCATAAATTGAATATCTCTGATTGTGTTCATCAAAAAGTAGAAAGTCATATACTCCTAGGATGGCTTGAGGGTGAGTAAAGCTTGGGCTAATTTTCATTTGAAAGTGAAATAATCCTTTAAAAACAGTGTTTTGCACATTTCACCAACTGCATCAGGGGCATAAATGTTCAGTAAATCGATATCAGCTTCAATACTTCCACTCGTTAGACTTAGCCCCATCATAAAAAATTCTATCCTTTCTTTTCCCTTCCTATTCTAGCTTATGCTACTCTGAGCGATGTCTGAAACTTGTATTGTGAGCACTTCCTGTGTCTGTTTGCCTCTTCATGAAGAATTGCTTGTTTGTTTTCATTACTTGTAAGTCGCTTTCGATACAAGCGTCTGCCAAATGAATAAATGTAAAGGTAAATGTAGATATCTAAGATGTGCATTTGTAGGTCAAAAATAATTCCATTGGTTTTGATGGTACCTCCGCTAAATGCTCTGTTTTACAGGTTAGTTGCATAATGTGTAACAGCAAGGCACACTTGCCATAATTGCTTTGCAGGTATTGTTGCAGTGTGACTCAATTGAGTAGAAGAAGCCCTCATTATAGGGTATTTGATCTCAGCTTTGTTCTCTCAACATGAAGAGTTTAAAACCTCCTTCTCTCTCTGCACCATACTATACAGTACTTCTAGTGTTTCCAGTAGGTTCTATATTTATTTCAAACAGTAAGAACTCATTCAGTTTTCAGTTCATTTATATGAGTATGTGTGACAATGTGTATGTGTATGTGTAAAACGCACAATTGAGAAAATGGACCTTTTTTAATTCATGAGGGAATGACAGGAAGAGAAATTCACTGAACTGCTATCTATCTATCTATCTATCTATCTATCTATCTATCTATCTATCTATCTATCTATCTATCTATCTATCTATCTGTCTGTCTGTCTGTCTGTCTGTCTAATACTCTACACTGTAAAAAATGATTTTAACGGTAAAAGACTGTAAAAATGCTATGGTGAAAAACAGTTAATCGCTTTACAGAAAGTTTCCACACTATATATGGTGAATAACTGTAATAGATTTAACGGTACATTTAATGTAATTTTACGGTAAAATACCGTTAAATTTACAGTTTTTGGAAGTCATTTTACAATTTACTGTGAAAAACCATAAACTGAGATTCCCACAATTACCTTTGTGACACTTCACATTTGATGTATTTTCGTTGAAATAACTTGTTCTAGTTTCTTCTTATAGTTTTTTTCTAATCAGTTAAATACATTAGGGTTTTATGTTATATCTAATGTTGTTAAATTAATGTTTATTGTATTTTTTAAAATTTCATGTGTGTTACCCTGATGGTGTTTAGTGTTTGTGTGAATGGCACTTCTATATTAGCATTGTCCTTCTCAGCTTTTGGAAAAGCTGCTTGTGATGAGCTTTGATTCATCATGTGACTCATCACCAAGGTGTAACTTTGGTTTGAGGAGTGGGGGGTGGGGCACAAATTGGGGGAAAATGTTTTCAATTTGAATCTCATTTCCTGCATTTACATACATTTAGGGGCTATGGTGATACAAAATCCGGGAAATAATTAAGTTGATTATAATGATAAATTCTGCCAAAAAGAATAGTAGGCAGGAAAAAGATGTCTTACTTTCTTTATTGTTTGATAGGGGCCATTCATGTTTGGCAGATGCTATAAACATTAAGTGAAAATGGCATATTTTCTTAGCAATAGATGCTATTTACACTAAATTAGCATTATATTAGTTAATGAAATACGTTTTTTAATGTAAATTTAAGTTCAATCTGTAAAATCTAAATTGTTCCTACTATATTTTTATGGTTAAGTTCTGGCAACCACAGCTGTTACCAGCTCTTACCATAAAAATTACAGTGATTTTTTTACAGTGTAATATCTATCTTATGTATTTTATCTATCTTTGACTTTGTTAAAAAAAGAAGGTTTTTTAAGTTAAATATTACAGTTATAATATTTGAATATCTTTCAAATTTCAATCATTTCAATCATACTTCAAAGTCCAATTATGCTTTCTATTGCCTACGTCAGTTCAGGAATTGAACTGAAATTCAAAAGGCATTCTCAGTTCAATTTTGAATGTGGAGAGTAGCCAACAAAATAACGCCTTAATAAAAATTTAAAAAATATGTGAGGGTTAGGTTTTAGGACCTAACATTTAAAACGTCAATGGAAAATTTGTGATAGAAAAACAGACCTGTCTGTTTGATTAGACCACAAACTCTCTGCATAAGCACTTCATCACTAATATTTGTCAGTGCTTGAAGTGTTTAAATACTTGCAGTGGCAGTACCAGGGGCATTGCCAGAGGCTCAGAACTAGTTGGACAATGCCTCTCTATTGTGGGAAAGACAGACATTCATTCAGGTCAGGTTTCAATGAAGTCAGCAGGCAAATTAAAACTCATTCTGCTATTGACATGAATAATCAAATATTGCCAGGCGAAGGTATTCAGAACCTGAAAAAAGCCAGTTTGATATTAAAGTGGGAAATCTCATGATCAGCTACTAAACAAAAAATCTCTTCTATTGTCAACACCACTCATAGGCTGAATATGGTTATGTTTTTGTAGGATCCAGCTGTCTCATAACATCATGCGCTTGAGGCATTGTGCAAAATGCACAGACAAGTATGACTACATCCCTAAAGTTAAATAACTGTCAGTGATAGAATCCTCAGAAGTTGTGTCTACAGAGATAGTGACAGAGCTCGTATCATCAAGAGTCTGGAATACTTTCAAAACTAGAAGGAGATCAAGAAGAATAATGAAAAAGAAGAAAGAGCAGCTTTGAAAAGAGACGAGAGAGAAACTGAGTCATAATATGACCTGGATCAAAATGATTGACTGCGAAGGAGGGACTGTTGACGTACCGTATCGAGATATCACATCAGGGCAGATTAAAGACTTGGGAGACTCTAATATCAGAAGGATGGGGTTTTAATATAGACATTTCCTGATAGAACAGAGTCCTAAACACGTTTGGCATTAATCAGCAGGCGGTTAGGGAATGGGTTACGTGGAACATTATTGGATTAATTGGAATGCTTGGTCCACGGAAGTGTGTGGATTCTCCGCCAGTTGTTTTCTGTTTTTTCCCGATTAGGTGACACCTTGGCTGAGGCGCTCATGCTCCAGAATAAAAATGACTCCTCTAGGGGTCCGTTGCTCTCCCTCAGTCTTTGCCGCGAGCATCACAGAGCAGGTGTGGAATTTTAATGAAGGTGTTTGAGGAATAAACGGAGAGGCTTTTAGTCATCTACACAACTTCAAATAATCAGCCCCTTTGTATAACAGCATCCAACGGTTTTTTTTCTGCCTTGAATGAAGTCCTCAATGATTGCTTGAGAGTCATGTTAAAAACACAGGTTCACAAAATCCCCCCCAAAATAAGCACCTGTCATTGTCTGGAGGATGAGCAATAATAAAAAAAACAGTATGGTGCTGTTTATGAGGTATATTAGAATATGTGTGCCATTCTTTCCTGACGTTTTTGCGGCACAGTAGGATTTAAAAAGCATTGAAAGAGTCAATAATGGCAATGACTCTAGTCTGAGGGGAGTCGCTGACATTTTTCATGGGCTGTGAGCCGTGAAGGGAGCGGTGGTACTGTTCATACACTTACATATAGAGGAGCCGACCCCAAACTACGCTGCCATGCCGTGCCCCCCTATAATAAATGCTTATTTCATAAGGGATTATTTAACCTTGACATTTCTCCCTGGCACAAGCAGCGAATCTTTGCTCTATTAGACGGATGCCCAGAGAAGCTATGACACGGAGCAGAAAAGGAGTGTCAAGGAGCCATCCTCCTCTGGCTTCAAAAAGTAATTTGATTATCAGCCTAACAGTGCGAGTTTAAATAGGAGATGAGAGAGCTGCAGGGACCTCTGGCTATGAATCATGATACTGTTATGAATGTATGCATGCATTATGAACTTAAAATATGAAGACTGTATTTGAATTAGATATTCAGTGTTATATAATAATTAGTTCAGTTCATTACCTTCACAGCGACATAACAGATCTTGCATGACACTGCTTAACCATCTAAACTAATTTGTGCTTGCATGTTTTGACAAATTATTTCAATTTCTTAAGTAGTATTATTATCAGTAAGGCAGGATGGGCTTGAAAAGATCCAATCCTGCTCCTGTAGAGTTCAGCTCCAACCCCAATTGACCCTTCGCAAAGATCTGCCCCCTTTTGTCAACCATCTCTTCATACTAGTTCATTTATAGCATCAAATAAACATGAATGGACATCAGAAGGAATGTTGTTTCAAGCACGGAAAGAAGTGAGTACACACAATTTTTCAATTTCACCAAGGTTAATCTACTAACTCCCCTGACTGGTTTGTCAGACAAAATGGCAGATTCGGGGTTCTGATTAGTTTGATCGCCTGTCAATCAAACTGCCGGTGAGGGGTCAATTGAATTCGCCTGAACCAGCTAATCCAGGTCTTACTTGGCATACACGAAACTTCCAGAGAGGTAAGTTTATGCAAGTACGAGCCAAAATCTGCAGGACAGTGGTGCTCCAGGACTGAGTTTGGACACCCCTGCTCTATTTAATACCACTAAATTAAACCAAAAAGATCAAGTTCACGCAAAAATCATAATTTACTCATCTGTAATGTGCAGGCAGAGTAAGAAATCCAAGAGAGATGGATCTATATGCAGGTTTCTTTAATGATATAAATAAAGGTAACAACCAAGAAACACAAGAAAACATGGAGACGGAACTGAAAACAACTACACATGACATCTATGGAGGGACAAAAACTGACAAGGAAACACTGGGGTATAAATACACAGAGTAGCTAACAAGACACACCTGGGAACAAAGAGATAACTATAACAAACTACAAACATGAAACTAGAAACAGACAAACAACAAAAGTCCTGACAAGACATGGAGAACATATAACATCATTCTCAAGATATTTTAATGAAACCTAAGCAAAGTTCAAGCAACCAAAACTTTGACTCACCAAAATATAAAGACATTGCTAAAGTAATTTATATGAATTGAATTCTTCCAAATGCATTCTTCATATAAATTTGTTTTCGCATTGCTTGGGGTGCAATGAGGTTTGAGTGTATCAAGCAAATACGGTTTAATTTTTGGGTGAAAATTATAGGGTACAAAAATTTTATTTTTATTACGCCCATAATGTATGATTGCAGAAAAAAAAGTATATGTTTGTATTGAACATTTATGGCGCAACATATTTTTGAGTGAAAATAAAGTGTTTTTTGTTTAAAAATCTTAAATATATGAGGTGGCGAGCGGGGCCCTTTACCCCACACACGATGTAAAAGGCTCATCAGGATGGGGCAAAAGGCATACAGTATTGATGCAAATACTTTAGCTAAAAATGTTTTTAATGTCTAATTTTTTATATTTTTGCTTAATCTGTTTATTAAACTTTAACAATAACAACAGGATAAAGGTAAAAGAAAATAGTGAAAAATATTATTACCAGTCCACCCCTAACCCCAAAGAAAGAAAGTAAGAAAGAAAGAAAAAAGAAAGAAAAAAGATTTATAATTATAGAAAAACATAATTATAGAGTGCATGTTAAACTTTTACCAATATTATAATATCTACATGGACAGGTGTTTAGACATTCATACACACAAAATGATACATGTCTCAACAGATTTGAGCCACCCTCATGATAACATCTTAGGGCCCTATCATAGACCTGACACAATGCGATGCCAGGCACGACGCAAGTGTTTTTTGCTAGTTTCAGCCTGGCCCAGTTACCATTTTCATGTCCAGCGCCACATTGTTTAAATAGCAAATGCACTCGCGGCCATCTGTTCGCCCATGGGTGTGCTGATCTGAAAATGAGGTGTGTTCAGGCGCATTGTCGGCGTGTTGCTATTTTGAGGCAACTGAAAACGACTGTGCCATTGACCAACAAAAATAAGGTCTAAAGTCTTTTTTGTTGTTGTTGTTGTTGTTATTTAAAGGGCACGTTAGTAATATCAGCCTATAGGCAACTGCACAACAGGGATGCACACAAACATGCCATTTATTAAAAATAAAAGCATTCAGTCTTTGTGCCATGTAAATAGTGAATCCGCCATGGTGCAAGCGCATCTGGCTTTTTAAGGGAAAGGATGATGAGACTCTTATTGGTTTATTGCACGTTACGCCCCAAAACACATCCATGACTCATTAAGAGACAAGGTACAGCTCTTTTGGACCATGCGCCTGGTGCACCGATAATTTTTCCCGTCGATAAACTAGCAAAAGAGGATTCGGAAACGCCCTGAGTGCACCTGTGCCATGTGCTTCAGACCATGCACTTAGATTGTTAAAATAGGGCCCTTTATAGATTGACAGAATGTAGAAGTAGTACTAGAATATTCAGAAAAAAAAAGATAATGAATGGGTCCCAGGTCTCTGAACATACAGTGGGGAGAACAAGTATTTGATACACTGCCGATTTTGCAGGTTTGCACTTACAAAGCATGTAGAAGTCTGTAATTTTTATCATAGGTATTCTTCAACTGTGAATGACGGAATCTAAAACAAAAATCCAGAAAATCACATTGTATGATTTTTAAGTAATTAATTTGCATTTTATTGCATGACATAAATATTTGATACATCAGAAAAGCAGAACTTAATATTTGGTACAGAAACCTTGTTTGCAATTACAGAGATCATATGTTTCCTGTAGTTCTTGACCAGGTTTGCACACACTGCAGCAGGGATTTTGGCCCACTCCTCCATACAGACGTTCTCCAGATCCTTCAGGTTTCGGGGCTGTCGCTGGGAAATACGGATTTTGGCTAGGCCACTCCAGGACCTTGAGACGCTTCTTACGGAGAAGCATTCTTCAATGCTCTTACTGAGGGAAGGATTTTGTTGGCCAAGATCTCGCGATACATGGCCCCATCCATCCTCCCCTCAATATGGTGCAGTCATCCTGTCGCCTTTGCAGAAAAGCATCCCCAAAGAATGTTTCCACCTCCATGCTTCACGGTTGGGATGGTGTTCTTGTGGTTGTACTCATCCTTCTTCTTCCTCCAAACACGGCAAGTGGAGTTTAGACCAAAAAGCTCTATTTTTATCTAATCAGACCACATGACCTTCTCCCATTCCTACTCTGCAAATGGTCATTGGCAAACTTCAGCCGGGTATGGACATGTGCTAGCTTGAGCAGGGGGACCTTGCGTGCGCTGCAGGATTTTAATCCATGACGGCGTAGTGTGTTCCTAATGGTTTTCTTTGAGACTGTGGTCCCAGCTCTCTTCAGGTCATTGACCAGGTCCTGCCGTGTAGTTTTGGGCTGATGCCTCACCCTCCCTCATGATCACTGATGCCCCACGAGGTGAGATCTTGCATGGTTCCCAAGATCAAGGGAGATTGACCGTCATCTTGAACTTCTTCCATTTTCTAATAATTGTGCCAACAGTTGTTGCCTTCTCACCAAGCTGCTTGCCTATTGTCCTGTAGCCCATCCCAGCCTTGTGCAGGTCTACAATTTTATCCCTGATGTCCTTACACAGCTCTCTGGTCTTGGCCATTGTGGAGAGGTTGGAGTCTGTTTGATTGAGTGTGTGGACAGGTGTCTTTTATACAGGTAACGAGTTCAAACAGGTGCAGTTAATACAGGTAATGAGTGGAGAACAGGAGGGCTTCTTAAAGAAAAACTAACAGGTCTGTGAGAGCCGGAATTCTTACTGGTTGGTAGATGATCAAATTCTTATGTCATGCAATAAAATGCAAATTAATTATTTAAAAATCATACAATGTGATTTTTGTTTTAGATTCCGTCACTCACAGTTGAAGAGTACCTATGATAAAAAATTATAGACTTTTACATGCTTTGTAAGTATGGAGGACCAGGAGTGCCACATAAAAATAAAACAAAGAATCAATTAATTAATTTAATAATTCAAATATAAAAATGTTTATAAATAGATCACTTTTTATATGGGCAAATTAATAGACTTATTTAAAGTTGTTTATTTAATTCCTGTTTTTAAATGTTTAGCACTCGATTGACAAATGGATAAAGAAAAGCATTTGGCAAACCGAAAAAGAACAGCAATTGGTAAATAGAGAGAGAAAAGCATTTGCCAAATTCTTTTTAAAAAAGCAATTTAAATGCGCATTTAAAATGATTTACTAATATAGTTTTTATTGTTTTATTAATCTACGTTTTAAAAAATGAATTAAATAACCAGTTTCAAATTCGTCTATTTATTTATACATTCGAAAAACATTTTTTTAAATTTATTGTTTTATTGTTTTATTAAACTACATTTAAAAACAGGAATTAAATAAACAACTTTAAATATGTCTATTAATTTGCCCATATAAAAAGTGATTTATTTATATACATTTTTATATTTGAATTATTAAATTAATTAATTGATTCTTCATTTTATTTTTATGTGGCACTCCTGGTCCTCCATATAAGTGGGCAAACCTGCAAAATCGGCAGTGTATCAAATACTTGTTCTCCCCACTGTATACCAGTGTTACCTTTAACCCTATACTTTTTCCAAATGAATGAAGTTCATTACATCTCGTAGCCAGTCGTCAAAATATGAAGGGACATTTTGTTTCCGTAGCAGGAGAATGCGGTGTCTAGCTAGTAATGTTAGGAAAGAAAAAGTGTTTGCAGTATATCTGGGTAGGCCAGTGGCATTTGGGGAGAGTCCAAAAAGTGCAACCAGAGGACAAGGCACAAACTGTATCTTTGTCTCTGAGGAGAAGCAATTAAAAATTGATAGCCAGAAATAAGTTAGGCCTAATAGACGGGCATAACCAAAACGTGTATTAAATCAGCCAGGGCCTGATGGCAATGATCACAAAGGGGATCAATACCCTGTCTGATTTTTGCCAGCCTCACTTTTGTCCAATAAACACGACGAATGCATTTTAATTGAATGAGGCTGTGTCGTTCACAGATAGAAGTATGGACACGGAACAAGATCTGTTTCAAAGTCTTCAAACATAGGCCAAAGATCTGATTCCCACTGCTGTTTAATAAAGGAGAGAGAGAAGGTGGTGACGGAAGAGATCAGTATGTATAAAGTGGGCAAAGCATCAATTTTGTCGAGGGTTATTTAAAGAATATGATCTATCTGGGATTTTGTTGGGCGATTCGGAAAGTCAGGCAATTAATTTTTAATAAAGTTTCGGAGTTGCAAATATCTAAAAAAAAAAATTAAAATTAAAAGTACATTAGAAAGGGGAATTGCGATTGATAGGTGAAACCACCAGCAAACGGCCGAAATAGTTTTGAAATCGGGACCAGATTCGTAACAATTTCCGGGTGATAAGATTACCATAAGGAGCATGAGATGTCCATAATAGAGCCTCACAGTAGTGCGACAGGGTAGACAAGGGAGCAGGAACTCTCTTCAATACTAATTCAAGCGGGTACCCAATCACCAGAGACCAAAATGACTCTGAAACCAGAATAATGTAGTGTGTATATGCTTGGGTTGCCTAAAAAATTAGGAAGGGCAAGCCCACCCTCAAGCTTTGGTTTGTGAAGTATTTGCCTGCAAATTCTGGCTGGCCCTTTGTTCCAAATAAAAGATAAAATGTGTTGATTTAGAGTCTTAAAAAGGTTTTGGGTATGAAAATTGGGACACATTGAAATAAATACAAAAATCAAGAGCCGTATTTCCACCAAAATTACATGGAACAATTTGTCTCAGGAATTGTTTCCCAGGAACTTTTTTCCCTCAGATCTGTTGCTTTCTGCGTTTCCATAGCGGTCTAAAGTATCATGAAGATTAGTCTGGTGACGTAGGACTGCACGGGGCTTTCCAGTTCGCGCTGGATTTCGGCCTCTGCATATATGCTTAATAAAGCCTGAAGCTCGTCATCATTACATCCGTCAAAGTTTTTAATGTTGATTCGAATAGCAAACAACTCTTTTACCGCATGAACTTAACCAATCAGCATGTTCAGCGCCCAAGTCCCACCCCAAAAAGTTGCTGAACTTTGAAAAAGTACTAACTCACAAGCAGGGATTTTTTGAGGGGAGAATTTTTATCCGGAACTTTATTTCGACCCTGGTTCCTGCAGTCGAAACACACTGAGTACCACCCCAAAGTCCCTTGTTCCAGGGGAAACAACCTAAGTACACATTCATCTTCACTGAACAATCACTTTAGCAAAGTCTGTACTATTTTCTGATTATTTTGATAAATAAAAGAATTCATTTTGTTTGATAAATACTGTTAATATAAAAATATATTTTAAAAATACAGATTTTTTTTTAAAAAAAGGTCAAGATTCTGAAAGCATTGAAGGAGATCCTATAATAATCAAAACCAGATTTACAGTAGTAGCAATAAATTATATTTTATTATATGATATGATTAGTATCATATTTTTTAAATATAGTTACATAATAAATATTTTCTCTAAGGTGGACATGCAACTTAATACATGATATTTACCATCTGAATCTTAGCATGTCATGTCAACAAATGTAAAAGTCAGCCAGCTGTTTATTATCTTGTTAATAATTGTGCCTTTCGCCCCAACAGCAGATGCACTTTTTACTCCAAATACCATACTTTTACATATTATTCCTTTATTGTAAAACTGCCGTTTTAATTGACCCTTCGCAAACAGTTTGATTGACAGGTGATCTGACCTATCATAGCCCCAAATCTGCCTTTTTTTTCTGACAAAGCAGTCAGGGGAGTTAGTAGATTAACCTTGGTGAACTTTAACTTCAAATATTGTGTGTACTTCCGAGCTTGAAATACCATTCCGTCTGATGTCCATTCATGTTTATGTGATGCTATAAATGAACTAGTATGAAGAGTTGGTTGGTTCACGACCCGATTGAAGGAGCTACAGCGACCTGTCACGACACATTAAAGAGCCACTATACGGTATTTATTGTTTAAACTTCTTTAAAACAATTATGATAAATTAAATATGAAACTGTTTCCTATGTCTGTCGACACGTTGTCAGTGTCCTCTTTGCTCCGTAATGTGTTTTTCACTGCGTCAGAACATGATGTGTGGCGTGAGAGCGCGTGGCTTGTCGGACAAAGCAACAGTAACTAAAGGGGGCGGGTCTATGCGAAGGGTCAATTACCTTGAACAAAACTGAAAATCAGTAAGACCTTTGTCTCAAAATATATTCAGTCGTTTTAGCGATTCTCATTTGCTACTTAAATCTACAATATCTTAAAAAATATAGAATATTAGTACAAATTAGTACAGAATGAACTTTGTCACGCGCATTTTGAAAAGCGGATGTTTTGGAAGGTACTACGGAAAGTTTTTGTGCTAATGGTATTAGACATGATTGGAATCAAACCTAAACATGTCAAATTGAGAGTTCCTTTTCCCCAAACATGACAAAGACATTGGGTGCGACCTGAGTATAAAAGGGAGTCTGAAGTACATGCCTCTAGTACACTAAACAGACTGCTAGCCATGGAGAGACATCTGTGGGTGAACCTGGAGAGGAACTTTCTACTCGATGCTCTGGTTCCACCTTAGTAACTTTTTGGCACATCTGTCAAGGCAGCGGTCGATGTGTGTGTCACCTCCCACCCACCCCCCTCTCTTTCAATCTCTGGAACCTGAGAGGAAGTGGTATTTTTTGCCCTAGATTGCAAAAACTTTCTAGTTGTAGGCACCTTCAGGGGTGTAGGAGTCTAGAGAGCCCAAATCCTTCAGTTTGACTGTAGAGTGGAACCCTCTCCCTAAGTCAGGTCTTAAAGTCCCCCTGTTGTCAATAATCTTTGATCACCAAAATTATATTTAAACATTTAAACTAATTTCGTCATGCCTTAAAATAGCTTGAATGTAACTCTACACATCTATGAATATGCTAATTAGCCCCGCCTCCACTCACTGTCACGAGCTCAGAGATCCACTCGCTCAACTTACTGAGGTAAAAGCTGCACAATGGTATCGCTTTTTTACAACGTCAGACACATGACAGAACGCTTTGAACAACTCAGAACGTCAGTGGAGTCTGTGGAGAAAGGCATATAGTTTGTCATAACATCGTAATATATCATACACCCACTATATTGCTAAATCGACCCGATTTTTCATATCAACAGAATAATATAATGGGACAAACTGGCTTGTGTTGAGACTCCCTGCTTCAAAGCGGTCATATTTAATGATAGGCTAAAGCCTGCTGGCACATTGATTTGATTGGTTAAAAAGTAGTTTGTGACGTCCAAAACACCAGCGATTTTCAAACCATGTTTTTGAAACTGTCTTTAGACCACTGTAGTTTTAAAGATAATATACTCAGCAATGGTGTTGACTTATGAATTTGCACAATTAAAAACTTGATTTTCACCACAGTGGGACTTTAAAGTAGAGTGCTCCAGTCTGGTGGCACAGGATGAACCTTGGTAGCAGAATGTTTCCTTATGAGAGTGTGTTGACAAAGAAGTTCATAAAAACATAAAGTTACTACATTTTCAGCAGTACAAACTTCTGTAACTTGGTTTTGCTTTCATCTCAAAGAGAATATATAAAGCAATAACCACAGGCAGGATGCCAGTGGTACAGTGATACACAGAACACAGTGCTGAAGGATACTGCATGAATACTGAAATGTGAAATGTGCTGATATCTTGATATTTTGTGCATGTGGCTTATTTTGAAATCAGCCAGAATAACAGGATGACCATCTAAAGAAGTTATTCTCCGGGTTGCTTACCGAGTATATTGGTAGATCCCAGAGAATTTTAAGACATGTGGGATGTAGACTGTGTGCCACACTCTATATACTTTGGTGCTCAAAGAAATGAGAAAAGCAAAGTAAAAACTCATTTTATTGACCTGGGGAAGGCAATATATGAGCTACATGCCATGAAATGTTAGTAAATCAGCAAAAACAGTAGGTTTTCAGCAGGCACTCAGCCTTTATTTTATTCATTACTGAAAAACAAAATACAGAAATGCACTTCCTCTAAGCATGTTCAGTACTGTCAGTTACACTTAAATGTGTGTTGAGTAGCTGTAAATTTAGTTTAAAATAAACATTTTGCTAGCTTCCCTCTTAAAACTAGTCTTTTAAAGCTGTGCCAAACAACCCCACAACATGTGCCAACCATCTTGGTGCTGGGGTTGGTTGGCACAACTGCACAGCATGGATTTACTCATTAATTAACAAAATTTAAGAAATATGTTGTGTCATTCAATATGTCTGTGCTTTTACCCAAAAAAATAAGCTTTGATTTGGACCTAATTAGGTTATCCTACTGTTTGTTTCACTGGAGATATTCAACAAAGAATAATAATTGTGCCAACCAACCCCTATGCAAAATATCAAATAGGTAGGAAATATTTACAAACCTACCATTCTAACTGAGTATAACACCACTGGATGCTTTTATGAAAGAATATATGCATGCATGTATGTATTTTCTTGGTCGAGGACTGTGAAAGGAAGTCTTTTGATTCATGGTAACTGTGGGTATGGAATTTCACACTTCACATCCTTCTGAAAATCTTGTTGTTCTTCTTCCTTCTCAACTTTTTTTTTTTCACTGAGCAAGCAACACCACAACATATGTCATGCTCTGGAGCGGATACATCAGAGCATAAAGAACACGTGTAAACAAGCTACTTGGCACAGGGTATATTTTTATGCCTGAAAATATTAAATGAGTATGATGAAACTGGTTGGCATTGATGAATGAGATGTGTGCCTTGGGTGCACACACCATGTCATAATTTAACCACTTCACGGGACTGTTTGTCATGCAAGCGAAGCAGTAGTCAATTTCAATCTTACATATTTCTTTTGTCTTTTCTTTCACTGACAAAAGCTTGATTGTTTATAAGTGCAATACAGTAAATAACAGAAGCTTGCCACTACGTGAAAGTGATAGTTCATTCAAATATACACTCACCTAAAGGATTATTAGGAACACCTGTTCAATGTCTCATTAATGCAATTATCTAATCAACCAATCACATGGCAGTTGCTTCAATGCATTTAGGGGTGTGGGCCTGGCCAAGACAATCTCCTGAACTCCAAACTGAATGTTAGAATGGGAAAGAAAGGTGATTTAAGCAATTTTGAGTGTGGCATGGTTGTTGGTGCCAGATGGGCCTGTCTGAGTATTTCACAATTTGCTCAGTTACTGGGATTTTCACGCACAACCATTTCTAGTCTTTACAAAGAATGGTGTGAAAAGGGAAAAACATCCATTATGCGGCAGTCCTGTGGGCGAAAATGCCTTGTTGATGCTAGAGGTCAGAGGAGAATGGGCCGACTGATTCAAGCTGATAGAAGAGCAACTTTGACTGAAATAACCACTCGTTACAACCGAGGTATGCAGCAAAGCATTTGTGAAGCCACAACACGCACAACCTTGAGGCGGATGGGCTACAACAGCAGAAGACCCCACCGGGTACCACTCATCTCCACTACAAATAGGAAAAAGAGGCTACAATTTGCACGAGCTCACCAAAATTGGACAGTTGAAGACTGGAAAAATGTTGCCTGGTCTGATGAGTCTCGATTTCTGTTGAGACATTCAGATGGTAGAGTCAGAATTTGGCGTAAACAGAATGAGAACATGGATCCATCATGCCTTGTTACCACTGTGCAGGCTTGTGGTGGTGGTGGTGTAACGGTGTGGGGATGTTCATGTTCATTCCCTTCATGACCACCATGTACCCATCCTCTGATGGCTACTTCCAGCAGGATAATGCACCATGTCACAAAGCTTGAATCATTTCAAATTGGTTTCTTGAACATGACAATGAGTTCACTGTACTGAAATGGCTCCCACAGTCACCAGATCTCAACCCAATAGAGTATCTTTGGGATGTGGTGGAATGGGAGCTTCGTGCCCTGGATGTGCATCCCACAAATCTCCATCAACTGCAAGATGCTATCTTATCAATATGGGCCAACATTTCTAAAGAATGCTTTCAGCACTTTGTTGAATCAATGCCATGTAGAATTAAGGCAGTTCTGAAGGCGAAAGGAGGTCAAACACAGTATTAGTATGGTGTTCCTAACAATCCTTTAGGTGAGTGTGTAGTACATGTATGTACATTTTTATAATGACTTTAACAAAATGTTTCCCAAGAGTCATAGAAATATTTCAGCTTAAACACTCACAACACTAAAAACTGTTGACATGTTTACCTACATTTCACCACATATAACATCAACAATAAAGTTGTAAAACTGATCCTGGATCAGAAACAATTACAGAACTCACTCTTACATATCATTTTAAAAATATTCTTTCAAACTTAATAAAAAAAAAACACATACTGAGCTGTAATTATTCAACAGAATCCACAAGGTTAAAGACTAACGATAGTTAATGATAGTAAATATGCTAATACACAATTAATGGGTGTGATTTATAAGACATGTAATTAAGTTACTGCTTGGGATTTACATTTTTCAAATATAAATAAACTATATTGTTTTGTTTTTTTCTTACATTTTAGACTTGTTCCCCAGTGAAGGCTAATATGACCTTATAAGAGATTATGACTAAAATAATTCCGGTTGACTAACTTTGCAAATTGGTCATGTCACAAACCACTTTGCGAGCTGCGGATTCAGCAGCGTGTGGGGTGTGGAGTGGCATATAGCTACTCAGTCCAATTATGGATTGCTGTCACCACTTCCAGCTCCAAAAGCGACCACATAAGCTTTGCAGCGATATACACACAGTTTGAACTTGACAGAGTGGATGGATGGCTGAAGGAACCCTGTTTCCCTTGCTACTTTCTAAATGTCCATATTTATTTCTATCCTATTTAATAAGATGCCGACATATTTTGAAAGGAAGAAAAATGGGTCCTGGCTGTAGTATCTACTCAATGGCATGTGTGGCTTTCAGCATTTCAAATGAGTTGGAGAAAGTCATTTGAAATCTCTGATGCTCGCTCTAATGCCGGCAGCCCTATAGTGCAGGATTCTTACAAATCCCATCTCTTGATCCCTGCCTAAATGGTGTGTTGTCATAGACTACACGGGTCATTTTCCAGGCCACTTCCTGTGTGATGCCTTCAGCTGCCTCCTCAAAAAGACTTTTTGTACAGTGGAATAAAATAAATGATTTACATGACAAAATACAGATAAAAAGGCAAGCTACAGGGTCACATCTACATTAAATGTGTTTTCTGGGTTCAGTTCAATTTACTTTCAATCTACAGTACTTGCAGCATAATGTTGATTACTATAAAAATAATTTCAGCATGTTCATTATTTAAATAAATACAAATAAAATAATAAAGGTAAGTACAGTAAGGTAAATGTGAAGAATATAATGTTATAAAAGTCATTTTAAAGGTCGTTTTAGGTTTTTTTAGGCATACGTCTTATGGCTTTACCATTGAAACAGTGAGTATTTTAACATTTATGATTTGATCCTATTAATTTCCACTGTAAGAGCCTCACCATAACCCAGATCTTTGGTTTTTTGTTGTTGTTGTTGTTGTTGTTTTGTGTGTGTGTGTGTTTCAAAGAAGGGGAAGGATTAATTTATCTTTGTGTTAATCGGCATTATGCTTTACAATAAGGTTTAATTTGATGATATCAATTAATGCCTTGGCTTATATATCATAAACTAACATTTTTTAAAGAATGTATTAATGTAGTTTTAAGTTAATTTATAAATATTGAACAATTGTTCATGGTTAATTCATGTTTGTTCATAATGAATTAACTATGGTTAATTTATACATTAAATTTAATAGAAATGTGTGTATATATGTGTGTGTGTGTGTGTGTAAAATATATAACTTTGCTCATATTTCATTGCTCAAGTATTGCTCATTTTTACTTCATAAAACCAAATCTATTAATCTTAACTAATCTTAACAAATTGAGCCTTATTGTAAAGTGTTAGAGTGACTGGTCAACATAACAGTATTTCAGCACTGTTCTATATCTTTTTACTTTAAAAAGAAGAATATTACTAAAATTGTGTCAACTGTAACCAAGCTGCTTATATGTTCTCCAATTTCCTGTTGATGTAGGGCCATGCTTTTGCTGCACTTGAGTGGCTTTGAAATTGAACCATGAAGTGTAAAATTGCTTTGGGTACGAAGCAAAACTGCATAGCGTTTGCGTGTGGCCTAATGTATTATTGAGACGTGAAAACGTGGAACCGCATGCTTTGAAACGAATACGCGCAGAGTGTGTTGTTTACAAAGCTTTGTCAATTTGTTCAGCTTGATGGCAACAGTCAGCATGTTTTCAGTCACAACTTGCGGAGCAGCGGTATTAGGCTTGTTTGGAGGAACAGAGGCACCGCAGTCAAAACACAGCCTTTCACTAAGTGAGGATGAATAGTGAAGAAGCACAGCAAGTGATTTTTTTTCTCCCCTTCTTCCTCTGGGGCATGTAAGCTGTGGGAACACAGACAATGTACGAGCATATCCAAAATGGCTCATGCTTATCCTCTTATGACAGCATGAGCATTCCTAAATGTCTGAACAGATGAGTCAGGAAGAATCCTCATGAATCATAGGAAATATTCAATACTCTCTTCATTCTTTTAAAAAGTATTTTTGGGAACAAAAATGTTTTCTAAAGAAAACTTGAATTTACTTGAATATACACTACCGTTCAAAAGTTTGGGGTCAGTAAGATTTTTTTTTGAAGAAATTAACACTTTTATTCATCGAGGATGCATTAATCTCATCTTTAAAAAAAAAAAACGTGTCACTTATCTGCTAAAGATACCCACCTGCATGTCCAAATAATTAAAAAAAAAAAAAAAAGTCATATGTGAACAGCTTTGAACTGATTGACAAATTCAATTTTACAATGGACCACTGTTTTATTTTCAATGATATGGAAATAATCAATACATTGAATTCATGTGCAACTTTTTCTAAAGTCTGTTCACTTATTTACGCATCTGCCATAATATGATGACTTAAATTTGTATTGTTTGGGGGCTTTTATCAGCAAATACATGTGACTAATGTGTACTAACGGTCAAAAGTTTGAAATGAGATTTTATTTTAAAGGT
The DNA here is from genome assembly GCA_038088235.1 of Zacco platypus. Taxonomy (NCBI): domain Eukaryota; kingdom Metazoa; phylum Chordata; class Actinopteri; order Cypriniformes; family Xenocyprididae; genus Zacco; species Zacco platypus. Next base: position 15,383,978 of record CM076068.1, read on the forward strand.
GACCTATTTTTACAAGAAGTAATACAAGTCTTAGGTGTCTCCAGAATGTGTCTGTTAAGTTTCAGCTCAAAATATCCCATGGATTTTTTTTATTATACCATGATTTAACTGCCTATATTTGGGTGGGAGAAGAAATGTGCTGATTTGGTGTGTGTACCTTCAAATGCAAATAAGCTCGTGTTCCCTGCCCCCAAGCTCCAATACACTGAGGCATAAATAATACAGAAGAAGCTCACACAGTAAATATAACTCCCAAAATGGAACATTACAAACTGTTTGTGATGCAGCATATCAGATCATGTATGGCATTTATTTTCGAATGTTTGCTAACATTCAATTCTGAATGAGTTTCATAGCATGCTGCACGGCAAACATGGCTAAAGCTACACACTGTTGGAAAGACTCAATAAGAATGAAGATGCTTTTATGAGTTATACAGACGGCAAGCGTTTCTGCGTTAAGATTAAAATAATGATATGGCTCTGGTCTCCATGAATATAGTAAGAAACAATGATATTTGTGGCCACATTTAACAGTGCATTAGCAACGTGCTAACAAAATACCTTCAGAAAGACAAGTTGTAAACATCACAAAATATATATGAAATTGGATCATGAAAATTGGGTTTGTACTGCTGAAAATGTAGTAACTTGTGTATGTTTTTATGATCTTCTTTGTCAACACACTCTCATAAGGAAACATTCTGCTACCAAGGTTTATCCTGTGCCACCAGACTAGAGCACTCTACTTTAAAAAATGACGCCAAATTTGAGCGTCGAATCTTGGGACATGTGGTCCTTACCTCACAGCTGGTGGAAAAGAATCAGGATGGGACATGGGCAGAAATCATGTTCATGGATGCGATTATTAATGTTACTGTAGTATGAAGCAGAGCAGGACCGAGTGTTGTGGAGCTGAACGAGGCCGCTGGAGCGATTGTTAATGATAGACGAACACAACACACGCCTCGCGAGGAGTGGAACTTTTATTATGCCACAGTCGCCTGCGCCGCTTCTGTTTATCATATTAGATACATTTGAGTGTGTTGAAAATGATGTTTAAGATTACTCTGCTTGTGAGACACATGTTGCACACTGCAGTAAGCTAGATATATATTCAAATATCATATTAAATGCTGGATGGCTTGTGTTGATAAATGGCATGCAATTATTTTTAAAACATATTGTATGATAGAGAAAATTCTGTATTACTGTTACTAAAAATACCTGACAAATTAATGTTTTTCTCTGAGGCATTGTAAAGCATGGTACTCGCAAAAAAATGTTGAGCTATATTAAAATAATTACTTTTTTGTATATATACTATGTGTACTATAAATGTGTCAAAACAGATGTTCCCTTGTCTGTGCTACTACATGCAATACATTAAAGTGTCTTTGGTGTTTCCATGGTTTCTACAAAATAAAAACCGGAAACCAAGGTTGACGTGGATATGACGGCATTTACAGGCGACCGTGGGTGGAAACACACAGATTCACAGGGCTGTACTGTAATATTATAATAAGATCCCCTTCCTACGTCACAAGGGGAGCGAAATCTGAACGGCTCACTTTTTAACATGCTTGCAGAGAAAAACTTACCAAAACAAAGTTACTGGGTTGTCCTTTTTCATGTTTTCTGGTTTGATAGATGCAGTGGGGACCCGATTACAGCACTAATCAGATTTTCATGATATGTCCCCTTTAATGTTTTTAAAATAAATTTCCCATGTACACCAAAGCTTTGATCAAAGGTACAGTAAAAACAGTAATAAATGTATAATATATATATATATATATATATATATATTAAGAAATATATGTTATTATATTTTATTCCATTATTCCTGTGATGAAAGCAGCCATTACTTCAGTTTTACACGATCCCTCAGAAATCATTGTAATATGCTGATTTGGTGCTCATTTATTATCAATTATTATTGATGTGCAATTATTAATAATGGTTCTTATTATCATCAATGCTGAAAACATTTTTGTGGGAACCACGAGACATTTTTTCAGAAATTATATGATAAATAGAAAGTTCAAAAGAACAGCATTTATTTGAAATAGAAATCTTTTGTAACATTGTAAATGTCTTACCTGTCATGTTTGTTGTACTTTTGCTGAACAAAAGTATCAATTTCTTTCTTTTTATTTTGACTTGAATCACCATAATACATCAATTACTAACACAATAAATTAATTCATCAAAAACAACTGAATTAAATTATACAAGCACGTGCAATTAGTTCCTGTCCCAGTTTATATAATGTTAGCCCTGTATGGGTTCATAGGAACTATAGCTGGTCTCCAGGAGAAGGTAAACAGGAGAATTGGCTGATGCCATATCCACTGGATTAGCTGACATGCACAACTGATCCTCTTTTCTGGTGTGGTGCTGTAGGTAACTCATATCCTTGAATATGTCTGATGCTGCAAGGTTTAACCGCAGAGTACAGAGTGCAGGAACCTTGCCATTTGAGACAAACCGCTGTCTTTACCTCTTCTGTCAGGCGCACATGAACAACAGACCACATGAATAACTCTAGCATTAAAGACAGGGATATGCTTCCTTTCACAACCCTTTCCTGGGAATGATCTCTTCCAAGACCACTTTACAAAGTTTTTTTTTGTAATCCACTCTTCCATTAAAGTTTTCTCCTCCCCCTTAAGCCTTGTTACTACATGGCAGGCTTAGACAAAAAGCTTTACAAGAGCGAGCTCTGTTATAAATATAAAGCCGCTTCTCCAGGCCTGATCAACAGCACGAGGCGAGTCATTAATAAGGTAATGAAGCTTTTGAGAGAGACTGGCTGAGGCATTGATTCTGTGGAGGCAGACAGACATGGCATATTCAATTCAATTTTATTACCGCATATGAATATCTTTTCTCTGTAGCCCACACCACATTAAAGATTTCTGATAAAAGAATGTCTCAAAGGCTTTTCGAGTAGTGCCGACCCCAATCCTTTTTCTCTAGCCAAACACACCACAGTCAGGTAAGAGGTTTCCTAGATCCTTGGAAAATCATCAGTGTGAAATGTTTGATAAATAATGTAATGAAAGGGATAGTTCACACAAATATGAAAATGATTCCATAATTAACCCCCCCTCAAGCCATCCTAGGTGTCTATCACCATCTTTATTCAGCCAAACACAACCAGAGTTACTTTAATAAAAAATATCTTCCAAGCTTTATAATGGGAGTGAATGGTGCCCTTTTTTAAGCCCAAAAAAGGGCATCCATCCATAATAAAAATTAATCTATTTGGTTCTAGGGGTTACAAAGGCCTTCTGAAGTGAAGCGATGTGTTTTTGTAATAAAAATATCTATAATTATAACTTTAATAACAATAATCTGTAATCATTAGCTTCCAGTAAGGATCGTACATGAGTGTAGTTCCGGTGGAAGAGTGACCTTTAACCCGACACATGACGTATTGACGAACACGGAAGCACAGAGGATAGAACAAAACAAAACACCAGTAATGAATTAGAAGTCTAAAACGAGAATATTTTAAAGAGAAATGTCAGAGGAGCTTCAGTTTGTTGTTTGGTGGATGTGCTTTATGGGGCTTCAAAACAAATGGCACCATTCACTCCCATTATAAAGCTTGGAAGAGCCAGGATATTTTTAAATATAACTCCAATTGTGTTCGGCTGAAAGGAGAACGTCATATGCACCTAGAATGGCTTGAGGGTGAGTAAATTATGGGACAAGTTTCATTTTTCAGTGAACTATCTCTTTAAAACCTTTCAATGATGGGTTTCAGATGGGGACAGGGAGCTGAAATGTAAATGACTGTGTCTACTGGCTGCATTTTAGTCAATATCAAAATCATTTACTTTCAAACCTCTTCTCCTGGATCGATGTCTTGTTTACAGGATGGAAAAAAAATAGGGCGAATGGTTAAAATTAAGCACATTTGCAGCTGTGATGCAGCATGAACAATCAATATTCAGAGCTGGCAATGAGGATTCTCTTCAATGAGAAGCTTTTATTTCTTCTGTAGCCAATGTAACAAAATCTGTGCACCAAAGAAAACACATTTCATATTTTAAACCGATTCTGCACTGAGATCATAAATGAGCTTAACATCATATATAATAACAGTACAGTACTATAAAATCTCAGTTGATGAGGCTACAGAACAGCCACTAGCCCACTTTTATCAAGCACTCCATCATTTTACTATAATGTTACTTTCTTGTCAATTATAGATGTGCTGCTATATTGCGGCTTGCTCATTTTTTTATTTATTTTGTATTTATTGCTGCTTTGCAAGTGACATCTGTCACTTTCCTGTACTATCACTGTCCATTACAGTATTCACTGCCTACTATTTATAGAATTGCATTGCCCCTTTTTGTCCTCAAATTTGATTGGTCGAGCAGTGTATAACAAATGGGCCTGTCCCAGTACCCACACTCGTGGTCTTTGCACTTGACCACTTGTCTTGAGTCAGAACTTTATTTACAATGCTGTGCAATTTATAGTAGTCAATAGTACAGTGTTTAGTAGTCCCTGTGTAACAGATGACAATTTAATTGTTGTGCTTCTAATTAAGTCATAAAGGTTTAACATGCAAATGTTTAACAACATACACTCATCTCTGCACCTGCTCTCAAACGGACAAGACTACAAGTGTGGGTATTGGGACCGGCCCAGTGACTTTGAGTGAATCGTTGAGTCCAACGTGATCTAATGAGAATACGTGTGTATATTTTCACGTAAAGTGTGGTTCTACCACGCGTACATTTATTTATGTTATACTAAAATCGTGGAAATAATGTTTTGAATCTGTTGTGTTCAATTGTCATATCAATAACGTTATATGTTTTTAGTCAAATTTACTGAATGCAGTTTACTCTTCTACTTCATATAAAATAACATTTCTGTTTGTGACTTGTGCTGCAAACTCGTTTCGGAGGATTATATAATGTTAAACAGAACTACACTTTGAAACCTTAAATACAATTTCTGTATTTGTTTAACGATTTTGTAATATTTAGTCTGTTTGCTATGAGACACAAAAGGCGTTTTCTCCCATGCAGCGACTGACAATACAACCCTAAGATACACAATTTTATTTGTTCGTTGTACTCCAAATATTTAGAATCCATATGTTTGTAAGGAACAGATCCAAATTCAGCCCTTTATCCAGCGATCTTCATCTTCATTCTCAGCAGCGACCGTCACAAAGCCCACGCTCGTCATGATTCAAATTTGAAAGTCGCGCCCTCAAGAAGCGTTACGGCGGGATTTACGGCACTGATATTGAAAGCTCATTGGTTCTCACCTGCTTCGTCACAGATTGTGACATGCCGTGTTTCAGTGCATTGACATTTGAAATGAGAGAAGCTGGACTCTATTCATATTTCAGTGGATTAATAACTTAAATTCTGCTCTGTACCTCCATAGAGGGCTGCGACTGCAACTCATCATCACTTGAACTCCTTTTGGTACCACTTTTGACATTTTCGCAATAAATAAATTATTGTGATTATGCTTGTTTGTCTGTTATTCTTTTATTTATAACAGTAATAAGTTTTAAGAAATTGTTATGGTTAGGTTTAGGGGTAGATGTAGGATTAGTGGCTCAAAATGTTGTTTTAATTTTATATTTTTACTAAATTTGTCATTTTCCTACACATTTTAGTCCTTTATGTTTTATTCTTTTAACATACTGTATAAAATGGGTATGTTTAATTTCGGAATTGGGTTCAGGGATCCTACATTTACCTACAAAATTATGAAAAGGAAATTATACATATCTTTATGACATGAAAGATTTATAAATATTTAATGTTATAGCACTGAAATATTTATAGCACTAATACGTAAAAATACTTGCATTTTTTCAGGGAGAAAACTTTTTTTTTTTATGTTTTAGTGCTGTAAATACATCAATATTGTATGTTTCAGCACTCTTATAAATGTACAAAAATATATGTTTTGTTGCTTTGAAAGTTACGTATTTATACCTACGTATTAGCAATGAGACCAGGCTGTTGAGCCATTTACTCAATCAATTAATTTAAAAACACTTATTCATTCTGGAAAGAAACACCATAATTTGCATCACACATCACTGTTTCAGGGTTCAAACGCTCTATCAGATGCCAAAAGCAACAACAACTGGTGTTAATATACTCATGGTCTTCTGTAATACTACCAATAAATCAAGATCCTAACCTTTATCTCTATACCGATATTTCAGATGGTCAGACAGTGATTCACCAATTATGAATCACGTATACAACATAACAGAACACAACCATAACATTATTGAATGCTACACATGGCACAGTTATGCTTCTTATACTCTCTCAGTAAGTCATAATTACAATAATCACAAACACACACTAGATAATCACAAACTCAGCTGCATTTGATGTATTTGGCCAACAGTTTCTATGCTGGCTGTCTCAGAGGAGATAGCTCAAAGCAAATAATCATTGCTTAAAATCTCATCAACGGAGCTTGTCTGTGATAAACTGTTTCCTAATAAACATGGTGTTGGGCTAATTTACTTCCGCTTTGAGTCAGATCAAAGAAATGTCTACTTCTCACTTCTTATTAAGTTTTCTGAGTAGTTCAATTTAGCCTAATCTAAAAATGAGCTTTCCTATTACAGTTAATTCTAACAGGAAGATTTAAGAACAGCCTGGTGAAAAGTGGGTGGAGTCAGACCATAGAGTAAATTATGGTAGGGTTTGATCCCTCTAATTAAAGATAGAATCCTCCAAAAGGATGTCAAAAAAGGATGGGTTTTTTTACAGACATTAAGTTATTTAGAATGAACTTAACAGATAAACCGCTCTAGCAGTTCAAACAAATACAGCTGAGCAACAAACTCAAGCACCTCTGACATTTCTCTTTAAAAATTCTCGTTTTAGACTGCTAATTCATGACCAGTATTTTGTTTTGCTCTATCCTCTGCGCTTCCGCATTTGTCAATATGTCACTCACAAAGTTTACTCTTCTGCTGGAATCAGCTTGGGTACAGAAGCCGGTGATTGTAGTTTATAAAGTTATGGACATTTTTCTTGCAAAAACGTATCGCTTCGCTTCAGAAGGCATTTATTAACATTATTCCCCTGGAGCTGTATGGATTACTTTTATAATGGATGTATGTGCTTTTTTGGGCTTCAAAATATCAATTACTACTCACTCTCATTATAATGCTTGGAAGAGCCAGTATATTTTTTAGTATAACTCTGATTGTGATTGACTGAAAGAAGAAAGTTACATATACCTAGGACGGCTTGAGGGTGAGTAAATTATGGGATAATTTTCATTCTTGGGTGAACTAACCCTTTAAGAATCATTTTTCAACATAATAAACTGTTTCTGAGCTTCTCAGCTTCTGAGCATTAAATCAGCATATTAGAATGATACGGCTGCAGAAAATTCAAATTACATTTTAAAATATACAAAATAAAAAACAGTTATTAATAATAACAGTTATGAATAATATGTCCACATTATTTCAGTTTTTACTGATTTTTTTTTTTTTCAAATAAATCCAGCCTTGGTGAGCATAAGAGACTTCTTTCGAAAACATTAATCAGACCTGAATTTTTTCCACTGTACAAAACGTTTTTTACCTACTTGATATTTGCTCTCCTTTAATCTAGCAATGAATCTAAAAAAAAACATTTTTGCCAACTCATTTTTATTAGATTTTTTACATGTCCACTACAGTGGACACCACGACTGAAGCAACATAAAAATCCTCATATTGTACTCATACTTATGAACTAGAGTTTGTGAACAATAGAGTTGAAATAGATTTTGAAAAGAACACGGCCTACTGTAACAATAAGCAATCCAATAAGAATGTAGAAAAAAGGTAAGATGATATGAATGATATGAAAGCCTCAAAAAACTTGTTTCAATTTGGATGTTTCTCACTAAAATCTATGAAAATTGATTGACAGTTTATGACATAAATAATATTTAACTAATTAACATTAATGTTCACAAAACATTAACATTAGAATTTGTAGCGCTGTATTTTAGCTTTGAAATTCTTGCTTAAATTTCACATCCTGGCAGGTTCTTGGTTCTTGGGTTCTTGCTGATACCTTTCAAGACCAGATGTCCATTGCGATGGACATTGAACATTACAGTGTTCTGCAACTCTGAAAGGTCTTCAAAATAACTTTGAATATTAACACTTGATACTGTTAAGATTATAATAGGTGCAAGTTGATGAGGTTACCATGAACATAAATCTGCACATAAAAGGTAAATAGGGGGCTTCGTCCTCCTCCTGTCTAGCGATGACTGTCTTTTGTGATGCCTGAAGCTCAATCTGATTAAATTAGGGGTCATATCTGCCTGTTGATCAGGAACCAATCAATGACCAGGCATTACTCATATTTTAAAAACATAAAATTTTATTGGTTTAAACAAAAACCATGTGATGTTCATTCCAATGACCGAAGGGTCTAAAATCTTATCAGCCCCAAACCTTTGAATGGTAGTGTATATATGTGTATATTTAAACTCTTTAAGATTCTGATTGTTCTTACTGGCACTGACATAAATTAAAGTCTTTAAAGCCTATTTTTCAGCTACTGCCTCAAATATGTAATACGTAAAAATGTAAGCATTCAATTCTAACTCAAGTTTTATTTTCTAAATTTTAGAATTATCTAATTATTAATTATCCAATTTTATGATGCGTTAAACACAAACAAGAAAATGTGACAGAATGTGATGTTTTGCTATGAGCGGTTTGTCATTCTCACATGCAGATGATTAAAACAATTAAGAGCTTCAATTGACAATGACAAGTCAATATGGTAGAGTTTATTCAAATGTGTTTCACTAAATGTTACTAAAATAGAGAATACTTGTTTTTATAATGCTAAATAATTGTAGTCTCATGCCTACAGTAAACAATAAAAGTGTCTGAAACATTTGCATTGGCTGCAAATCAGACAGGGAATGACAGATTTGGAAAGAGCAAGCAAGCTGAGCCGCACAACTAAAGACTATAGAGTGTCAAAGGCTGTCACGCCGTTACACTCCGTGCCGGGGTATTGTCATTGCTCATCTAGTCTTCTCACTAACCTTATGTTTCAGATCACATTTGTGTGATCAGAGAGTAAAGAAATGGCAGTGTTTCAGCAGGATAACGTGGACTCTTATAGGCTCAGAGCACCTTGCGAATGTCAGCCAACTGCAATGTAAGTCAGCCCCTTCAGGCTAGCAATTTATCTGCCTAGGCTGGAAAAACACTGCAACAATGCTTACGATAATTAATGGAGATATGTTTTCCTCTTGGTTTAATTACAAGATCATTAGTCTGAGCATATAAAGCTACCCTGGCAGGCTCCAGAAATGTGGTGACACAATGGCACTGGTGACACATTCTGCTGAATTTTTGATTTTGTATCAATTCCAATGGTGAATGAAACTCTGTGGATGAGTCATGTAATGTATTTGATAACCTCTAACCATTTAAACCTCTTTTGTTCCCTCCGTCTCTTAAATCATTAGTGACCGGATGCACAAAATCTGAGACTGGTTTAAACTAGCCATGTTGTGCGCAGTGCACGCTAACACGTGCGGTTATCTACATTTCCAGTTACAGGTCGTCCCCAGCTTGTTTGAACTCCTATTATTGCACTGCTCTTATCACAGCTGTTTGTAGGAGCAATCTGAACAAATGTTTACTGCACTAATTGAGCTGTCGACCCCCTTGTTAGAATTATTCACAGTCTTTATCAGTAATGTGACGAGCGATACAGATGTTTAGCAGCTCTCAAATAACTCGTTTCATTATTCTTGCAAAGATATCATTACACGAGTTACCCAAGGCTCATGTCTAGCACTGTTTTTCTAGTAAAATAGGGTTCTTTCCCTTGCAGAAGACATATAAGTTACTCTTATGACCACAGAGACTCTCACAGCACAGCTTAGGTGGCAGTACTCTGTCTGTGAACACTTCTATTCTCTTTTATGCACTGCCACTGGTGTCTCATTGTTATGATTTAGACAGTGTTTCACTGCAGTCTCTCCAATTGCTTTATAATAATAGGTTAAACAATGCACGGTGATGACTTTATCATTGCTGCTGAGCGTAAATGACAGTTACATTTTTGCCTACTGATGAGGTTCCTGTAAACAGTCATTAAAGTGTTCTTCTCTGTTTCACCATGACATCACTTTGGGGATTTTAAACAAACGCTTGTCAGAATAAATGTAGAGGAAACATTTAAAATGAACCTAAAAATGAAAATTGCACCAATATTAAAATTCTGGCTAATACAGACAATCTGAATAATCAAAAACTAAAATCAACCATTTTAAATGGTACAAGTGTATTTAGGGATCACAGTATAATAATGATTTTGCTAAAGATTATATTTATGTTAATACATTTATAATGTTTTTAAATATGAACTTTATGTGAGTTTTAGATGATGGCAACAGTAATCTACACAAAAAGGACATGAGCACGCACAGACAGACAGACAGACTGACTGACACACACACACTCACATACATACATACATAAATAGATACAGACAGACAGACAAATATATATAGATATATGGATATAGATAGATACAGACAGACAGACAGACACACAGACAGATCGATACAGAAAGACATACAGACAGACAGACAGATAGATACTGAAAGAAAGACAGACAGACGGATAGATAGATACAGACAGACAGACAGATAGATAGATACAGACAGACAGACAGACAGATAGATAGATAGATAGATAGATAGATAGATAGATACATACATACATACATACATGCATAGATAGATATAGATAGATACATACATACATGCATAGATAGATATAGATAGATACATAGATAGATAGATACATACATACATACATACATGCATAGATAGATTTAGATAGATACATAGATAGATAGATACACACATACATACATACATGCATAGATAGATACAGACAGACAGATAGATAGACAGACAGATCGAAAGACAGACAGACAGATAGATAGATAGATAGATACAGACAGACAGATAAATAGATAGACAGACAGACAGACAGATATATAGAGACAAACAGACAGACCGACAGATAGATAGATAGACAGACAGACAGAGACAGATAGACAGACAGACAGATAAATAGATAGACAGACAGACAGGCAGATAGAGACAAACAGACAGACAGACAGACAGACAGACAGACAGATAGATAGATAGATAGATAGATAGATAGATAGATAGATAGATAGATGATAGATAGATAGATAGATAGATAGATAGATAGATAGATCGATAGATGGATAGATGGATAGATGGATAGATAGATAGATAGATAGATAGATAGATAGATAGATAGATAGATAGATAGATAGATTGATTGATTGATTGATTGATAGATAGATAGATAATTTGTCAGGCTATATGTTCTGATAAAGCTAGATTAACTATTTAAAACTACTGCCTAGAATATTAGTACAACAGAAAAACAGTTTGATAAATCGGAGGGAAGTGATTCTCAGACTTTAGTGTCAGGGAGCCAGTTCATGAAATGCCCAATAAAAGAGCTAAAGAAATGTGGTAGTTGGGGGATGCATACACAATCTATTACTGTTTAACCCATAACGTATGTGTACATTTCCTAAACCTTCACATATCAGCTCCAGCTAAGCCTTCCTTTTCAGACATGGTAATAACTCATTCATGTTTCCTGCGCCGACTAAATCAACACTGGATTGCCGTAGCTAGATGAAAATCATTTCTCAAGGGAAGTATTTGCAACAGTTGCACTGCTTTCTTCATAGCGCTCCCCTAGATCTGTAAAAGTGTTTACTAACTGATGTGTATGGTGACATAATTGATAGTGAATGACAAACAGCAATGCAAGATTACACAGTGCTCTCATCTGCAGGCATGGATATTTTAATAGTTGAGTAGGCAAAGCAGACTGTGGATACACTTAGGGCTATAATACAGTTTCCCCTTTGATTCTGCTGATGCATGATGGCAAATCAGAGATTATGCTATCACAGCTTAATTAGAATTTTTAAAGTTAAACGAGTTCACCATGGGTACTTGGAGATGAGATGAGGCCGCTGAGATGCCTTGAGATCTGACCTGAGCCATGAATCATGAAGTGTGTCCTAAATTAATTTGTGACCTCTGTGTACACACTTGCACCAATGATGGAACCACAGAAAGACTGAGAGGCATGAAGAAAAAAAAAAACAATTCCTCTGGCAGAAGTATCTGATAACTCTTATGGACTATAACCCCTCTATCACAGCCAACAAAATTGCTCTAATTCTTCACTTCAGCAGATAGCTTCAGTCGAATGGCAGCAATGCTATTATCCTGCAAAGTTGTGGGCTGATAGTCACTTTATGTTTGACTGCACAGTGTCGAAATCTCAGAATAGAGAAGCACTCTGACTTCACGTGTTATGGTGCAGTCAGTCAGTCAAGTTATTCAATCTTTTAAGCTGTGTGAATTAAAAAAAAAATATATATATACAAAAATATGAATACTAGAAAAAAATGTTTTTTTAAGCTATTTTTACAAATAAGTTGAAAACTAAAAAAACTGAAAGTCAAACTACAACAAGATATGGAATTCATTTTAATGACATCATTAATCAAAATTGTACTTGGCTCTAAACAAACACAATGCCATTCTAACATGCTTACTGCTTACTCTAGTCTCCCCATGTACAGAGGTTAACGCTGTAGCCATTTATTTCCATAATTGTTGGGGCAGAGCTAATTTTCTCAAGGACAGCAGTCCTTGGCTGCAGTCTTACGCATCCCCTCATTAATGAAAAAACACACTCTTATCATTGAAATATCATTTTCATTTTTACTCATGGTGCTTTGCTCTCACTATTCTCATCAAACACAGCAGACAGTATGTTGTAATAATTCACATGATTAATTACTCAAGTAAATACCAAATAAAATCACAGATATATTATTTGCATCAATCAGATACATTTTGAAAAGAATATATTCATTGATCAAAAAAAGTGCAGTGACCATTAAAAATAAAATAAGTACAATATGATAATGCAAGTCAATGCAGTTAGGAAGACAAAAATCAATATATTACTTATATAACTTATTTGCACTACACTTGCAAATGGAGATGTGTGGAGCTCAGAATGTTTTAAGAAAAAACAGAACCATTGTTAACAAATTAAGAAGCAGCAGGAAACATATTGAGAGTTAATTGGACTACATTTCATCATATTAATTACAGGCTAGAGTGGAGGATTACAAGGCAAGAAAAGCTGTATTTTTCGTTGTGGATCCAAACAAGTAGCTATTTGAGCCATTTCCACCAAATACTCAATCTACTTCATATTAGCCATCAATAAAGCCAACACTAAGCACAAAAGGAGGGCTAAAGGAAGGGTAGATTAGAGAGCAAAACAAAGTGTAATGAGGGTGTAGAACAGGAGATGGAGCAAAAAGAGTTGAGGGTGTATGAAGAGGATAATGAGCATAAATAAAGAGTTGAGGGAGTAGAAAGACTAGAAGGAGCAAGAAGATTTGAGGGTGTGGGAAGAGGACAATGAGTATAAAGAGTTGAGGGTGTAGGAAGAGGACAATGAGCATAAAGAGTTGAGGTTGTAGGAAGAGGAGAAGGAGAAAGAAGAGTTGATGGTGTAGGAAGAGGACAATGAGCATAAAGAGTTGAGGTTGTAGGAAGAGCAGAAGGAACAAGAAGAGTTGAGGTTGTAGGAAGAGCAGAAGGAACAAGAAGAGTTGAGGTTGTAGGAAGAGCAGAAGGAGCAAGAAGAGTTGAGGGCGTGGGAAGAGGAGAAGGAGCAAAAAGAGTTGAGGGTGTAGGAAGAGGACAATGAGTATAAAGATTTGAGGGTGTAAGAAGAGGAGAAGGAGAAAGAAGAGTTGATGGTGTTGGAAGAGGAGAATGAGCATAAAAGAGCAGAAGGAACAAGAAGAGTTGAGGGTGTAGGAAGAGGAGAAGGGGGAGTGGTAGAGGGAGAAGAGGTGGGTAGATTAGAGAGCAATGGTATAGTATGAAGAGAAGAAAATGAGGAAAAGGGAAAGGGATCAAAGAGGAAGGTGACAACATGGTAGAAGAGGAAGGAGGGAGAGGTAGAGGGTACAGACAGGTTTCAAATGAAAACAGAGCCACCCTGACTGACCATTGTTATAAATCATGGTCTCATCTTGAGAAAAGCTGGCGAGAGAGTTCAGCCAAACATAAACCAATCCACAGTAGCTTCCATTATCCACACATTTCAGGGAAACCGGTAAGTAACTATAAAAAGAAAAAGTGTAAATGTTCATACTTGTTCAAAATCTTTCAGAATTGGAGCTCGAGAACATTCAGTTAGACGATCAAGACTATTTTCAAATGAACAAGAACATGCCATTGTTGGTCCATAACAAAAAATAATATTCACCGATGCAGTCTTGCCACAATTGATTGCAATCTAAGAAGAAAAGGCATTCGGATGAAGGAAGTATACAAAGTGCCCTTTGAGAGCAACTCTGATAGGAGTAGCGATTCCAGTTTGTTCAGGTACGTGAAATCCACAGAATTACTGCACTTCTACTGTAAATACAATGACATGTATTTCCTGGACATTATTTGTGCATATACTGTAATAATCTGGAAAAAATTCAGGCATCTCTATGTATAGTGCTGTGTTAAAGTGGAAATTCAAAGTCCGGCAACAGCTACAGTGTCAAGTTTACAATCAATGCCATTACTGTAAAAACATGTTGCGTCCTATTTTATTTTTTTTTTACACTAGATAGATAGATAGATAGATTAGATCGCAGTGCAACTCATTATGAGTACCTGTATGTTAATGAAGCTGGCTTTAATCTCAACAACAGAAATGAGGAAATGAGGAAGGAATGTGATTGGACATTGTGCCACAGTCAGTGTCCCTGGACAACGAGGAGGCAACATCACCATGTGCGCCACAGTTTCTACCACTTGTGTTGTGGCACACAATGCTGTCTTGGGCCCATAGAACTGAAAAGCTCTTACATTTTTCCTAACCTCTTTTCGCAGATCAATCATAAGAAAATGGAGCAAAATTTTGTAGTTGTTTGGGACAATGTCCAATTTCATCTTTCAGCACTGGGACGAAAATGGTTTGAAGATCACCCACATTTCATAATGGTGTTCCTTCCACCATATTCTCCTTTCCTGAATCCAATTGTGGAGTTCTCATCTTGGAGATGGAAAGTGTATGATCACAACCCTTACAACCAAGTAAGCCTTCTTCAAGCAATGGAAGAGGCCTGTGGAGATGTTGAGGCAGAAGCTTGTCAAGAATCCATTCAACATTCACGCCATTTTTTTCCCCACGATGCATGGCTTGTGAGAATATATGTTGTGATGTTGATGAAATTATTTGCCAGATGTAATTGAGAGACATGATCAATAAAGTACACTCATTCAATGATTGTAGTACATTTATTTATTTATTAGACGAAAACTCATTGTTATACAACTAAACTTGTCATTAAAGAACTGAAGAACACAATTAAAGAACACAAAAAAACATGTATTTTCATTCATGTATTTGTGTATCTACAGCTGAAATTGTTATTAAATCAAAAGTGAACACACTTGTAGTTTTGATGTTAGTATTTATTTTTGATAAATGCATTAATTGAATGAACTTTAGTGCTTCATTATGCAGTAAATATTGTTTTGCCAACATCAGAGTGTGTTTAGTTTGCTGTGTTAATTGTTTTGAAAGCAACTACATGTATTTGGAGAAATGTGTCAAATCATTTATGAAAAACTGTAATGTAATGTGTCCTCATAATCTTTAATCAAAATAGCTTCCCCTTCCAATTGACAATGACATCTCTTTCCTTCTCTTCTCTGATGATGTTTTTCGGCACAATGGCGGGATTATGTATTTATTTATTTGGCAGTTGCTTTTATCCAGAGCAACCTAAACATGACGAATTCTACACACAATGTTTAATAAGTCATAGTCCAATGTTCTGTAGCTAACACATTTTGATTGTACACAGTGATTTCAAATCACACTGTGACAGTACCAGACAGGACTGCATGTGACTTTATGGCCCCTGTAGTTTCCTGCAGAGTGCCACTGACAGACCTGCATTTGTGCATATTAACATTGGTCGTCATGACGACCACTAAGGAAACTCGCTATTAACTTTTCTCTGTTGATAACGCAGGCTCGGGGCTCAGGGCTGAGCGGTGTTATTGAATAGTAGAGTACACTGACAATTCCCATTAGATATCTTGAAAGCAGTGAGTCATTGTCAAACCACCCAGCTCTGTTACTGGTATCCACTCATAACAAAGAGATGTAAGATATATCATACATCCTAGGCTATACGGGAACTGCCTCTTGACTCATCATTCAATTACATTGCAAATTAAAATGAAAGATTCAAGCTGAAATTGACTCACTGATCCCTCTCCATATTTGAAGCTTGATGTAAAACACTTCCTACTATACTGGTTTAAAAGATAACTATCCTGCTGAGATTTGGTTTCTTAAAGTGACAGTAACATTGTTCATTTTTAAATAAAGCTGATGACACAAGCAATAGAAACAGTTGGTAATGCAAATAATTCAAATTCAATTCAATTTATTTGTATAGCGCTTTTCATGATACATATCGTTTCAAAGCAGCTTTACAGAGAATGGATGTCAGCATTACAATTTAAAGAATGCAGTTAGCAAATATCTAATTTAGGTAATTAATTTACAATCAGATTTAACTGAAGGTAGAAGCAAAGCTCCTGGAAAATGAATTACATTAATAATAATTAGGATATAGAAATTGGGCAATGTGCATGTTGATCCAGATGATTGCGTCTTCTGAAGTCCTCGCAGGAATTGGTGGCGTCTCTTCACAGGTGATGGTCATCTGAGGTCTTCTTAAGAGGCTGGATCCGGACTGAAGCTGATGTGCTCTCTAGTCACCTCGGGGCGGGTGTCCCAAGGTAAAACAGAAAAGCAAAAGGAGAATAATTAGCGTAGCTGCTGTTCATAAATTTAAGCAAAGAAAGTCATAATGAGCAATTGATCTGATATGAGATGCATTATGTGAATGCTTGGCTAAAGAGATGTGTCTTTAATCTAGATTTAAACTGGGCCAGTAGTCTGAGCCCCTATTCCAGAGTTTCGGAGCCATATGTGAAAACGCTCTCTCTCCTTTAGTGGACTTAGCTATCCTAGATACAACCAGAAGTCCAGAGTTTTGTGATCTTAAAGAACGTGACGGATTGTAGGGCAATAGAAGATCGGTTAAGTACACAGGAGCTAAACCATTTAGAGCCTTATAGTTCATTAGCAATACTTTATAATCGATACGGAACTTAATGGGTAACCAGTGTAGATATGATAAAATTGGTGTTATATGATCATATTTTCTTGACCTGGTAAAAACTCTAGCAGCATTTTGTACTAATTGTAGCTTGTTTATTGGGTAAGCAGGGCGACCGGCTAATAATGCATTACAGTAATCTAGTCAAGACGTCATGAAAGCATGAACTAATTTTTCTGCATCAGAAATAGATAACATATTCCGTATCTTAGCAGTGTTTCTGAGGTGGAAAAAGATTGTTTTTGTAACATATGAAATATGATTTTCAAAGGACAAGTTGCTGTCTAATATAACACCCAGGTCTTTAACTGTCAAGAATGGAGTAACAGTACATCCTTCTAAATGCAGACTGAAGTCTGAGAGATTCTGTGTACAGGTCTTTGGTCCAATAAGTAATACTTCAGTTTTAAATGAAAAACTGAAATTAAAAGAAGAAAATTACTAGTCATCAAATGTTGTACTTCTTTAACACACTGTCAGTTTGGATAGTTAAGAGATTTCATCTGGTCGTGATGAAATATCATCGGCAGAGCAATGGAAACTAATTCCATGTTTTCTTATAATATTGCCAAGTGGCAGCATGTATATTGAAAATAGCAGAGAGCCTAACACAGATCCTTGCGGCACTCCATAGATTACTATTGTCATCTTAGATTTTTCCCTATTTAAATAGACAAAATTGTGTCGGTCTGATAGGTATGACCTAAACCACCATAATGCCTGTCCCTGAATACCAGTGTAATTTTGTAGTCAGTCTAGGAGTATTTTATGATCTATAGTGTTGAACGCAGCACTGAGATCAAGTAACACTAGTATTGAGACAGCCTTGGTCAGAAGCTAGAAGTCAGTCGTTTGTAATTTTAATGAGCGCAGTTTCTGTGCTATGATGAGACCTGAATCCTGACTTAAGTTTTTCATTGATAGCCTTTTTTTGCAAGATGGAGCACAATTGGGCCGACACCAATTTTTCTAGTATTTTAGACATAAATGGAAGATTTGAAATGGGTCTGTAATTTGCCAATACATTTGCATCTAATTGTGGTTTCTTAATGAGAGGCTTAATAACTGCTAGCTTGAACGGTCGTGGGACATGTCCTAGAGATAGGGACGAGTTGATAATATTGAGAAGAGGTTCTTCTGCTACAGGTAACAGCTCTTTCAGTAGTTTAGTGGGTATTTGATCTAATAAACATGTTGTTGGTTTAGACACAGTAATAAGTTTATTTAGCTCTTCCTGTCCTATAGTTGTAAAGCACTGCAACTGTTCTTGACGGGCGATAATTGAGGCTGAATCATAATACTCTGTTAAAGGTTGTACATTTACAATTGTATTTCTGATACTTTCAATTTTCTCAGTAAAGAAATTCATAAAGTCATCACTGCTAAACTGTAATGAAATGTTTTGTTCAGGTGATGTCTGTTTATTTGTTAATCTAGCTACTGTACTAAACAAGAACTGTGGATTGTTTTGGTTATTTTCTATTAGTTTGCGGAGATGCTCAGCCCTGGCTGCTTTTAGAGTCTTTCGATAACGGAACGAAATGTCTTTCCATGCGATTCTGAAGATTTCCAAACGGGTTTGTCTCAATTTGCATTCTAGATTCTAGAAAGAGTCTAGAAAGAGTTTCTCTTTTCAAAGCGCGAGTAATACTGTTGTCCCATGGTACAGTATTTTTCTCTCTAACATTTTTAAATCTCATCGGTGCAACAGTATCTAATGTACTAGTGAAAATGGTGCTAGACATTTTCTTGAGATCATTTGCGTGTTTGGGTACGATGAGCAGCTGAGACAGATCAGGCAGGTTATTTGTGAAATTATCTATAGTTATCGGGAGAATTGTTCTGCCTAGTCGATATCGCGGCGCAATTTGACAAATATCATCAGTATGCAGTACGCAAGTTACAAGATAGTGATCAGAGACTTCATCACTTTATGGTAGAATTTCTATATCAGTAGGATTTATTCCATGTAATATAATTAAATCTAGAGTATGATTTGGATGGTGAGTGGGTCCAGTGACGTTTTGTTTGACCCCAAAGGAATTTAGTAAATTTGTAAACGCAGCCCCTAACGCATCATTTGTATTGTCTACATGAATGTTAAAATCTCCAACAATCAGAGGTTTATCGACGTTAACCAATAGGTCTGAGAGAAAATCTGCAAACTCTTTTAGGAAATCAACATAAGGCCCTGGAGGTCTATAAACAGTAGCCAAAGCAAGAGATAGTAGCAACTTTTTACTTATATCTGAGAGTGTAACATTTAGCATAAGAATTTCAAATGAATTAAACCTGTAGTTTGTTTTCTGAGTAACGTTAAGAATATCTTAAATATCTATGGATTGTTGCTACACCCCCGCCATGGCCAGTTGGCATTTATTTTCATAACAGTAGCCAGGTGGACAAGACTCATTAAGACCGAAATAATCATTTGGTTTAAGCCATGTTTCAGTAGGGCAAATTACATCAAGACTGTGATCATTTCATTTATTATAACTGCCTTAGGTGTCAGCGATCTAATATTTAGTAGCCCTAGCTTTAGAAATTGTTTTCTGGTTTGATCATGATCAGGTTTTTTCTAGATCCTTTATTATTATTGTTATTGCTAAACCTCACTATTCGGGGAATAGACACAGTTTCTATAGACTGCATTACACTCACATTTCTATCAGTTAAGTGGGCAGAACACATACTGTGATTTGAGGTTTGACTGACTAGTCATACGGTGCAAAGCATCTTGGAGATGTTCTCCGACAGAAGATCAGCTCTGGTTCTGCTGGGGTGCAGGCCATCAGCACGGAAGAGCCGAGGACACTCCCAGAAAAGATTCCAATTATTTATAAAGAGCAGCTTCTGTTCTTTACACCAATACATCAACCACTCATTTAAAGCAAATAATCTACTGAACCTTTCATGTCCTCGTCAGTATGTCGGAAGCGGTCCGGACACGATGATCCTCGTCGCGGGCGATGTGGCTCGTACCGTCTCGATCAGGCTCCTGAAGTCCTGCTTCAGCACCTCCGTCTGCCACAGCCTGGTGTCGTTCACCACCGCGTGCAGCACTACAGCTCTGATGGTCTCAGTACCGTTGAGGATCGCGGGAACCTGTGCAGCGACATCGAGAACACGAGCACCAGGAAAACAGTGACTGCGCACCTTACCTTTGGCTGTGGTAGCGTGGACGTGGCGGACGATGGAGTCTCCGATGACCACGGTGTCGCGTTCCGCCTCGTGGAGAGGGGAGAATCGATTCCGCGTCGAGACCTCGAAGATCGGGGGCGGCGGCGGAGGAGAGGTCCTGGTCCGAGGCCTGGCTGGCGTCTTCCGCTGCTGAAGCACCCAAGGTCCTTAGTATGACGGCATCGGAGTGAACGAGGGCTGGGATGAACACATTCTGGGTGCTCGGGCCCTGTGCAGAGAAACACACGGCATACAGAAAGCAGGAGTGTTGAATAGGCAGCAACATAATGGGAAGCAGTGTCACTAAATGTAGCAAAGCTAAGCATTTGACTATCATTTTCTATAGCGAAATGACAGCATCAAACTCTGCAGCTTCCATTAATGATTTGAGAATGAAAAACTTTTTTGATGTGGATATTTTCAACGAGTCAATCAAAGAATTTCCCGTACAATAGCGTAACACGCCGCTTAATGTAAGTCATTGGAGAAACTAACAAGCTGGTCACAACTGTTTCCAGAAACCATATAGTAAAGTTTTTCACATATCAGTCATTCTAACAACATTGCTAATTTATCGCTTCAAGATCAAATTGATATAAGATTATCTGACATCAGTTCAATATACATTTCTATACATTACATTTGGTCATTTAGCAGACACTTTTATCCAAAGCGACTAACAAGTGAGGAATACAAACAAGCGATTCTTCATGAATTGGCAAATAGACACAGGAAGTGCTCACAATACAAGTTTCAGACATTGCTCAGTAACATAAGCTAGAGTAGGAAGGGAAAAAGGAAAGGATAGATTATTTTTTTTTATATGAAGGGATTAAGAGTTCACGGAAGAGATGGGTTTTCAGCTGTCTCTTGAATATTGCCAGGGATTCTGCGTTCCTGATGAAAGTAGGGAGATCATTCCACCAGCAGGGAGCAGTGAACGAAAATGTTCTGGAGAGTGATTTTGTGCCTCTCTGTGACGGTACCACAAGCCTTCATTCCTTTAGTGATCACAGGCTTCTGGTGGGGACGCAGCGTTGTAGCAGTGTGTGGAGGTAGGAGGGTGCGGAGCCTGTGGTGGTAAGCAAGCATCAGCGCCTGGAACTTGATGCGTGCAGCAAGGGGTAGCCAGTGCAGAGAGATGAAGATGGGCGTGACGTGGGCTCTCCTAGGCTCGTTGAAGACAAGACGTGCAGCAGCGTTCTGGATCATTTAAAGAGGTGTGATTGCACTTGACGGCAGTCCAGCCAGAAGAGCATTGCAGTAATCAAGCCTTGAAATGACCAGGGCCTGGACAAGAAGTTGTGTTGCATGCTCAGTCAGAAAAGGCCGGATTTTCCTGATGTTGTGAAGTGCAAATCTGCATGACCGCGCCGTCTTTGAGATGTGGTCTCTGAAGGTCAGTTGGTTATCGAAGATAATTCCAAGATTTCTGGCTGACTTTGATGGGGTAATGGTGGTTGTACCAAGCTGTATGTTGATGTCGTGTTGTAGAGTTGGAGTGGCAGGGAAGACTAAAAGCTCAGTCTTTGCCAGGTTGAGCTGCAGGTGGTGTTCTTCCATCCACGTCGAGATGTCCGCCAGACAGCTTGAGATCCGTGCAGCTACTGTGGAATCATCTGGTTGGAAGGACAGGTAGAGTTGTGTGTCATCAGCATAGCAGTGGTAGGAGAAACCATGTGTCTGTATGATGGGACCCAGTGACGTAGTATAAATGGAGAATAAGAGGGTTCCAAGAACTGAACCCTGAGGAATGACTCTGAAAGACCTACCTGTGAGATAGGACTCAAACCACTGATGCGCAGTACTTGAGATGCCAAGTGGCGAGAGGGTGGACAGAAGAATTCGATGGTTTACGGTGTCGAAGGCAGCAGATAGATCCAGTAGAATGAGAACAGATGATTTGGAACCAGCCATTGCAATCCGCAGGGATTCTGTGACAGACAGTAGCGCAGTCTCGGTAGAATGGCCGCTCTTGAATCCAAATTGGTTGACGTCCAGATGGTTGTTCTTTGTGAGGAAGGATGACACCTGGTTGAACACAACTCGTTTAAGTGTTTTCGATATGAATGGTAGGAGAGAGACAGGTCTGTAATTGTCTACAAGTGATGTGTCTAACGTGGGTTTTTTTAGCAGTGGTGTTACCCGAGCCTGCTTGAATGTGGTAGGGAAAGTGCCTGCGTGGAGAGACGAGTTAATAATGTGTGTAAGTGCTGGTAAAAGAGTGGGAGAGATGGCTTGTAGAAGGAGTGAGGGGATGGGGTCTAAAGGCCGGTGGTGGGATGAGTGGAGAGGAGAAGTTTTGATACTTCCGCCTCCGTGAGAAGAGAGAAGGAAGAGAGAAGATTAGTGGATGAGGAGGGGCTGAGTTCCTGTGTGGGTGGTGCAGAAAACTGGCTACTGATGGAAGATGTCTTGTCAGTGAAGTCTTGCCCTTTTTAGCGATATATTTTTAACAAACATCCAGATGCCATTCACAGACACCATCTGCCTGATAACAAGAAGAGTGATAGCTACAACTCAATACTGCTGCCCTTCTAGAAGGAAGCCAATGGGCAGTTATCTTACTTAAAGACCCCACAATCCTTGGGGAGGCACCTCAATCCCGTCTGACACACTCATCTAGGACCTGCTATTGCCTGTACTTGATTCAATCAGCACTAGGTATAGAGACAAGGAGAGATGGCAAAATTCTTGTTGTCATTGTCATCTCTATTCCAGCCCTCCAACTCAACAATGAATTGATATATCCCACCCTAAAGGAGAGCAGTTTCCTATTAGTCAGTCACGTTCGACGTTATGTCAGAAATGAACTGACGAATTGGGATCTCACCCAAACACCTTCAAGTTTAACTACGATGCAATGTACACTGGCGTGCGAGGTCTGCATTGCACACTCTGCCCCACATTGCAGGTATATAAGGAAGTGCGTGTGTGATTGTGCGTTTAGTTTTTCGCTGAGGAGCCAAGCGTTTGTGCTTCAAAGTAATCATCTCTACATGAGAATACGAGTCTGTGGGAGCTCTACAGTCTTGGTGTGATTGCGCTTCAGGAGTGGTCACTTCCTGTTTCCTGCTGCTACTGCATTCTCACAAAAGAGCCTTTTTGCATACTGCAGATCATAAATAACATTCGGCCAGTTGCGGTGTGACCTTCCCTAGTGCACTTCAAAACTTAAAAGACAAATGGGTGTGACATTGCATCTATTTAAAGATGTCATTCCACCCATGTGTTTCTGGATACAGTCGTTTCCTGGATCTGTCCGACAGTCATGATCGCTGTCTCACGTGCCTGGGCTTAAAGCATGCTGAGCTGGCTTTCATGGCTGAGTCACGTGCCCACTGCAGGAAGATGACCATTGCAATGTTGCAGTCGAGACTCGATTACCTCCAGTGAATGACCGGATGTTGATCGTTACATTGGAAGGTGAACTAGAATCCTCTAGGGATGAAGATTTAGCTGCACTGCCCCCTACTGGGTGAGTAGCATTGACCGAGTCAGAACCAGAGCTGACACTTACGCTTTCCTGGGCCACCAATGATTTTGTCGTCTTCCTGGACAAAACCCCAACTGCATTGGGATATCAATTGACCCTTGTCAAAGACCCGGCCCCTTTAGTTACTGTTGCTATGTCCGACAAGCCATGCGCTTTCGTGTCACACATCATGTTCTCACGCAGTGAAAATACATCACGGAGCAAAGAGGACACTGACGATGCATCAACAGACAAAACAGAGCAGGTTACTTTTGATATGAAACAGTTTCATATTTAAAATATTGTAATTTTTTAAAGAAGTTTAAAAAATTACACAGAATAAGAAGTGTCGTGACAGATCGTTGTAGCTCCTTCAAGCGGCTTGTGAACCGACCATCTCCTCTAACTAGTTAATTTATAGCATCAAATAAACATGAATGGACATCAAAAGGAATGCTTTGTCGGACAAAATGGCGGATTTGGGGTCATGATTGGTTAGATCGACTGTCAATCAAACTGCAGGCGAAGGGTCAATTGCCTGGAGTTGCTAGCAGTATGGCTTGCTCTGCATCACTTCAAACAGCTGCTACATGACAAGCACGTACTGGTACGGACAGACAACTCTAACTTTTCCGTACATCAACCGTCAAGGTGGTCTACGATCCCGTCGCATGTCGCAACTCCTCCTATGGAGCCAGAACCATCTGAGGTCGTTTCGTGCCATTCATATCCCGAGTGGGCTCAATTATGCAGCCGATGAGCTCTCTCACGACAGCCTCCAACCCCATGGGAGTGACGACTCCACTCCGAGACAGTCCAGCTGATCTGGAAACACTTCAGCAATGCTCAGATAGACCTGTTTGCCTCCCTGGACACGTCCCACTGCCAGTTATTCTATTGCCTTACCGAGGGGGCCCTCGGAAAGGCTGGCACACAGCTGACCTCAGGGCAAGTATGAATTTCCCCCATTAAGCCCTCTCACCCAAACACTGAGCAAGTTTAGGGAGGACGAGGAGCAGGTCCTACTAGCTGGACTGGCCCAACCGGACCTGGTTCCCAGAACTCATGCTTCCTGTGACAGACCCTTCCTGGCAGATTCCTCTTAGGAAGGATCTACTTTTTCAGAGACGGGCCACCCTGTGGCACTCGCATCCAGACCTCTGGAACCTCGATATGTGGACTCTGGACCAAGTTGATCTACCTCGAGCGGTGGTAGAAAACAAGGCATGCCTACGCTTTGAAGTAGAACCTGTTCATTGAGTGGTGTTCTTCTCGCCCAGAAGACCCCCAGAGATGTGAAATGTTGGAGTAAAGGCTGTCTCCCTCCACCCAAAAAGTGTGTGTTGCCGCTATCGCCACACATCACAATGCAGTAGACAGTAAATCTCTGGGGAGGTACGACCTGATCATCATCATCCTGATCACCTGACCTTAGGGGTGCGAGAAGACTAAATCCTCCTGACCCTCTCTTGTACCCTCTGGGGATCTCTCTTTGGTCCTTATGGCCTTGCAAAGAGAGCCCTTCGAATTTCTGCAGTTAGTCGAGCTTAAAATCCTGTCTCTGAAGACAGCCCTCCTTCTGTCAAGAGGGTGGGGAACCTGCAGGCATTTTCAGTCGACGAATCATGCCTATAATTCGGGCCGTCCTATTGTCATGTTAATCCTGTAACCTCGGCCCGGACCCAAGGTTCCCACCACTCCTTTCAGGGATCAGGTAGTGAACCTGCAAGCACTGCCCCTGGATGAGGCAGACCCAGCCCTCTGTCCCGTTCGCGCCTTGTGCTTTTATGTGGACAAAAAGCTACAGGACCTCAGACCAGCCATTTGTCTGCTATGGGGGAAAGCAGAAGAGGAAGGCTGTCCCGCAGTTCTCTTGGCTTACCAAGCTTAAGGACAGCCGTGACCCTTAGTAGTGAGGGTGCCCATGTATTGTGTACATATTTTTGTGTCTTCCACAGTAATGCTTCCCTCTCAGCAAGCCCATGTCTTATCCTGGCAGAGCTGCTCTGCCGTCTCTTCCTGGTATTTGACCCTAGCTAGTCTGAGTCTGCCACAGAGACCTTTCATGTATAGTACTGCCTTAATTGGCTAGTCCATATGTGTGATTCCCACATAATACCTCCTGCGTTCAGAATGTGGTTTCCGTAGCATCCCTTTAGGGGGTATGCTTTTCCATTGTTATCCAAAATGTCTCACTGTATGGAACAGCAGTGCTAGACACTTCTCTATCTAAGCCTTGTCCCTTGTCCACCCCAGCAGGTACAGGGGATTTTTTGGCTTATGCAGGGTACTAGAAAGCGGGCAGCAATAGTGGTGCTTTGGTAGAGATCCCAATTGGTCAGTTCAGTTCTGATGTAACGCTGAATGAAAGGGAAGGTCTAGGTTGCATATGTAACCTTTGTTCCCTGAAGGAGGGAATGGAGACATTATGTCCCATCGCCACAATTGCTGTACCACCACTGAATGACCATGACACACCTCAGTGGAAAACTAAATGTGTGATTGCACGCCCACTTCCTTATATACCCACGATGCGGAGAAGGATGCGTGATGTCCATTGGCTTTTAGTTACACTTGAAGGTGATTGGGCTTTCTGCAAGATATCAATTTGTCAGGTCAGTTCTGATGTAATGTCTCCAGTCCCTCCTTCAGGAAGTGAGGGTTATAAAAGTAACCAAAACATTCCAACCCACTACCATAAATGTTAAAGTGGCTAGCCCTGCTCTATCCTAAGGGGTATCTTATGTACCAAATAAAATTAATGATTAACTTCTTCATTAGCACCATGAGACTCATAGCTCAAGTAACCATGCCCCCCAGGTTACTTGAGCTATTAGTGTCATGGTGATGATAAAGACAGTAATAATTAATTTGAGTAAAAACAAGTCACCCTAGGTGTTTCTTTACTTAAAAACTAAAGTTTTGGGACGGAATCAACAGCTTTACCCTTAAGCCTTGTGCCAGACCTATATGAAGGGGGATCGTAAAATAATCAAAGCACACCACATCATCAGTTCAGCCTCAGGGCCTGATTTAAGCACTTTTTACAACCTCTTATGGCCTGACAGGAACTGCTTGTCGAGTCTTCCACGAGTGACTACCAAACTAGATCTTCTCATGCCCCCAAACTAGATCCAGTCTAGTAGTTGTGCGGGCCATCATCTTCAACAACTCCACATATGCAGAGCTGGCAAGCTTAGAGGGCTCGCTATAAGTGATATCTTCACCCTCTTCAACCACATCCGCCTCATCTTGGCTGGATGGTACCAGCAACGTGCTGTGTGCCGAATCTTAAGACTCAAGAAAGTACATCCTGATCCAGCAGATATGTGAATGTGAACAGAGCTTCCTCACTGTGAATCTCTCACAATGGGTGTATTCAGCTCCCTTGAGAACTGAATGTGTGTACTCCTCACCCAAAGACGTAAGACATAAGTCGTGTGTCATTTGGTGTCAAAAACCTGAGACATGGAGGCACACTCTTCCTGAAACACTTGTTTGAGTTCTCATCCACGATAAATGCCTTTACATGCATTATAACAAACAAACAGCTCCTGAAAAAAAAAAAAAAAAAAAAAACGGCTCTGGTAGTGATGTCATGGGTTATACTTCTAACCCTTCTAAATTGTTTAAGAACTGTAGTTCCAAGCACCAACTGCGAATACTGAATTGTATATTGAATTGTTGAACTGTTGCTAACAACAGATCTTGGCTAACGATGTTTTTGGGGAGCGTATCCCAGTGGGGATGAAGCAAAAATGACAAAATATAACAAGTGTAATGTATCTTGTTGTATAAATACTCAAAAACTACTAATTCTAGGGTAAACAGGGATTCACACCTGATATAGTTGGATTCAGCAGTATAGAGGAATAGGAAAGATTACTAGAAACTAACAACACAGAGAGTTGATAAACCTCCAGCAATTTAATCAGGTGAATGAAGTGATTAAAAAAAACAATGCCTATATATTCTGTTTGGTGGAACAAAAATTATACATTTCATGTTTTTTTTCTCTCTGCCTGTATTTTAAAGACAGTCTGAAAAAGCACCTCACACCTCCCTGTCAATGCATGATTAGAGCTAATATGTGATCTGATTTAATTACTTATCCACTACAAATGAGTTCATTGACCTACTACTTTACTGTTTTTGCTGCAGCTCAAACTCAGCATCTCCACAGCCTGCTCCCATAAATACACTCGTGCCATGCTGACGTCCTTTCTGATGTCATCAGTCATGGTGCATCTGGAACACTGTCTCTGTGGATTCAGCCACTCAAATCCCTCTTGAGAACACAGAGACAAAACAATATGACGTATCCCACAAGCTCCAACATTATATCCATCTGCTTTCTAGAGCTTTAGATCAACAAAAAGGGGCTTACACTCGCTTCTGCAGCCTTACAGCAATTTGATACCATAGCTTTTACTGTTCAGGTTGCAGTTTAATCTTTTTATAATGCATAATTTAAATGATATTTATTTTTGTTTGTCTCTCTATATAACATCAGATAATTTGGTAACACTTTACAATAAGGCTCATTAGTTAAACATTAGTTAATGTATAAACTAACATGAACTAACCATGAGCAATACATTTGTTACTGTATTTACTAATCTTTGTTAACGTTAGTTAATGAAAATACAGTGCATTAACTAAATGTTAACAAAATTTTAATAATGTATTTGTAAATGTTGAAATTAACATTAACAAAGATTAATAAATGCTGTATAAGTGCAGTTCATTATTAGTTCATGTTAACTAATCATGTTAACTAATGTTTAACTAATAAACTTTATTGTAAAGTGTTACCAATAATTTTCATAGATAAATCACCATTTGCAATCCAAAACAGTTAAAACAGCATTACGGCTATATAACTATATTCAATAGTTTTTTTTCTCAGTAATAACTTTCACCAATGAATCTCCCACAATAAGGAAAGGAAAATGTTTTAAGAATGTAAACAGTGACACATTTCATTTCATGTTGAGTGCTATGTAAATCGTACAGCTCCACTTTTACAAGAATAATTGTGATTTTATCCTCTCCGGTTTAACATAAACATAATTTTCTGCAGGAAACTGCATGCCACTTCTTAAGTCTCAGAGGAGTAACTGACTTGAGCCAAGAGCCAGAGACTTTCTGACAGCTGAATGAAAAGTATTTGGTCATTTTCTAAATCCTTTAATTATTAAACATGGCCTCTGGAAAGAAGATAGCATCAGCTTTTAAAAAACAAGAAAGAAAATCCCATTTCTGCATTTTCCATAGGGAAGCAAAGAAAGAGATTAAAGGAAAGAACTGATCTTGGTGCATCTTAATTACCCTGATTTACAGGCACAGGAAATTTATCTTAATAACTCTGTTCAACAGCTTTAAAACAAATGCATTGCGCCGAGGCACGAAATATGACTGCTATCTTGTGGTTATGATGGAAATCACTTTATAAACGCTCACATGAAAATTTAGTATGCATTTTAAATGGCGAACTGTCATAACCTCCCACCCGACCTAACTTATCTCTGCTTGTAACACTGTTTACACTGTGTGCCATCTTAACCTTTGAAGGATATGCCTTTCTGTGAAATACTAGAGTAGTAATCTTATTAGAGGCTCTTCGCTCACTCATACAACAATGCACACACACATACAAATCACATAAAGTCATAAATACACAATTTTTATCATGCAGCCATCTTATTCAGGCCACAGAGTTCAAAGGGAATACTCAATTTTACCCACAAGGCCTGATTATGGGTTGTGCTTGGCTGTTATGTGTTAACTGGTCATAACAGAGTGAGAAATATGAAAGATAAACTCTGAAATACTGTGGTTCCAGGCAAGGACCCCCATAACCCTTTCTTGTTTCCACTGTTTGCAGCATCATATTTTAGTTTGAAGACTTGTATTGTTGTTTTAGAAAAAAAGACACACATGCACATCTGAACAAGAGCAATCTTAAGACTAGTCATTAAATAAATAATCAGTAATCACCACTCTCTTTTTCATGTTTATTCAATAATTAATAATTTCATCTGGGTTATGGGGATAAAGTCATCCACATTTTAAACAATGACTTAATCATTTTAAACATGTGACTAATGGACTCAATTATCATATCATTATGTTGATCCTCTTAAAATTTTAATCTTTTATCACTTCCACAATCAGTAATTCTACAAAGAATTTTGTACAGAGTTGCAGGTTAGAATAACTGAATATAGTGATGAACTTCATGAAATTTGAAGAAAAAAATGTTGAAACGTGCCTTAGGAAAAAAACATTACTGGTGTGTATCTTATTTTAATATATGATAAGATATTCAGTTAATACAGCTCAAGCATGCATTTTGTTGTTGTTGTTTTTTAAAGAAATAAAAACTTTTATTCAGCAAGGATACATTTATAATGTTAAAAAAGATTTATATTCAAATAAATCCTGTTCTTTTGAACTTCCTATTAATCACAGAATCAAGGTTTCCACAAAAATAGTAAGCAGCACAACTGTTTTCAACATTGATAATAATACTAAATGTTTCCTGAGCACCAAATAAGCATTTTATAATGATTTCTGAAAGATCACTGAAGACTTAGGTAAAAACAGCTTTGCCATGACAAGAATAAATTACATTTTAAAATATAGTAAAATAGAAAAGTTATTTTAAATCGTAATATTTCATAATACTGTTTTAAAACTGTATTTTTGATCAAAATAATACAGCCAAATAAATGCAGTAAGTGTAAGATACTTCTTTCAAAAATGTAAAGTAGTGTATATGAACAATGTATTCAGTGAAGAAATATAATTTTAGTGCTGTCACAATCAATACAATTGTTTTTTCAGTTTAACATATTGAAAATAAATATATTCCTGGCATGCTTTAGCTATAGCGCTACTGTAGGGCTATATGATCATGCTATCAAACTCAATTTAGTACTGGCACATTGTCTGTGAAGAGGCTCTCTGTGAATACAGACATCCGAGATGCGCCCACAGAAAGTCACTTCAAATAAAGCGCAAGTAGTGAATTCAGTTCTCTTTTGTGCTTGAACAAACAAAAAAACACACAAAATTATTTTAAAATTCCCGTTTTTGGCCAGTGTCTTAAATGAGTTAAAAAGTATTAAAGGTACAATCCGTAGTGTTTCGTCCACTAGGGGGCGCTAAACAATTCAAAACAATAACAAAGGCGTAGATTGATGACGCAGTGAATATGGGATCATGGAACTTGTCGTCATGCCGATGGATCTAATAATATTCATGGGGAAATAATGTTTATGGATGAGTAAATGCATGTTTTTAACATGACAGTGGTATGAAGCTGGGCGTGGCCGAGAATCGCGGACGCGATTACTAATGAGAGACAGATATCAGTGTCAAGCGCGAGTCCCGGGGGATATAAAGAAACGAGGACATTTCATTCTACCGAGTTACTCATAAGTGTTGAAATACTACTCATACAGGTCAGTTTATTTGATGAATTAAAACTGTGAGGTAACGCGGCGCTGTTTCACTTGGTCTAACGTTACACTATCATACTAAACTGCATTTGAGTGTGTTGAAAGTTGTAATGTTTAATATTAGTTTCTTGGCTGTAATAGACTTTACAGTAAGATAGATCAACATTAGATTATCATACTGATAATATTCTAACACTTCATCGTGTTGAGCTATATAACATTGATTAGTCTTATAGCCTACATTTGCTTATCTTGTCTAATAACGTGCAAGAGCGCCGTCTCTGTCAAGTCAAAGTTTGTCGCAAAGCTCTCGCCAAATCGGAAACCCCACGCTGATATTGATTCTCGTTTTATTTCTCCTTTTGTCCCAAAGTTTGCTTGCCATGGTCCATAATGTTTGGACGAAACAACAGCAGCACGCCGCTAGACATTACGCAGCTGTCCGTGTCTGTTGCCATGGTTACTGTGAGCCCAGGGATATTACGTCATTTACAGGCGCAATGTGAAGTGAAAAGACCGGGGCGGCCCACTATTTAAATTTGTGATTTTCTCTGAATTTAAAAACTCTTGGAAACATTTAGGATAATGTAAGTACACAGCTTAACAAAATATATAACACTGTGCAAGTGGTTTTTTGGATATTTTAATATAAATATTCTACATATTGTACCTTTAACTGACCATGAAGAGATGGGAGAAAATCAGATTCGTGTCAGATCCACTGTCATAATCATGTCTGTTTTCATGTCTATCTGTTTATCTGTTTATCCTGTTCCCCGGTCCTGTCCCTGTCACATGTTCCTTGTTTTCATTTAGTTCTGTCATCTGTCACATGTTCTTTTGTTATTGTCCTGTCAGTTCGATCATGTGCTCTTTGTTGTCATTCGTCATTATTAGTTCATCGTCTCCACCTGTGCCCGTTAATTAGTCATGTCATTCACCTGTGTAACCCTCATTGTCCTCTTGTGCCAGTCTGTATAAATTCCCTCTGTGTCAGTCCTGTCCTGCTTCTTTGTTAACGTTGCATGTCGTGCTTTATCGGTCGTTGTATCCTGTTCTGTTTAATTAAACCTGTTTCTCTGTACCTGTCCTGAGTCTCCGTGCTTCTGTGCACACCCCGCGAGTACGAACGTGACATCCACGTCATATGCTTAAAGTGACAGCAACCTAATAAACCTGCAGCAGTCTGTGTCACTGATGTAAATCAAAGAACAAAAGAAAAAGAGAATTCACTCACTGTCCTTCACTGATTAACTTTTGTAGCTTGAATAAGGATTAATATATATTCTTAAATTAAAAGCCTATAAATGATTCAATTTGAAATTCTGACAATATAAATCGTATTAATATGTGATTAATCATGATTAAAAGCAATAACTTAGTTAAAAAAAATTAAATTGACTGACAGGACTAATATTTCTATTTCAATGTCAATACTTCTCATCTATATTTGTAACTACACCATATTTGTCCTATATTGTAGTTTACTCTGGTAGCTGTAAAGTTAGATGCAGCAAAGTTGTTTTGGTCTATTTACATTTAGATGGTGCAACTCTTCTCACATCCCTCACCATATAGACAGATAGAAATTGACAGATAAAGAAATGATTCATAGAGAGTCCAAGCACATCATTCACACAGTCTTTTTCAAGAGACTGTGCATATACTGAGCTATGTGCTTTACAGTAATAATCATCATAATAGTTATCTCTCGGTTTTAGCAGTCTTTCTACAACTGTGCTGCTGTAAACAACATTAAATGTTTGCATGTCCACACACTGTCCTATGGTCAGCATGTCAAACAATGAAGCATTGTCAAGGTGGCACTCCAACACACCAGTTTATCTGTGATTTGGGTTATAAACCTTTTTTCAAAAAGCCATTATACTAAATGTATATATTTGTTTTGATATTCTGCAGGCTAGAAGATGTCCATTTCCATAATAATAATATGAGATAATAAAGTTTTAGAAATATTTCATTTTATTTGGCTATCAGTTAACAAAAGGCATATTCCATAATGACTAATTTGACAATATGCTGAATCTCTGGAGAGTTGGTGGTATTTTACTATTTTACTATACTAAAATACCTCCCAAGGTTTCTAACTCATCCTACCAAACATTTTAGAGAGTTATTCCTTGCCATAGCTCTTCAGCAATTCTAAGGCACCATTCGTCAGAATAATTTTCATTTCCAAAAGCTCTATAGAGCTTATGTAGCCTAGCCCCTTTTCAGCATTACGCTACTTGTGTTCTGTCTTGCTGTTTGTATTTGCAAAGTATGAAGGTAACGTCTTGAGGATTTATGAATGAACCGTTCGTTCTAAAATCGTTTCAATCTACTGACATCTGTTAACATCCTCTTCAAACATTACAATGCCCATGATAACTTTCATTAACTATACAACAAGTTAATCCACTTCATAGCAAAAACGGAAGTACAAACACCAAATTCTTAAGATGGCTGTGGGCTTGTTTCTCTGGCGGATAATGTCTATATTTTTGTTTTGTTTTTGTTTTTTGGTGAATGTTGGCTGATCAATATACTGAGACAAAAACAGACCTGGTTAAGCCTTTTAACATTGTATATCCTGTGACTCATTTATGGTTTTAAATATTCATTTACTGTACAGTTTTTTTTTTTAATCAAAAAATTGATTGCAAAATCCATTTAATAATAATGAGAACTCCAAAATCATTTAGTTGTAATAGTTGTAATTAATGTTTAACTAGTTCTTTGTGATTTTTTTTCAGCATTTGTATTAGTTTCTGATGTGAAATAATCTGCTGAACTTTAAAACATAATTTGTTAAACACATTGTTTCTTCTCCAGAAGATACTGCTGACTACCATCCCATTTTAACATCAAATCAGACATCCGTGGAACATAAGTGCCTGCTTATATCTGCTCTACATAACGTGTATAGCCATAAAATTTTTGCCTTTTCAGGTTCCTTTTAGAAATCCTTATACCTCCATGCTAAAGTTTCATTACCAGAAGTGTTCATGCCTCTGAAAAAAAAGAAAGAAAATTCTGTCATTTACTTATACTCATGTCCTTTATATGATCAAACACAATCACTTTATATGATGAACAGATTTAATTTAGGCTTTTATTCACATATGAACATTGATCAATGCACATATCAATTAAGGTAAACAGAAGCTCAATCATGTTTAACTGACGTACGAGAACCAATGTGGATCATTCTAGTGTGTCAAAACCATACCACCAATCCAGCTGTATGCTAATTTTCATTCTTTAACGATAGCGGTCTTGACAGAAAGCAGGCATTGTAGCCACTAAAAGTCTTTGCTTGTTTATATTTTACAAGGCATATTAGAAATGTCTTGAAAAAAAACACTGAAACCAGTTTCCTTTAAAAGTCACTGTCTGTTTTGACAGCTAGGCTTCATTCACAGCCCGTGTAGATGGTGTTTAATTAACTACTAACAAAGAATTTTTGGTAACACTTTATCTTACAGTGTCATAGTTACATATGTTATATTTAGTTACCAAAGTAATAACTATAAATTGTGCATAGTTACATGCAACTAATCCTAAACCAAACCAAACTCTAATCATAACCTTTTCTCATCACACAATTTCACAAAAGCTTTAACCTACAACATGTCAGTTCAGTTGTTAGCTGTGGTAAGTGCAGTAAATACTTGCATTGTATAAATATTGATTTATCTGAAGTGTGGTGCAAAAGCACCCTTACAATTGATCACAGGGTTCTAAGCAGAAACACCAACCAGTCACTGCTGCACCCACAAATAAAGCCATTCCACAGGCAGTCCACTTTAAACCGAAAACTGAACATCTGAAAAATCATTGAAGTAAATGGAAGTATCTCTTGCCAAGCTGTTTCATGGCATGTTGCCCAGCTAGTTGAGAGAAGCCTGTGGCATTTGAAATTTGGAAAGCAAAGAATTTATCACAATTTTTACTTCACACTTCCCTTTGAGGAAAGGGTAAGGGAATCGGTCTTTAGCACACATAACACCTTTATCTGAGATGCACTGTAGGAACATGTTCCCTCCTCCAGAGTGTTCTCCACAAGAGGAGGTCTAGCTTTTGGGTCCAGTAGCTTTAGTGCCCAAAGCAGAGGATATAGACGAGGTGAGAGGTTACTGACTGAGCAAATGTCCTCATCAACCTCATAGAGTTTCCATTAGCCTCTAGCGTTCATTAAAAATATGGTCTACCACAGAAAATTTTACACATGCATAAA
Organism: Zacco platypus; assembly: GCA_038088235.1. Taxonomy (NCBI): domain Eukaryota; kingdom Metazoa; phylum Chordata; class Actinopteri; order Cypriniformes; family Xenocyprididae; genus Zacco; species Zacco platypus. The sequence goes on from CM076068.1 coordinate 15,419,695, forward strand.
TAAATTAACAAATAATACTCTTACAAAATGTGTTACCTACTGTATATTTTCTTTTATCAATTGTAAGCTGTAACCATCTCATAACTAATGAATATATACAGTGGGTACAGAAAGTATTGACACCCCCTTAAATTTTTTACTCTTTGTTATATTGCAGCCATTTGCTGAAATTATTTAAGTTAATTTTTTTCTTCATTCATGTACACACAGCACCCCATATTGACAGAAAAACACAGAATTGTTGACATTTTTGCAGATTTATTAAAAAAGAAAAACTGAAATATCACATGGTCCTAAGTATTCAGACCCTTTGCTCAGTATTTAGCAGAAACACCCTTTTGATCTAATACAGCCATGAGTCTTTTTGGGAAAGTGTTTTTTTTTTTTTTGGGCAACAAGTTTTTCACACCTGGATTTGGGGATCCTCTGCCATTCCTCCTTGCAGATCCTCTCCAGTTCTGTCAGGTTGGATGGTAAATGTTGGTGGACAGCCATTTTTAGGTCTCTCCAGAGATGCTCAATTGGGTTTAAGTCAGGGCTCTGGCTGGGCCATTCAAGAACAGTCATGGAGTTGTTGTGAACCCACTCCTTCGTTATTTTAGCTGTGTGCTTAGGGTCACTGTCTTATTGGAAGGTAAACCTTCGGCCCAGTCTGAGGTCCTGAGCACTCTGGAGAAGAATTTCTTCCAGGATATCCCTGTACTTGGCCGCATTCATCTTTCCTTCGATTGCAAACAGTCATCCTGTCCCTGCAGCTGAAAACATCCCCACAGCATGATGCTGCCATCACCATGCTTCACTGTTGGGACTGTATTGGACAGGTGATGAGCAGTGCCTGGTTTTCTCCACACGTACCGCTTAGAATTAAGGCCAAAAAGTTCTACAGTTGTGTTCAAAATTATTCAACCCCCACTGAAATTGATTGTTTTGGCCGGTTTGACATTGATTTTGATCATTCAGTCATCCTGCTTACAATTAAATCAAAGAGGCACGTGTAGGTCAGACAAATATAACATAACATTTATAATGAAATAACCACAAATGTCTTTTCTCTGCTCACATCATTATCAGTTTTATTCAACCCCCAAGTGACATTCAATCTTAATACTTAGTACAACATCCTTTTACAGTTATAACAGCTTTTAAACGTGAAGCATAGCTTGACACAAGTGTCTTGCAGCGAGCTACGGGTATCTTCGCCCATTCATCATGGCCAAAAGCCTCCAGTTCAGTCACATTCTTAGGCTTGCGCACTGCAACTGCTTTCTTTAAGTCCCACCAGAGGTTCTCAATCGGATTTAAGTCTGGTGACTGCGATGGCCATTTCAAAATGTTCCAGCCTTTAATCTGCAACCATGCTCTAGTGGACTTGGAGGTATGCTTGGGATCATTGTCCTGTTGAAAGGTCCAACGTCTCCCAAGCCTCAGGTTTGTGACGGACTGCATCACATTGTCCTCCAATATCTCCTGGTACTGAAGAGAATTCATGGTACCTTGCACACGCTGAAGCTTCCCAGTACCTGCAGAAGCAAAACAGCCCCAAAGCATGATTGACCCCCCGCCATGCTTCACAGTAGGCAAGGTGTTCTTTTCTTCATAGGCCTTGTTCTTCCTCCTCCAAACATAGCGTTGATCCATGGGCCCAAACAGTTCTAATTTTGTTTCATCAGTCCACAGAACACTATCCCAAAACTTCTGTGGTTTGTCCACATGACTTTTGGCATACTGCAGTCGACTCTTCTTATTCTTTGGAGACAGCAAGGGGGTGCGCCTGGGAGTTCTGGCATGGAGGCCTTCATTACGCAGGGTGCGCCGTATTGTCTGAGCAGAAACTTCAGTACCTACATCTGACAAATCTTTTCTCAGTTCCTCAGCAGTCACACGGGGACTTTTCTCCACTCTACGCTTCAGGTACCGCACAGCAGTCGAAGTCAGCATCTTCTTTCTGCCACGACCAGGTAGCGTTTCAACAGTGCCCTTTGCCTTGAATTTGCGAATGATGCTTCCTATGGTGTCTCTTGGTCTGTTTAACATCTTTGCAATCTTCTTATAGCCATTGCCCTTCCTGTGAAGAGTAATCACCTCTTCTCTTGTCTTCCTGGACCATTCTCTTGACTTCACCATGTTTGTAACCATACCAGTAAATGTCTAGAAGGAGCTAAGTATCACAGTCATTTTAAAGCTGCCTAATTGGTGCTTATTAGGCTTTATTGCTGCTCCCTGACATCCACAGGTGCTTTCAATACCTGATTGAAAACACTTCAATGGACCTCTGTTCTTCAGAGTGGTAGTCTTTAAGGGGTTGAATAATTGTGTCAATGAAGAATTCACAAAAGAAACATTTACTACTGTATTACAAAACCAATTGATGTCATTTTAGTTGCATATGCTTCTTTAAGAAGTCCTTGTAGGATTTCATTCTGAATTCAATTACAAATGTACTCTAAATTCTCTAAAACCATTTACAGCATTGGGGGGTTGAATAATTTTGAACACAACTGTATCTTGGTCTCATCAGACCAGAGAATCTTATTTTTCACCATCTTGGAGTCCTTCAGGTGTTTTTTTTAGCAAACTCCATGTGGGATTTCACATCTCTTGCACTGAGGAAAGGCTTCCGTCTGGCCACTCTGCCATAAAGCCCCGACTGGTGAAGGGCTGCAGTGATGGTTGATTTTCTACAACTTTCTCCCATCTCCCGACTGCATCTCTGGAGCTCAGCCACAGTGATCTTTGGTTTCTTCTTTACCTCTCTCACCAAAACTCTTCTCCCCCGATAGCTCAGTTTGGCTGGACGGCCAGCTCTAGGAATGGTTCTGGTCGTCCCAAACGTTTTCCATTTAAGGATTATGGAGGCCACTGTGCTCTTAGGAACCTTAAGTGCAACAGAATTTTTTTGTAACCTTGGCCAGATCTCTGCCTTGCCACAATTCAGTCTCTGAGCTCTTCAGGCAGTTCCTTTGACCTCATGATTCTATTTGCTCTGACATGCACTGTGAGCTGTAAGGTCTTATATAGACAGGTGTGTGGCTTTCCTAATCAAGTCCAATCAGTATAATCAAACACAGCTGGACTCAAATGAAGGTGTAGAACCATCTCAAGGATGATCAGAAGAAATGGACAGCACCTGAGTTAAATATATGAGTGTCACAGCAAAGGGTCTGAATACTTAGGACCATGTGATATTTCAGTTTTTCTTTTTTTAATGAATCTGAAAAAATGTCAAGAATTCTGTGCTTTTCTGTCAATATGGGGTGCTGTGTGTACATTAATAATGAAAAAAATGAACTTAAATGATTTTAGCAAATGGCTGCAATATAACAAAGAGTGAAAAACTGAAGGGGGTCTGAATACTTTCCGTACCCACTGTACATACTGTTCATAAAAATTTTGATGTTTTTGAAGAAGTTGCTTATGCTCACCAAGTCTGCCTTAATTAGATCAAAATACAGTAAAACTGTAATATTGTGAAATATTATTACAACTTAAAATACCTGTTTAATTTTTTCATTACTATTTTTTTAAAATCATTTCGGTGATGGATCATTACTCTAGTCCTTCAAATCATTCTAATACGCTAATTTGTTACTCATTTGTTACTAAAAAAACATTTCTTCTTATTACCACATTGAAATTGGTTGTGCTGCTTAATAAATTTGTGGATACACTTTTTTCACAATTCCTTAATGAATTTGGATGTTTAAAAGAAGAGTATTTCATAATCAAATCAATATTCTTTTAAAAAATAATAAATGTCTTTCAAATGTCTGTCACTTTTGATCAATTTAATGTGTCCTTGCTGAATAACGTATTAATTTTTTTAAAGAAAAAAAAACTCTCCAAACTTTTCAACGCTATGGTTACACTTTATTTCTAAGGTATCCTTGTTACAGTGTAAGTATTGAGTACTATTAAGTATATGCAATATAACTATGTAACTATTAATCTATGCACTTTCTTATATGCTTTGGAGTTTGTTAGATAAAATAGCTACAGCAGTCTCTGGAAATTTCCTGCTGCTATCTAAATGTCCTATTGATGAAAATAGGTGTGTTGCCTCCTCCCTGATGTTTCTTTTAATCTGTGATCATATCCATAGTCTTGTTCAGAGAGATGTTGTTTTCCTGGCACCATACTGATAGGGTCTTAACCTCCTCTCTGTACTCAGCCTCCTCACCATCTGTGAGCAGACCAATGACTGTTACATTATTATCTGACAATGTTTGAGTTACACCAACAGGCCGACATACATCATCTGTGAATAACATCCAACAAAAACAGCAGTGGAATTTTCTTTTATACATAACTAAGGTGCACTCAGCAACTTCTGTATTATTATAAGATTGAGACAAAAACTATGTCAAGGACCTTCAAATACATCTCAAATTAGGAATCAAGTCCATCAGAACCTTCTGAACCTTCAAAAAAAAAAAACTCTTCTGTGAGCAATTGACTTACAACTGTTAATACACTTGACCTCAACAAAAACACTATTATTGACTTTCTGTTGTATCATAGTGTCTGACCTACATTTCTGTAAGCTCATTCATATCTGACCAATTCTAGAACTGTAATGTTCTGGCAGAGATAGCAGGCAGAGATGCAGGGTGGTTTAATAAATTAAGCAAACAGGAACACAGAGAGCATGAGGAATGGGAGCATTACATCAAACAACAACTGACAAAGTAACAAGGGAAACACTAGGGCTTTTATACACCAGAGGAACAAGCTTAACAAGACAACAAGGGGGAGTGGTTTATTGGAAAAGCCTAGAGAAGACGGTTCCCAGAGAGGTAAAGAGACGCTGCGTCCAAAGCGCTGTGGGAATGCCTCTGCATGATTGCGTCGTGAAGCACGTGAAATCAGTCCAATGGTGGGACGTCATGACCAGGAAACTATAAAGCACGCTGGAACCAAACAGTGTCAGCTTCTGATAGGTCAAAGCAAGTTGGTCATAGGCATGCTGGGAGTATGGCAAAATGACGCAAGATCTCGTTCCCTCTGAGACATTCCCTTTCAAGGGAACTCAAGCTGCGTCCAAAGTGCTGTGAGAACGCAACACCCACGCTGCCATAGCACCAAGTGCCTGTCTGTGAGAAACCACCAGCGCACACTGAGACATAAGCACCTGTGACCCTGCAGTCCAGGCTACATCCATGTCATAAAACCTCATAAATGTATGCGGTGAAGACCACCCTGCCGCATCACCTGCTTTCACCACACCTAGTGCAAATTCAAGGCTAGGAGAAAGCGACAGAGCTTGCAAATCTCCCACTCTCTTCAGAGACAAGACATCTGGAACACAGTCTTAAGAGTGAGAAACTTTTCAGGAACTTCCTCAATCAGCTCAAATGGAGACAAGGACAGGCCCTCCAAAACTGTGGCCAAATCCCATGTTGGTACCCTTGAGCGTGCCACAGGTCTTAACCCATTGGTGTCTCCCAAGGGACGCACCATCTACAGGAGTGTGGTAAGCAGCTATAGCCGCCACAAGGTGGTATATCTTCAAGGTGGAACGGGATAATCCTGCAGAGAATCTGTCCTGCAAGAACTCCAGTACTGTACCAACCGAGCAGGTAGCTGGGTCCAGCATACAACCCCAGCACCATAAAGTGGAGGGAGCTCTGGAATGGAATAGAGTCTCTACTACCTCAGTAGAAAGACCTGAACCTACAAGCTGGGCCCCTTCAGAGGCCAAGCCCACAGTTTCTAAAACTCTGGGCAGGGGTGAAAGAGTTAGCCTGCCACCTGAGAGAGAAGGTCCCTACTGACCGGAATCTCCCAGGGGCAGCCATTGAGGAGGGACACTATGTCCGAAAACCATACTCGGCCCAGCTAAAACGGGGCTATTCTCTCCAGAACTCCCGGGAGCAGTGCAATCGGGGGAAACGTGTACAGATGCATCATCGGCCACATCTGTGCCATGGCATCCAACCCCAGAAGGGATGGTTCTGTGAGGGAGTAAAAATGCGGACAATGAGTCGTCTCTCAAGACTCAAACAAATCCACCTGGGTTCGCCCAAATCTCTCCCATAGGAGCTCCACCACCTCGGGGTGAAGTCTCTATTCTCTGGGCCTCAGCCCATGCCTCCACAGGATGTCGACCCCCTGGTTAGGGCGTCCTGGAATGTAAACTGCCCTGAGTGACAGCAACTTCCCCTGGGCCCACAAGAGGATCTGGTGAGCCAATTTGCACAATGGGTGCAATCGCAGACCCCTTGATGATTTATATAGGAGACAACCGCTGTGTTGTCCATCTGGACCAACACATGGTGGCCCCTCAGGTCTGGGAGGAAATGTTTGAGTGGCAGAAAAACAGCCATAATCTCCAACTGGTTTATGTGCCATGAAAGATGATGGCCCCGCCATAGACCCTGAGCCGAGCGACCACTCATGATCACCCCCCCAGCCGGTGAGAGACGCATCCATCGTAACCATTACATGATGACAAGCAGCTCCCAACATTAGCCCTCTGGAAAGAAACATTTTTTTTTTCCACATAACACAAACACAAAGGCAACGCTGCGTGATCTTGATCATGCGAAATGGATTTCCCCTCGGGGAAGTACAGCAGGCCAAAAGGTATCACGTAGGACGCTGCTGCCATCAGCCCTAACAGTCCTTGAAACTGCTTTACAGTGAGTGACTGGCCTAGCTTCAGCTTGTTTACTACTCGAGCGGGTGAGAGATGTGCCTGCATAGTGGTCGAATCCCATACGACGCCTAGAAAAGAGGTTCTCTGTAGTTCGCTTTTCTTGGTGTTTAGCCCTAACCCAACACTTTCATGAGAGCAAGAACAGCATCTCAATGCTGAACTGCTAGCTGTCTTGATTGTGCCAGAATGAGCCAATCGTCTATGTAACTCAAAATGAGAATGCCCTGGAGTTGCAACGGAGCAGAGCTAGATTCAAGCGTTTCATGAATGTGTGGAGAGATAAAGCTAGGCCAAACGGAAGAACCCAGAACTGGTACGCTTCACCCCCAAAAGCGAACCCGAGGAACTTCCTGTGCTGAGGAAGGATGGAGACATGGAAGTATGCATCCTTTAAATCTATCGTGATGAACCAGCCCTCGTACCTGATTTGAGACACAATCTGTTTTAGACTGAGCATGAACTTGAGCTTCTTGACAGAGCGATTTAATTGATGCAGATCTAGAATAGGACGCAACCCTTCATCCTTCTTTGGAACTAAGTACCAGCTGTAAAACCCTGACTCTCTGCTGGGAGGAGGAACCCTTTCTGTAGCCTCCTTTTGCAGAAGTGTCTGCACTTCTTGTTCCATGACCAGAGCCTGCTCAGGGCTGACCACTGTGGATACAACACCATTGAACCTGGGTGGGCGTAACCCAAACTGAACTCTGTACCCATTTTGAACTATTTGTGGGACCTATTGAGAAATATTTGGCAGAAGTTTCCACGCTGTCAAAAAATCTACTAAGGAAACTAGTCTCTCGTGGCTAGCCTCTGGTATCATGCAAGCGACCAGCTTGGTGCTCTGAAGCAACGAACCGGCAGCGAACCACCAAACTGGCCCCTCTGGGACCCTCCTCAGAGGGAGCGAACGCCCCTGCGCAGCTACATTTCCGGGCGGACACTGAGACATATGTTCGCTGAGAACAGCTGCGCCATGTAGCCCATGAGATGGCAGGGCTGGTAGAATGGTCCCCTGAGGGCACAGAGGGAACAACCCTCAGAAGACTTGACTGGCGTCAGGACTTCTTTGCCGAAGCCTTCTTGGCGATAATGACAGTCCTCAGAGCTGTCTTATTCCTCGAAGGCTTTGGCTGTGGGCCCTGACCCCCAGTCTCTCTGTGGGGGAGCTCGGGAGGCGATGCTCACTTTTTGTTGTGCCCTGTATGAGGAGCTTGTACTCGGTTGGGGTTGCTCCCACCCAGCAGACCCCGGACCTGAGAGCGGCGAGGGCTGCCATAGAATGGGCGATAGATTTTGGTGCCTCCTTGGTAGCACGGAGAGATAAATCAGTAGCCCTTCTAAGCTCACAAACTTTTCCACGACATTCTAATTCATTGAGAAGCACCTGAATAAAAAATTTAAATATTAAAATAAAAAAGTTATTTTAAATTGTAATAATATTTTACAATATTAGTGTTTTTACTGAGTTTTCGATCAATTAAATACAGCCTTGGTGAGCATAAGAGACTTTTTTCAAAAACATTAAAAATATACAGTAAGTTACAATAAGCTCACAGTAAGTTACAATAAGTGTTTGGGTCAGCAATTAGAAGATAACAACAAAGTATCAATGTAAGGGCCTGTGTACATGACACCGTTTTCAACCAAAAATGGATTTTTTTTGCATTTTGGCTGTTCATTTACACAACAATTGAGTTTGAGGGGCTGAAAATGCAAACTATTGAAAACGGGTTTCAAAGTGCACATACTGGTCTGGCATGCATAATACAGTGTTTTAGTTGTTTTAACGGATCTGTGTGAACAGGAATCGTTTTGACAACATTGTCATCTGCATGCAAAATTTTGTAAGAACGCAAAAGAAAAACTTGTTTGAGTACATCATTTTCGTGTAAACGTACCCCAAATTTCTACAGAATATTACTGATCAGTCTATGCAGGCTTGCTGCAACTGTAGGTCTAGTGACTGTAGGTCAAGCTGTATGTGTGGGGTTTTTTTTTTTTCAAAATTTGAGCAATATAAAATGTAATGCATATGGACACGTTCCCACCTGCAAAATTAACAGCCAATTTTGTTTGAAATTAATGTAATAATGATAATGATAAATCTGATTACATTGAATTTATGGCATACACAGCTTGTGGGCCACGCTCATTTTGGTTCCCTTTTGCATTGGTGGACTGAAGCACATTTGTAATTGAAAGCAGCAGGGTTGCAGGGATCATCATTATAACAAATTCAAAGTGTCTCTGTCCATGCTTCAGTACATGATGAGATATGGACGAGAACAGGACAAGTCATCTGTCACTGACCTATGACTATTTAACATCCATTTTAGCCACTCAGGTTTCCAAGATATCCAAGAAAAATAAACCTGGAACAGAGCGAGTAGATGTTGAAGAATATTATCATTTGCTTTTCAAAACCAGAAAAATCTGTTCAAAGCCATATTACCCTAATCAGCCTTGATGACCTTTTTTTCCACTCTAATAAGCCCTAATTATACTTTTGGTTTCATCTCTGGGTTTTGGTATTCTGCCAAAACACGATGTCGTTGTAAAGAGAACCTGATTAAATGTGGTGTTGTTTCATGCCAACATCTTGCTTGAGAACGCTGAACAGTAGTTTGCAGCGCCTGCAGATCTGTCTGCTTATCCAGGCCGAGACATAAAGAGGGGAGCAGAGCTGGAGAGGAGCCAGAGAAAGGCAGCTTTGATCTCAGAGTCCAGACTGCTCCGCTGCTCTCTTTCCTCCTGAGCTCTCAACTGTCTGTCTAACAAAACGTAACATTCAGTTCACGATGGTGCCCCATTTTAAAATCCATTATGCAAACCATGCCAACTTCATTCACTCTAAAGCAAGAGGTCAGAGAATATTTGATTTCAGGGAAAATCAACGGGCAAGCGCAAGTTTATCTGGTGCAATTGATATGATTAGCACAGAATTACAATTGAGTGAAACAGGAGAGTGCACACAAAGAAAGAAGAAGTCTCTGCATCATAAGCAGTTATGTATAATACCAACAACAATATTTTGAATACTACAGAGAGGGGGATGTTTCTAGGTTAGGAAGTTTTGCATTAAAACGTTGCTTTCTGGTTGCATCACCGCTTCGGCTTGGTGTTATAATGTTGGATTAATTCCCAGACAGCACCTATGGTACAAGGTGGATCAGCCTTAAAATGAACTGAAATGGCCCATAAACTCTTACATAGTCTCACAAGTAAGATCAAATTCATTGCCAAGAAGTCAATCACACATGCCCAGGAGAGTTCTTATCAATGCTTCACACCTTTATAAATCTCACCAACATGGAAATACTGTCAAAGGCAGTATTATAAACTGGCAGAAGCGTTGACATGACAAAACTTATTGGTTTTTTGAAATGTGGAAATATATAGCTATGTAATCGCACAACATCATCTGCAGTGTCTGATGCCATATACTGCAAACTTTAAGGGTCAAGTGTGGCTACATAGTACTGTGCAAAAGTAACAGTGTTATTGTTAACTAAAACAATTTAAAAAAAAAAATCACTAATTGAAATAAAAACTGAAAAAATGACTAAAACTTAACTAACATTAAAATGAAAACTGATAATAGAATAGAAAAATAAAAGCTAATTCAAAATAATAATAAAATTGTATATAAATAATACTATAATAACACTGCTGTGCAACATTTCAAATCAACAGAAGTAAGAAATATTTAATCATTAATGTAATCATTGATGAGGTGAATCTCATGATTTTCACATAAAAAAACATTAAGGAAAAATATTTCATTGCGATATTAATTTAAGAACAATTTTGATTTATCATAATCATACTGTAATGTGAAATACTGTAATTGAAAAATAAAGATAAATCTATGTTTATATATATATTTATAATCGTTTTCAAATATTTGCAATTTGAAACCTATTCTCAAAAGTTTGCATTTTTAGGAGCCCAAAATGCCGGTCGTGTAAATGCATAAAATGTTTTGTGTTTTTAGTGCAAATGGCTCCCTAGTTCATTCATGACTTGGTTTCTGATTAGTGTCTCACCTGTTCCCTTTTATGTAATGATCTTCCCTTGTGTATTTAAGCCCTCGGTTTTCCTCAGTCCTTTGTTTATTTGTTAAAATTATGTTAGATGAGGTTGTTCTTGCTCTGTTTAAATAAATATTCAAAAGGTTAAATATCTAATATTTAACCTTTTGACCACTCAACAGCCATAATTTGTTGAAGTGCTTGAAATACAGTACTGGTCAAAAGTTTTAAAACATCAAATCATTTTTAATGTTTTTGAAAGAAGTCTCTTATGCTCATCAAGCCTGCATTTATTTGATAAAAATACAGAAAAAACAGTAATATAGTGAAATATTACCACAATTAAAAACAATAATGCTTGTCTATTTTAATATACTCTAAAATATAATTTATTTCTGTGATGCAAAGCTGAATTCAGCATCATTACTCCAGTCTTCAGTCTCAGAAATCATTCTAATATGCTGATTTATTATTAATGTTGGAATATATATATATATATATATATATATATATATATATATATATATACACATGGGGATGAGAGACAATATCAGACAAGGATAAAATGAAAGAATAAAGTATAAAATGAAAGGATATCAGAAAGGAAAAAAAGTGCTGAAAATATTGCCACAACGCAAAAATAAAGATTGTTTTGTTTTGGATGAAATGAGACCTGGAAAAAAAATTGTCAGTAGCCTTTTGAATCACACAATGATATTTTGCCATCAAGTGTCTGAGCATAATGTCTAATCCCTTTAGCCTACAGCTGTAAAAGCGTGTTATTGAGTATGTGACTAAAAAAATCTGTTAATGTGAGCCACATCATCCTGTCTATGGATACGTTTATATCACACTTTATCACTTTTATATCCTCACCAGCTGAGCTGTTCCTCGTAAAAAAAAAAAAAAAAAAGACACTCCAAACACACCTTTCTTCCAATCAACAAATATTTCCCAGATGATAGATGTGTTTTCTTGTTATGCCCCCGAGTGTCATTCATTTGAAGGAGTGTGAGTGATTTTTCATGATGGAGGGCAGATTACTTGTTAAAACACATGTGCAAAAGAGGGAAACACATAACACCCTCCATTCACACGTTCTCAGAATAGCACTTATCATTCATCACCTACTTTTGGGATATTTGTTTTCTTTCTTTCTATGCTATTGTTAAATATATTTTACACCTAACATAAGTTTTGAGCTATCCAGCTATCACAAGACAGCTCTGGTTTGTCCAAAACATTTTGTGACTGAATCACTAAAACCACATATGGCTGCAGTCAGAAACTGAATGTGACCAAATACAGCATTGCAATGTAAACGCTAACCAGTGCAGATGTGTTCCAAAATTAAACTAAACCATCTACTCACCTTAATTCCAATCATCCACTGCGGTAAAGTAAGGACTAATATCGAGCATGTCTAGAAGGTAACGTCCTAGTGCGAAATCCTTCCGCATGCGCACTGTCATTGCTCTGAGGTGAAACTTTCGTAAACTTTGAGAACTTAACGTATTTCATTTTCACTGTTATCCCATCTTATGTGTAGAATACATCTTTTATAGTGTTGTTTGTTCACCGGTAAGCAGAAATGTACTTTAGAGTAGACAAGAACGTGAACCAACAGGAGTACTTGCCCTCACGGTTGCATTCCTGTTTTTGCCCTTGAAGTCTGCATGGAAGGCAAGTTGCAATGATCTTTTCTTCACTATTTTGATCCAAGTGAAATGGCTTCTCGAACAAGAAAAAATGTAGGGCAGGACGTGGGACTGAGTGACAGACCCTTGCGCCTAAAATAAGTCATCAGAGAAAAGAGATGCCGCTGCAAGAGCGATTTTTTTAATACTACAGAGAGAGAGATGTTTCTAGGTTTGGAAGTTTTGCATTAAAACATTGCTTTCCGGTTGCATCACCGCTTCGGCTTGATGTTATAATACAGAATTTAAAAAATGATTATCATAATTAGCATTAATTAGCATTCAATATTAGATACAATACAAAGTTCAAAAAGATTTTGATATGAAAAATAGAGCTTTCAACATTAGACCATAAACATGAACTTTATTACAAGTATTGTAAGTGTTAAGTTGACTAAAAGAATCTACTTAAAGAGATTGTCATGTTTTGTTCAACAATAAATGAAACACAGTCGTGCTCCAAGAGAGAATTTTTAGAGCTGGTGTAGTTGCTAAAAATGTAAGTAGCTAACAAGTTACTAAATATAGACTACAACTATGATGATGAATGAAGTTGACATGCTTTACAAATAAGAGAATGGTTGTAGTCCTCATATAGCAACTGCACCTGAGCAAAAAATGTTACTACACATCCAATGTTACTACAGGATATAAAATAACATTGGTACTTTTTCTTGAAACATCACATTCGAATTGAGATTATAAAAATAAAAAAAGTATGTTTGAAAGCAACAATCTGTTGTCTTAAATTCACAATTGGGAGGCACGCACAACAACCAGCGATCTGTCTCATTTGACCACTTGTGATCGGGTCATCCGAGATGTTTATACCAGCTGTGAACAGAGCATAGTTTCTGATCACTTGCATCTGCGTGACTAACCTGTAATGGATATCCAACAAGCAGAAAATATGGAGCTTTTAAAAAAACAATGTATCTCCCATTCTGGAGGTTGGTGTCCTATACTAACACTGAATCTTCAAAGAAACTGCTGATTTATATTCCAACATGAGATCCACTGACCATAGCGTACAAGTACATGAACACTCACCTATTTGTTTCTCCCCATCCATATTTAGCTGCATAAGACAATTTTCATCCTTTTATCTAGATGTTGCTTTTCCTAATGCTTTTTTGACAGGTTTCCATGGTTACACCACTGATTATATACGCCTTGATTACCTCATGATCTGCCTGCTGGTCTTCCACTCTAAAAATCCTCGCCTAATACAGTCAGAATTTGTTTCTTCTTGACATCAGAGGAAGAATCTCGACCTCTCAAGGTGAAACATAAAAACTGGCACTGCATGGTACATTCTTGTTTTGTCTTTATTAGTCTTTAATAGGTAATTGATACACAAGATGTCCATGAACTGTTTTTGAATCACAAGCAATTTTAGGTTTAAATTATATAAATGAATGACCTTTTCTCTCACTTTTTTAAAAAAAAACTATGCATTTCATGTGCATTCTGCAAAAAAGTGTGTGTGTGTTTGTTTGTTATTTGTTAACCTTGGAGATGAAAAGAGGGAGTGTGGAAGTGAATGAATACATTTTAAGTACAGTTCCACATGGCTAGTGTAAAGAATCTATAATATGTCCACATATGTAAGTGCACATATGCAATGCACCCAGCACGTAAATTATAGAGACCTGGTAATAAAAATCTATGCCTTCTTGATCATTGCACAAATATATGAAACATGGTTCAAAGCATTTTGTGGAATGTTTCCTTTACATGCAAACAAAATATGTCAAAGAGAAGGCAATGTCACTGTAAACTCTGCCGTTTTTCCTTTGCATTTTTCGTGTACAGATGACAACGGTGTCGAAACAATCTCCATTCACACGGATCCACAAAACTATTAAAACGCTGTATGGAAGGCCATGCAAGGACAGTGCTTGCAATGCCAATTTGTAAAGAAAAACTACACGTAATACATATGTACATGACGTCACTATTTTTTAGAAATTCACTGTTTATGTAGTTTTGTAGTTAACATTTTCAAAAATTTGCAATTTGAAACCTATTCTCAAAAGTTTGCATTTTTAGGCCCCCAAAACGCCGGCCGTGTAAATGCATAAAACATTTTCAAGCATAAAAAGTTCATTTATGACTTCTGATTAGTGTCTCACCTGTTCCCTTTTATGTAATGATCTTCCCTTGTGTATTTAAGCTCTCGGTTTTCCTCCGGTGTTTTGTTAAAATTATGTTAGGTGAGGTTGTTCTTGCTCTGTTTAAATAAATATTCAAAAGGTTAAATATCTAATATTTAACCTTCTGACCACTCAACAGCCTTAATTTGTTGAGGTGCTTGAAATACAGTACTGGTCAAAAGTTTTGAAACATCAAATCATTTTTAATGTTTTTGAAAGAAGTCTCTTATGCTCATCAAGCCTGCATTTGTTTGATAAGAATACAGAAAAAACAGTAATATAGTGAAATATTACCACAATTAAAAATAATAATGCTTTTAATAATAATGTCTATTTTAACATACTCTAAAATATAATTTATTTCTGTGATGCAAAGCTGAATTCAGCATCATTACTCCAGTCTTCAGTCTCAGAAATCATTCTAATATGCTGATTTATTATGAATGTTGGAAACCGTTTTGCTGCTTAAACTGGTCAAAACTTTGACTAGTACTGTATATAAATGATGCAGGTCTACTGTCATGATGGCATCACACAATACTCCTGCAAATCCAATACTCCACCACATCAAAAAAAAATTCTCTTATTGGATTGAGATCTGGTGAATGTGGGGGCTGCTGAAGTACACTGAATTCATTTCCATCTTCTTGGATTCAGCTTGGGATGTGATGGTTTTTCACGTGGTGCATTATCCACCAGCCTGAACTGATAATAGAAGGCTGGATGGACATATGGGTATATTATTTACACCAACTCCGTACCCATCCTTATGTATGATCTAGCAGAAATGAGATTCATCAGAACAGTCAATGTTTTTTAATGTTCTGCACAGTACCCATTTTCAACAGCTGTTTTAGCTTGTTGATTATCACATGCTGTCCATCATTGTTGGTTGGAACATGGATTAATTTTTATCCAAAGGGGTCAAACGTACTTGAATGTGATTTAAGTGACTGGATCACACCATTTGACCACATTTACAACTGTATTTAGCCTGTCCACTTGGAACCAGACCATCTGACATGGATCTTCCAGGTGTAAATGAGGTGTTATTGTCATTATCCGTCAGTTTGAACAGGTCTGGCCATTCTTCTCTGACCTTTCTCATTAACAAGGTGTTTTCGCCCACAGAACTGCCGCTCACTGGATGTTTTTCTCACACCATTGTGTTGTGTAAATCCCTGGAGATCATTGGTTTCTGAGATACTCGTACCATCCTGTCTGAAACCTACAATTATTCTACTGTCAATGTCAGTTTTCATCAGATTTCTTTCACTTTCTCGTGTGTCCAGTTTGGAAAACATTAACTTGACTTGCTCTGATGAGTTTTTGCCCCAAAATTTGCAGTGCATATATTCATAAACATTATCTATTTTTTATATTCTAATATGTACCATATTCTATGGTAGGATAATAATAGTGGTCACAAAACATATAAGCATATAAAACTTTAAATAAGGGTATTTCCATGATTATGTCCATAATAATAACAATGATGATAATATTAATGCTTCTACCACCATTGTTATTACCAGCAGTAATAATAATAATGAAGTATTAATAATATTAAAGAGGACCTATTATGCACCATGCATATATCTTTAAATGCAAATGAGCTGCTGCTCCCCACCCCACTTTCCAGAAGAGCCTTTACAGCTCGTGCCTCAGCTACTCTGCCAAGACATCTGTTTGGTTTTGATTATCATCTCAATCGCGGTCATGCTCACGTGACATTGTAGTAGTTCTTCATCATCATTAAACATTTATTATCTGCATGCATTTTAAAGCCGTATCAGTCTAAACTTCTGATATATGACTTCTGTCAGACGGCGCTTCCCGTGAGTATTAAACTAAATTCTCTTTCACATCTTATTGCGCTTAAATGTCAAATAAGGTTATGTAAAAACACACAAAGTTCACATAAACACAGTCGGTTATGTCTGTGAACATAAACACCAGGGGAAAAAAGATCTGTGTATTAAAGTGAAAGCAGTGTACTATACAGTACCTACTGCTATATATTTACATTTAGTCATTTAGCAGACGCTTTTATCCAAAGCGACTTACAAGTGAGGCAATTAGGGGTTTGCCTTGCTCAAGGTCACCTTAGTCATGGTATCGAAAGTGGAGAGAGCCTTTTCAACAAAAGAAAAATAGAAAACAACTCACTGCTCTTGATTAAATAATTTTAGTAGCTTAAGAATACATTTCTTACTTGGATGCTGCCGTTAAATGATATGGGGAGGAGATAAACATGGCGGACTATGTACAGCTCAGTCAGGGTGGGGTCTATCCTAATAGGATTGTCCGCCAGCAGTCGTGGTCGGGGCGTAACATTGCTAGAATCTGCAAATGTCCTATTCTGACACTGCTTATCATTTATTTGCGAATAAAAAAAGAGGAGCCATTTTTTTACCATTTTAGGGTGGTTTAGGGTGGTGGTTGTGTACACACACTGCTGACACACATTTATGTTCAAACAACATGTAAAAGTTAATTTTGCATAATAGGTGCCCTTTGCCAATCATATTTTTACAAACTTCATGTTAGAGTATGTGGGTCTGGTTCCAGGTGTCTGGTTTATATTAAGATAAAATAAGAATGGGTTACAGATGTCAATAACAGTACATATATACGTATTCATAAATATATTCATATTATGTATACATGTGTATATCAGAGGTGCAAAACTCCTCCGAGAGCCACAGCCTTGCAGAGTTAAGCTTCAACCCTAATTAAACACACCTGATCCAGCTAATCAAATCCTTCAGGCTTATTTGAAAACTACAGGTGTGTGTGTGTGTGTGTGTGTTGGAGCAAGGCTGAAATTAAACTCTATAGGAATGTGGCCCTCCAGAAACCTTTTTGCACCTCTGGTCAGTGGCGGGGACTGCTTATTCACCATGATAAAATTATAAAATGAATGAATAATGTTTTAGTGCAAAAATAATGGTAATTCTCACCAGGTGCTCATAATTATGGTATACATCTCATCGGATCTGGCAAGTCGCATATGGTCTGGCCGCAAAAGCTCAAACATCAACGCTCAAATCAGCTCAGAAAAAAATTGCGAATGCAACTTCACGCAGCTCTCGTATTACTCTCCATTGGAAATGAATGACTTCCGGTCTGTTATTATAGTAGCTGTGTCTCATTTAGAAGGCTGTGCCTGCCAGCGTTTGCATTTGTCAGCCAAGCTGCATACATGATTGAGGGTGTCTCATTTCAGAAAAGCAAAACAGTAATAATAAAAATAATAATAATAATAGTAATAATAATAAATCTTAATTTGGAATATAATGGTAGCTCTTCTGAATGATACAGCTCCAATGTGGTCGACAAATGCGGCCTCCTTTGCCTTCAAAATTAGGCACAGGCAGTGTAAAGGCAGCTTGAGAGTCAAATAAGGCCTCCCTCCTCAGCACCAGATAAGACATTTTACTTTAACGGTATGAGAATGACCCAAGAGGGTTAATCTCAAGTTTGTCATTAAATTAATCTGGGAGAAAAAAAATAAAATAAATAAGATTCTAGATAATTTAAAAGCATCTAACTGTATCAAAAAAAAGGCAAATTTAATGAAATGAGTTTTATTAAACAAAATGATACAATTACTAAAATGTATGAATATAAACTAACAGTTCATATTATATAAACATAATAATATTATATTTAATGGAACTAAGTGTTAGAGATGTGACAATGTATGGCAGTATTATGTAGTTTTATGTACCAAAAAACATTTTTTTAAATCATCAAGCTAATATAAGGTTTTACAATATCAAAAGCATGATAGATAACCATTTACTGACACTGATTAATGTCAAGGTGTTTGGAAAGAGGTTCAGTGAGTGATGTCCATTCCACAGGTCATGCTGGGACACACTGCAGTGGTAAAGGATCTGGACTCCATTTAAACAGCCTTGAACATGACATGCACGAAAATTCTGAACTCCTGGAGCATTAAAAGAGTCTTTACAGTGTGAATCATGCAGCTGAAGGAGCGGTGAGGGTCAGGCACTGACCGCTGGAGCAGAAAGTCCTTAACAGTCTGGAGCACGCAGCTGAAGGAACCTTGGAGTGAAGGTCTTTTCATGAGGGTATAACCTTGTTGCAGGTGTTTCTGTTAATGTCTCATACTCCATACTTTTTTGGCTAGAAACTCAGAATGTGGATGTTTCTGTTATTGTCTACTTCTCTGGGAGAACAAGGTGCATCTGTTGAGATTGTACCTTTATCTCTTCCTGATGAGGAGATTGTAATCTTGACCTTTTTTTCTCCAAATACAAACTAGGTAAGTTTGTAGGCCATCTGGATTTTCTTGTTCTTTTGCCTGTTGACTGTTTTTGTCCCACTGGATTGTGTAGCAGAATGAGCAAACATGATCTGCTTTTATCTCACTGGACGGACGGTTTTTGTTGTTGCCCTGTGTAAAAAATAAAATAAAATCTGGCTGCTCTTTATAAACAGTCAAATCAAAAGTTCATTACGCTGTCCACTCCAGAAGTTGAAAGGGACATTGCTGTGATGTGGAGGTCTGGAAAGGTCAAGTGTGTAATTGTTCATATTAAAACACTAAATGTGCTGAGATAACTAGTCCTAATTAGTTAAGTCACAGCTTGACTTTCCAAAGAGAGCAAACACTGTGGTACTTTCAAAGCATTGTTCTGTTTGTTTGAGTGGTCCAAAATGTCCACTTCTGACATAATTGCTGACCGATAATTGCTTCATATTTTGTTAATATTCCTTGTTATTTCATGTTCTTTATCCTGACTAAACTTTCAAGAGTAAACAACACCATACCATCAACAAAATGCACAGGGATTTGGCAAAAACTCAAAACTAATTCATCAACTGAATGTTGAATTTACAGTCTCTATATTGTCCCTGTACAGCACTTTAATATTTAAATTTTGCCGTACTGGGAATACAAATTAGTTTTCCTTAAAATGTTTAAACACACAATAGACCAGATTGGTGAATACTCAAATTTGCTACAGAATATGTATTTGGAAGTTTGCCAGTCTCCATATCCATTATTTTTCATAATAAATGCCTATGAAGCACATCAGACCTTGATCTCATGAGATATTTTAAACGTTATAATGTATAAACATAAATACTATTGTCTATTTTAAACATTTTTATTAAGGCAGCTTTTGAAGTACAAATCTCTAAAATGCCATAGGTCAAATAAAATGGACTTAGAGGGAGAAATCCTGCTCAGTATTCTGAACTCTGAGAAAAATATAATCACACCTGAAATTAAACAAACAAGAAGAATTTTCTGCTTTTGTAAAAGTTTTGACGTTGATCGCTACTTTCCGGCATACACCACTCCATCAAATAAGGGTAAGTGGAGGTTGGAAACAAGCCATAAAAGAACCGACTCAAGAGTCCTTCAATCGGTTGACGGACTGCACTATTTGTGTTGTATGTATGTGCATTTGATTCACTACAAAAATCAGCTCAAAAAAGTAATTTTCTCAGTTGACGGACTACACTGTTTTGACTAAATGTAATGAGCAGGGCGGACGAGAGCCGTGAGGGAACGGCGCGAGGCCGGTGCCGCAAGTGATAATGAGAGTCAACTGCGTGCTGCACCGGTTTCGTATCTCTCACGGAGGAGCTCCGGAAGCAAAGAGGAGCGACGACAGTGAAAGACGAGAGAGGACCAGGCCTCAGAGGAGCCATCGCTGGCGCACTGCCAGATTTTTGTAACCACGAATACTTGTACGGACTGGTAGCACATGCAAATGTAAATTTTTTGCAGTAATTAGTTGAATTAGTTGATCCACAAGGTGGCAACTGTGCCTGGGGGGTGTCGATTCACAAGGTATTCAAAGAAAAACTGCATAAATAGAACAGACTGGAACGCATGCAAGCTACAGTGAAAATGGAGGCCAACATAGATGAGAGATTGTATGAAGAGATTAGAAAGTACCCTCATTTGTATAACTCTAGCATGAAAGAATACAAAGATGTTTACATGGGTTGTAACTCGTGACGAGAGACTGCTCAAAACTGTGCATGTGTCAAACGTCTATGTATGCGTACGAGTAAAATGAAGTATACAAGGCTGTGTATTTGACTGTGAGCGTACACTAGAGTACGTGTAAAATAAACAAAGTATTTCCAGGGCTTAACTGTCACGATCACCAGCTGGAGTACTTTTAATAGCCACCAGAGGGCACTCCAACCCAGACTAATTATTATTCCCTCACAAACTACATTTCCCATAATTCTCTCCCTGGACTCATCAGCACTCATTGCATTTAGCTGTTGCCCATTAGTGATGTTAACTGTCTATATAAACTCAACGAAGTCACTTGCAAAGTCTTGTATGTGTCATACTGCATTTCAGAGTGCTCTTTTGGTTTCGACCCTGTTTGCCTGTTCTCGGATATACCCTGTTTGCCTGTTTCTGTGGCCTGTATTGTTTGGACTTATTACTCTGTGTTTATTTTCCCTATTTTTGACTATGACTGTAGACTAACCTTTCAATAAACTACTGCGTCTGGAACCTCAACCTTCGTGTCTTGGAGTAGTTCATGACACTATCATTTTAAGAACATTATTAAAGACCTGGGGCCTCATTTATAAAACTTTGCGTATAAACCTTACTAAAAGTGAACGTACAACGTAAATCTGAAAATGGTGTATGTGAGAAAAAAAATGAGATTTATAAAACCATGGGTACACCAGAACCTGTGCAAAAATACTTTTATAAATCCCAGTCAGCTGAAGATTATCCATGCGTGCATCTCCACCCGCTCTCCTCCCCAAAATCGCCATATATGGAGCTTACAACGCCTAGTGTTACTATGCATAACCTCATCTGCATATCATTTCCATGCATATTCCCATCCACGTGACACCCCTGTTAGCACCGTCAAAAGTACAAGACATTTGGAAATATTATATATGGACTGTAAATTCCATTTGTGCCATACATATTGCTAAAAATCATCTAATATCCTTGTTGTTTTATAATAAATATATCAAAATTTCCATAACAACAAAATTGTAGCTATAAAATAGTTTACTTATCAGATAAGGTTTTTAAAATAGAGTTGATTCATTAATTTCCAATGTCCAAATAGTTTTTTAATTGTTTTAAACAATTCGAATGAATTCGAATTTATGCAGTTTTGCAGGTGAACATCTTTTAGGATGTTTAGGTTATTTTAGTGGATACATATATAAGCCTACTTATTTATTGCAGTGCAAATACAATTGTCTGACGTGGCGCTTCCCTGACAAAGTATTTTAAAAAGGAAGCCTATAAATCTTACCATTTCCTTCAAGTTGTATCCTTCAAGTACAGTGGTATTATTCATAATTGTTTGAAGATGTCTGTACACGACATCAACCCCTCCAGCTGCGGTTGTACAGTAAGATATTATCATTGAACCTATTCAAACCGGACAACAGACCGTTCGACCATTGGATCCAGCAGTGTCTTTCATTATATCGCAGTAAGTGTGCATCACTGATCATTGCTCTCACTAGTTTAAAGAGGTTTAATAGTTTAATTATTGTGCTCCTATCACTCCTGTTATAAAAACAGCGTGTTGCAGGAAAAGTGATCAAAAGCAGCACATCCACGATCTAAATCCATATCATTTTTGTATATCTTCTGCGTAATGACTTTATGCAATTTTAGGGCTTATCACCATTAATAAACATGGAATATTAATGTAAATGTGTATATCAAAACGAAAACAGAGTTTAAAATCCTTCTGTTTACTTCATTACTTTTCTCACTATAGTAAAAGTGTTTGTACGCATGGGTCAGAGTTTGCGTGAAGGTGCGCAAATTTTCTCGTCAAGTTTCTTTTCATAAATCCCATCGTTTCCGTAAGAAGTAGCGCACACCTCTTTCAGGGCATGTTTTGTGCGTACGCAACGGTTAAAATGAGGCCCCAGATAACTTTGAACGAAAATTCTATTAATGTAACCAGCAGAACATTTGTTCATAAATTTGAGAACTTTGCAGGAATTGTTCTGAGAATGTTCCCTGTTTAGCTGGGAACCGTTTGTGGAATGGAAAGGTTCTTCATGGAACCATAGATGGCAATAAAGAACCTTTATTTATAAAAGAGCAGGTCTGTTTAATATTATTCAGGACACACAGAGCTGGTGTTTAACATGCTTCTAGGTCCATCAGCTTTTTGGGGGCCAGTGGAATTGCGCTTTTCAGCATCTGTCAGTAATAGATTCTACAAACACATTCACAAATCCCCCTAAAGCTTACCATGATTGTTTCAGAGAACATAAGGTAACAGAGGTAAACGCTTATACATATGTAGAAGGTCATTTTGATAGACCTATTATATTTAAGGTGTTTGTAATGGAATGGTAGGATAAATTTGAACAGAAACACAAACAATCATCTGGGAGACTGCTGTGCTGTGTCATGTAAATGAAGTTGGTTTAAGACACTCCAGGGTCACAACTCGTGGCTCTGCTGTGGTATTATCCATGACTGCGCCCAGAGACTAAGCTCACGTGTTCTTTCAATATTTATCATTCAGACACAGAACAACATTTCAGGTGCACTTAGTGGATGCCAGGGCTAAATTGGAGGGAGTCCAAATGCTGTAAAAACTCTGAATGTTTACAGGAAGAGCACCCTGTGGCGACATGAGTGGAAAAAACTAAAAACATTGCAAATAATATGAATCATCCCATTCATGTTTCTTTTCTAGGCTTTTTTTTAGGCTTTCTAGAAAAGACAGTCTTGAACATGTCATTTTAAATGATTCTATACATCTATTACTAATGCACTGATGATCCAAGCGCATGTTACATCTTACAGAAGTATTATTCGTTATATAAAACATAAAATGAATAACATAAAAAAAATTCAGATTTGGTTAAGGCTTAGAAATACCATTACAATGGATGATGGTTATAAAAAGCAATAATTGTCCAACACTATATGGTTAGACTATAATGTGGGGAAATGCAATTAGGATCAATACTTGCTATAGTAAGAAGTTCTGACTTCAGATTTACTGGCATACTGCATTATGCTTCGTAGGTTTTACTCATATTGACTTAGAGTATGGAAGGTATTTTTAAAGTTGGCTACAAGAGGCTTTCAAGAGGCTTTGATTTGCTTTGGTTTCAGTACAGTAATAATATAAATTCAATTAAAGTCAATCCTTCAATTTTGCAAACAACATAATGTCTTTACAGTATATCAAGCTCTTACAATATCACAGTATATAAATGGATCTTTCTACATGAAAATATGTAGCCGGCTGCCATTGAATTTAAGTAAGTTAGTCCCTTGCAAGGAAATCATCATCATTTGGGAGACTTTTGGAATGGAATGAAAAAATAAGAATCATGATAAAGCTGTAAGGTTAAATCTCAGTTTCTTTCCAACCCACCTAATTGCAATTTCTGATTTTGACAACACGTCAACAGGACCACAGATACAAAATGATGCTGCAATGCCACAAACATGACGAATTTCAAATCTAAAAGTCCAAAATTCCAAATCCATATTCAAAAATAGTCAGTCACAAGAGAACAGAAAAATGTATGCAACCCAGACACATAAAACTAACAGGTAAGCACAGAAACTGCAGCAAGATTAATAAAGACAGAACGCTAGAATCTGCAGATATTGCAAGAAACACAAAGTAAAAATAGTGTGCAACAAAGAGCAAACATAGAACAGGTGAAAAGAAAGAACATAAAACTAAAAGGCCCTTATTAGTGAGGAGAATGTGAGAAACAATTGTGGTCTTGCAGGTCCTGCAGTGCATAACATGCGCACTTGTTCACCCCAACCGCTGTCATACTACAGCCTGTGTTTGCAACTTTCAGACATCCCACATGAAGTAATTAGACTACGTAATGGATGATGACAGTTTTCACTGAGTATTTTTCCAGCACTGATAGCACTAATGATGATTTATGATGTTGGACCTTTAATGAACATGAAATGATTTATTATTACCAGAAAGCTGCAAGCTAGCAGTTACAGATTGTGAGACTCATATTTTAATTCATTGGATAGTTTAAACATATTAATTTTTGTTTTCTCTTAGCCAAATATGTATGCATTACATGCATATGATTAAGTTTCTGTCTGCCGAGTGCACACTTACTTCATTTATTTAAAATCATCATACTTTTACTAAAATCAATAAAAATTTGGTGTTAAATATACAGTTTAGTATGCAAGAATCTAAAGTCTCTTAATATTTGAAATCATGCTCAATATGCATGTTAAATGTTTTCTTTAGAACAGATTCCTAATATTGGCAATATATATTTGTTATCTTTGTATTTGTTTCTTTGTGTTTTACTCATTTGCTTGTTTATCCCCTTGGCATTTTTATATTAGTTATAAGATCAACTCACTAAATAAATGTGGCCTACATTCAGTTTATATAAGAAAACATTTTCTGTGCTATGCATTGTGAGCCTGGTTAGAGTATCTCTGAATACTCTGATTATCTCTGAGAATTCACCCACCGGCGACAGGGTGCTGGGCACCCAAGGCTCACTGATGAATCAGGGCAACAAAGGCTATCCCATCTGGTCCGAGCCAACAGAACCTCTACTGTGGCACAAGTCACAGAAAATTTTAATGGTTATGGGAGGAATGCGTCACAAGACACAAGCCACAGACCAATCAGATTGCCTATGATGACCCCTTTCCACCGCCAAAAGCACCTACAATGGGTACACTAGCGTTAGAACTGGACCTTGGAGCACTGGAAGAACGTACGTGTGCACCATTTACCTAGTAAAGTGATGGCACCAGGATGCACTGTGGGATGACGACAAGTTGGTAGAGAGTGTGATTATCTGGGCAATGTTCTCTTGGGAAATCCTGTGGCAGTACGGGTGGATGTAAATTTGATACGTGCCACCGACCTAAACATTGCAGACCAGGTACACCTCTTCATAACAATAGTGTTCATTGGTAGAAATGGCCTCTTTTAGCAGGATAATGCACCCTTCCACACTGCACACATTGTTCAAGAATGGTTAGAGGAATATGATGAAGAGTCCAAATTATTGCCCTAGCCTATACATTTCTCAGATCCTTATCAAATTTAGCAACTGCGTGATGTGCTGCACCAAAAAGCTCAATCCATGGCCCCACCTTGCAACCTACAGGACATGAAGGATCTGCTGCTCATGTCTTGGTGCCAGATACCAAAAGATACCTTCAGGGCTAATAAAATGGGCCATGCCCAAAATGGCTAAACTCTAAGCGTTTAATTGTCTTAACCACAAATTATTTAACCATTACTGTCTTAGAAAAACAAAGACAAAGTTCTTGGCAGAATATGGGATGTTGTGTGGGGAAAGACGAATCACAATGAAACATGAGTTGCATGGTGATGCTCCAGAGAGATGTGCTCGAAAATTGGGTGAGAAATACAGTGGGGAGAACAAGTATTTGATACACTGCTGATTTTGCAGATTTGCCCACTTACAAAGCATGTAGAAGTCTGTAATCATAGGTGCTCTTCAACTGTGAGTTATGGAACCTAAAACAAAAATCCAGAAAATCATATAATTTTTAAGTAATTAATTTGCATTTTATTGCATGACATAAGTATTTGATACATCAGAAAAGCAGAACTTAATATTTGGTAGAGAAAACTTTGTTTGCAATTACAGAGATCATACGTTTCCTGTAATTCTTGACCAGGTTTGCACACACTACAGCAGGGATTTTGGCCCACTCCTCCATACAGACCTTCTCCAGATCCTTCAGGTTTCAGGACTGTGGCTGGGCAATACGGACTTTCAGCTCCCTCCAAAGATTTTCTATTGGGTTCAGGTCTGGACACTGGCTATAGGCCACTCCAGGACTTTGAGATGCTTCTTACGGAGCCACTACTTAGTTGCCCTGGCTGTGTGTTTCGGGTTGTTGTCATGCTGGAAGACCCAGCCACGACTCACCTTCAATGCTCTTACTGAGGGAAGGAGGTTGTTGGCCAAGATCTCGTGATACATGGCCCCATCCATCCTCCCCTCAATATGGTGCAGTCGTCCTGTCCCCTTTGCAGAAAAGCATCCCCAAAGAAGGATGTTTCCACCTCCATGCTTCACGGTTGGGATGGGGTTCTTGGGCTTGTACTCATCCTTCAGGAACACAGGCCTGGACATACGCTGACTTGAGCAGGGGGACCTTGCGTGTGCTGCAGGATTTTAATCCATGACGGCGTAGTGTGTTACTAATGGTTTTCTTTGAGACTGTGGTCCCAGTTCTCTTCAGGTCATTGACCAGGTCCTGCCGTGTAGTTCTGGGCTGATCCCTCACCCTCCCTCATGATCATTGATGCCCCACGAGGTGAGATCTTGCATGATGCCCCAGACCGAGGGAGATTGACCTTCATCTTGAACTTCTTCCATTTTCTAATAATTGCGCCAACAGTTGTTGCCTTCTCACCAAGCTGCTTGCCTATTGTCCTGTAGCCCATCCCAGCCTTGTGCAGGTCTACAATTTTATCCCTGATGTCCTTACGCAGCTCTCTGGTCTTGGCCATTGTGGAGAGGTTGGAGTCTGTTTGATTGAGTGTGTGGACAGGTGTCTTTTATATAGGTAATGAGATGAAAACAGGGGGGCTTCTTAAAGAAAAACTAACAGGTCTGTGAGAGCCAGAATTCTTACTTGTTGGTTGGTGATCAAATACTTACGTCATGTAATAAAATGCAAATTAATTATTTAAAAATCATACAGTGTGATTTTCTGAATTTTTGTTTTAGATTCCGTCACTCACAGTTGAAGAGTACCTATGATAAAAATTACAGACTTCTACATGCTTTGTAAGTGGGGCAAACCTGCAAAATCGGCAGTGTATCAAATACTTGTTCTCCCCACTGTATAATAATAAATGCACCTCTACCACAGTGAAGCATGGAGTCATTGTGTCATGGTGTGGGGAGCCTTTTTATCTGCTGGTATTGATGCACTACAGTACTTCACTGTTAAAAGTCATTTAAAGCTGTGGAGTGCAGACGAATATTACTGAATGGACTGCTTCCCACAAATAAAAAGTTATCTCAAGAGCAATGATCAGAAGTCGTTTTTTTAACAAGACAATTCTCTTGCCCAAATAGCAAAGACAAACAAGAAGTGGCTTGAGAACAAGTCCATCGGGCTCATGTTTTGGCCCGGTCAGAATCTAGACATTTAGTGAATATTTGGTCTCACATTAAACTCAAACAAACTAATTTACGAGTTCACACTTACAAATAATCAGAGTAAAAGAAGTATGCATATTTGGCATGCTGTCTGAGGAGAGGGCTCCGAGCTCTGTATTTTGGCCCAACACAGAGTACACCCCCATATACCTCGCTGTGATAGCTACCAGCTAAGAGTGAGGAGTTGGGGTGGTGGAGGGATGCTGAATGTCGAACATAGGTGAGTCGGCTACATATGTAGGCCTCCTATCGTGCTGATTAGACTGATAGACTGTTTGAACATGTTCCTAACTTTGTTAATAAAACATCATAAAGTGATCTGCAAGTTGGGGAAGGCTATTCCAAGCTAAGTTACTATATCTAAAGTATTTTTGCAATTCTTGCTAATTTCCAGAGCAGTAATTTGTAATTAAAATGGTTAAGACCATTAAAAGACCACTAAATATTTAGCCATTTTTGTTTTGGCCATTTCTTTTACACAGGAGTGAGTGTGTGTGTACGTGTGTGAGCACTTTTTCATGATTTATGAGGACATATATTTGTATAATGACATGGGTATGACACTGGTATTACAACTTAAACGTGACATTTCATGCGTCCTCATGTCAAATAGCTTTAAAACCATACTAAACAATGTTTTATTAAAAATGTAAAAATGCATAGGCTGTGATGCATAGGTTTAGGGGTAGGGGTAGTGTAGGGGGACAGAACGTAAAGTTTGTAAAGAATAAAAACCATTATGCCTATGGAATGTCCTCACTTTGATAGCAAAACAAACCTGTGTGTGTGTATATATATATATATATATATACACATACATACATACAGATGCTAGTCATATAATTAGAATATCATCAAAAAGTTGATTTATTTCACTAATTCCATTCAAAAAGTGAAACTTGTATATTATATATTCATTCATTGCAGACAGACTTATATTTCAAATGTTTATTTCTTTTCATTTTGATGATTATATTATAACAACTAAGGAAAATCCCAAATTCATTATCTCAGAAAATCAGAATAGTGGCCTTCAGCTCTTCTGCACTGTTGGGTCTGGCATATCGCATCTTCCTCTTCACAATACCCCGTAGATTTTCTATGGGGTTAAGGTCAGGCGAGTTTGCTGGCCAATTTTTGAACAGGGATACCATGGTCCTTAAACCAGGTACTGGTTGCTTTGGCACTGTGCGCAGGTGCAAAGTCCTATTGGAAAATGAAATAACCCCTACTGGGCACTATGAATATTGTGTCATGCCGTATGGGCTAGCCAACGCCCCCTCCGTATTTCAAGATTTTATGCACTGGGTGCTCCGGGAGTTTTGTCCTGGTCTACATTGACGACATTCTCATCTACTCCCGGAGCTTGGCCAAACATCGCCAACATGTTGCGGAGGTCCTAACACGCCTGAGAGAATACCAACTCTATCTCAAAGCTGAAAAATGTACATTTCACCAACCCTCTGTACAGTTCCTTGGTTACAACATCAGCAGTAAAGGCATCCAAATGGACGAAGGGAAAGTGGATGCAATCCGTAGCTGGCCAACTCCAACCACTGTCAAAGAGCTCCAGCGTTTCCTGGGTTTTGCAAACTTCTACCGAAGATGTATTCAAAATTATAGCTCCATCTCCAGCTCCCTCACGAACCTACTAAAGAATAAACCCAAAGCTCTATCCTGGTCTTTCAACGACTCCGAGAAGCCTTTACCAACACACCACTACTCATACATCCTGATCCAAACAAACCTTTCATCGTTGAAGTGGATGCATCAACTACTGGGGTAGGAGCAGTATTATCTCAGCAGCAGGGGACACCATCAAGACTCCATCCATGTGCCTTCTCACGTAAACTCAGCCCGGCGGCTGAGAAAAACTACAACATTGGTAACCGCGAACTCCTCGCCATCAAACTGGCATTAGAAGAATGGAGACATTGGTTGGAAGGAGCACAACATCCCTTCTTCGTACTTAACGATCACAAGAACCTCCAGTACCTGCGAGATGCTAAAAGACTCAATCCCCGTCAATCTCGCTGGGCCCTATTCTTCACCAGATTCAACTTTACGATATCTTACCGACCAGGTTATAAGAATGTCAAAACTGATGCACCTTCTTGTATCCATGCTCATAAAGATGCCACTGAAGAACCTGAAACCATCATCCCCAAAGAAGTCATTGTTAGCCCTATGCAATGGTCTCCAAATTCCATTCTTTCTAATGTCACTGCTCCAATTACGTTGGGCAGTCCTCCAGGAAAGCAGTATGTTCCTAGGACTCAACGCATTCCACTTATCCATTCTACTCTCTCCTCTTTGGGCACTAGCCACCCAGGGACCAATGCAACTCTCTCACTGCTAAAAGATCACTTCTGGTGGCCTAGCATGGCTAGTGCCATCTCTAAAACACCTCGCCAACTACCATCTGATAAACTTCTTCCTCTGTCTGTTCCAAACCGACTCTGGTCACATCTAGGAGTAGACTTCATCACGTTTGTCTTCGTCATTGTGGATCGGTTCTCCAAGTCTTGCCGACTTATTCCCCTCAAAGGGCTATCTACTGCAATGGAAACCGCGGAACATGTTCAACCATGTCTTCAGGTATTTTGGAATCCCCAAGGATACAGTATCAGATCGGGGTCCACAATTCATCTCAAGAGTATGGAACTCATTCTTTAAGCTCCTAGATATGACTTTAAGCCTCTCTTCAGGTTATCATCCTCAAATGAATGGGCAGACGGAAAGGAAGATTCAAGAGATTGGACGCTTCCTACGAACCTTCTGCCATGGCCACCAGGATTCTTAGAACCAGTTCCTAGGCTGGGCCGAGTACGCCCAGAACTCTCTATGCCAGTGTTTCCAAAACTGTGGGCTGCGCCCCCCGGTGGGCCGTAGCAGTATTGCAGGGGGGCCGTAACTAGTCCAAATCAATATATTAAGATAATTAAAATATTCCAATTGTTCTAAAATTAGATTTTTTTGAAAGTATGTAAGGTTAGTGTTATGGATTTAAATATATTTGTAAAGAATGTTTACATCATAGTTCTCATAATTCACATGAAATTCTAACAAACTTGTTAATAAATGTATTTGTAGGTAAATGTCGGTATATATTTTTTAACGGCTGGGTCGTGGAGCTTTTGCAATGTTTTTTGGGGGCCTTACCCCTCTTAATTTTGGGAAGCTCTACTCTATGCCAAGCCACCACTGGTCTCACTCCCTCCCAGTGCGTACTCGGTTTCCAGCCTCCCACGTTCCCCTTGTCCGGGCAACCATCGGATGTTCCAGCTGTCGACTACTGGTTCCGAGAAAGCGAGAGGGTCTGGGACTCCACTAATCACCATCTTCGGAGCGCAGTGTGCAGGCGCAAAACGACAGCCGACCTTTGTAGATCGGAAGCTCCATCCTATCAACCGGGTCAGAAGGTCTGGTTATCCACATGGGACATCAGGATGCGCCTGCACTGCAAAAAGCTAAGTCCCAGATACATTGGTCCCTTCACCATTACTAAACAGATGAATCCTGTAAATAAATCTGTAGATAAATCCAGATAAATCCATATCAACTACAACTTCATCCACAATATAGAATTCACTTTTCACCCTTCTGTTCTCCCTTCGGAACCTGGTCCAGATGAAGAACCTCCCCCTCCACAGATCTTGGAAGACGGTGCCATCTATGAAGTCAAGGAGATTCTGGACTACCGGCGTGAAACCTTCTGGAAACCTTCCATTGTTTGCATCCAGAACGCACTGCTCCACATGGAAGAGGAAGACCACCACGACATCTGGGTCCTTGGCCCTCAGGATCGGGCCGTGGAGGGGGGGTAATGTCACAGATGTGCCAGGCTCAATTGCTAACCAATCACAATGCACACCATCACCAGATTGCACTCACCTGCACTTCATCTTCCAATCACTTACCGGCTTTATAAGCACACACCTCACCTCACCTCATTGTCCGGTCTCATTTATGCAAAGAGGACGTTCACTCCATGCTCCCGATGATTTACCTGCCTGATCTTCTGTTTCGATGCATCCTGATGTCATTTGTTCGCAAGTTGATACCTCGGACATCCATTACTGTGACTACCTTACCTGATCTTCTGAGGTGTGTGCAATTGACTATCTGGTTTCCCGGGAATTCTTCAGCATCTGTAAAACAAGAGACTTTTATACAATACCATTCTACATGTCAATGTCATATCCATTTACTGCCATCTTACCTGTTAATGCCTCATTGCTGTGAATAAACTAACTTTATATTTTATTAACCTCTGCTTGAGTGTCATGCCGTAACAGGTGGTTGGTTTAGGATTTCTTTGTTGTTGTTTTGTCATCTCCATTGGGTTTCTGCCCAGTATCGCAACTTGACATGTCTAAAATGTTAAAAGCTATAAACAAACTCTTTGGTGTACATACACTTGTATGCTTAATTTCATGATAAGTATGTGATTAATTGCAATTAATCGCACAAAAGGGTTTTAATCTATTTAATCTATATATATATATATATATATATATATTTTTTTTTTTTTTCAAAATTGCTAAAAATATTTGGGAAAACAAAATTAAAACAAATTTGCCCATACATTATTTAAAATATTTGTATTCCTCAGAAGAAATAAAGTGATAGGATTAAAACATCATAAGGATGAGTAAGCATGAACTACTCCATTAATAGAAACATCTCATGCAATGAGAATACAAAGTGTGATTGATTGCCACTAAGAAATGGGAACATTTTGAACATTACCAAGTCACTCGTCACCTGAATAAAAATACTGTGGCAGTAGAATATGCATAGCAACTGTCCATGGGTGCAGTGCATGGAGTCAGGTGATTCCTATCACCCATACAATCACTAAATTACACCGAACGCACTGTGGTGACCCTTAAATAACAAACTAATGCTGGCAACTCGGACTCACACTGTAGCAATCCATTACATCCTCAACTATAATTATAAGAGCATGATAAGAGACATGGGGTCGAGACAGTCACAATTCCTATGGTGTAGATTTAACAGTTCCAAGGCCACAGCAGTAAAGGAGTTAATGGTCGTATATATTAATCGGGGGTGTAAAAGTAATTTCCTTGTCAGAGAAATCAGAGAGCAATAATGGCTGAAGGGTGTGGATGTTTTTCCACCCACTGTGTGAGGCAGCTGTCTGAGAGTTATACAAAAATACAGTGCCATGAAAACTCTTTTATGACAGTTTCACTTAAAGGTATAGGCTAAGTGCAGGCAAAACTGGCTGATCCTTTTACAACATCTGAAAATATGACCAAAAGAAAGACTCATATACAATATTTTGAAGACAATGTTTTAAAGGTTTTAGAAAGGCAGTGGTGGTTCTTGACTAGAACATTTAAAATGGTGTATATATATTACTTTCTTATGCTCTCCAAGGCTGGATAAAAAATACAGTTAATATTGTTATTACAGTTTAAAATAACTGTGTGACGAGCAGGGCGGGCGAGAGCCGTGAGGGAACGGCGCGAGGCCGGTGACGCGAGTGATAATGAGTGTCAGCTGCGCGACACACCGGTCTCGTATCTCTCACGGAGGAGCTCCAGAAGCATAAAAGAGGAGCGACAACAGTGAAGGACGAGAGAGGACCAGGTCTGGATTTTATGTTGTGTCTTGTTTTGTTTGTGTGGGCGGCAGTCGCCTCGGTTGTAACGAGTGGTTATTTCAGTCAAAGTTGCTCTTCTATCAGCTTGAATCTGTCGGCCCATTCTCCTCAGACCTCTAGCATCAACAAGGCATTTTCGCCCACAGGACTGCCGCATACTGGATGTTTTTCCCTTTTTACACCATTCTTTGTAAACCCTAGAAATGGTTGAGCGTGAAAATCCCAGTAACTGAGCAGATTGTGAAATACTCAGACAGGCCCGTCTGGCACCGACAACCATGCCACGCTCAAAATGGCTTAAATCACCTTTCTTTCCCATTCTGACATTCAGTTTGGAGTTCAGTAGATTGTCTTGACCAGGACCACACCCCTAAATGCATTGAAGCAACTGCCATGTGATTGGTTGATTAGATAATTGCATTAATGAGAAATTGAACAGGTGTTCCTAATAATCCTTTAGGTGAGTGTATATAAATAACAATGCAAGTCTTTTTATATAATATTAGAAAAAGGACCCTCACTGTCACGTCGAGTTTTGGTTATGTTTCATATCTTTATTTTGTAGTTTAGTTATGTTTCATGTTCCTGTTTGCCTTGTGCTCCCTTATGTTATGTCATGTGATCCTGCCATGTGTTCCCTTGTCATGTGTCCATTGTTGTTATTGGCTCATTGGTTAATTGAGCCTTCGCAAAACCCGCCCCCTGTTGCTATACCAGACAACCCATGCTCTCTCACGCCACACATCATGTTCTCCCACAGTGAAAAATACATCGGGGAGGAAAAAGGACACTGACAACGTATGAAACAGTTTCATATTTAAAATATTGTAATTTTTTAAAGCAGTTTAAACACTAAATACTGTACAGTGGCTCCTTAATGTGTCATGACAGATCCTTCAAACGGCTCATGAACCGATCTTCTCTTCATACTAGTTCATTTATAGCATCCAATAATCATGAATGGACATCAGAAGGAATGTTGTTTCAACGTTGTTAACCAACGTTAATGTACTATAGGCTACTCCCTGACTGCTTTGTCGGATAAGATGGCGGATTCAGCGTTATGATTGGTCAGATCACCTGTCAATCAAACTGTTTGCAAAGGGTCAATTGTTCACAGGTGTTCCTTGTTTGTAATTTAGTCCGTGTATTTAAGACCTCATGTTTGCCTTGTTCTTTGTCTAGGGTTGTCCCTGTACCACTGTGTTGAGTTTTATGTTGTTTATGCCATGCCATGTAAAGAATTTGTTTTATGTTGGATTTTCTAAATAAACTGCACCAGGGTTCTCACTACAACTCGCCTACAGTGGACCTTGTTACACTCGCAAAAGGGGTCAACGTGTCATCATGGGGGTCGTGGTGTAGAAACTAAGCAGATCAGATAAAGATGATTCATTCAAACAGAACATTCCAGAATTCTTAAACAACACTCAGGACCCTAAATCAGAGGATCTTCCATTTGGGATGCCATTCAGTCTAGGAACCCCCAGCTAAGTACTTTATGGCCATGCACACTTTCTAGCTAAGGAAGAACATTGTCAACTTTGGGCAGAAATCCCAAGACTAATGGTCGAAAAGGCAACACATTGTGACTCACAGCTTGAGCCCCATAAAGATAACGCCAGAGGTTGTTTGAACCCCGAAACATAGATAAAAACAGACCTTCTACTTCTGATTGACCTCTGATTGACACAGAATTTAAATATATAATATATATATATAAACTGCATCATATCGTTCTGAAAAAATTCTAAACAGACTTGTAATCATACACCGTTCAACTTCATAATAAATAATAAATAATAAATAGATCATGTCTACACACTATTTGCGTGACCATTATGCTCAGTGCACTCAGAATTAATGTAATTGTTATAACTTTTGAATGGTTAAGAAGAGTTTTTACTATGCACGTGATTGATTTCTAATAACACAAAGGATGGCATGACAGAAATCTGTTTAAAATGTATTGTATTCTTTTTATAGAAATCATGTCAAAACTGTGCTCACTGTACTCTCATCTACGAGTGGGAAAATTAAGAGACCAGGTGATTACATGGTGGGGGAGGAGAAAGGCCACCTCTGAAACAAAGACAATACCTAATTGGTCAGAACTCCTCAAAGAGTCTGGACAAACACCTCAGTTTAAAAATCAGGACATGAACAAAGAACAGACAAGACAATGATGAGAGGACCAAAAAAAAAAAAAAAAAATAAAACAGATTTTGAAGATTAAAATGGGTTAAGAACAAATAGATTCAGTCAAGCCATTCAACTACACTTGTCTCACTTACTATTCTTTTATTTACTTAGTTTGCTTTCTTTTCTGCGAGAG
Source organism: Zacco platypus (assembly GCA_038088235.1). Taxonomy (NCBI): domain Eukaryota; kingdom Metazoa; phylum Chordata; class Actinopteri; order Cypriniformes; family Xenocyprididae; genus Zacco; species Zacco platypus. The sequence goes on from CM076068.1 coordinate 15,455,392, forward strand.
TCTTGTATTCTAAGTTAAATTTTGCCACAAAGTTTATTCAACGACTCTACAGTCTTTGTCCGCCTCAAAACTTCAAACGTTAGCCACAAGAAAGACTTGTTCATCCACCAGCACACCAGAGAGTGATTGGCTTCCCACGACATCAATCCAGACACGAAAAGACATTCAGCAAATCAAAAAACCCAGGAAACACCCTTCTCCAAGCCAGAGGCCAACAAAGGGATTCCCCATTTAAAGAGACAAATGATAGTCGCAAGTATACCTCCGGATTCTAGCCGAACTGGTGCATTGATATAAAGTCTAATAAACCCCACCTTAGAATCGATAGAAGGGTTAAATTAATGATTGATGGTTCGTTCAGATCAGGTCTTATAAAGTACATATATTGCTAGAAACTCAGGATCTTTCCTCTTTTTTTCTGCAACTCGAGTGAATGTGTGTGTGCGTGTGTTTATGTGTTAGATATTAGTTTATGTGTTTGAATAATCAATAAAGTCTCATTTACATTTTTAAAGAGAAGAGTCTTAAGTTATGTGCTCACAAATTTCATGTCTTAAACTGACAATATGTTAATAATAAATAGTGTTTTTACTATTGTTTGGATATTCATATCCGCTACAGAGCTAATAGTTATGGCCCGTTCAAATAAACGCTGGATGATTCATTTGCTCGGTCATAAAATAACTGACTCTTTTAAATTCCCTACAAATTAATTAATAATTCCATTTGAGCTAAATTGACCTTGTGTCCCTTACAGTGGGCATCAAAAACTTTGAAAACCCATTTTAGAATATCAATTGATATACAATGATACACTGATATATTCAGCAGTGTATTTAGTATGCCTGCATTGGCACCATTGTATGCAAACTGAGCTGAGCCGGACGATTACGTCACTGTTTTCTCCAGTGCTGATATACATAAATTAACTAGACTAATCACTATTGATCTTTGCAACGGAATGAATCAATAATATATAGAATAAGCTGGACAATGACACCATTTTCTTTGGGAGCTGCTGTGCAGCCAAAAATTATTTGCTAATTATTAATGTAAGGCTGCTTTGACACAATGACCTGACTTGACTTGACTGATGAATTGCACAATGAAACAATGATATATTAACTAAAAAGAGTCTGATCATAAAACCATCAAACATATGACATTGTTCAATTTTAAGTAATACAAGTACATGCTTTCATGAGCTGTCAAGTCAGCTATATAGAAATATGTACCTACTGAACTTTATCAAGCAGTGAAAATATTCACAAACATTTTACATTCTATTATATTCACCACATTAAAAAAAAAAACAGACATTGGATTTGGGGTTGCTGAAGTAGATGGATTGTTTAAGTAAAGCTTGTTGACATGCTTAGAACTGCCCCTGCAGAAAAGTTAAAAATGGCTGATTCTTTCAAAAAGTTACAGTCAGAAATTCTTACAAAGACTACAGCCAGTATATGACAGAATGACATCTGGTCATCTCGGTTTTAAATCCGAAAGTAACACACCATCATTGCATAATTACTGCACTGGACTATTTTAGGCTAAAACAAAGCTGCCCTTTGTTTGGTCAGTACTTTCAATCTCACTGTGGAGCAATATGTTCTTCCCAATGACATCTTGCCAAGACCAGCTCATAAAGAGCAAGCCAAACTCAATTATTCATGGCAGTGCATTCCTCCCATGACAGCGATCATGTCCACCATATAGAAGAAACCTAATGTCAGGAGACGACAGTGTCTTCATAAATACAGAGATTAGACTTTTGCTGTTCCTACAGATATTACATAATACAGTCACTATTATATATAATGTTGTGGAAATAACATGGATTTTACCCTGAAGCTAGCCTGCAATTAGATGATTTCACAACTACATCTGTGTACTCTAAACAGATCCTGTCTTTAAATGCTAAAATATTAACAGCTCACCTGATATATTGTGCTTTATGATTAAAATGATGCCAGAGGCTAATTGTATTTTTTTTTTTAAATCTGTTGTTTCAAAATACATTTAACACCTCAAGATATCAAAAGAGGAGTTTTTTGCGGCATTTAGTCCATGGCTAATAGGTTTATCTACTCCCATAAAAGTTGACAAAATGAAGTAAATTAATTACCAAACATTTACATTTAGATGATAGATAGATAGATAGATAGATAGATAGATAGATAGATAGATAGATAGATAGATAGATAGATAGATAGATAGATAGATAGATAGATAGATAGATAGATAGATAGATCAATGCTTCTATGTTCTCTCGCAAATGAGAAACTTTGTGAAGGAACGCAAAGTTTCTCTGGGTTTCAAAACTTTTGCAAGAGAATGCAAAGACACTGATGTCCCTTTAGGGTCTCTGTAGATTTCTGTCCAATTAAACACCGCAATGCCACCTGCCACTGCCTATTAGAGACAACGGTCAAAAGTCAATAAAAGCTGCACCAAATTATTCAACATCTAAAGATGACATTCTAAAGGATGCTTGTCAGTGTCACGATTGCCTTTAATAAACAGGCATCCTGCACCTATGCTTCTGCTCCATTAGCACTGTAAATTTGCCACCAGCGTTCCCATACTGCTACTGTGGCAGCTTTTAATGCTACAGTATTGAATCAATGTATCTGCTCTTGGGAATGCAGTGTGCACTTACCATCAGCAGCTTTATTTCCAGAAACTGGGTCCTTTGGATTCCAGCTCAAGGGAAGTCACTGCCAGGGGATTTAACCGATCTGCGATTAGAGGGCTAGGAAAAGATCAATGTTTACCTTTGCCTTCTATAAATTATTTGTGATTACATGTGAAGCTACTGAACCATTTACACTAGTTGCGTTTACATGGACCCTTATAATCTGATTGTCACCAAAGTGGCGCAGCCGGAATAAAAAAAGTCACATGTAACCACATCAGCTGGAATTAATTAGCCAAGCATTTGGATTGTAAGGGGTGGCTTAAACCTTTTCTAATCCAATCGAGAGGACATGCAAACACTTAAGCCTATACTTAATAACCCCACAATGTGCAAGGTATAATAGTATTGAGTTACTGTGGCAACAGGCTGAAAGCCTTGGGAACAGAATGAGGCCAGTGGCGTGAGAACTAATGGGTGTCAACTGCGCATCTCGAGTCCCAGAGAAAAGATCCAAGACATTGAAGGACAAGAAAGGATCAGGCCTGGGACTTTGTCTTGCTGTTTTGTTTTATTTTATGCACCATTCGTCCATGAGGGGCTTCTGCTTTTCTTTGGTTTTGTTATGTTTTTTTAAAGTTCTGTTTAACATTTGCCGGTTCCCGCTTCCTCCTTACCTTATCAAAAAACATTGTTACAATTACCCACTTGGATATGGACCTTCAAACCTTAAGTTTCCAGAGGAATTTCAAAGATTCAAAGGTTACTGGAATGAGGTTACTAGAAGTGAAAGTAATCCCTGCAAGGAATTTGCATGAAAATGCTCCACTAATGAAAGATTAACTACTGACATACTGTGGGTGAACATAAATCATGTATATTAATGTAAATTGTTGAATTAAAATAACTCTTTGCACTTTGTGTTGGAAGTTCATAATCATCAAAGAAATGTCAAGAGAATTGCTGGAGACTATGGGAAACTGAGAAGTGTACATTTTTAAGGAATAATGTTATGGTCTAAATCTCCATTCTTATTTACAGCAAATCTTTTTTACACTAAGCCTGCACAGTTACTTTAGCTTCATACTTGATTTCCAGAGACATATACTGTACACATTAAATCAGTTATGGGTTTGATTTTTTCCCCCAGGTCAGCAAACCCTTCACCCTTACAGTCTGATGATAAATGGCCATCCATCCAACTAAAATGAGAACTCTTATGAAGAAATAAAGTAATTTAAAAAGAAAGAAAGAAAGAAAGAAAGAAAGAAAGAAAGAAAGAAAGAAAGAAAGAAAAAGAAAGAAAGAAAGAAAGTTGGCATGATAACCTAGAAACATGAACTAATACTACTGGTGCAAAAAAAGTCTGTCATTTGGTCAGCAGGATTTTTTTTTTGTTTGGTCATTCCCCAAATGGTTTCACTACAATAAACACAAAGATAGGTCCTTACTTGCATGTCACTTCACAACGAGGGTGGTAAACCCTGAAAAACAGTCACCAATTGTAAAATGGGACTAGGCAACAGACAATGTAACAAAGCAACAGTCTTAAAATCTTTGTGTACAAATAAAATCAAAATAAGCACAGTGACAGTGTCAGATTGGAACGGATTATAATAAACACAACTAGAATTATATTTATATAACAAACTAAATAACAGAAAATTCTAAATATAAACATTCACTATATACTGAAACACCCGACAGAATCAGTGATTCTGTATTTAAAAACAAACAAACAAGCAAAAAAAAAAAAAAAGCTTAATTTTAGGACCCGGGGCTCCTTATTTCACATGTTGCATCTAAAAACATTTGGAAATCATGGCCGTGCCGCTTTCTCCTTCTTTCAAAAGCGCTTTGCGCTCACATGGCGTCTGTCTTTGCAATGCAACCATGAATTACGCTTTTCATGACGACAAGGAAGTTTCAGCAAAGGATAAATTGATTCCTAGCCCTTGCATTAGCTTTAGATATATTTATGGAGATGAGAAAAAAAGCTATGATCAACTGCTCGGCTGAGCTTTCGGTGTTGTTATGGAAAGGCCAAAGCTGATCAGTTGGTTCTTGTCACATGATCTGCGTATGCATGTCGCAACCACGTCGCTTCTTGTGCAAGCTTGAAGCGCATTTACATTTGAAATAAACAACTTGAGTGCGCAAAAGATGCAACATGCAAATGGACCCTTAGTCTTTTATTATTACTATTATTATTATTTTTTTTTTTTTTTTCGTCTTGAGCCTTGGGAAGGATTCTTTTATTTGTATTGTGGCCAGCAAACTGTTTCGGCATAAAAGATTTGGGTTTTGAATGTTCAGGATCAATCTGAATCTGCTACACATCAATAAAGACAACATCTGTACTTCAAGACCAACACCTGTTCTTTTTTCTTACAGTATACAATAAATGCTCCCAGCGGTGGGTCTGCACACTTCTATAAGGCACAGATACATCTTTGTCCAATGGCAGGGGTATTACAGCATTTCTGGGGAGCAGATCTCATAGACTGTGCCCTGGGATGCCCTACACTTTGTCTCTACAACCCATGCCAACCTCTGACAAATGGCCTTTGGGCTCTGGAAAGTTGCACACATTAGGGGATTGAAAGACGAAGGACATAGAAGTCCACATGGACTCCACTGGAGTCACTGCACAAAGAGTACAAATAATAATGCTGAATGCCAACAAGAGAATCCAACTATGGGAGTTAATTGCTTCCACTTCTATGCCCTCTCTTAATTACTTTTAATTTGAACATTTGATTTGATCATTAATCTTCCAGTTGTTGTTTTTTTTTTGTTTTTTTGCTTTTTGAGCAGCTCAGACAAAGACCATTAGCCAAACAATGATGATGTGTAATCCCCTAGAAAAAGTGTGTCATATGTCTTCGCTCAGTGCTGATATTAAAGCTCAATGTTTCTGATGGCGTGTCCTGTTGGAAGCGGTCGATGATGGAAGAAGTCATTTTCACTGCTTAAGGTGCCATCACTGTATTTTAAGTGCCACCCTTAAAATGAGGAATGAGGTATGGCGTGGCGAGGAACCGATTCGAGGTGTTTTAAGTACTGAGACAAGAGCGGACCCAGGTGTTCTCATATTCCTATTATAGCTATCGTCCAATCCTTCAGTGTGGATGTAATATTTTATAACTGCTGTATGCTAATGTAGAGGTGCTGTGAAGCTTTAAATGAATTGTCTGTAAGGGTCACCTTACATCAGAACTTGATATTACAACCTTAAAGTTAAACTTTATGTGAAGACTAAGCTGGAAAACATGAAATGACAACTTCTATGAGCTGCCAAAAAGTCTCAATGTGGTTTTCATCGCATAAATCCAATGTTGCAGCTATAAAAATGAGACAGCAGTTCCGTAGTGGGCTGTGATGCATAAATTGTGCATTCTTACAATGGATTCAGTGGTAGTATCTCAAAGCACCTGTACTGGAGAGTGGTTTTCTTTCACAGATTCAATTATTATTTAACCTATATACTGAAGTACTGGGTACTGAACGATTAGCACAGCAAGGGATAGTGCTCTTAATGCATTGCTTTTAAGGATAATGCTAGTCTTGGAGGTAGCAAACACTTTGTTCCATTATCATTATTTTTCATAATGACAGTTGTCATAAGGCATCATATATGCATTTACTAAATGTAGCATTGTGCACTAACTGCTAGGTCAGAGTACACAACACAGCAGCATGTACTGCACATTTATCCTACTGATGAAAAGTAATAGAAAACTACTGATGTAGACTCTACATCATCCCTATAGTCGCAATGTATAATTTTGCTGCACATTCTCGATATTCAGCAAAACAATAAACAGGCACCTCTTAAATATATACACTCACCTAAAGGATTATTAGGAACACCATACTAATACTGTGTTTGACCCCCTTTCGCCTTCAGAACTGCCTTAATTCTAACCACACCACTAAATGCATTGAAGCAACTGCCATGTGATTGGTTGATTAGATAATTGCATTAATGAGAAATTGAACAGGTGTTCCTAATAATCCTTTAGGTGAGTGTAAATATGTTGTTTTATTCTTTCTTCCAGTCAAAAACTTTTTTTTTTACCCTTTTCTATTGCGCTCATTTACAAAGTTGTTTATGAATGGAGTTGACTTTGGGCTCTTAGTCTGTAAAAGTTCTGAAAATATTGTTTCTAAATTCTTCTAAAGTAAATATTTACAAAAAATCTAGTAAAATATTATAAAGCAATAAAAACAACATAAATAATAGTTTTAATGAATAATTTAAAAATATTTAAGTGGTGAAAACTACTATATAAATAAAATTTTTAGTAAATATTTCAGAAATATTTACAAAACATTATAATACAGTAAAATATTATTTTACTATTTATAAAAAAATTAATATTAAAAAAAATAATTTTTATTTATATGTAGAAAAATACTGTGCTCATGTCATGTTTTAGTTTGCTTCTCTTTGTTTTCAGCTTCATTTGTTCCTATGTTCCCGCTTGCCTTTGGTTGCCATTCATTATGTTATTGATTAGAGCTCATCTCTTTAGTATTGTGTTCATTATCTTGTGTATAAACTTAGTTCTTTGTCTGATGTTGTTTGTGCCTTACACACTGTTTTGTTGTTTTTTTCTCTTTGGATTACTTGCTTTTACTTTGTTTAAATAAAGTTATGCAGCTATTTGATTCACTACACATCACTTCATTATCTTTGTGGACCTAAAACGTTACAGAACACCAGACCACAAAAAGGATAATGAATTATACAGCAAAGTTCATCGCCCACACCCGTGAAGGGCTCCTTATATTTGAATATATAGCACGCTTTTGCTAGCACACGGAGGACCAACAGCATATCAGGCAGGTGGTCATAATGTTTTGGCTCACCAGTGTATATATTTCACATTGTTATATTTAGTTCAACATTCAGAGTATGACTAAATTAGAAATGGAATAAATATATAAATTAGTTCTGTCAAGACAACTCTCTGAATGTTTGGCATGGTAATGGATATGACGATGTTGATATATTTGGTCTGTACAAAATAGCATACATGAATTACCCATAGCAGACCAATACAGGTAGAGCTGGGGAAGGTGGAGGGTTTCTGAAGGAGCGCTGCACTACTAAGCAAATGCTACTCATGTATTTGAAGATTGAGCACGCTAGCTCATTGGCTACTGATACAGCAGGAACCAAGCATCTGTCTTCTGTAGATAATGATGTGATTACGAGCAGGATGAGTTAAAGGACCTAGAGTTAGATCTAGAGTTTCATGACAGAACTTTGTATCTGTGAAACTATTTACTTTGAGCAGTGGTGAATCAAGTCACATAGAGCGTCAGTGTTTTCTGGTGCGATGCGAGGCGTTGTGTGCGGAGACATCTCTCAGACGCCCTCTCCAGTTTCACAGGATTCCACCCACTCTCTTTTCCTCTCTCACTGAAAATGAATTAAGTGGGTAACTTTTCCCAAGCAGCTCCCTGTGCCACCCCCTCTCACTTTCACTTTTATCTGTCTGCACCATAGAAATAGGATAAGTGGTCTGTCCATAAAAAAGTCTCTTTACCTGCTAAAAGCCAAACATGGGGGAGGAATGATGATTAAGTACAGTACAGTACAGGTCAAGATAAGCAAATCACAAAATAAAACGTGCTCCTCTAATATAGATTCACAGTTGCTATTTTACGTTTTTAATATATATATATATATATATAAAATATATAAAATCTTATTCATCTTCTTAAGTTCACCAGCTGCTCATAAAATAAGGAATAATAAGAGAGGTGAAAAAATACAAAAGACAATGAGAACACAGTCCAAACTTTATGAACAATCTCATACTGTAATCACTTCATACAGATGGAGAACTATATGGTGTTTGTTTTCTTCTCTCACAAATTAACATTAATCAACTGGATACACACAGAAGATAAACACAGAATAATATCGACGTTCAAAATGGTAGAAAAACAATAATTTATATTCAGTTGATTCTGTATTACAACGATTCTTCTGCTAGCTTATAAAGATTATAATTGCATAACTCAGTATTAGCAGACTCGTTATGTGCTATTGCACAGGCACAGTCTGATACTGTTTTACACTCACAGTTTAAAATACTTAAATGACTTGTTGACCATTGAAGCAGCCTTCCTTATTTTGCCTAAAAGCTGCTAAAGGAGTATGAATGAAGGCAATGGAGAGACTATCTGTGCTAATGTAGTATATATACAGTACAATGGGGAAATCTGAGACCACTAGTGAAAATGCTTTGATTTTGCATTTTACTAATTTAAATTTGTTTTCCTTTACAAATTAAAATATTAACATAACAACTGGTGCAAAATTAATGATTTACACGCATTTCAGAATTACTTATATTTCATTTTATGCAAAAATGTACAAAATATCTTGAGTTTCAATAGCACTAAGAATATCTGACCATATAACTGACTACACATAGTGAGGGATCTTAAACATATAACATTCTTTATTTAGCATTTTTCAAAATACTAAAACTTTTATTTTTTATCCAATATTTTCAGTGTGGATCCCACTGTCTATTCAGCCAGTCAATAAACTATGGATGTCCTCTTGGTTCATATGTTGTAAAAAACATTGATGGTAACAAGGTTTGGATTGGTGTGACTGACAGCACTGAAGAAGGAACATGGACATGGGTCAATAGAACCATGGTGATCTCTGGGTGAGAAAACGCTACACATGACTGATTATTATCCAATAACGTACTCACACCTTCAGTGTCATATTAGAAAGCTGCACTAGGACTCTAATGCAGTTTTTTTTTTCTTTTGCAATTTTAATGCAGTGATCACAACTGTGTTGTGCATCATTCAGTATGGTGGGTTCAACAACTTACACTGAAATAAATATGGTGTAAATTATTTTTACTATATTATAAAATGTATAAAGTATTTTAGCATATTGTTTGAAGTATATTAAAAAAGATTTTTAGAAAGTTTTTTAACGTGCACATCTGTATTTATTTACACTTGTGTTGGAGATGTCTGCATCTGTTGTTGTCCCTCACATGGAGGAAGTAGGTGTGATCCCAGTCATGTACACAGTAAATAATTCTGTAAAATGTAATTAAAGGACAAACTCTGTACTTGCAGTTCATTTAAAAGTTTCATATTCAGTCTTAATCAGGAGCAAGATATACACCTAAAGATTCAATAGTTATGTTTCAACTTATATATCTATAGATAGCAATATGTAAAAAAGAAATAGACATATTAGATCACCCTGTCTGCTTTAAAGGGTATCTCAGTACAGAACTGATTTTTCCATGCATTTTTTCTTGCACAAAGTAATAAGTCACAAGTCCAACCGCCCATCGGTGATTTTATCAGAAACATTTCTGTAAAATGAATCTAGTAATAAATAAATACTCTATCACTAGAGCATTCTTTAAATGCAATACGCAGAGTCTACTGAATACTAATGTGGGTTCAAATGCTCTAAAATTATTAAATGTTGCCCTTGTCATGTTTTTCCAAACAATTTTCCACACTTTAATGACTACAGTATGCTGCATGTCACAGAAACCCCATATCTTAGCTTAGTGCCAACAACAAGAGCATGCTATAAATATAATTAAGGAAGCAGAATAGGGCACAAATTGAACTGCAAGGACCAGTGGAACAAACTGAGATAAAGACTTCAAAAATTTTCCAGGTCATTAAACGAGTTCCTAACCTTCAAAATTAATGAGACTAGCAGAATGAAACGAAGCCGTGTTCAAGCCTCAGATAGGTAATTATATATTAATATCTATATCACCGCTCCTCCTCAAATGTAAACATGTAATTGCAGATTAGTAATATCTCTGACTTGCTTGCTTTCAGCTTAGACTTTTCCAATGTCATTACACAATTCTTTCCGACCTGAGTAATTACAACAGAAGGTGCTGAACTCTGCTGTAAACTAAACTTGCAATAAAAATGCTCCAGACTCTTGATGATTATATATATAATCATATACAGTGGGTACGGAAAATATTCAGACCCCCTTAAATGTTTCACTCTTTGTTATATTGCAGCCATTTGCTAAAATCATTTAAGTTAATTTTTTTTCCTCATTAATGTACACACAGCACCCCATATTGACAGAAAAACAGAATTCTGGACATTTTTGCAGATTTATTAAAAAAGAAAAACTGAAATATCACATGGTCCTAAGTATTCAGACCCTTTTCTGTGACACTCATATTTAACTCAGGTGCTGTCCTTTTCTTCTGATCATCCTTGAGATGGTTCTACACCTTCATTTGAGTCCAGCTGTGTTTAATTATACTGATTGGACTTGATTAGGAAAGCCACACACCTGTCTATATAAGACCTTACAGCTCACAGTGCATGTCAGAGCAAATAGAATCATGAGGTCAAATGAACTGCCTGAAGAGCTCAGAGACAGAATTGTGGCAAGGTACAGATCTAGTCAAGGTTACAAAAAAATGTCTACTGCACTTAAGGTTCCTAAGAGCACAGTGGCCTCCATAATCCTTAAATGGAAATCGTTTGGAAAACCTTCTCCAGAGTGCTCAGGATCTCAGACTGGGCCGAAGGTTTACCTTCCAACAAGACAATGACCCTAAGCACACAGCTAAAATAACGAAGGAGTGGCTTCACAACAACTCCGTGACTGTTCTTGAATGGCCCAGCAAGAGCCCTGACTTAAACCCAATTGAGCATCTCTGGAGAGACCTAAAAATGGCTGTCCACCAACGTTTACCATCCAACCTGACAGAACTGGAGAGGATCTGCAAGGAGGAATGGCAGAGGATCCCCAAATCCAGGTGTGAAAAACTTTTTGCATCTTTCCCAAAAAGACTCATGGCTGTATTAGATCAAAAGGGTGTTTCTACTAAATACTGAGCAAAGGGTCTGAATACTTAGGACCATGTCAAATTTCAGTTTTTCTTTTTTAATGAATCTGCAAAAATGTCAAGAATTCTGCGTTTTTCTGTGAATATGGAGTGCTGTGTTTACATTAATGAGGAAAAAAATTAACTTAAAATGATTTTAGCAAATGGCTGCAATATAACAAAGCGTGAAAATTTTAAGGGGGTCTGAATACTTTCTGTACCCACTGTATATAGTCTGGAGCATTTTTGTTGCAAGTATAATTTTTATTGCAAGCATATAATGCTTAAGGGGGGAAAAAACCTTTCAGAGACACTTTCTGTAGGTTACATATATACACCAGTAGTATGGACAATGAGTAAGTCATTTAGGAATGAAACAATAGACCCTTTTCACATTTACTGGTTTCTCAGAAGTGAAAGCCATCACAGCTGGGTAAACTTCTATAGTGGTGAATGGAAGATGACAGCAAATATACTTTTTGCATTCTCATTTGTTCCAAAAGGAAGAATTATAGAATTACCACGACTTTACAAAAGACAGAAAAAATACTCTCAATAGAGATTGATTACATTGGTCAGAAGAGAGAAAGATTTCTAGTTTGCCATCATTCCATCAGCCGTTGTATTAATTAATTCATTTTTTGCCATTTACAGCACTATAACAGTAAGTATATTATTATAAATATGAATTCAATTTTGTAGAATTAACATGAAATAAAAATATTAAATCTTTACTAGATTTGCAATGTTGATAACTGTGGAAACACATCTGTCTGTCAAAGGGTCCATTGTCTTTATGAGTGTCATTGAATCATTCACACAAATGAAACATTCAAAAACACTAATTCATTCAGGAACACAACCACTGTATTATACTCAGTTAGACTCACAAAGGTGAATTTGCATTACTCATGCATAAATTATGTAAATTAGTATTTAGTACAGAGACTGTTTTTGTTTTTTCCGTAATCACAGTCTAAAATATGGCTCCTCCTACCTGTCATTTATTTGTGACTCTCTCAGTGGCCTGTCATGGTAAAGGCAGATACTGCTGCCCAGTTCATTCAGGGTTCTGATGAGTAAATAGGCAATTACTCCTTATCTTGCACTCTCAGGGGCTGAGATGGAATTGCACTCAACATTGTTCCTCACCACAACTACATTGCGGCTTTGCTTTGACTCATTGCCACAGAAAAAAATTAAAGTCCAGATAACATCTCTTTGACCTAATTCATCCACATTCTGGAAATGGGCATTTTGTGATTTCAACATCTCTGAGGTTTACAAGGAATAAAATCACCTCTGGCATGGCTCCATAAGAGATTGCATTACTCCAAAAGACAGGACAATGAACCAGAGGTGTTGAAACAGACAAGCTTTTCTTTGCCCACAATGGCCATTAAGATATGGTAGGATCAGTGGATTGCTTAGCAGCTGACGCTGAGCTTGTGATTTCCTTCCTGTCCTTACCCAAGCACTCAGCTCAGATGCCAGAATAATCAGTCTTCATTTCTTTCGAGACCTTGAGCTGAAGTGACACACACAAGACCCTCACAATACAGTCTGACAGACTGGGGTGAGTGTGCAGGGTACATAGTGGCAGTCGCAGATAAATCAAACCCCGAGCACTAAAACCAACCGTAGTTCACGATCAACCTTCCTCTCTCTGAACATAAGCAATATGCTGACAGTCCTCAGTATTTCAGCAGGGACTTTCAGGTGACCGAACAACTGAAACCTGATATTTGACAGCTATTAGTAGTATTAGCTATTAGTATAGTACAGTAACCGTGTACTACAGACAACATGTGCGATGAAGTCAACGCAAGTTACAAAGATGGAAAATAGGCACACAAATACATTGTACACAATGTGATTCACTCTCGACCTTTAACAAAATTATTTGAAAAATATTTACTGGGATGTTTTTACATTCATCCACAAAAGTAATTAGCAGCAGATTGACAAAGGCTATGTGGATTAGACTAGATATTCAGAAAATTATTTTTATATGCGAAATTGTCACAGTATCAGTGTGGCGTTACAATATGCAGAGCACAGGAGACTCAAGGAAATCTTTAATAAACTAAACACCACAGTGCATGTCTTTTTATTGATTTAACTAAAGCTTTTGATTTTGTTGAATAGGATTAGAAGACTTGGTTTATCAGACAATGTATTCTTGTGTTTTAATGCTTATTTAAAGTAAAGAACTTGATGTGTGCAGTTGGAAAGTATCAAATCAGACTCAATGGAAATGGTTAAGGGAGTCCACCAAGGATCTGTACTGGGGCCATTACCATTTACTAAATATATAAACTATGTTGACGTTAATACTAAAAATGCACGGTTCCACGGTTAGGTTAACTGATCACATTAGTGTCAGAGTATAAATATCTGGGCATCATAATTGATGACATACTAAATTTTAATTCCCACATTAATTACTAGAAACAAAAATTAAAAAAGCTACGATTTTAGAAATAAGTCTTGCTTTTCATTTAGTGCGAGGAAGAAGCTTGTCTTCGACTTTCTTACCAATTCATGACTACAGGGATGTAGTGTATCAGCATGCTCCTTATCTTCTTGCCTCCCTGGATGCCCTTGTATCATGGTGCCTTAAGATTTATTACAGATTGTAAAGTCTCTACACATCATTGTGCATTATATAATAGAGTTGCCAGGGCTTCTCTTGCTGTTCAAGGAAAATGCATTGGTACTTATTGATTTACAATAATTTTGTTTTGTTTTTTTACCATCTTATCTCTATTGTTTGATTCAACAAAAAGAAGTAGGTAACTATTCATTGCGTTCACAGTCTTATTACAATCTCCATGTACCTCCAGCTAGAACTAATCTAGGTAAAACTGCTTTTGAATATGCTGCACCTTCAGACTGGAACTCTCTTCAAATGAAATCTTTCATCCATTTTAAAACACTTATAATGATATTTTATTGTGTGTTGTATTGTTGTTTGTTAAATGTGCACTTGTATAACTGGGTCGCCTACCTTGGCCAGGAAACTCGTGCAAAAGTGATTTTTAATCTCAGTGAGGTTCTCTCCTGTTTAAATAAAAGCTAAAAAATAAAATATAATAAGGAACACAGGTGGGCAAACAGGCAAACCAAAACACAATGACAATAAAACAGAACTATATAGAACATAACCAGTAAAGTAATAGACTGTTGGAAGAATTTATTGTAAGACTGCCTATTGATTGTAGACCTGTACATCTTGCTCACATTTTTTTTTTTTTTATTTATTTATTTTGTTGTTGTTGCCTCGAGGGACCTAACATGCAAAACGAGATCTTAAGATGAATTTTCTGCCATGCCTTATCTGATGAATTTCCATTCGGTGATGTGTTTTGCCATTCCACCTTCAAATATAAAAGTAAAGTCATAAATTATGTGTCAGAGTTACATACAAGCAGGTGTCAGATCCAACTTTAAATCCCTTACTTCATCTGTCAATGAAACACTTCACTTAAAAATGTACCACAGCTGTAACACACAGCCCTCTTGACAAACTTAACCCATATTTGAGGCTCCTGCAGGATGTCTGGAGCTTCTCAGGACCTTGACTGCACTGTTTTGAGGGCACCGCTGCCGTGGGAAACCTGGGGGCAAGCAACCCCCAGGGCAGAAGAGCAAGTCCCTCCTCGCAGCCATCGGATGATGGATGGCAGAGTCATTACAGTTCAATTAGGCTTCATTTGAGTCTTCCACCAGCACAACCACAGCTATCATTACACAGTCAATTGCACAGATGATGGCAGTAATATGAAATAAGTGCCAATGAAGGAGACAAGCCCAGTCTGTGCTGGTCCCCTGGAAGCGCCTCTGAGGGATGTGCCTCTGCCAAAACCTATTCCTTTTTATTCTCTTCTTTTATCCATCTGTGTTTGCCAGCGTTAGCAAAACAGCACGTTGTGTAATGTGTGTCTATGTTTAACGCTCTGTGCCACATGCATATGAAGAAATGGAGACCAAAGACATTTGATGCCTTTCAGTATGAATGAGAAATGTGAAAGAGCCACACATCCTTTACATGGAATGGATCTTAAAAATGGGCTGTAAAATCAGGGCCCTTTTATTGGGAATTATTCCACATATATTGTGGCCTCTTGCAAAACAAATTTAAAATAGAAGTTAAAATGAATTATATACATTATACATACTACCATTCGAAAGGTTGGGGTCAGAAAGATTTTTGTAGTGTTTTTGAAAGAAGTCTCTTATCATAGCTGCATTTATTTGATCAAAGATACAGTAACTTATTTTACATTGTAATGTTTATTTGAGACATTAATTTATAACTGTTTCCTATTTTAATATAAAAGTAATTTATTCCAGTGAAGACAAAGCTGAATTTTCAGCAACTATTAAAGCAGTCTTTAGTGTCACATGGACCTTCAGAAATTGTTGTAATATACTAATTATTCATATTATCAATGTTGAAAACATTTGTGATTTTTTTATACAACATGAATTTGAAATATATATATTTTATGTGATATTGTGTCTTCGTACTTTCTGAATTTATACCTCAATTTAATGCATATTTTTGTCAGTTTAATTAATGTGTCCTTGCTAAATAAAAGTGTGTACACAAACACACAGAGAGAGAGGAGAGAAAGAGAGATAGAGAGAGAGAGAGAGAGAGAGAGAGAGCAAGAGGGTGCATTAATTATCATATTATAATGTTATTTGTATGTACATAATGTAATATAAAAACTGTTTTAAGTCCATAAAAGAAGTTCTGTTTCCAGCAGTTATTTAACACTTTGTTAAATAAATAGGCTGCCCCTGAACCCATTTAACTCACATTACTTTTATCCTGTGGGACATGATGTATATACAGTCGCCAAGTCAGCTGACAACAACATGCATATTGCTATATATATATATATATATATATATATGGCAGCTCACTGCATTGAAATCGTAATCAGACATGACATGATATGCAATGCAGCAATAATCTCAAAATAAAATAACCCTGACCAATATGTTTGCTTTATGATAATGTTCCAGGCAATATGCATGTTGTTGTCAGCTGACTTAGCAAAAGGCCTTTCATCAATATTGAAACAAAGGAGGTGCCAACGAAGATTAAAACCTCTGCAAGGTATAAATATAGCTTTGTTTAATAATTCAGCGAATGAATAATTAAATCGAACCAAATATGATGAAAACCAAGGGTGCATGTTAAAAAAACAACAAATCAAGCAAACAAAAAGATACTATTCTGAGGGATATGAATTATTGTTGTTTGTTCAGTTATTATTTAAATGTTTACACTACAGTCATGAAGGATAAGACTTGCACTCTATATGACAATATAACACTATATGTATCCAGTATCCCAGAACTGCAAGAAATGCAATGATGTGTCCAAAAATTTGGAAACAAATATTGGTTTTCTAACATCAATAATAACCGACTCACCAGTGAATGAATTGGTTACCATGGCAATTGGCATCTTTGTTGAGTTAATCCATGCCCTCTGCTGCAAAGCTTTGGTTTGTGTATTCAAAGCATTTACTATAAATAGTCATTAACACATTCAGATGGGTTATATTTTTGGAAAATTCTGACATATTTTGTCATTTGAGGAGAAACATCACCGTTTTGGATGTTTTTCAGATGCGTAGTTTATGCGTAATGCTTTTCTTATTTTTCAATCAGACGAATATTCTGCTGAATTTGAGTACAGCTGTACGGTAATGACCCGACACACATAGGGCTTGGTTGTGCGTGTAGTGTACTGCCATACATGAAGCAAAAGTAAGGCTGATAAGCAGGAAAAATGGCCCAAAGATCACCATCTCATCCGGGTGCTTGGTTAACCACAAATCTCTTTATAAGACTCAAGTGCTTTGTCTTTATCCATTCTACTCCACTTCGCAGTCCTGATAACGGTTCCCACAGGATGATCTCAAGGACGTTGGCTTTACTGTAAAAGTCGAAATTCACAAGAAGCTCAACTTCATATAAAAGTTATAAGAATTGTAATACTGTCAACATTAAATTGAAATCAAAAAAGTAAAAAAACATTTCATGCAGAGCCACCACTCAGAAAAAGTGATACTACATTGATACTTCATGTAGAGATAACGGTTTGTTGTTCAAATAAGCAACTCATTACAGCCTCAGTGGAAATTGTAAAGGTTTGTTTATTGAATTCCTAGTGTCCAGGTGTACATTGATACAGCATGCTGAGTTAGCACTGTTGTCACTCTGCCCAGCATTTGCTGATCGTATCAGGGGAGCGTTGATAGTCTTGATGTTTACTAGACTATAAACATGTGATGAGAGCTGCACTTGTACTGCATTCTGGGCTTTTCTTTTTTTTTTCTTTTTTTATGTCAAAAGTCATGAAATGTTTGACAGGTTGCTTCAAAGCTTATGCCCAAAGCTTGCTAACAGCAAGCCTGAGGCCACATTGGCACAAAAAAAGATTCCCTTCATTAAAGAAGTACACATGGATTCCAAAGTGTTTCTAAAACTTTTGATAAATTTTTGGCAAGTAATTGCTAAACAAGTTCATAAAGGCTACATTATATTCTCACTAATCAGTGAAATAAAATACGTAAAATAATAAAGACATACAAAAGTTCAACATCTAAATAGACCTGCTGAGTGTAAAGTATTAGGAAAAAGCTGTCCCATGTGCTACGGGGTAAGCTGAATCATTCGGGAATTTGTTTATTGGAATATAAATTTCCGCTAAAAACATAAACAAAAACATTAACATAAATTTACTAATGCACAATGTTATACACCTTTTCAGAAATTTATAATAGTATCTATAATATATTTCCTGAATTTGCAAGAAGATACTGACAACTACCCCAAAGCTTCAATCTCCCCTTCTTTAAGCACAGGAGCAGAAAGCGCTAAGAAACAATAATCTTGATTTTGCATAAATAGCCTTTGTTGTGGAATTATGCAGTCGGCTTCTGACGATCAAATGATTTGAGTGTTTCAGGCCAAATTCCAGCTGATTTAACAGCTGTAAACTAAACAATTTGCACCAATCAGTTATTTAGCATTAACCCTAACACTAAAAGTAACACCTCAGCCTTCTTATTTTTTTTAAACAACACCCTAAGCATGTTTTTTTTTTCTTCGTACAACTCTGCCATCACATAACAAGAGAAAAATTACAATGAGTAGGCAGTATTTGCAAGGCCACAACATCCCATTTGGTTTTCACAACAGGGAAACACACAACTAATGCCAAACATTAAATTAATTACAGTTAATAGGAGAGAAAGAAAAAAAAAAACTGAACAAAATTCCCCTGGGTCACCCAAGTAAACAGAACCAACTCAAAGTAACACAGCCTTTGAACATGTTTCAATTACGCATTAGTATGAGAACAATATCATTAATGTTCAAAAAACCAATGATTGATTTGGGGTTGTTAGCGGTATTTTGTGAGCAGAAACAAGGAAGTTCTGACGGGCTACTTATAAGGGCGTACGATTGAATGATCGACTCGTTCATAGCAGGAGTCTCTGATATCAAACTGTGGGATTACTGAAGAGTTGATTGGTCCCTTAGAGATTTTCCATTGAGATGAAGAAGTGCTAAGAAACTGCTTGTGCCCGATTCCTTCTCTGTAAACCTACTAATATTGCTAAAGGATGGGGAATAGCCTCAAGCAAGATGATGAGGCTGTGGGAGTGTGAGGGGGTGGTACAAGCAAGCTTTCCGGCTTATTCATCCTTTCTATTCCCACCTTCCTCAGTTTTCGCTTCGTTCTCGCGCTAATCTGTGGGTGAGAATTACATCCTGAATTTGCCTAATAACATGTGTGTGTCATTTTCCGAGGTATTCTAAAACAACACAGGAACACAGACATTCACAGGTCATTGTTGGGTTTGTTTAACCAAATTGCTGTACTACAAGGAAAAATAATAAAGAAGATATAAAAAATACAACATTAAAAAAAAAAAACAAAGATAACAAATAGAAATAGACGGGGATAAACAGTTGTTATGGGTTGTTAAATTGTTAAGGGCTCATACTTGCAAGTCTCCACATGAAATGGCATTCACAACAAAAAACTGAATCTTTGCTGGAAATGTGTTTCTTCTGCATAATAACCTGCACTGACGAGCCATACACAAGACGACAAGAACATTTATTATTAAAATTGGAAAGGTCTATTTTGATGTCATATTGTTTTTAAGGGGATAAATGCGTGCTATAAATGTTTGGATATTAAAACATTTTCTGATATTTAAAAACAATATTGTGCATTGTTTCTCCACTAAAGAAAATTAACAGCTTCTCAGAGCAACAGTCTGTGTCTCACTCCTGAAAGAATCAGCCGTTTAAAACAAATTCACTTTTTTGAACAAATGAATCAGCTTTTTTTTTTAAGTCAGTGTTTTTTAACCCTTTAAACCCTAAGGGTATTTTCAGAGTTCTGAGTGACACACAAAAAAGTAAAGACTCGTAACTCCAAGACCATAGCAAGGAGAGTCAAAAGGTAGGTATCGTTTGAAAGGAAACTTTTTACATTTAAAAAAAAAAAAAAAAAATTTGGACATTCTCATGCTGAGAAACCGCAAATAAACAGCAAAAAGATTTTTGGAAAAAATGAAAAAAATTCATATATTTCATATATATATAATAAAAGGAATTTAAAATGAAGGAAATACAGTGGCGAGTTCATTCTTTTTTGTGATGTTCCTCTATATGTGAGCTTTATCTGGATCAAATTTTGTGGTGATCGGATAAAGTTTTCAAAAGTTACAGCATTTGGAACAAATTTTTAATTTTTTTTTTCTTTAATTTTTCAATCTTATTTTTGACATGCACAGAAATAATGACTCATAACTCTAAATCTAGCAAGGAGAGTCAAAAGGTTGGTATCATTTGAAAGAAAATTTTTTACTTTTTGAAATAAAAAAAAATTAAATTCGGGCAATCTCTTTCTGAGAAACTGCTGATAAAATACAAAAAATAAAAGTTTGCTCATTTCATATTTCAAATATTTCATATTTGACATGCGATAACTCAGAAAACTTTTTTGGTCATGTTCCTCTATATGAGACCTGTATCTGGATATCTAATTTGTGGTGTTTCCTTGAAGTATTCAAAAGTTACAGCGTTTGGAATCAAGGTGGCCTTTTTTGTTTAGCCCTTGTCGCCCCCTAGTGGGTATTTTTTTAAATAATACTTTCACGTGGAGTAACTCGTGATCCATGCATGGGATTTTGTTAATCTTGGACTCATTTCAATCGGGAGCATCCAGTGTAAGTAATGATGTGCCATTTTCCACAATCTATCCATGTTTCATGAAGTTATATGCTGAAATGCCACTTGATAGCTACATTTTAGTTTTAGCTAGCAGCTGTGAGCCAGTGGGATTTTATGTGTCGTAATTGCGTGATCAATATCTCGTGATCACTTCATTGGATTATGATGATGTTGGACTCATTTTAATCATGAGAATCTGCTGTAAATAATGTTCCACAATCGGTGCATGTTTCATGACAATAGGAACCAAAACGTGACATAAATGCTGCATCAGTTTATTTTTTACATTTGGGTCTTGTGGGGTTTCACGTACAAAAAAATCACTCAAGTTTAGTCACAGCCCAAAACAATTAGGTTCGTTGTATTCTACTCAATGAGACCTTTTAAATGACATATAACACATGATTATCCGAGCTATATGATGCTTTTGACACATTGGCGTACATAATAATAAAAAAAAACTATATATAATATTTTTTTTTTACTTTTCAGTAAATAACTCTGCAGTACTTAGGATTTATTCAAAGTTTATTATTATTATTAGGATTTATTATTATTAAACATTCATTGTAAAACTCAGACTCTAAGCTTTCAAATGACACCTATTTTGTGATGAAGAAGGCTGGAGTTTTGAAAAATATGACTATTAATATTTTTATAGGTAGGATGCGCCCGTGGGTGGTACACTCCGTTTTAGAGTGATAACTCAGCACTCGTTAAGAGTTGAAAGCAATGGCTGGATTCATTAAAAAGCTGAGTTTCTATTTTTGTGGTTGCTTAATATGGGGGGGGGGTTGCCCGTCGGCGGAACAATTCAGGTTTAAAGGGTTAATAAGTTATTCAATGACTCACTCATAGACAGTCATCTGTTTCACTTCTGAATTAATCAAATGAAGAAATTATTGCATGTGAAATCTAATACTTCTCTTCTATATAGTATCCACAAAAACTGCATGATAAAAGAGTAGTTTGCCCGAATATGTAGTATTCAAAAAGTCCCTGGATGACCTACAACTCCACCATTCTGAAGTGTGCATTCGATGGACATTTTACTATCCCATGAAGCCACGGCAGGGGATTTTTGGTAGGTCACATGACACTAAAAACATGGTGGATGTAGTATGTCTGAATTTCATTCATACTACCCATATTCACACTATATACTACATAGTAGGTGAAAAACTGTATGTGAAAAGTAGTATGTCCAAATTCACTGTTTTCGTAAAACAGCAGGTATGACCTACTACTTCCGGCAAGATTCTGAGGTGTGCATCCAGTGGACACTTTAATATCCCAAGAGGGCATAACATGAAAAATAAAGTATATCCGAATTACATTCATACTACACACATTTATTCTACTAATGTTTCATTGATTTACTCAAAGACAGTCACTTGTTTTATTGCTGAAGCTGAATGAATCACTTTTGACGGACACTTTTCACCACCCACTGGCATAATGATGTAACTTTCAGAAAGGGTTGCTGAAAGTTCCCACCACTAATGCAGACAGTCTGGAACAAACACAGTCAAGCGGAATGATACAACAGTTCTAAGTCCCAGAGGACCAGAACTAAAATTTGTATAAAATAACAATTTATTATTTTTAAATATAATCATTCAACTGTTATACAACTTTAAGGCAGAAATTACACACTTCCCCTTTAAGGCATCCAACATCATGGGAAAGTACTGACTGTTACATCCCTTACATTCCAGGTACTTGCTTTGTCTAATGTAAATCCTACAGAGTTCATGTAAACATGATGGTTACTGTAGTTCACATGTGAGCATGTGAGCCGAATCAGTATTCCACAAAATTAATAAAAACAGTGAAATGCAAACTCAGAAACTTGCAATGATTAAATAAGTTAAATTACTCAAATATACTTTCCCCCAGTTTCACAGACAAAGCTTAAACTAGTCCTAGACTAAAATGCATGTTTGAGCTGTTTTAACTGAAAGCAACTTGCACTGACATACCTTTAAGGATTAGTTCAGTTTCAAATGAAAGTTATCCTAAGCTTTACTCACCCTCAAGCCATCCTTGGTGTATATGACTTTCTTTTTTCTGATTAACACAATCTGAGATAATTTATGAATACAGATGATGGTCCGATATTATACATCATAACTTGTTAAATATGGATCTTTTCTTACACAAATGCATCGATTTGCTTTTGAAGGCCTTTATTAACCCCTCGGAGCTGTGTGGAGTATTTTATAATGGATGGATGTGAAGGGATGCAGTCTCTTCAGCTTCTTACTCATTGGTATCGCTCACTGCATTTATAAAGCTCTGATGTGTCAGGATATTTATTAATATATCTCCAATTGTGTTCATCAGAAAGAAGAAAGTCATATACACCTAGGATGGCTTGAGGGTGAGTAAAGCTTTGGGGTAATTTTCATTTGAAAGTGAACTAATCCTTTAAAATATGTCAGTGCCACTGTTTTGTCTCAAGATGCACACCAGTAATGTTTTTTTTTTTTTTTCTCGTGCATTTATAAAAGCTACTTAAAGGCCTAATCCTGGCTTAGTCTAAACCCAGTCTGTGAAACCAGGCCATTATGTATTTAATCTCACTTTATTGTCTTTGCAGCTGACCTATGCTGACCTAAACTATTAAGCAAAATTGATTTAGATAAATAGCAGTTTTTTTCCTTTTGCTTATTGCTGAAGTAAAAGTGGTTTGGAATTTTTTTTCCTCTGCATCCTCTGAATCTAGAATGGAAGTACAGCTGAAAGATTTATTTGAGCTGCTTTGATTCACTTTAAAGAAGTGAATTTGCATTTCCTTCAACTTCAGGTGTATTCATTTCACTTTTGGTGTGAAAAGGCCTTTAACATTTGTAAAAAACAGGACTTTTTTGTTTATAAAAACAAACAAGCAAGCCTAGCCCAGATGAGAAAAGGTAACGCAACAGTAATGTAACATTACTTTATTGCATTAATAATAACAGTACAGTAATATTGCATTACTTACTTTTACTTTCAGTGAGTAATGCAATATTGTAACCCATTATTTCTAAAAGTAACTTTACCTAACACAGATTATAATCAGTATGTCTGGGATAGATCGATGGTAGGTCTAAATCTGGCTCTGTCAGGAGACTTTAATTTTGAAGCTTTTGAACATTTGAGAAGTGTTTTATAGAAAATTCCCTCTCCAGTGCCTCACTTGCAGTTGCACTCTGAAGTCTAATGAAACCAAACACTTAGCCGCGAAACTACCAGCTGCAAAGCACGACCTAAATCCACTCTACCGGTCTCAGCGTGGGATTGCCTGGCAAATTATCATGCTGCCCGTTAGTTATCCACTGATGGCTGTCAGAAAAGTGATGGATGCGTTTTATTTACATTTGAGGGATGAAGAAAAATAGCATCAGGGTTTTATTTCGGGGCTATGATTGAATGCTCCAGCAACCGTAACCTTGTCATTTGCCTATGGTATGAACGTCTATGTTCCGTTCTTTTGATAAATTTGTAAGGGCCTGAACATTGCGTCAGGAACATGATGACTCGTTTGATGTAAATACAACTCAATTGGTGTAAAATTCGGAGTGCATTCATTATGTGACACTTTAATCAGGTTTTGAATAGAGGTCAGAATTTGCATTCACACAGGCACTACTGTTATATTAATGGCATAAAACGTGATCATCAGAAAACATATCTGCATTATTATCTCTCTGATTTGTAAAATCCACCACACATTGGCTTGCAAAAGGGTATGCAGAGCCAGTTCATTAAGAATGATGGGAAGAACAGCTTCATTACAGAGATATAGTAAATGGTGTTTGAATGGTTGATCATATCCAGATTGTCAATGTGTATTCAGAGGAAGTTCAGTCCCTCACTGAAGCTAATTCACAGGTTACTGGTAAGCGGTTTTCTGCAACAATTTGTTTTCTACATTGAGATGGTCGGACCAACAACTCACTTCTCAATGAAACAGCCACAGTCACTTTCCAATCATTTAAACCACCTGAAAATGTGGGACATCCAGCCAAGAAAGCCACACAGGGATCACACAAAGCCACCACCGTTTTTGAAACAAGTCAGGCAGCTTTGCAGCGATATCCAACAAAGCCAGGAAAAACAGGAAAGAGAAATTGTTTTTCTGTGTTTTTTTTATTTGGGGGGGGGGGGGGGCAGAGAGCTTAACGTGAATGCTGCTCACCAGCATGTTCTATCGATTAGTTTTTAAGTACATCCTGTAGTTTAAGCCTTGATTAACTCTTTGGGATACAAAGACTTTTGGTAGTCTAAAAAATAGCACTTTCTCAACTCATAACTCGGTGCAAGTACAGCAGAAGTAGCGGTTGATAAGAAGGCAAATCCACTGGATAACTTAGGTTGGTTTTCTGGACCAGGCTGAGGCATTCTTCAATGTCACCACAAAACAAATCGGATTGTTGTAAAAGTGGATCAAATTGAGGATCCAGAGTTGATACAGTTTCTTTTGTGATTACTTGTCTAAATCCCACATGTTACATTGGCAGGTAGGGCTGATTGATTTGGACACATCTTCCCACAGAGTCAAGGGCAAATACTTAGTGAATTTTCTCATACTTCTACCAATGTTCACCCAAAATCATTTACTCACCCTCTTGTTGTTCAGAATACAAAAGAAGAAGTGTTGTTTGCCACATTCTTTTCCACACTATTACAAAGCTTCCGGGCTTCAAAAAGGATTCTAAGTATTACAAAAGTGGTCCATATGCCTTGTGCATGTCTACAAAGTTATTTGAAGCCATATGGTAGCTTTCTGTGAGAAGAATGTACACAGAATGTAAATAAGTAAATGATGACAGAATTTTCATTGTTGGGTTTTTATCCAGCTTAAATAGCACCAAATGAGATAAAATTGTAATGCACAGGTGTGTGTTGTGCCAACTGGAGGAGCAGGAAATTGGAAGCTATAATAAGGAATAATCATGGAAAATGACATTGAGGGAAAATAGAGCAGTTATGATTACAGAACAGAAACATTGTCCAGGAAAGACAAAGACAAAAATGACTAATGTACTTTTTCCTTGGAGGACATATTGAACATATTGAATCTCAAAAAGTGCATGATTACATGGTGTTTATAATGATAAAAGCCTTCGGTTTTAAATTGCAAACAATAGGATTATTTGCAATTACAAAAGCCACTGAAAATGTCTGATTCCATCTACGAAACATAACGAAAGTATTTTGTTCTTCAACTGGAAGCTACAGTATTTCATTTATCGAACCCGAAGAAGCAGAATTTCATGCTCGAGCTCCGGTTACTTTCTTATTCTCTATGTCAGCAAAAGAAAGCAAGGAGTATGTTGGTTAAGAAGGAGTGATCTGAAGATAGGGTATAACCAGATGGCAGAAGGGCATGAGTTATTCAAACAAAGACCCCCGGTCACTCTGCTCAAGGCACTGGTGCTCTCAGCAGGAGGGTCGGCTAGGTTACCTGAGGCAGTGTTTATTATTCAGTACCAGCGAGTCTGGCATGGCCTACACAATTTATCTTTCCACTCTGTCGAGAGAGGAAAACTTATATTGAGTCCCTGGTTACTTGATAAATGGCAGATGATCAGTTCAATGTCATACCCACCCCCTCTGCTTCCCACCGCTGCTCGCTGCTTCTCATCTCTCTCTCTCTCTCTCTCTTTCTCTCTCTCTCTCTCCAGCATACTCAGCCGCATCTTCACTCATCAAAAGTTATTTTGATTGGTTGACTTAACAATTCCCTCTGGGCTGTCATGACCACATAATCAGATCTGGCAATATTTCTTCAGCTTCACAAGGGAAGACAAGAGAAGAGGATTTGTGTAGAAAATGTCAGTGTGCTTCAGTTTCTGTTTGCTTTCTCTAGTGATCTAGTACTTTGTTCATCCAAATGTTTTTAAAACAGTAAAACCTCTTTTTTCAATATTGTATTTGCTTATACAGAAAGCTACAGTAATGGTCTCAATGTTTGGCTGGTTAGTCTCCCTTGGTTAGTGAAATCAGCCAAGCACCCAAAGATCTCTCTTTACCTCAAAAGCAGTTACTTGATTGGTTTCCCCCCGATTCAGGTTTGTAGTTTATCCATTAAATATTCATTCAAGAGATACACATTCACAAAGAGAAAATTCACCCATGCTGAAAGATAATTTGAGTTCTATAAATGATCTGACTGAGAGCAGTACTGAATAAAGTAGTTCTTTTCTATCAACGGTAACATATTAAACATCAGTGCTCAGTGCGAGCTTAAGATAAGGAGCTAAAGCCTCAGCAAAAACATGCATTCTTAACCATTTGCTATAATGCCATGTCAGCAAAGCTGTTTTTCCCTACTGGGCCATTTTTTTTACATGGGTCTTGCTGGGAATATATGTGGTTATAAAATGGCCTCCAGCACAGGTTCTCTACGATTATGACTCTGATAAAAGGTTTTTATGAAATCAAAGCTAATATGAAAGAACTTGATTCCATTTCAGGGAGGTGGAATCACAACACATTTACCTCAAACCTAAAGTTTGAGTTTTCTGACATAGGGAAGAGCAGAGTGTACATCTTCAGTTTAACCATATAAAAATGTAAGTAATTTTATAATATTATAAAAATTATATTCATTCATTCATTACACACAGACTGATATATTTCAAATGTTTATTTCTTTTAATTTTGATAATTATAACTGACAACTAAGGAAAATCCCAAATTCAGTATCTCAGAAAATTAGAATATTGTGAAAAGGTTCAATATTGAAGACACCTGGTGCCACACACTAATCAGCTAATTAACCCAAAACACCTGCAAAGGCCTTTAAATGGTCTCTCAGTCTAGTTCTGTAGGCTACACAATCATGGGGAAGACTGCTGACTTGACAGTTGTCCAAAAGATGACTATTGACACCTTGCACAAGGAGGGCAAGACAAAAGGTCATTGCAAAAGAGGTTGGCTGTTCACAGAGCTCTGTGTCCGAGCACACTGATAGAGAGGTGAAGGAAAACCCATTCATAAATGTGGGGGAGATTCACAAAGAGTGGACTGCAGCTGGAGTCAGTGCTTCAAGAACCACTACGCACAGACGTATGCAAGACATGGGTTTCAGCTGTCGGATTCTTTGTGTCAAGCCACTCTTGAACAACAGACAGCGTCAGAAGCGTCTCGCCTGGGCTAAAGACAAAAAGGACTGGACTGCTGCTGAGTGGTCCAAAGTTATGTTCTCTGATGAAAGTAAACTTTGCATTTCCTTTGGAAACCAGTACCAGTACCTGGTTTAAGGACCATGGTATCCCTGTTCTTAATTGGCCAGCAAACTCGCCTGACCTTAACCCCACAGAAAATCTATGGGGTATTGTGTAGAGGAAGATGCGATATGCCAGACCCAACAATGCAGAAGAGCTGAAGGCCACTATCAGAGCAATCTGGGCTCTCATAACACCTGAGCAGTGCCACAGACTGATCGACTCCATGCCACGCTGCATTGCTGCAGTAATTCAGGCAAAAGGAGCCCCAACTAAGTATTGAGTGCTGTACATGCTCATACTTTTCATGTTCATACTTTTCAGTTGGCCAAGATTTCTAAAAATCCTTTCTTTGTATTGGTCTTAAGTAATAATCTAATATATTTTATATAATATATATATAAATATTATATATATATAATATTGTAATAATGTAATATTTCCATACAACAGCACTGTTGTCTATGCTCATCACCTACACTATGGCAACACTGTTATTTTAGATTTAAGAGGTGAAAACATAAAGAGTGAAGCTGAAGTGTGTGAGAAGAAGGTAAAGCATTGCGTTTGCGTTTTTTTACCCAGATACATACATACGAGAGGGTTTGGAAAGTCTCTTTTATCTGTGACCCCAGGCAGATTATTTGGTATGTGAAACACACAGCAGACAGCAGTTCCCTCTGTTAAGCTTTCTCCTCACATCGCTCCACAATGCCAGTTTGAGCGAGACCGAGTTGGCTTCATATACAAAAAATATACGGAAGGCAAAAATAAACCCAGAAAACCCCTGTAGCTCAACTAATAACGTGCACACATACACTTAAAACACAAATGTGTATATCTATGCAAACATATTTTCAAAAATACATGTGTTTACAGCACATTGTGGAGAATGATTTTCTTCCTTGTTGCTGAGTGATAGAGGAAAAGGAAAGTTCTTATGTCAGAAGAAAAAACAGATATGAGGTGGTATACAGGAAGTAAGAAAGTGAGATTTCACTGTTAAAATAAGTCAAATATTATTGTGGTAAAGCTTGGAACAATGATGATTTAATAATTATGACCACTATACCTGATACTTGAATTTTGGTTATTGTACTTGGCATGATTACTCAAGCTCCATCAAGTTGGACTTTTTTTATAAATAGACTTTTATTTGTCATACCACAAATGCACAACTGGACAAAGGTCAGGGTTTTTTTCAGGCCACAGCATTACATTGATTTTTCTTTGGTTTTAACTCATTGAACTGTAACTTGAATTATGGATTGCTGTCTTGTTGCAAGACGAATTGTCTTTAAAGTCAACAAGGTTCTTACAGTTGCCCCAAAAAGTATTTGTACACTTAGAAAATACATTTCAGCAAACAAAAGCTATACATTTTCTCAGGACTAACTTCACTGAAGTATTTTCCAGTCACTTTTAACCAGCTGATGGCAAGGTGTTAGTGAACCATTTGACATTGTAACTAGCAACCTGTGTCCAAGTGCATGTTATACAGTTCACACGCAACATTGCTGTAATTAAAATAGTACATCCAAAATTGTACATCATTTATAACAGATATAAGGGCTGTCAATAGATTAAGATTTTAAATTGCATAGCACGTGAAATTAAGCATATCATCAAAATTCAGCATATCATGAAATTAAGAATATATCATTTATCTTGTTTAACATGATTATTTAGTAAACAATTTGCATTGTATTTTGTAAATTGAGACAGACTGACTAACCGACCATTTGGGGGTCGCACTTGTGTTGTTTGCAGTCAAAAGTGACCCAACACCTGAACTGTAAATTTTTTATTACCAGTAAAAATCAGTGTAATATATTTTTCTTAAATAATTTTTTTTATTTTTTATTTTGTGTTTTGATAGAATTTAATGGCACTAATTAATATTTATGTAGTAATTGTGATTATTCATTTTTTTTGGATTAATTTTACTACAGTCAATGTGAGTAAGTGTACAGGAGTGTCTCTATTTTATAGTTTCTATTTTTATTTTAGATACACATTTTAGTGCACTTTTTCTGCATTGTGGATGATCTGTATATTGTACGTATTTTCATACTTTTGCCTATTTCCCAATGATTTCCTATAGCGGTCATTTTTGTTACGATTATTTAGCTTCTTTTTTTTTTTGGTCACATTGCAACTGCCATATATTTCAAGTTTAGTATCATTCTGATAAAGTAGCGATTTTTAAAATTTCAAAACTTTTTTTTTTTTTTTGGTTAAGGTGGCCTAGGAGTCCAGATAATTTATAGGCCTGGTGTATGAGAATGCAGCATGTTTTCTTCATAAAACACAATTCCTAACTTTATTTTTGTCATGTGGGCTCTACCGCTGAACTTCCCAGACTTCCATTTTGGTCTCACCATTGAATGTTCCCCTAAATAGAATTTCTCACATGCCTGGATGAACTCCAGTCAAGATAAGAAATTTTCTCAACAGAAAGCTTCCTTTTTGCCATCCCCAACACAAAAGCCAGACTTACGGAGGGTGTGAGCTATTGTTGTCTAACACACAGTTTCTCCCATTTCAGTTATGGAGGTTCCTTCACAGCTGCCTCGGGCCTCTTGGTGGGCCCCTTTACTATAGGTGGCCCTTTTTACTTGGACACTCAGATTTGATGGATGAACACATTTTGTTCCATATTTTTTCAGTTTTTAATGACTTAGGACTTCCCTGTGCTTCAAGGTATATTCCATGTTTCTTTTACCCTTTTGCTGACTGATATATTTTTTTAAAGGACCTTGTCTCAGATTAGTGTCGAATGTTCCCTATTCTTTGTTGCGCTGTTTCCTTGGAAATGTGTGGGTGTACTGCCAGACAATGTTGTATTTGTTGTGAAACCATGTGAAACATATAATGAACATGGGTTTTGTAGCACGAGTAGCAAATATTCTTAATTAAATACAATGTTCAATTCTGTAACATAATAAAATGTGAAAAACCCAAGGGGGGTTAAACACTCTAATTAGCTTAATATGACTACAGACCATTAACAACACCTCAAGCCCAGTCACATGGCAGATTGTTCAAGCCATATACAATTGCAGGACACACCTAATTTCCTGTGTTATGTGAATTATAATAGCCTCTCTTTGTTAAAATGTTTTCTACTGAATATCAATTTACATCAGGTCTCAAGATAATATGACGTATGCCAGATATTTTTATTCCTCTCTGGCTAATTCAGTTATTCAAAAGCATTAAATCTGTTGATTAGAATAGATTATAATGTCTGGACTAAGTTGTGTGTGATAATTGCATGCTCAATCGATCTGGAAAACCATGATAAGCAATGTATTGACTGGTGACGAGACCAATGTGATAAAATACACATATATTTATGAGTCTGAACTAAATCAGTTTTCACCCTTGAAACACCGGTTGACCGGCCATCAATCGGAACTGGACAGTTTGTTTTTTTGTTTAATTTAGCCCGATCTCTGTTCCACACTTGCACACAAACTGCATTGCAATCATTTTCCAAAGTGTCATTTGTGTGGAAATATAATGAAGCCTGTAAACAGAATAACAACACAGGCCAGAAATGGGACACACTGAATATTGCGATGCTCGAAATATTGGAAGAAAAATATAAATATTGATTTGGGGGTGAGGGTTTATATGAACGTACCTCTCATGGAGCTGGCTGAATGGAATATTATAAAATAGTGTTTATATGTGAAGCGCTGCTTTGTGTAACCAAGGAAATGTGAACACCACCTACTGTCAGCGGGTGAATTAGCATTTTCTTTCAGTCCTCTGCTGTTTTTGTTTGGTGCAGGTATGCATAATTATATAGCATAAAGCATTAAGACGATTCTGTTTTTACTTTAAATCTTGAAATTATACAATCGGAGTTAAATAAAAAACTGATAATGCTACGTGTCTAGCATCTTTGCTTAGATCATGATTAGAATGCAGTGGTTGGCCTCTAACAGAGCAAATAAACAATAAATAAACTTAAAGAAAGAAAGAAAAAGAAAAAAATCAGCAACCGGTCTAGAAATTGGCCTATTTGTGTATTAAAAAAAAAAAAAAAAAAATAGCAATTGGAATCGCCCATGAAAAATCTTGATTTGTGCATCCCTACCCTTGACCCAGATCAAAGACGACTGATATCTACTATTTATGGTAAAATAAGTTCCTTATGCCCGTCTCCACATCTGACTCTCTCAAAGGGTCCTGGGAGCATTACTTCAGTGGAAGAATATTCTTAGTCTAGTGCATTTCACATCCATCATTGTTAGACACACCCTAATGTAATGTAAAATGATAGACAAAGTGCATTTTACCAACACAAAATTGGTAAATATTCCCTAACAGAAGTGATGCCTGTAAAATATGTAAACAATATCTGGCTCACCATATACATAAATATGCTGACAACTTTCACAGGGCCTCAATACCAACATTGTCACTGTTTGGTTTCCTCCCATTTTTGATTATAGCCAATACAATGGACTCTGTCACTGTCTTTACAACATTGCAAAGCAGATGTTTCAATTGTCACAGGCTGTTTTGTGTACTACTACTTCATTTTATTTCCTGTCAGACACTTCATTGTGTAACAATCTTTTATAAGTCTACAAAACAACTCAATAAAAAGAAGTGAAAGACAAATGTCTTTGGTGCAACTGGAAAAGATGGTCTCAATCCTATACCAACAGAAAAGGCCAGAAAAAACAGTCTAAGAATTCTTTTCTTCTGATGTCTCCACAGCCCTTCACCAAGTGTGACCCTTTGGGGTGAAAGAATAGGACCAACACAACACGAATTTCCACAAATATTTTATGGGTCTGGTTTTTAAAGGAAACCTGCAAAAGAGTCAAAGGGATTCTGTGAACAGAAAGCCCCCATGCGGAGTTGTGTGAGTCTCCTGAGTCCTGCACTTAGAACACTCACACACTGCTGTGTGTCCCTCGGCTTTAACGTATGCATCTCTCACTCTTAGATCCATCTTTGAGCAACTGATGTAACATATTTATATTTATTTCTGAATTGGCTTCTTATTGTTTAATTGTCATGATACATTTTTACCTGACAAATAAAATGTAATATCTATTCTATATTATTCTGAAATCAATATTTTCAGTAGATTAAGAGTGGGGTGTTACCGTAAACTTATGTCTAGGACAGGTCTGAACGCTCTTAAAAATAATGGTTCCATTTTTTGTTTTGTTTTTTACAGTGATGCCAGAACAATAATTTTGGGTTCCCCAAAGAAACTTTCTCTAAACAGAACCATTTTTTCTTAGTGTGAAAAACCTTTTAATAATCTAATGGAACTTTTCCACTATAAAGAACTTTCTGTGGAATGGAAAGGTTCTGTGGATGGTTAAACGTTCTTCATGGAACCATAAAAGTCAATAAAAAACCTTTATTTTTAAGAGTGAACGAAGCAGTAGATAGACTATGATATGTTCAAATGCGTATCCCAAGGGAACCCAAATGGTCTACTATCTCAAGTGGAAATTTGAAATTGACCCTTCGCCTGCAGTTTGATTGACAGGTGATCTGTCCAATCATAACCCCGAATCCACCATTTTGTTCGAATGTAATCAGGAGAGTTTATTAATGTTGGTGAACTTAAAATTGTGTGTACTCACATCTTTATGTGCTGAAACATTCCTTCTGATGTCCATTCATGAACTAGTGTGAAGAGATGGTCACGAGCTGCTTGAACTGAGAAGCTGCAGAAACTATAAGCCACTATAAGGTATTCATTGTTTAAACTTCTTTAAAAAAACTTACAATATTTGAAATTTGAAACTTTGTTTCATATAAAAAGTAACCTGCTCTCTCTTGTCTGTCGATGCGTTGTCAGTGTCCATTGCACCACAATGTATTTTTCACTGTGTGAGAACATGATGTGTGGCGTAAGAGTGACATGGCTTGTCGGACATAGCAACAGTAAATAAAGGGGGCGGGTCTTTGCGAACGGTCAATTGAGGATCCATGCACACTCTAACAGCTAATATTGCCCACAACCCATTACTCTTTGAAGGAGGATTTGGTTCAGAACTACTGTGCAAAAGTCTTAGGCACATTAGTATTTTCTCACACACACACACACACACACACACACACACACACAAATGGTTTTAAGCCAGTTATTCATAACTTTTGCTGTAGATTGTGAGTAGGAAATAGCAGTTTATATTTCCAAACATTACTTTTGCCATTATTTGTAATAATCCATTGAGATTTTTGTATGCACAAGGAGTCTGACAACAGCTGGTATGCACCACACAGAGATCTGATCTCACAATCATTGAGTCTGTGATTACATGAAGAAACAGAAAAAAAATGAGGCAGGCTAAATTCAGGAGAATTGTGATAAAGTCTCTTATTGATGTCTTTCCCCGGTTAAAACACTGAGTGATTAAATGAGACAGGATTCATTTCAGTAAGTTTGAAATGACATTTCAACGTACCTTCTAGTGTTCACCCATATTTATTTGGTGCTGTAACTAATAGCAAAGAGGATATGAGATGATCATTTCATGTCCACTTGATCAGTGCTGCAGTTTGAACTGAGCCAGCTACAGTGATCGGTCATAAAGAGTGATCGGTCTTAAAGAGCGGCAACCAACATTTATTGTATTTCGTAATAAATTCAACACTTTGCTTCATATTAAAAGTAACAACGCTTTTTGTGATTATTGGCTGGCAGGTCTGCTACAAATGTTTAGCGATCTAGAGGTAGTCCACACGGCTGAGAAGTTTAACTGTAGTAGCTTATCCACATGTGTGTATGAAATAGATACTGAACACTAAAAAAAAAAAGCTAATTAATCATCTGTTCAGTCACTGATTTTGGCAGCTGTTTCGGCAGAAAATGTTTGGTGGACGAAATTTCAGAAGCAACAGTCTTTATCAGTGAATCATTAAACACAACCAACTCATTCAAAACACAGATTCATTCGGAGATGCAACAGTAAATTCTGCTGTGACTGCGATTGGAAATATTTTGGTTGGCAGAGTAAAAGTCAAGTCAAGTCAAGTCACCTTTATTTATATAGCGCTTTTTACAATGTAAATTGTGTCAAAGCAGTTTTACAGTAATAATGGAAACAACAAACAATGTAACTGACAATTTTATGTCTAAAATGAGGCTTTTAGTTTTGATAATTGAATCACAAGATTGTTGTATGTACACTACCATTCAAAAGTTTGCAGTCAATAAGACTTTCTTAAAATGAAATGAATACTTTTATCCAACAAAGACACATAACATTGTTCAAGGAATCCTGAAAAAAAGCATAAGTTTTCAATTATTTCAAAAATGTAACATTGATAATAACAAAAAAAAATTTCTGGAGCACCAGATCAGCATATTAGAATGATTTCTGAATTTCTGATTAAAAATATAAAAATTCAGCTTCGCCATCACAGGAATAAATTACATTTTAAAATACAATACAGTTATTTTAAACTGTAATACTATTTTACAATATTACTGTTTTTACAGTATTGTTATCAAATAAATGCAACACCATTAATCATAAGAGCCTTTTTTCAAAAACATTTTAAAAATCTTACAGACCCCTAACTTTTTGGTTCAGTAGGGTGGTGCTTACAACATTACAATCTAATTCAATTTTCAGTTCATCCTGATACTGACCAGGTTTGAGCTTATGGACCTGTTGCTATGACAACATGTCTGAAATGAGTTTCATAGAATGGAACAACCCAAGATTGTGTAAAATCTTAAACAATTCAACTCAGATAACTTGGTAATCCGGGTACGGGGCCTAGAAGTCTCTCTCTCTCTCTCTGTGTGTGTGTGAATGTTATTTTTTAACCCGAGGCTTGGGTAGTGGGAAATCTCAGTTGGACAAAGTTTAAGCCCAGGGACAGGTTACATGATTGGCACACCACCTATTCACATTGAGTCCTATCTGTCATGCCTTAGGATGGCACATCGCCTTTCCCTGTCAATTCTACAAGCATGCTGTATCACACCAGCACAGCAGCTCTGGCTCGTCGCACAAGCTCAAACAAAAATCAGCCAGATGCCAAGTTCTGAACCACACTGACAACTGGTGAGAAGGCTTAGCAAGTCATTTAACTCACCCTGTGTGGTGAGTCTTCTGAAAGAAGAGTAAGATAAAGACAAATAGAGGAGTGAGCAAAAAGGACACAATTCGCAGTATTCTGTCTATTGCGTCAGATCCGAAAAGTGGTAACAATAATGTGTAGGAAAGAAACTATGGAAGTAGAGGACAAAATGACAAGAATGCGGAAACAAGGTGTCTCCAGAGACGCTTCCAGTCACTGATCACCTCCAGTATTCCCATTATGCGTTGAAGCTTGTTCAGCACTAACTGGTTCAACATTCCTTATGCAAACCCTGGCATTAATGTCCATATGAGGAGGATGTTGTCTCTCATTAGAGACGAGGACACGCAGAAATGCATTAATCATATCAGAGAGAGAAATCCATTTGACTTTGCTGTCTTCAAACATGTAACAAGCACAGTGTTGTGGGCGGGGGGCAATGATGTGTATATAATAGGCTCTGTACTCTATGTTTGGGAGTGAATGGTTGATTCTACATTGTCTTGCTCATTATCCATGTGTGTGATGGGTGACAGGATTATTCTGTCAGCCTGATTCTTGTTTCCTGTCTTCTTAGTGACACCTCATACCGCAATCTCTTTGCTCTAGGCCTACACTTATCCTATAAACTAAAACTTTGCACCCTGTCAGATGTGTATGTGGTAGCATAATGTTATCATTTTCTCCTATAGAGCTGTTCAGTTTGTAGCCCAAAAAACCCAGAAGAGAATGAGTGTATTCCCTAAGACTTTACACAACCTTGGGTTGTTCCATTATATGAAACTCATTTCAGACATTTTGTCAAAGCAACAGGTTCAACAGGTTTTTAGTTTTTAACTTATGTCAACTTAAATTACTCACAGTCACCCCAATTGTAAATTTTAAAGCCACTAAGTTGCTAAATAAGGAAATGCTTGATAAACTATAGACAACCGTTGTATATATACAGCAGCAACATTTCAAAGCACACCATGGTTTTAAAACTCCAACAAAACGAACTAAAACCTGCTATTCCAAAATTCCAAAATAGCTAATTCACCATGGGTTCCATCGCAAATAAGCTGCCTGGGTGTATATATATATATATATATATATATATATATATATATATATATATATATATATATATATAAATTGACAAATAAAGTAAATAATGCGAGAACATTTGGAAAATACAGTCAGCAAAATGATTAGATCTGATATATATATATATATATATATATATATATATATATATATATATATATATACACACACACACATCAAATATATTATACAGTATAGTTGCAGGTCAATAAGATTTTTTGAAAATAAGTAATGAGTAATGGTTACTGGAAATTTAGCTTTGCCATCACATGAATAAATTTCATTGTTAATACATATAATATTGCTTTCACAATATTGCTGTTTTTTGTTCAAATAAATGCAGTCTTGGTGATCATAAAAGATTTCATAGAAACATTTTTTAAAAATCTTGCTGACGCCAAGGTTATGAGATTGGCATATTAATATCTTCTTTCAGTCAATAAATCTTGATGGAATGATGCAACATCTGTTAAAAGGCTGCAGAGAACAGTCAAAAATCAACAACAAGTTCTTGGTGAGTTCACGTAAAGGACAGACACTAATATCAGAGAATGAAGGCATCACGAAAACTCATTTTGAAAAATATTTCTGTAGCCGAATTTGGTTTGTCAGATGCTTTTGTTTGTATCTTTTTTGTTATCATTGTACCATTTTGTCATTGGTAATTGTCTATGAACTGACAAGACCATCAAAATCATACATCACTGTCAACAACCTCAGATTAATTGAAAAGTCAAAATAAGGCTTTGAACTTGCAATGTCAAAAAAAATAACCTAGTCAAAAGCAGCATGAGCGGATAAAAAGGTTGTAGGCGGCCTGTGACACCACATGTGGAGGGCGCTTCAAAAAGTCACTTCCTCTGAATTGCTCTAATCATTGACTGGCAGAGCATCAGACAGGTAATGCCAACAGGGAGAGACACACAAACTGAGGAAAGTCAGACAAGGATTTATTGTTTTTCTGTATTACCTACTGTGCTGTTTTACACACTTCACACTGGAAACATTTTTTTATTTAAGTTCCGTAATATTGTAGAATACGCCATATAACCATAAAACAACGAATGCTAGTGTCCGAGATTTTATAATGTTTTTAACAATAGTTTTTTTTTTCATAAAACAATTTTTTACCCATTTAGAACAGTTACAAAAGCTATTTTACACATCTAAAAATAAAATCTATACTTTTCCTGTAAATAAACATTTACCCTAATGAAAAATAACTACAATGTCACATTTCACTGCATCACAGTATTTCATTATTCATGTCCCGAAAACCCAAAGTTGTCAAGAGTAACATAAAAGCTGACATACTATATCCCACATAAGATATTTTCTCAGTTTTCCAAACGAGCATTTCTCAGCTACCTTTGCTGCCGGTTCACTGCACAGAGCTAAATAAATGTATGATGTGGAGCAGAGGTATGGATTTTGGTGTGAGTAGAGCAAAACTAACTCATAACTGTCATGTGATGAATGCAAGTCAGTCTAAGTATAACAGCGCTCATATTTTGTACCCTCACTTTCTCACTTATACCATTCATCTCTTGTCACCTGTGTCTCTGTAAGCATCTGGGAATATTGAGGTCGTTGAGGGAGAGCAATCCAAAGCAATCACCAGTGATTCAGTTAGTAAGAGGGAACACAGTAATATCTGGGATCATTTTATAGTCAGCTTAAGGTGGTTTGAACTGTCATTTGTGTAAAACAACCATAGGCATGCAGAGGAAATGATTTGTTATGCATAATCAGCACTATTACTAACACTACTAAGTAGCCTACAATTTGTTTAACTTTACCATTCAAGATTTATTAGGGCATATTGGGGATGTACATGATTCTGACAGATAACAATAAGGCAATTATTTTCATGTTATAACTTATAAATTAAAATTCTATACTTTTGTGTATAAAACATTAAAATAATTTAGGCATCACAACATTGTAGAGTAAAATTGACATTAGCAAAAGATTACATTTAACAGTGTTATTAAATTATTAGTGTTAGATGTTGAAGATAATCTAAACATTAAACAGGCAGAAATGAGCCTCTAATATCAGCCTATACATGGTTGGACCCTTTTCCCTTCACAACTGCCTTAATTCTTCATGGCATAGATTCAACAAGGTGCTGGAAACATTCCTAAAACATTTTTGTGCATATTGACATGATGGCAACACATGTAGTTGCTGCAGATTTTTCGGCTCCACATGCATGATGCGAATGTCCTGTCCCACCAAAGGTGCTCTATTGGATTGGGATCTGGTGATTGTGGAGGCCAGTTGAGTATGGTGATGACACCAGGTTGAGATGATTTAAGCTTTGCGACATCCTAGTGGAAGTAAACATCAGAAGATGGGTACACTGTGGTCATAAAGGGATGGACATGGTCAGCAACAATACTCAGGTAGGCTGTTATTTTAAATTATGCTCAATTGTTACTAAGGGGTTCAAAGTGTCCTAAGAAAAGTGTGCCCCCACACCATTACACCACTAGCATTAGCGTGAATCGATGATACAAGACAAGATGGATTCATGCTTTCATGTTGTTTACGCCAGATTCTGACCCTACTATCTTAATGCTGCAGCAAAAATCGAGACTCATCAGACAGGCAACGGTTTTTCTAATCTTGTATTGGAGTGGCACCCAGTCTGGTCTTCTGCTGCTGTAGCCCATCTGGTTCGATGTTTGATGTGTTGTACGTTCAGAAATGCTCTTCTGAGTACGCTGGTTGTAACGAGTGGTTATTTGAATTACTGTTGCCTTTCTGTCACCTCGAACCAGTCTGGCCATTCTCCTTTGACCTCCTGGCATCAACAAGGCATTTTCACCCACAGAACTGAAAGATCTTTTTTTTGGACCTGAGAGATGACGGTTATGCATGAAAATCCCAGTAGATCAGCAGTTTCTGAAACACTCAGACCAGCCTGTCTAGCACCAACAACCATGCCATGTTCAAAGTCACTTAATATTTCTTCCCCATTCTGATGCTCAGTTTGAACTTCAGCAGATCATTTACATGCTGCCATTTGATTGGCTGATTATATTTATATACGTTAACGAGCAGTTTATTTAATAAACTGGCCGGTGAGTGCATATCATGCATCCCTAAAACATATGGTGCTTTATGAAATATTTCACAAATAAAAAACACTTGTAAAAAAAAAAAAATTCTGGTTTTGACAAACTTCCAGTTTTATCTGAACAAACACTACCTTGCAGAAATAGATAATGACATTGTTATGCCCCTAAATGTTAAAATATGAAGGCTGGAATAAGGTATTGAGCAAGATTGTTTAAAATGTCACAAAAAAGCTACCTTGTAGATTGTAGTGTTTCGATTTGATTAACAATCATTTTCTATTTTTCTTCATGCCACATGGTACACGTTTCTCAAGTCAGATTCAGTAGCACATTTTCAGGTCATTTCGAGTTGTTTCTGACAGTTACAACACCATATCAAAATTTTATGTGGACAATATGTACATAACATTATGAGGAGGAAAGTCACTGTGTATAGACTTTTGGAGAAGTGACAAGGAATTATATATATATATATATAAAAGCATGAATAGTTCAGTCATAGATCGATAGAACAATCATAGTTTTAAGTATAAAAGTTGTAAGACGTCAGACTACTCCAAACAAAGGCACATTGACCATTCAAAGTCCATTCATTCAACAAAGAATACAACAAAACTCTGACTCTGTTTGATAAAACACTATTGATTTTAATACTCATGCAGAGAGAAGAGGAAAAGACCCACAGTCAAAATAGTCAATCTGTCAATCTGTGATTCAGATTATTATGGGTTTATGAGTACCTCTTAAAGTCATCAAAAAAGAATCCACGGATGTATTGTCACTGAAATCAAAAATAACTACATTTGTGTGTGTGTGTGAGTGTGAGTGTGTGTTGCATTGCCTCATGCAGTCCATTTTGTATAAATCTGCACTGGAAACATGTGAATCATGCTTCGAAAGCAGGATTTGGTTTTATGGTTGTTTTTGTCTAGGTACAGACCCATTAAAGCATAAATCATGAAATTCCCTTCACTTTACCCAAACATAGGACTATGTATATCTGTCCTCATAATCCGGTTAGGCTTCTTTTATCAAACATAGAAATATGAGTCAGCCCTTTTTTCCCACACATCATCACATTTTTCTGGATTAATTTCAGTGTCACACTGTGTAACAGATATTGGAGAGAAGAATGTTATTTCGATGGCAGCAAATGTGCCTTCTCTCTCTTCCAGTGATGATGGGACTTTTTTTCTCAGCGTTCCTCAGAGCCTGTCACTGACACAAAGGAGCTGATAGCATGACTGCACCGCTGGAAAATAGACAACTTCTCACGTCAAAATGCCCATCTCAGATTTGTCAAGTCAGTGCCATAAATCCGCTCACACATTCACCTCGGGTTTCTCATAAGACGTTATATTTTTAATGCAATCCACAAGGCAGCAGGTTCTGCTGAAGTACATTATGATCCTGACAGAACTGTCAGCTAGTCTTCTTATCCTTCAACATAGCCTCTGAATTTGCATTAACATGGATTCCTTAACCTAGATGCCAGACGTATTCATGTCTTACAGCATTTTACCCAATCAGCTACAACTAATCTTTTGTTCCAATAAACATGAGACCGACAGCTGGGTCTTTATACAGATATGACATTGTTCTTCTTGCACCTGCTGACGTCGTTCTGAATTTTCAGATATGAGATGCAAAAGGGGGAAAATATTGTGGTCACAATTTGCATCAAAAACAAAGAAAAATGAAAATGCCTAAATAATATATATATATTATATTTATGTTGCATTTTATAAAATAAGGGCCATTTTATGCATTGTGCATTCAAATGAAAAAGAAAATCCCCCAAATTCTAATTAGCTTATTGCTGCTAGACATTTTTTTTTACAGTTTTGTTATTTCCATTCAATAGTGATACAAATAAACAAATTTTAATCAGCATAAAAGGCAATAAAAAAAATAACCATAAAATTTCACAATTTAAATAATAAATCAATGTTTTTGGATTAAAATAATGAGAATGAGATTTTTTGCATCATCCTATGAATGGCATAATTTACTTTAAGCAAAAATATAATTTCCACCTTATATTTAAAAATATATATCTAATAATTTCTGTGTTTTGATTTTGCAGTAAAATACTGTATGAATGAGACAGTTGGCCTCTGTCTAGTGTACAGGGTTATTTCATGAATATTCATGCTTCATTTGCCAATTGAAACTAATAGGCTTAAATATGCATGACAAATAAATAATTTCACAAAAATATTTATCTCAGTTTGAAAAAAAAAAAAAAAACCTATCCAAAATGGATTGGAAAACCGTGCTCTGGAAACGTAGCACCCTGCAGGGACACGTAAAACAAAAAATGCTTTTTGGCACCAAACCTTACACTATGAAAATATCACTGAACCCAAATAAAAAGGCGGAAAAGCTATTTTGCCATGTTGAGTGGCTGCAGTGTACTGTATTTGCTCGAGGCTTCTTGCATTATTATGATACTTTTTAGTGTTTGTCTTTACCAAGTTATGTTTATTTGTCGGATGTTCAAGCCAGCCACTCAAACAGTTGAATCACAGGTACTAGATGGGAAAAACTTTTATTTTGTCATTATGGCTATTTGAAATGACATAACTCCAGTGGAAGGTAACCTAAGGGCACCCAGACTAACTCAGACCAACTCGAAACTCTTTTGGACATTTTTGGATATTAGTAATTGAGCTGTTTTTGTTTTGTTTTTCAAAACACTCATTTTTCTTTAAATGAGCACATTACAGAGCATTTCATATATTTTAATACAATGCAATAAATTGCTAGGTATTTGACAATAAGGGACAAGGCAAGATAATACAGGTTTCTTTGAGTGGGATGACACTATTCAACAATCAGACTTGTTTCAAACCCATTTCATTCTGTATACTGAGTCATAAAAACCATTATAGAAAAATGAGGAGAAAAACAAACATCA
Organism: Zacco platypus; assembly: GCA_038088235.1. NCBI lineage: Eukaryota > Metazoa > Chordata > Actinopteri > Cypriniformes > Xenocyprididae > Zacco > Zacco platypus. The sequence goes on from CM076068.1 coordinate 15,498,573, forward strand.
ACTGCCAACAAACACAAAATACATCAAACCTAGAAATACAAGATATCTTACTTAAATTACTCCGTATCATTCTTGTCTATATTAAGACACTGTCTTCGTAGACGCAATGGAGGTATAAGCTCCCAACTTCTGAGGTAATTTGTCTTTGTTAACGGCTTTCCGTGAAGTATAATATGACATGGTGCAATACAAAACGTTTCAGATATGAAGTGAAAAAAAGCCCATCTAAAAGCTAAAATGGTTGAAATTTAAGGCAGTTCTTAGGATCAATTTAAGTCTTTGTTATCACAGCTAAAACAGTCTGAATGTGATGCGATGATCAATACGGCACATTTGTGGGATGTGTCAGAGGGAATCGGCTCAGCCATGGAGGAAGCATGAAGGGGTTAAATGTATGGCTTTTGCAGGAATCAAACCTCCTTGTTTGAAAATTTATGAGGAACCATCCCATGGAGATGTATTATGTTTTCAATCAGAAATCAATGACTACACAGCCATGAAGAACTGCAAAAAGCCTTTAAATTCATTTTATAATTTTATAAGAAATTACCAGCCGGTGTTACGTTATTCACAGCTTTCTAAAAACTGTATATTAGTTATTGTCTAACATGTGTGACGAAAATGCAGATTTCGTAACATGTTTCTCACAGTTGACCAACAGAAAGCTGCTTGGTTTGGTGGTTCATGCATTACTACACTATTGGCAATATGAAATGGAGCTTTTTTTGCCATGCATTAAATGTTTCCGAACATTCAAAAATGAAAAGGCATCCAATGTGATAACACACAATGCGGCACTGCAGTCGCCACTTAGCCTGAAGTTGTAAACTTACCTTATCTAAAATCTAAAATTAATTATTAAGAAAATATCATACTTTAACTGCAACTAGTTAAGCTTAAAGCAGGCCTAGATAGAATTTTATTGTATTGTCTGTCTTGTAAATCCAAGTCTATGACATGCACAGACAGTTTCACCAACGCTTTTCAAATTCTTTGATATAGCGTAGGCCAACACTGGCTCAAAAAAAAAAATCAATAAAGGCTATTTTGTGTACCTTCTCTCTGATAAACTGCAGAAGAAAATGGAAATATCCACACAATGATTTTACAAGTAGTTTTACACATTACTTAGATAACACTTTGGGGAAAAGTGCCATTGAGATTACTACTTAGAGTATGATCCAAATTTCTGAGAGCTTTAGTGAATGATTCTATTTAACATTTTTCTCACTTAGATTTTTCCATTACAAATGATCATTTCTGCATAAAAATGAGTGAAAAATATATTTTAAGTTATAAAATCACAAGTCTAAGACCACCAGTAATTTCTTCTATTCCACTACAATTGCATACAAATGTAAATTTATACAGAAGTAAAAATGTATTTAAAAAGTCTTATACCACAAGTAAAGGCTTCTATTTGATTCTTTTTTTCCCCCATTTACTTTAAAAATATATTACAAATTATAATTTTAGCATAAAAATTGGAGTGAAAAATGTATTTGAAAAAATAACAACAGAATTTGGCTATTTGATTAGGGGCCTAGAAATAGAGCAGATTTTCTGTTTATTTCCAGGTTTAAATGTGATTTTGAATACCAGATTTTTTTATTGTGGTCTCAGACATGTGAAGCCCACTGAATTTGCAACTAACTTAATGCTTCGGAAAACACAGCTCCGTGTTTTTAAGAGACTCTGCCTTTTACTCAAAAACTAACACTGTGTTTTATGCCTACATAGCCTAGTGCACTGATGTTCCCTAATAAAATGTTTTATCGACAGACACAGAAATTTAAAAAATAACCAGTGGATATTATTATTAATATTTTAAAAGCGTCTTTCTGTGGAGAGACGTATATGAAAAACTTCAGAGAAGTGCACTTCCATCAGCTCTAACTCTGGCAGCCTTGTCTACGAAGCCATTGCCTTTAAGCAGAAGACAAATGATACCACTTTCCTCTGTATGTTCAACAGTGTTAGCACGCAGAAGGGGGCATCGTGGTCTTAAGTGTATAGAGGATTTTCCTGCGGATTCTTCTGGACTGAAACATCCACGGGGAGATGAACAATAATGAGGAAAAGAAGTCCTCCGACCTTGATCACTAGGATGATCACAGTGGACTCCTACTAGTGTGGAATCTAAAACTCTAGACCATCTATAACCAATGCAATGCAACACAATATAACAGAGTTGTGCTGTCTTCACGTCTCTGCACTTTGCCCATGCATCTGTAATAAGCCAAACAATGCATTTTAAATTATTTATGAATGCAATAATTTATTAGAAAAAAGTAATGGATTGCTTATTACATTTCTCACATAATTGTTAAAAAGACTGCACTGGCAAAACTAGAGAGAATGCAATTAGCATGGTTACAACTAAAACATGACCAAACAAGGATCTGAAGTGTTTATTTCCCTCACATGAAGTCTTACTCTCCAGCACAATTTGAATTTTTTTGGCAAAAAATCTTCACATTTTATATAATTCCCTAGTTACTGTTAATTCAGTTACTGGCCAATAATAATGTTTTTATTTATATCGGTCCATGCTGGATATATTTCAGCCAATACAAGATGTAAATATCATGTTATTACAATGTAACTGACTTTCTGTTCACATTAAGATTACTTTCTGCAGTCATCTAATGCTGACTTAAAGTGTATCTTACTTTAAATACTATTACATTCTAAATGAATATCCATTTTTTCCAATCAGATTTTCCTTGATCTTTTGACATGCCAGATAAAAATGGAATGACAGGTCATTGTACTATTAAAACATCCTTTAAGTTTCAGGACTCAAAACTTCCTTGTAAGTCCAAAAACAGCTTTTATTGAACGTAAGCTCCGAGAACCACTCGTTTTGGATTTTGTCACATTATGACATAATAGTGTTCCGAAAGACTGCCTCTGTAGAACCAAATCAACGCCTACTTCTACATCATCACACCTTTAGCCCCGCCTAATCGCACGTTAGTGAGATGAGAAGGAGAGAAGAGAGATATAGAATCCCTCAATTAAAAATAACATTACCTTCCAAAAGATCCTAATGCTAGGAAAGTGGTTACTTATTTTAAACTATGCAAGTCTCAGTAGAGCATGTTTGTTCGGTACATTTTACTTTGGATTCTTTGTAAATGAGCCGTAATTGTACTGTGAGACATGGACCCGAAAGTAATGCCACAACATAAAAGTATCCGTGTTAATTCTAAAGCCACATCTCTGATCAGTGATTTCTGATATGTAATGTACAGTCAGAAATCGTTTATTGCCATTTATGCATCAGTAAAACAAGTCAGTGACTGAAGAGTCACATTGTTTCTCTTAGTAGCATGAAAATAATCTATTATTTAAATTGTGATTAAATTGTGATTACTTTACAATCGCGGAATCAATAACGAGTTTATCAGTGACTGACTTCTGGACTCTCACCAAAACTCCTGTTATAATCACTAAGGCTGTCTACACTACAAAAAGAATCTCTTATTTACATATTAGTTATGACAAAAGCATTCATGGGAGAATTTGATTTGCAATGACGAGATCACTGCATTCATGCACTCATGCTACAATGCTCATCGCTGCAGCCTTTCATGCGGGACACGGGAGTAGATCTAAACATAATGCTATAATCAACAATTCACAATTAGTTAATCTCAACAGATTCAAATGCAAAGATGTTAACCAATCATAGCAGTTTTACACTGAAGTCTCACAGCAGACACACCCCTTCCAACAGAGCGTTCAAATCAGAGGGCTTAAAATCAGATTAATCAATAACATTAACAAAGATTAATAAACGCTGTAAAAGTACAGTTCATTATTAGTTCATGTTATCTTACGTTGTTAACTAATGAATCTTATTGTAAAGTGTTACCCTAACATTATAAGTGCACCACAGGAAACTTAGAATATTTAAAAAATGCAGTTTATGACCCCTTTAAAACAGATGATTTAATGTATAATTTATGCTACTTTTTTTTTTTTTTTTTTTCACAAAACAGTATAAAGTTAATTTTTTGGTTATCTATCATAAAATCATAATAACCACCCAATCACAAAGATCACCACCACCTGAAATTTAATCACCTACACCTGATTGTCATCTCTTCATCACCACAGCAGCATAAAAGCACACACTTCACTCTGACAGTTTGTCTGGTCGTGTTCATGAGTAAGGACTCGCTTACCTGCTCCATTTACCACCATTGTGTTGTTGCTCCATCGTCTCTCCTGATCCTCCTTGTCTCCAGTGTCTTCATTCTCCAGTCTCCTTCCATGCTCCATTCTCCACACCGAAGTGTGTGCTCTGCTACTCTCGTCCACGATCTCCTCAATCACCTGCAATACTAAGAACTGTCAGTATTCCCATCCGTCTGCTTGAACTGCTTTACTCACCTGCTTGTTTTTTATGACCTGCATCATCCAATAAACTCTCATAATCAATTCTACATCATTGTGAGTATGCATTCTGTAACGCACCCCCATGTAATTCCAAACTTGTATGACTTTTTTTCTCATGCAAAACATAAAAGAAGGGATTTTGACGAACGGTGTAGGCCAAAACAAGATTGGACCCCGTTTACTTTCAAAGACCTTATTCACAGCAGCGCCAGACATGCATCTCTTCAGTGGGTTGTACTGTTATTTCATTTGTTTTTGGATCGTTCTGCTCATGAAAATGAAAAAAATATCTTTCCAAGAAACGTAAGTAGACAAAACTCCAGACGACAACGAGCTGTGGAAAATTATAAGTGATCTAGGAGCTTTATACAGCAGATGCAGTTGAAAACAGAGCAAGTCTATCCCTCACAACCTCGCTTTCATGCCCGTCACGAATAAAGTCTATTGTCTAGGTATATCAAAATATCTTTTTTGTGATCTACAGAAGACACACAGTCACAGATATAGAACACCACATGGTGAACAAATGATGACAATTTTCATTTTTGGGTGAACTGTCCTTTTACATCAGCTCCCTTGGTGAAACTAACAACAGGCTTTTTGTCCCTGATACTCAAGGTATTACTTTTCCATTGGTTAATATAGCAGCAAAGTTGAGAGAAGCTATATGGAAAAACTATTACAGAGTTTCCAAATACAAATCTTATTATTTGATAGGCCCAAATCAAATATAGCGAGTGCTGCTCTTAGTAATATTGTCTTTTAACCCTGCACTGAAGCATTAACTTGCTCTATTACCCTCACATGAACCTGAGCAAGCAGAAATGATTGAACTCGGCAGGACGAAGAGTACTCTCTATGGATGCTGCAATAGATGACCAAAAAAAAAAACTGAATCCAGGAAGATCACAGCAATCATCACCTGATCCTGCATCGATCCAGTATTGTAAGTTTCATTTGTTTGCCATCAAAGGAACTCAAATAACCCATCTGGTCCCCTAGCAGAATATTGATCAGGTGGATGCGAGCAGATGCAGGTGGTCTCCAAGATTCAAAAATGGCAACATCCAGGTTCATCTTCTGTGAAAAAGTACAGTAATTCTAAAAGAAAAGCAAAATAATGCATTTACAGACATTTATGGTGAATGCAAGAAAATATGATTCTGAAAACACTGCAGTATGATTAAAAACACTCTGAGGACAAACCTCCGCAGCACTGTGCCACATGATCAGGGAAGTCATCAAAAATCTCCCTTATGATGGACTGCACTGCTTGAATATAGAAGTGAAAACAAGAAAAGAACCTTGATATATTTTGTTTGAAGCTAGTACACCTACATTGTTCATTTTCTCAGTGTGCTGAGGACATCTACTGGTGCCACATTTGTTACATGATCCCTTTTCTTACTCTGGGTTATAAAATCCAGTTCATCAAAGCTCTCAGCCACCATAGCAATACAATTCCTCAGCAAATCACTAAGGATGAACAGCCACCTCAGTTGATTTGTATCCTCTGCCCACCCATCTTGCCCATGTTCCACTGTCTAACTTGCTAAATGGTGTTATATTTCCTAGCTCTTTTTCTGAATGCACGAGTGATTTGTTGCCGTCTCTCTCTCTCTCAGGTGAATGTGCAAAGTGTAATACAGACTTATGGTTGCCATGTTCCTCTTCCCTGACATGGCAAAAAATTCGCTGCCGCTCCATTTATCAAAGCTCCTCACACTGGCACCAGCTTTAAAATGACCTTCATTAAATTGATATTTTCCTGCAACGCAGATTGAAACATTCATTGTCTCCACCTACACTCTGACCAGTGTAATAGGCTTGAGCGTCTGGCATAATTTTTATAGCCTCTTTTAGAACATCACTCATTCTCCCACAAGTTCTTCTAAGTATGCATGCACATTTTAGAGCTTCTCGGAAAAATACATAATAGGCTTTGTTGTGCAACGTCAAGGCTGCACACATGGCTCAATTTCTCTGTCAGGGAGCTGAATGAAATATGGTTACCCCTAGCACCACGGTGGAATTTTGCTTTCGCAGGGAAAACTGTCAGAGAGAAAAACTTGAGCAGGTTTTAATCGGTCACTGTATGGAAAATGACATGGCAGGTCAGTAAAGGGAAATTTAGCATTGCCTTTGTAAGGGCTATTTGTATTATTATACCTTTGTATAATATACCTTATTAAATCAACCAATTATTTCAAACCATCAGAATACTTTAGGCTGTTACCAATAAAATGATCAAAATCAGTAAGAGTAATCTTTACACAGCAAAAGTGGAATAGAAGCTGCTTCTGACATGGTATTTATGTTTATTTATATAGACTGTTTAATGCTATAGACTGTTAGAATGTGTAATGCTGCTCAAAGGTGACATACTGTACATGTATACACAACAATTACATAAATTAAATAGTCTTCATAATATATATATATATATATATATTATAAAATTAAAAACAGGAACTCATTTCTGAAATATTAAAACAAAATTTATTAGTGTTGATTATTCAAATCCTGGTTTGTACCATAAAATGTGCTTTTCCTCTTGAAACAAGTACACCGTTTATATAATTGTTTATCCTTAGTGCCAATAAGAACATTTCAGGATTAAAAAAAAAAAAAAAAATACAGTTCCAGTGATTTCCAATCACAATTTTTCACTGTACAGAGTGCAAGCACCTCACCATTAGAGTTCGATGCCCATGACGCTGCTACACATATACCTTACGTAAAATTTCTATTAAACTAAAACAGTTGACAAAAGCAAAGCGTAAAAATAGTGATGAAAAAATATGTATTGCTCTCCATTATGTGATATATTAAGACTTTTCTCTGATATACGGATTCCATTTTCTGTTCCATTTGCAAGCAATTTGCTTAAATATGTAATGACACCCTTGGATAATTAAAAACAAGACAATGTCACTTTTTGGCAGAACAACAACAAAAAATAAATAAATAATTTTTAAAAGCCTAGGCATTGGTATCGCATTCATTACTGGCCAGCAAATTAATTATGAGTGTGTTAATTACATTTAGGCTTTGCACTATAATCCTGCACATTTCAAATTTCATTTTGTCTTTACTCCTAAATTTGTGAACAACCTAATGATCCGTATTATTCAACATGACTTGAGAATTTTCCAGAGAGCATCTTGTGCTTTAAAGGGATACTAAAAGTTCACTCAAAAATATTGGTAATAATTTACTTGCCCTCATGTCATTCGAAAATCTGTATGACCTCTTTCTCCCATGGAGAAATTTGTGATTTTACAATGTCATTTTAGTGACATTGTATGGATGGTCACATACACACAAAAAACATGATGCAATTTTCAAAACATCTTCTCTTGTTCCACAGAAGAAAGTAAGTCATACAAATTTGGAATAACATGAGTGTAGATTGCTGGATATTTGTCTATGAGTAGATGAGTATTGTATTTTACTCAAAACCCCAATGCCGGTTTCTTTTCCTTTTTTTTACCAATTCCAAACACAATAAAATGAGGTGATTGATTTTTAGTGACCACAGAGAGAGATTGTTTTAAACAGAAGTTGCAGTAGTTTCCACTCTGACAGGCGAGTTCAGACCGAAAAACATGCAGCATGCCAAGACAAAATTACAGAGCAATTCTGACAAAAATAGTAATAATTTCAGAAAAAAGTAAGTGAAACTCCAATTTTTTCCAGAAAGTATAAAATCATAAGTGCAGATATTGATTGCAATAGACTTCCTGATTCATTAAACTGTCCAAGCTCAAGGTCTGACTTAAAGGCTTTCTGGAAGAAGTCCACGTTTTTCAGTCAGTTCTTGGAATATGACAAACAATTTGAATGGCCTGCATCTTCTTTTTGAAAATACCATGCTTTGAAAAACCTGGACTTTTCATTTCTACTATTAAAAAATGTTTTTATAATTGTTAGGCACTGCAAGTATCTGCGCTATTGTGGGGACATACTGATTGGTGCTACACTTATAGGAGGTGTTAACATTGTCACTTTGCAAACCTACACTCTTTCGTTTCACAGGAATATCTTAAAACTGTTAACATCCCAGGCATCAATTTCTAAAAATCCAAGTGATAATTGCTGTTGTAATAAATATCCAATCACAGTTTGATTTTGCACAGTTTTGTTGCTTTCATTATAGAAAAAAATAAGGAAGAAGAGGAGAAAAAACATCTTATAAAGATAAATGAATGAATGTAAATGTACATTAACTTCAAGACAATGCAATTCTCAATTAGGAGGCCTTTAATTGAAACCATCCCAAATAAGAGGCATATAATCACTTGTGCCATGTATTTAGCTTATTCTCACATTAGCTCAAAAATGGTTAAAGGGCTAGTCTAAGACAGTTTAAGGATGAGTACGTGAAATGAAAGTTTTTCCTAACTCTGAATCTCCTGTGAACACATTCAATGTGATACTTAAGGCACTTTGTGACACTTGAAATGTCTAATTTTTGTTTCTGTTGACATGCTTTATCCGAACTAAGTTAATCTTTCACATACAGATTTCTCCCAAAAAAGTGGACACATGCTGCATCCCAATATGCCTACTTATATGCCCTAAAAGTATGTACTGTTCTTGTGAAAAACAAATACTTTTGAATGTGTAGCAGAAGAATATGCAGTACTACTTTGTAATAATTTCATCTAATTTCATAAATTTCATCTCTGTCACTTAGTTATGTGCAACCTGTAAATGTTAAAACTGGCCTGTCAATCATCTTGTCACAGTTAAAATCCTCCACATTCAATTAAATTTAACATTTAATTAATCTCTTTTCGTCAGGTTAGATACTGACTATTAATTACTCAAATCTATGTCTCGCACATCCGTCATGTTTGTAGTTTTTTTTTTTTTTACTTTTTATTCATGTTTGTAGTTCTAATCCTCAATGGGTTGTGGGCAATATGTTAGCCGTAAGATTGTGCACAGAACTGCACTTCAGATTCTAACTGGAAAAAGTAGACCATCTTGGGTATCTTTGGAATACTCATTTCAACATACTATGATTTGGGGCACTAATTCCAATTCTAACTTCAAATACTATTTAGGACAGATAGTATGCAAATTAAATTTGTTTGATGATCTGAGACATTTAAGTGTGACAAACAAGCCAAAAATAAGTAATCAGGATGGGGGCAAACACTTTTTCACACCACTTTATGGTTGCTGAAGCTTGCCAGTGGTATCGATCTTTTTGGACATTCCAAGTCAATCTCCAGATTTAAAACCTATTGAACAAGCCGTCCCAATACTTATGCTCACATTAGGCAGAGGGAAGAAACTCTAAAAGTGCTGTTCTTCTTAGTTGGTAAAATATTTTGTGTTGAAACAGTCAATAATAAAATGTAACATTCTGTACTTCTACCTCATATTAATCTTTTTATCATATTCATAGATGTCTTGACAGCACAGCTAACAGAGCAGAGATTTTGACTTTACTGTTCAAATATTTACAGAGGGCATATATATATATATATATATATATATATATATATATATATATATATAATTTAAGGTAAGGTTTATCGCAGAGATTGATGAAAATGCATGTCCTTTGGTAAATCAATCACTTTCACAATCACAGTGAACAAAATGGCATCTGGCAAGAAAGTACGATGAAAATGCATTTGATTTATTGAATAAGTGTGAAAGTGCAAGAAATCTCTACTTCCTTCTCCTCGCCCTGCTCCGTACAACAACCGCTCACCACATTTGCGTCAAAATATTAGCGAGAGAAATTCAATTGAAGGAATATTGAGCTGCAAGAAGAAATTGATAAAGTGAAAATTACCCTACGAGTGAACTCTCAAAAGATGAGGATTGATTCATATGTAGAGATGTCACCCAATGTCTAGCGGCACAAAAACATTACCTGGAGTGCCAGCAATCTTCTGATCGCTGACAGAGAAAGGCATGAAGGATTCTGCCAAGTGTTGGGGTGATGGGAGCGTTGTGCCACTTGTTACGGTATTGTCTGATGGCAAATTGGATGACACCATTTCTATTCACAATATGTTCTCCCAGTTTGTTAATGAAGGCTTCTGGGACAGTGTGGTGGAAGAAAGAGAAAGCATCTCAAAATCTTCCCAAAAAAATGAAATGAATAAAGAACTTGACCTTAATTGGTATAGAATGTAAAATGGAGTGAAGTGGGAAAGAAGCAGCTCGCTTCAAGGCCATTTGAATTTGTGCCTGGGCTGTCGAGACTGTGAAATATTAATTGGTTGTGGGTGAGTGGGAGCAAATGGCAACTCTGAAGGCGGTACCAGAGTAAAGAGAAAAATCACACGCTTGGAAAGACACATCATGTAGCACCGCAGACGTGATCATGGACCGGTCAGGTTCATCTGGACAGTAATCCTTCCAGTGATTCCAAGTAGATAAAGTACAGCAAGGTGTTATTGTGAAGTACACAGTACATTTCCGCCCTCCTGAACGGTTCACATTAGGCTTCTGGCTTCATTTGAAAAGAACAAGGGAAGTGCAAGAAAATATAGAGAAAAATATACAGTAAATCTCTTAGCAGAAAACAAAACTGCTGAATAACTAAATTAATCCTATGCGCAAGTCTTTCTCGTCAAGAAACCTGACGCACGTATACATTCTCCTCCCCTTTACATCTGTGACCATTTAAATGTTTGCTTTACTATTGCAGTTTAAATAAACTTTATATCTCACATGTTTCAATGGGGCTTTATTAATATTTATTATGTCTTTTTTAATTAATCAAACTTTAACAACATGAGGGCAGATCCTCAAATCCTATTTTTGAATTATTAGACCTCCACAAACCAAAACTACTATAACAATTCACCTTCCTGCAATCCTCTTATGTGTGTTTTCTGCATGCAGATGCAAGTTCTCTTTTCTCAGAGGACATTTTCTCAGCTTTTACTCCGCCTGTCACTACTGCCAAAGCACATCAAAGTCTTCTTTCCATTAGTCTAAATGGTAGCCTCTCTGTCATGGTTCAGAAGTTAAAAGTAATGGTTTATGCAGGGCATTGAAAGTGATGAATTCATTTCTTGAGACGCAGAGATGAAAAACAGATATTTGTGTTATTTGCTCATTAAGGTAATGAGGAAATTGAAAATGTGCAGGCTTTGTGTTTTAATTTGAAATGGCATACGAACACACACACAAACAGCACAACAGAAATGGGTTACTCTGTAATTGCTTACGCTAATTTAGAAAGCATTACATCAAGTTTATTATTATTGTTTTAAATTTTATTTTGAACAAATAGGCATTTAAATGAATATAAAGTCTGTTTTAACAAGCCACGTTAAAATTACAGTCCAAGTGGTCACAATTGGTATACACAAATGAGTCAAAACATTACGACCACCTGCCTATTGGCCTGCTAGTCCTCCGTGTTCTGCCAAAAGATCGACGGCCCACAGCAGCATGGACTATACAAGACTCCTGAAGGTGCTGCACAATTGAATTGAGATCTGGGGAATTTAGAGGCCAGGGCAACCATTTGAACTCTTTTTCCTATTCCTCAAACCATTTCTGAACAATGTGTGCAGTGTGGCAGGGCGCATTATGCGTCAAACACAGGGTTTACCAGCAGAACATTGCTCAGAGCATCACACTCTGTCCAGTGGAATGTTGTCGTCACACAGTGCATCCTGGTGCCATCACTTTCCCAGGTAAATGTGGCACACATACAGGGCCATCTATGTGATTTAGAAGAATAGGGAAGTCATCAGACCAGGCGACCTTCTTCCACTGCTTCAAGGTCCAGTTCCAAAGCTTGCGTTCCCATTGTAGGTGCTTTCAGCTGTGGACAGGTGTAGCGTCTGGACTGGATCACTGATGATCAATTCATTTTTAGGTTTTAGGAAAAGCTTTTAACCTTCTGACTTAACGTAGGTAAATCTTAGTTGGCTCCGGCCTGTCCTGGCCCCCCAGGACAGGCTCTCTGGGGCTCTCTGGAATTCTCCCTGACTTCAGAAAGATCGGAATCAGCTCAGATCAAATTCTTTCCCCCACAAGACCAGACAAGGAGTCCACGCACACACACAGAGACATTCATCAAAATATGAATATTCCCAAGTGTTTTTCCTGTGTTTTTCTTTTTGTATGCATGTCTATATTACCCCCACTTAGTTACATCTTGTAGTTGAGTTAGTTTCACTGTAAAATGCCCATATTCAAATGTAAGAATGTACATGTGCTTTAGAGAGTCCGAAACTCGTGATTTTTGGATTCAAAACATTACTCTGTGAATTTCATAACTAGATATTGGTGTTATATCATGATAATATGCATTATTCTACTTTTAAGGTCCTTTGAGAGGAAAAAGGACTCAGTCAGACAACTCAGAAGATCATGCAAATTAGGCCATAAAAAGAGACAAAGAAAAGTTCTCCCGCCAAAAGTCCATGTTCTCTATTGGTCCGTACGACCAAAATAGGTGTGTCCAAAGTTATCTTTATAACACCTAAACATGAGCTTATCCAGGCTCAGTCACTTCCATCCTAGACGAGACATTCTTCTTCTTTTATTTTCCAGCACTTTGCAAACAGTTAATTCCGTTTTGAAATTCCCGCAGAAGAATCACTGAGGAAGAGACCAATAGAAACTCCAGCTCCACGCACGGAAGTTTGAACGGCATTCACCACAGCACAAAGTACTAATGCAAGTATCTGAATTAATTTCGATGCGCTTTAACTTTATTGTCTGAAGTGATTTCGTTGCTGGATCTCAAAAGGTTGAACTGTTTTGTAATCGTGCTTTCTTTGATCAACATTTCCTTTCTTTCCTTTCGTTATTTTATTGTACGCTCTGCTTAGATTTAGTTGTATGTATTCGTGTATATATCATATATTCATATATTAAACACATTGTATTCACACAGTTCATTGTCTCTGATGGTAACTCATACATGAACCAAGTCACGTTAACGTTTGATTTCGCTAGCTATATGCTTTTTAAGTACTAGAATACGTTTCCTTTTCGTGGCCAGAGAAGAAAACTTCCTTTATAGAATTGATAAGAAAATCGGACAGATAGTATTGCTGGACAAAACAAACCAGTCTTTCTAAATTAATTCTAAACCTAGAAATAATTTTAGACCATATATATTCATGATTAATTATAATTCGTTGTAATTGATTATCTATATATACCTAATTCGTGGTTGATTCATATTCATAATTAGTCATAACGTGTTATGATTCAGTTGTGAATATATTTCATCCATTTGAGCAAATTACTACACAGGGGTCATCATAGGCACTCTGATTGATTTGCGGCTACGCAGCCCTATATGCAGCAAAATGTGATGCACTGGGTGTTGAGACACATTCCTCCAATAACCATTAAAATTTTGTGTGACTTGTGCCATTCTAGAGCTTCTGTTGGCTCTGACCAGTTTTCGTTGCCCTTGTGCATCGATGAGCAATGGGAGCTCAACACCATGTCGCCGGTTTGTTGTTTTTTCCATCCTCAGACAACGGTTGGTAAATTATCACCACTGCTGACTGGCAGCAACACACAAGCCTTGCAATTTCAGAGATACTCTGACCAAGTCGCCTTGGAATAACAATGTGGACCATGTTAAAGTCACTCAGATCTTTATTCCTGCCCATTTGTCCAGCATCCAACATGTTGATGAGCATGTATGTGGCCTTATTAGGAGATGATTAACGATATTCCCCTATATATATTCAAATACGTTCAAATCTGGTGTGTGGGAACATTTTGGATTTCATGTTACTTACGATGACAACGGAAGTAAAACAGTAGATAGAACTGCGAATTGTGCAAAATGCATTCAATATGCTAATGGAAACACTTCTAATATGACAGTTCATTTGAGAAGACATCACGCCAATGTGTCGATAAGCACAAACAGGAGAGAGCCGGTTAGGAAAGAACTTCTACTGTCCGCAGCATTTAAGCAACCTCTCAGTGATAACTAAAGCATTGGGGATGTTTATGTTATTACATTATATTATATATTTATCTTTAAAGTATTTTGACTTGTTTAAAAGACAGAGCTTTAAGAGTTCCTCTCTTTGTCTTTTAAAATATTTTTTTTATTAAGAGCTACACTGAAGTTGGCAGTTTGATAAATGCAAGTTAATTTCAATCTTTGTGTGCTAAAAAGGCACAAGTTTCTGTAGAGATAACAATACACATGCTCCTTTTTTTTGCCAATCAAACGAAAAGCATGTCATCATCAATGTCTGTATCAAAATCTCACCTAGCTTTTACTCAGAGATGGTCATAATGTGCTTAAAGTCAAGTCAAATTCAGTTAGTGCATGATTACATTACAAAAATGTTAATACTGTATCCTAAATTGTGGATAATGAAGCTAATAAGCTATATATCATATGCTGAAGGAAATTTCTGGAGTGTTAAAGATTAAAGGAAAAAATAACAACAAGAACCGTACAGAACTGAAAACCGTGACCCTAAAACCGTGATACGAACCGAACTGTGGGTTTTGTGAGCCGTGCCACCCCTAATGTATATGTGTGTGCGTGTGTGTGTGCGTGTGTGTGTGTGTGTGTGTGTGTATGTATATATATATATATATATATATATATATATATATATATATATATATATATATTACACACACACACACATACACACACTATTTCACAATATGACCTTTTTTTACTGTATTTTTGATCAAATAAATTCAGCCTTTTTGAGTGTAAAACGAATCATTACAAAAACATTACAAAAAAACTTATCAACCCTAAAGTTTTGAACAATTTTTTCAGGTAGCAATAAGTGACTGTCTTTATAAAGAAATCCACGATAAAATAATATTTCCATAGTATACACTTAGTTATATGTTTCACTGTGTACTTTCACTGCATTTTATTTAAAATCCACATTGCAAACCCAGTTAAAACAGGATTTTCAATATTCTTCAGCCTACTCTCTGAAACTGATGACCCATGTACAAAGCCCATGGCTGCCCCGTGAGCATTTTATTGATCCACTCCAATTAACATTAGCATAGAACCGCTAACGTACAATTAACACTCCCACTCACGGGTCATGACCGACTGCCATCTTTGAGGCTAAATGCAGGTTCTAATAAAGTCAGCAGCAGGCAATGAGATCAAGACATCCAGCCCCCACACACACACATACAAACCTGCTCCATTTCTGTTTGCTACATCGCTTTTCCCTGTCCATAAACACATTTCTTTCTCTTTCCCTTGGCACAAATTTCCATTCAGATCTATTCACGAGTTTTGGATTCGGATCTCAGGGTTGGCAGGATGAGAGGAAGGCCATGGCCTTTATCAATATTACATTTGTGCAGGAAATTGCGCTGCATTCAGCGGGAGAATAGATCTCAAAAGTCAATATAGCGAGCAACAGCTAACAGCCTCTCCAAGTAACTCACAATACAGTGCCTAGTCAAGCGCTTCACTGCAGTCTGCTGATGTTATATACGCTGGCTGTTAAAATATAAACGTTATGCTAGACTGAGCTGATGTTGCTCTTCTGCTTTCGGGAGTTTGTGCGAGTGTCGCATTAGTCGAAATTTCTCCAGAGCTATTTGGCACAAATGTAGTGTCACAATGTGGCTCTTCAATAAGCAATCCAGATCCATGTTGTTCTCAAAAATATATACCACAGGCTGTTTATGATCTTGTCTGTGCGGTTTGTGGAAACAGGAGGTGTAATCATATTTTATAACCACAGAGCTGAAGTTCCAACCTCCGTTCTCTCCCGTGTGGAAAGGGATGAAGTAGTATAAACAAGACCATTCAACTCCGGTAGTCAAATTTTTCAATTTCCTTCGAGGAAAAGTCCAGACTTCGAACTCAAAACCTCATGCAGACATCCACAATGCACTGAGAGGCAGAGATGCAGTTGTATAACATCACGTAAATATGCTGATGAAAATATGCTCTTATGTTTACATTTAGATACATTAGCCATCATGCATAATTATAATGCAGGTCGATTCTGATCATATTTTTTTCACAAGCACTTTATACCAACTACAAACCACATCAACTATTATTCATTTTGTATATAATCATTGAATGTAATTGTGAGCGAGGGCTGGAATTGAAAAACAAAAATCATCCATAACATGACAATAAGTCAACATAAAATAAAAATTCACCCATGTTATTGATCTTATTATGACTGATTCATCCATGCACATTATTTTTGGCACTAATTTTTAATCAAATTGTCATAAGACTGCTCCAATCATTTTGTCCACTTAAGTCCTGTCCATTTCTTTCAATTGGCCTCGAGCTTGCAATCAGATCTGCCTCCAATTGATGGATAACCAAGTTCCAGCACTACATATTTTTCTGTTCGATAATCCATTTCACGGGTATTACATCACAATATTGAAGAAAAAATCTGTTGCTGCTTCCACCGCGACTTTAATATCAGTGCATTCCTAAAAATAAAACCCGTTTAGTAAACATTTGCAGAGACAAGCGTGTAAAACATTACCTCTGTTGATATTCATATACCTTCAAAAACCGATGTTAGTAATACACAGCATTGATTATTCTTCATAATTTGATTGCTAGGTGATTTAATCATTGATACACTCCTGCAATGCTAATAATAGAGATGCCATTGCGTTTCCTTACACATAACCTTTCCAAGCACCAGGTGCCTTTATCATGGGAAGTTGGAGATATCAAGTAGGAATAGCCACATCTGACTTTGAATGGAATGAAGCAATTGCATTTCACAGAAAATATACCTGCCTTAGGTAAACCTATTTTCTCAACAGTTCTTCTGAAACTGCCTTTCAAAAGAAGCACTCCATTTTAAAATGTGCCACAGAAACACAAACCATCCACAATTATGCAGATCAAAGTCAAATGGTAAGTATCATGTCCTTCTCAAAGAGCTGTGGTATAGATCGGTACGCTACTCTCACACCTTGAATATTTTGTTCGCAGGACTCATTTATCATCAAACTCTTTGAAGATCAGCAGGTGAGGAGGCTGCCAGGCTGTTTAAAATGCAGCACTTGCCTCCGGTTTGTCTGCGTGTCTGACGTCCTGTTTGCTTTTAACTGTGGCGTCAGCCTAGGGACAAAGCGTACACCTTCACATTTAAGAGAAAAAAATCCAATGAGATTAGCCTTGCCAACGCTGGAAAAATAGGAGGATATCTTTTTTCATTTGTGTTTAACTTTTAAATAGCCATTTTTTGTAAGACCTGAAGCCATTCTATTATTTACAAAAATAATAAACCTCTATCCAAAAAGATATTAAAAGCTTTGGCGCATCGCCTAACTTCAAGTTACAGCTTAAACCAGGTTCTAAGCATGCAATCAATTAATTTGTGACCATATTTCACATTGTTTAATTCCACTTACTTCAACCACACGGCCTCTCCCCAAAACCCACCTTCCTAAGAATGTCAGCCAATCCAATGTCAACAAACACTAACAGGCACATTGACTGACGGAGAGGGAAGAAAAAACATGACCATGGGACAGAGCATTATTTCTCAAGACAACCATTGTCAGGTAGTAGGGATGATTTATTTGTGGCATTCCAAAAAATAATCACTTATAGCACTTAATTATCATCGAAGATGAACATGTATGAAATAACACGCATCATCCATGAAATAACACATAGGATGTTCAAACAAAAAACCCCATAAAAAGAGATCAACAACACACTGGAGTGGCTAAAACATACAAGATTTAATTAATAAAGTGTGGAAGATTTTTACGTTAATTACTGGCATAATTTGCAATTGCTGTGTTTTAATGCAGATTAGAAATATAGAATCTGCTTTTGTTATTTTAAAATGCATTTCAATTTAAACCATGTTAATTCATTTAACAGACACTTTAAAATATTTTATATTTATATAGACATACATACATATACATGTATATGTACATTTACATTTACATGTATGTATATATATATAAACATTTATATATAAACATTTTAATACTATATACGTACTGTACATATATTGAACTGAACCCAATAATTACATATTTTCTCCACAAGGAAATGAACGCTTTAAAAAAAAAAATTGAATCAATTGACAGCCAGATTATTTATATACTATTTACATTGTAATGCATGATTATATATAATATCCTACTCTGCTCCCAGAAAATTATATTGAAGAATAATGCCCACCTCCATCCCCAAACAGCATTCCAAGGTTAAATTATGTTCCTGACAAGGAGAAATGCACTGAAATCTTTAAACAAAGCTAATAGGAGAAAAAGGTACTGCTGGGCAGTGATGTCCAAATTATGACATACTTTTGGATTGAGGGTTGAGGGTCAAATTCTCATAGGACTCCAATCTGCCAGGTCTCAATTGAGGCGGAACCAGTGTCCCTGCTGCAGAATTACCCTCCAGACCTGGGCTGTCAGCCACAGTACATTCAATTAATTCTAAACCATATGGAACCTCATTACAGCGCTGAGGTTTGGGAAGAACCTGAAGCCCTTCAGTGTACACTACCATAACTGTCACTTTCCTTTCTGAAGGATGTCAAATGAGCAAAAGTCTCATATATGGTTGTCAACTCAATGGTGCAGGTGACATTTGTAAAGTCGAACAATGCTCAATGTTTATCTCAAATTCTAGGCACAGTTTTAATTTCTTATGAAAGACTCAGGAATTAATATAGTCTGTCTTAGTATACTGACAACAAATTGTTAGCATTCAACTAAATACAGTATATTTATCTTTGTTTCTTTTTAAATTTTGTTTAGCGAGCAGCTTACAAAAACTTAGCTTGTACTAAAAGACATTTTGATGAGGAAGTTATGATTATTTCATGTTTTTTTTCTTTCATTGCATCATCTGTTATCTGTATAGCATACTAACTACTTCAATGTAAATTATAATGTATTTGAAAAGAGATTTGGACAGCAATGAGAGATGATGCAATAATCAGTAGATAAAATATTCTCCTATGCACTGCCATATACTATATTTTGTCTCAGTCTTACAGTTTTTAAGTAATTTCTAAAACTGAGAGACTACTTAATGTGCAAAGTAGCGAAACATTTCTTTGACATCATGGTAAATGGGGCGCAAAAATAAATGTGATGGTCTATACTGAAGTTGGAGGAAATTCATAAAGACTGTGTCTGTGGTGATTTAGTTAAAGTCTGCAGCAAAGAAGGACAATTACATCTTAAAAAGTAGATGTCTGTATATCACAGAACACGAAAATCAATAGGCATTCATTATCCAAGACACAGGGGGCCAATGTCCGCAGGGTGAAAATCCAATCGGCCTCAAACTGTTACATCAAAAGATTTACACCTCCTCATCTGGACTTTCAGAAAAAGTACATCACCAAACATCTGACAAACAAGACAACAGACAACTTGTAGCTGAAGTGCTTCAGAGTTCACTTCTATACCATAACGCTTCAGTTTGATACACACCCCAGGCAATGTAGCATAGCAGGAGGAAATAGTGATAATGTTTTGTAGAAAAGAGTTTTTGTGGTTGCATAACAGAATGGATTCTATCGTTATTATGAACAATACTGCAATGTCTCGGTCCAATGGGAGTCAAAATCAAAGCAGTTTTGGTTCATCCTTGGCGTTATCTGTGAAATTCTGTATGGGCGACATCGTCCCTCAGGATTTTAGCCTGGTGAAAAACAATTAGTCATGGATCTGACTGAGATCTTGGCAACAGTGATCTCAGAAAATGTGTGATATTTGAGAAGCTGATTATGAAATCACCCATGGGTTTTCAAAATAGACTTAATAAGGTTTATTAAAAATCAAAACCTCATCTGCCTGAGACATGATGAATCTCACCGGCTGCATTCATATGCCAGCATAAAAGCCTTTGAAGTGCACTCACCACCAGATATCAGATTTCCTGTAGTAATTTCTAAGATGCTTCTTGAGAAGTTACTATCTTTGTACATTCAATTTATGAGTACACATTTATCAATTTTAGTTTTTTGTGATATTCCATACCAGATGCTTTAAACTAGATATGTATATACACAATATCATGAATTAGCTTGTCAAGAATAAAAATCTTTTAATCTGACCTAATTGATATTAATAATTGGCTCTTCATAATCTTTCCTCAAAGACTGCTTTATTCAGTTGATTCTGTTCATCACCATAATTTTTATGTTGCCCTTAATCTTATTAAAAAAAAAACCTTAAGACATTGCTATTAATTTTAATATAGCATATGAGTGGGAAGAGGGACTCAACTGAGAACAAGAGCAAATGGAGACAAGGGGAGGGTGTTTCATTTAAGAAATTCAGAGATACAACATGTTTTCTTCCAGATTCTCCATCTCAGACACCTTCAAAAGCAGGTCAGCTCTTAAACATGTTTTTGTTGCCCTCTGCCTCCATTCCTGCAAGGCCAGAGACCCAAGTAATGAGACGGATATCCCATCCCACCAAGCTGACTTCAATTCAGCAGGGTGGGAACACCCCAATAAGGCTTCTACAAACTACTCACTTCAATCTCTGGCAGCCATTTCCAACTTATCAGGAGCCATTACCTGCCTGGTGCTCTGAAGGGTCAAGGACAAGGAAAGAAACATTGCTTGTTTATTCTATAAGGACAACCAATAAAGCAGAGAGCTGCTAGCAAGCTCTCCCCACGTATAAGATGAGAAAACCTCGTGAAAGATTGTTTTAAGATTTGATGTTTTTGATTAGGACAACTAATATCATTTGTTTCAGAATTTCAGATTAAAGGTGAAAATGCTGCAATACTGTAGCAATTACAGTACACTGTCCTGAGAAATGTAATGCTGTTCAATCAAAACTGAAAATTCTGTCATCGTTTACTCATGTCATTTCAACCCCGTATGACTTTCTTTCACCTGTGGAACACCAAAGAAGAAAGCTTGACAAAAGTTGGTAGCCAAACAGCTTTGGTCACAATTGACTTCCGATGTATGGTCAAAAAAAATAATAATCCTTTATGTCATACAGAAGAATGTGTTCTGGTTTGAAACAACATGAGGATGAGTAAATAAAGAATTCTCTTTTTTTTTTTGGTGAACTATTCCTTTAAATTGAATGATGCCAGCTATACCAGTGATACCTGCGCATTAACTTTGGCAGCCCTAAAATGGGCAAAAATAAAAAAATAAAATGACCTAAAATAAAAGCTAAATAAACTTAAACTAAAAAAAAACAACCCTGATAGTGTGCAAATAAAACTAATCTAAATTGAAAATACTAATTCAAAATAAACTTAAATTAATAGTGCAAAATTACACCAACCTTTCAATTTTTGACTATTAGCAAAGTTCTCTAAAACTGCAAAAGAATCATTTTGACAATCAGACATTTTTAATTGGCACTACTGAATTGTAAAATAATCCTCCAAACACAATGTTGTAAAGCTAAATGAAAACATCCTTCTAAGTGTTTCACAGATTTCAATAGCGTTACAAAAGTGTGCTACATTCAAAATTAAGGAAAAAGATATGATTCTGCTCCAGTCAATATGCAATTCACAAAACATATGGTAAACACCAAATTTAATGCAAAATGAAAAAAGGATGTATCATTTACTTTGAAAATTTCACAAAAGAAATGCCATGTAACACTGAACTACAGTTTTTAAAAAATCTTTTCAAAACTGATGTAATGCATAGTTTTTAGTCATGAACAATGTTTAAACAAGTTTCAGTTGTTACATAACATTTCTGTTTAAAATCTTTTTTTTTTTTTTTTTTTTTTTTTTTTTTACTCAATTTTATCAATCAAATATTTACTTTTTTTGCCATGTGGTACAACCAAATATTTGTAAATATAAATCTAACCATACTTGAAATTTGCTGTTTTTAACAGTATTTGAGCAATATCTACAAATCTTTTTTTACTCTGCCGCATTGATCTATCTACTCTGGATGTTGCATTACAACATCAGGCTTAACATTATTATCTTGTCAGTTGATAAAATATTTGCAGTTGTTCCACCCTGACATTTGAGAATATACAATTTGCCATGCAAAAGTTTTTCAATTATCTCAACCGCTTTAAAATTACAGACATTTAATTAAAAATTAGTTTACATGTATATTCAAAGATATAATTATGCCAAAGTATTTATCTTGAATTTCTTATTTAAAAAAAAACAATTTACAGTATCTCACAAAAGTGAGTACACGCCTCACATTTCAGCAAACATTTTAGTATATCTTCTCAAGGGACAATACTATAGAAGTGAAACTTGAATATATTTTAGAGTGTGCTGCTTGTATAGCAGTATAGATTTACTGATTTACTGTGAAAATAACACAGCCATTATTGTCAAAATAGCTGACAACAAAAGTGAGTACACCCTAAGTGATAACAGCACATAGCTGTACATCGTTTAAGCCACATGTCCTATTCATAATGTTCATGTTTTTGTCTGCTGGACAGGACCATAAAAATGTGTGTATCTAGTATTAGAGCAGTTAAAATTTGATGCTTTGAGTTCAGTTCTCTCATACTGACCACAGGATGTTCAACATGACACCTCATTGTAAAGAACTCTCTGAGGCAGATGGCCTCGGCTATAAGAAGATCGGCAACACCCTGAAAGTGAGTTACAGTACAGTGGTCGGGGTCATATAGAGGTTTTTCAAGATGAGTTCCACCCGGAACAGGCCTAGCAAGGGTCAAACAAACAAGTTGAGTCCTCGTGTTGTGCGTCAGGTGCAGAAGCTGGCTTCAAAAAAAACAGACGCATTAGTGCTGCCAGCATTGCTTTAGAGGTTTCAGAAGCGGAAGGTCAGCTTGTCAGTGCTCAGGCCAAACACCGCACACTGCAACAAGCCGGTTTGCATGGCTGTCGTCCCAGAAAGAAGCCTCTTCTGAAGCTGGCTCAACATAAAGCCTGCAAACAGTTTGCTGAAGACAACCTGTCCAAGAGCATGAATTACTGGAGCCATGTCCTGTGGTCTGATGAGACTACGATAAACTTGTTTGGCTCAGATGATGTCCAGCATGTGTGGCAACGACCTGGTGAAGAGTACCAAGAAAATTGTGTCTTGGTGGTACCATTATGTTCTAGGGCTGCATGAGTGCTGCGGGTATTGGGGAGCTACACTTCATTGTGAGAAACATGGATTCCAACATGTACTGTGACATTCTGAAGCAGAACATGATGCCCTCCCTTCAGAAACTGGGCCGAATGACAGTTTTACAGCATGAAAAAGACCCCAAACAAACCACCAAGATGACAACTGCCTTCCTGTGGAAACTGAAGGTGATGGAGTGGCCAAGTATGTCTCCAGACCTGAACACTATTGAGCACCTGTGGGGCATCTGCAAACGTTGGTAGAGAAGCGCCATGTGTCTAACATCCAGCAGTAACTGGCTGTATGTTGAGTTGTTTTTACAGGACAGTAAATCTATACTGCTATACAAGCTGCATATTGACTACTCAAAAGTATGTCCAATATTCATTTCTATAGTATTTTCCCTTGAGAACAATAAAATGGTTGCTGAAATGTGAAGAATGTACTCACTTTTGTGAGATACTATATGGGGGAATCCCTCCATACCCTCAGATAGGGCTCCCCAGATCCAGGATTAAGCTAATTCTGATTTACATTTGAAATCTACCTCTCCTCCCACCCCTTCCTGCTGTCCACTTTCACTATGTCCATGTATTCTTATAATTCAACAGCTCTTCTTTCTCTTTCCACTACACCAATGCCCTCCGCTCTTCTCCTATCCTTTTCACTTCCTCCTCTCTCCTCATATATGATCTTCTTTATGTTCCACTCTTTCTTTCATTGTCATCACACCCTTTCCTCTACCCACACCACCGTTTACACCTTTATTTTTACCTTTATTTTCCCCTTCTCTTGCTCTCTGTATACTTTTCCCTTTTATATTTTTTAAATGGGTAAACATTTGGGAAAACGGCATTTCCTGTGTTGTGTATATTATTAATCAAGCAGATATCAGTTTGGGGCTAATTGAAAACATACCATGTGCATTTGATAATATGACAAATTCCAGTGATTTGTTTGCGTTTGGACAAATGGTACATAAATGTTTGTGATTTGTGTAAAGCCAATCAAAATAGCTGTGAATGTTTTTTCCTGATATACTAAAGTTTTAGTTGGATTTTTGGTTGGATGTATGAACTAATATGAAAACACCTGAGAACATTGTGCGTAGTGTTTTGAGAAAACGGTTTGCTTGATTTGCAATTTGTGTGAAATAAATGAAAACAATCTGTTTAGGACAGTTACAAGGTGTTAACTATTTTGAGAACAGTGATCCAAGCTTGGAGAAACATCAAATCTATTGAGAAAAACTGCAAACATAAAATTTTGAAATAAAAGACTAAAATAGTATTTTCTTGTAAAAACATACTCCAAAAATCTGTTTTTGCTTTATTTAATCCTTTGAAAATCATTTATACAATTGTAGGAATTATACCATTACAAGAACAGGCATACTTAAGGAAACTGCATTAAACCTTACATCTGAGAGAGGAGAATGTTGAAAACAAACAGTATGTGCCACATCAACTAAAACATTTAAAATGTTTATACATTGTATGGTACCCCTGACCATCTTCCATAGTCTGAATTTGTTGACACATCCTTTCTCATGCTTTGTTTGCTATTCACTGTGCTGCAGCAGCAATGAATTTTCCAAAGATCCAGAGTGGTCGAGAGAAAGAACGATATATAGTGGGGAGGGGAGGGGGGGTAGCAGTAGCCTTATGAAGGAGATGCCTGAGGGGCTTTTCAGAGGAGTCCTCCAAACTTCAAAGTCTCTTTGCTTCCATAAGAAAGGCCATTGGGGAGCTGGCATCAATTTTAAATGATAAAGAGAGAGGTTAGAGAGGGAGTGAGTGAAAGCATACCAGAATAAAAACCAAGACTCTTGTCAGGATTAAAATTAGTTGTGTTGGTACTGAGATTGAGTCGGCTGTATTCGTTCCACAGCTGAAGCTAAGAGAAGAACGGATTACCCTTTTGACAACCACATCAGAGTGTCCAGCGGAAGATATCATGAATGCATTATCAGCACTCATGCTGTACACTTCCTGCCCACATAATGGCACATCAAAGGAAGCGTAAAAAAAGATCTGATTAAATAATTGTTACTGCACTCTATATATATATGGTTATATGTAGATCAGTTCATGTTAAGAGAATAACTATGATAAACCTCTGTTACAAAAAAAATATTTAGTTCTTTGTGTATTTGTGTAAAATCCATGTGTGAACATTTTCAAATAGAAATGACTTGATTCATCAATAAGTGTTTTTTTTTTTTTCTAAATTTAAGATAAGATTTAAAACCAACTGAAACTACTGTGAAAAGAGGCCACTGCCATCAGCTAATACCACTGACATAAAGGGGTGTACCGAGTTTGCACCATTTAGGTAAGCGTCAAGTGTCAAACTGAAGTCCACATGAATGGCCGGTCCCAGGGTTTCCCAGTAGAACATCGCCCCAAAGCATCACACTCCCTCAACATTCCTGTCCAAAAAACATAGTCCTATCCCTATTCCTTTCCCTTAAACCTAATCCTACTCATAACTTATCACTAAACTCAGAGGGAAATAATAGGAGATTAAGAATGGTATAGAAGTCACTAACCTTTGTTGTAAGCTTAAACTTGACAGTAACTGTAAACCTAACCCTTAAATCTGATTGGTTAATTGTAATATTGTTCCATGATCAACAATGATGTTTATATAGGAACATGTTCTACAGTTATGGCACTTGTGTGTTTACTAGATGCTTTCAGCAGTGCACAGGGGTCATCATGGGCACCCTGACCGGTCTGCAGCTACTCAGCCCCATATGCAACAGGGTGCAACATACTGTGTGTCGTGGCACATTCCTCCCAAAACCATCATTAAAATCTTCGGTGAAATCTTGTGCCACAGTAGACCTTCAGTCTGTTCAGAACTGATGGGATAGCCTTTGTTGCCCTCGTGCATCAAGAAGTCTTGGATGCCCAACACCCTGCTGCTGGCCACTCAGATTCAGCTTTCTTGTCCCACTTAGGGAAACTAAGATTGCAGCAAGGTGCCAGAAACACTAAATCACATCCATGTAATATATTTCAGATAAACTATTATATACCAAAACTCATAAATAAACTCACAGGTGAAAGCTAGTTTGTAACTACATTTATATTTTACATTTATTCATTTGGCAGACGCTTTTATCCAAAGCGACTTACAAGTGAGGAAAACAAACAAAGCGATTCATCATGAAGAGGTAAATAGACACAGGAAGTGCTCACAACACAAGTTTTAGACATTGCTCAGAGTAGTATAAGCTAGAATACGGAGGGAAAAGAAAGGATAGATTTTTTATATATATATATATATATATATATATATATATATATATAAAATGGGGCTAAGTGCTCGTGAAAGAGATGAGTTGTCAGCTGTCTTTTGAATATTGCCAGGGATTCCTGATGAAAGTAAGGAGATCATTCCACCAGCAAGGAATAGTGAACAAGAATGTTCTGAAGAGTGATTTTGTGCCTCTCTGTGACGGTACCACAAGCCTTTGCTCCTTTAGTGATCTCAGTCTTCTGGTATGGACGTAGACTTGTAACAGTGAGTGGAGGTATGAGGGTGCGGAGCCTGTGGTGGATCTGTAAGCAAGCGTCAACGCCTTGAACTTGATGCGAGCAGCAAGTAGTAGCCAGTGCAGAGAGATGAAGAGAGGCGTGGCGTGGGCTCTCTTGGGCTCGTTGAAGACAAGACATGCTGCAGTGTTCTGGTTTATTTGAAGAGGTTTGATTGCACATGACGGCAGCCCAGCCAGAAGAGCATTGCAGTAATCAAGCCTAGAAATGACCAGGGCCTGGACGAGAAGTTGTGCTGCCTGGGCCTGAAAAGGGCCTGATTTTCCTGATGTTGTGTAGTGCAAATCTGCATGACCAAGCCATCATAGATTCAACAAATAAAACAAAACATAAAAATATAACACAAATAATTTTAATTTTTAGAAATAATATAAATTCAAACATTCCTCAGATTTTTTTTTAGTAATTATTGATTTAACAGCAGCCCATAGTTGCTGCAAATTTGTCGGCTGCACATCCATAAAGCAAATCCTCAGTTCCACCACTTTCCAAAGGTGCTCTGTTGGATAGAGATCTGGTGACTGGAGGTCATTTGAGCAGTGTTGGAGCAGTGTTACTTTTAAAAGTAATGCATTACAATATTGCATTCCTCACTGAAAAAGTAACTAATTGGGTTTTTTAGTTACTTTTTATGAACAGCAATTGTGTTGAGTTGGATCATTAAAGGTCAGCAGCGAAGACATTGCTTAATAAAGTGAAATTAAATACATAATTATATTTTTGCAATTTAACATTTCATTATTACAGGTTTGAATAAAATTATGAGATTGCATTTGACTGTTTTTATTCATTTTGAGGAATACTGAATGTTTTTGTGCAAGTGAGATGAGTAAATGCATGTTCACATTTAGTCTAGAACTACAATAACCATCATGTTCATACAGCGCACACAACACCTTTGCACTATTTCTCTTAACATAGGGACAGGAGAGCTGTCAGTCAATGAATGTGAAAATAAAGTAACTTACATTACTTATTTGAAAAAGTAAGAAAAAGTATATTTTATTGAAACTTAAAAAAGTAATACGTTACTGTACTTGTTACTTGAAAAAAGTAATCTGATTACATAACTCAAGTTACTTGTAATGCGTTACCCTTAGCACTGCATTTGAGTATAGTGAACTCATCGTCATGTTCAGGAAAGGAGTTTAAGATGATTTGAGCTTTGAAGATGGGTCAGAAGATGGGTCCATTGAGGTCATAAAGGGATGGACATGGTTAGCAACAATACTAACATAGGGTTAAAAGATGCTCAGTTGGTTTTAAAGGGCCCAAAATGTGGCAAGAAAATATCCCCCACACCATTACACCACAAGCAGCAGCTTGAATCGTTGATACAAGCCAGGATGGATCCATGCTTTCATGTCGTTTACGCCAAATTCGGACCCTACCATCTTAATTCTGCAGCAGAAATCAAGAAAACAAAACATTTCTCCAGTCTTCTATTGTCCCATTTTGGAGAGCCTGTGCAAATTGTAGCCTCAGATTCCTGTTCTTAGCTGACAGAAGTGGAACCAGGTGTCTTCTGCTGCTGTAGCCCATCTGCTTCAATGTTTGACGTGTAGTGTGTTCAGAGATGCTATTCTGCATACCTTCAATAGCCATGCCATGTTAAAAGTCACTTAAATCACATTTCTGATTAGATATTTGCATTTGAGCAGTTGAACAGATACTTAATAAAGTGGCCAGTAAGTTTATGTGTGAACGTATGTATGTATAGAAGCACACACAAACAAACACTGAAAGTAGTAATTGCGTTGCTTTCTATGGGGGATCAGAAAGCTTTTAGATTACATAAAAAAAAAAATAGCTAATAATGCATTCCAAAGGTCTTAGGTCTTGTGTTCAAAGGTCTTACAGGTTTGGAAAAACATGAAGGTGAGTCATTTAAGGATTAGCTCAAAGCGATTTTTTCGTAAGTTGAATACAGAAGGCAGTCTGGCGAAAGCTAGATATTTTATTTTATAACTTGTTAAATATGGATTGTTTGCAAAAGCACAAAAGCATTGCAGTACAAAAGCATTGCTTCAGAGGGCCTTCATTAACCTCCCAAAGCCGTTTGGAGTATGTTTATGATGGATGGATGCATTTTCTTGAGCTTCAAACTCATTGTCATTATAAAGATGGGACGTGTCAGGATATTTATTTATATAACTCCGATTGTGTTCATCAGAAAGAAGAAAGTCATATATACCTAGGATGGCTTGAAGGTGAGCAAATCTTGGGGTAATTTTCCTTTTATAATGAACTAATCCTTTAAAATGACAATTTTCATTTTTGGGTGAACTAACCCTTTAAGACCAATTTTTATAAACAAAGAAGAAAAACACAGCCAAGACAGGCACGCAGGACACAAGAGGTCATCTACCTGCCTGGTTTAGATATGCCATTTAATCTTGCCCTTCTCAGCTGACACAGCTCAAGGGGAACTTAGGAAGGCTGAGCCGTGGAGGTGATTGCTACGTAGTATAGCCGGTGGACAACGGGGAAGTTCAGAGCTCATTTAAGAGACTTGGGGACCTTTTCACCTCGCACAGTGCACTGGGTCCTGGATGACAAATGAGCTCCTTAAAGCACTGTGTTCTCCTGCTACAACAGTCCCGCCCCCTCACTCCACCTTTAGCCATTTATCTTTCACATCCCTGCTTCACCAACACGGCCTAGTTCATAAAGGGTGTTCAGTACAATGGGAAAAATAAAATGAATAAAAATCAGAATATATCCAACTTTGAGCGATTCTGATTGAATTATTCAAGAAATGGTCCAAAAACTACAAATCTGGAACTGAATACATGGGTAAACAGTAGAAAATGAGACAGCTGAGTGGAATGTCACAACTATTGATGATCTCTCCTCTCTTTGAGCTGAAAATAATGACGCTCTGATCAGCAGAAGCATTTTTCCATGTCTCCGTTTATTTGATCAAAACTGATTGGACTGGGGAAATGAATCCGGCTGTAGCTTTGAAAACAACCTGAAATAATTGAGCTATTCTCCAGAGTTTCATGAATGTTTTGAATGCGTTTAACAGCAAGATTTGTGCCCAAAGGATATTTGCTTGTTCAATCATAAAATGTTTGTGTAGTGGAGATAGATAAAGCCCATCGAGTGGATGGAGTGTTCCTGTACGTAATAGCAAATAATAACACATCTGCAGGTTCCTGTGAGAGATGTAAACTCACTCTCAATCGTCTCCAAAGCAACAGATTACATGTCAAAAATTTAAACATCTCCTTCTCTGTTGTGAAAACTAATGAGGGTGATTACACACAAATCTGAAAAAAATGAAATGATTAGTCCTCTGAAATGCACAACAAAATTCATTTACAGGAATTCCACCCGCTTTGAGGAAGTTAATTGCATCATATTTGAAGAAGTCAGCTCATGCTCATTTCCTCTCAAGTTCCATTTCTGGATCTATTTTCATAGGATGTAGTCTTTTGCACTACAGCACACCATTTATTCCAATAAACAATTAAAAAAAAACATATGAATATTAGTCTATAGGTCTGAATGCAAGAGAGAGGATGCGTCACAAAGACAGGTAATTTACAACAACTGTCAAATGATTACTGGAAAGAAATGAAGCAATACTACAAACCTGTATCAACAATTGAGAATTATTTTTTATTATTATTGGAATTAATTTCATTAACATTTATTTAATATGTCTTCTCTGTTCTAGAGACAATTTTTATTTATCAAGCATCATTTTATTTTATTTTATTCTGAAATGTGTTCTTGTACACTGAAATAATATTACCAAAATCACAAATAAAACTGCAATCACTAAATCCATTGAAAGAATCACAATATGATTTATTTTGTCTATATTGCACAGCCATTATTCAGATCTGCCTCCATTCAATCAACAACCGTTTGATAGAACCATGTTACCTCCCAATATTTTTTCCATAATCCATTTCACTCAGATATAGGATGCAATAAGGAAAAAAAGATCTGTCACTACTTCGGTTCCATCGCGACTGAAGTACAGTATATTTTGGGTGGCGCTGTAAAAGCCTCCTTTTTGGTGAATATAATGCAAGTAAATGATTAAAAATGGACAATACTGTGTGAAGTACTGTGTGCAATCCTGTGATGAAATTCAGACCCTGCTTATTGCTTTGAGCTTTTAATCTAGTTTTTTTTTTTTTTAACTTTCATTTCATTTTTCTGATAGATTTTCTCTTGGGTGGGCTCTCTTTATGTGTCAGATATTCTGTATACCCCATATTTGTGCCTTGTGATGTTTCATGTACTTTTTTTCCTTCCTTAAGTCAGTGTTAGAGATTGTTCAGGGATTTCAAGAACCCCCCAAGCAATTTGTTGTGGGATTGAAATGGTCTAATGAATAGACCCTGAGTCAATTAGACAGAAGCTGTTTTTCTTTGTTTTGCTTATTGGCCTTGGCACTTTGAATGTACATCTTGTCATCCAATATTATTAGGCAAAAACAACTAGGGACAAATAAAGCATAAACAAGTATGGGAGAAATCACTGACACCACACTCTAATACTGTTTCTCTCAGCAAAGCTACCATTTCCTCCTGCTTAGTTGCGATTAATGTTAATCTAATAGCTGGCTAGACACAACACTCCGTTTCAAGATGTGGAGATCAACTGTTCAGTAGTTTTCAGTGCATTCTGTTTGATAATCAACAATTTACACATTTATTACACAAGCTTGTAATAAATTGTATGAGATTGAAAAATCAAAAGAAATTTTATGTACAATCAAACCTCAACACAGAAGGAAGTAGCTTAAATCTTCGTTTTTTTTAATTGTGATGATTTTGGCTCACAATTCACTACCTCAACAAATTAGAATATGGTGACATGCCATATTTTTCCTGAGCCTATTCCTGAGCCTTCAAAATAGTCTCTCAGTTTGGTTCACTAGGCTACAAAATCATGGGGATTTTGTCCAAAAGACAATCATCAACACCCTTCACAAGGAGGGTAAGCCACAAACATTTATTGCCAAAGAAGCTGGCTGTTCACAGAGGGCTGTATCCAAGCAAGTTAATAGAAAGTTGAGTGGAAGGAAAAAGTGTGGAAGAAAAAGATACACAACCAACTGAGAGAACCACAGCCTTGTGAGGATTGTCAAGCAAAATCGATCCAAGAATTTGGAACTTCACAATTACAATTACAATTACTTCAAGTCGCCTCGTTATTTAAATTAATAGTACAACGACGAGCACGTCAAGTATAAACGCATCATCCATTGGGGAATAAAGCGAGCAGTCAGCGGAAGTATAAACAAGGCTTTAATAAATGCTGTACAAATATTCCATCTTCCAAATAATCTTCCATCATACCCAATGCATTCTTTTATGCAAATAATTTATTTTATTATTTTCAAGTGCTACATGTGATAAATAGCACATCACGGAAAAAAAAAACTGCATGCACATTTTTTTTTTTTGAAAGACATGGAGGAACAAACTGTGAAGGCCATGAGAAACAATCTACTTGTATTAAAAAAAACTAAGGTAATTGCAAAAAAAGCATTTGACAACTTAATTTTGCCTACTTTGTGCACAAAATGAATTACATACAATGGATAGTTACTGAACAATAAAATAAATAAGTGGTAATAGTAAATATTGAATAGAATACTCTACAACCTAAACTTGAAGTATCTAAACTGAACTGATATTATTGTTTTACTGCTATTGCATCAGTTTCCTCAAATTTTCCCTACATCATGCACACTCCCTACATTACTCTAACAGGAGACATGCAAAGACCTTACACGAGTTCACAGCCTTCAAAGCACTTGACATTGCAGACCTTATGTTTTTCATATTTCTCAGCAGATGAATTAATGATGTTTCTGCACTGTTGATTTCACTTCTCTTCTAAAGCAGTAGAGTTGGGGGAAATATGACAGTATGGTACGTGCTATGCTTTCACGAGACTAAACTCTTAGAAACACATGATGGTTGGATAGGTAAATTTCTTGATGGTTTCTGTATTTCATAGAGGTCAATCATGGAAAGCAGCCCTTGTACATTCACAACAAAATGTGAAATGCAACCGTTTAACACTAAAAAGATAATTCACTTCAGAATGAAAATGTATTTACTTACCCTCATGTCGTTCCAAAACTGTATGACATTCTTTTTACTGTGGAACAAAGATATTTGGAACAAA
Source organism: Zacco platypus (assembly GCA_038088235.1). NCBI lineage: Eukaryota > Metazoa > Chordata > Actinopteri > Cypriniformes > Xenocyprididae > Zacco > Zacco platypus. Next base: position 15,531,754 of record CM076068.1, read on the forward strand.
GATATTTTGAAGATGTTGCAGCATTGGGACTTATTTCATTTGTTGACATTTATCAAAATATCTTTTGTATTCTCCAAAAGAAAGCAAGCTACCATTTGTGCATTAAGGTTATTATAGTTTTTGATTCTTAAATGTATTTTTATTTAAATTCTATTTTCAAATTTACACTAGAGTATCATTTTAGTCAGCTTCCGTAATGGCATAGTTAACGTTTTGTTTTTATTCTAATGATGACATACAGTAGTGATGTAGGCTCAAAAACAATTCCCTCCAGACAAGTTTGATTAAACCATCAAAATATGAGGAAAATATTTTATATATATTTTACATATGAGGGAAAAACAAAACACTAAACTTGGTTAAGACCTGACAATATTAATTGGCAAAACAAGCCAAACTATACCTTCAGGTTTTATTTTAAATGAATAGAAAAACCTCACAGAATAAGCATACTTATCTTTTTTTTTTTTTTTTACTTTTTTCAGTTTACAACAATATTTTAAAATCAACCATTTTTCTTTTGTTTACAACAATAGTGTGGTGCAGGTACTGTATGACGTCGGAAAACGAAAGACTAATGTGCCACTGGTTCCTATATCCCAATGGGGTTTATTGATGTGCATGTAAAATAATGATTGTGGTAAACATAACTTGACTATACTATGCCATTTTGTTCTACCATGTAAATTACACACAACCATAGCAAATCTTGAAGTAGTTATGTTTACATTTTTGAAAACATAAAATAATTTTTTAGCTAAGACAGCTTGGGGAGTGAGTGTGTGCAGTTCATATTGTAGAATAAAACGTCAAAATATAATCGTTACGTTTACCACAAGCTTAATTTTACTCATAAAATCAAAAAACCCTATTAAAAAAAATCCATAAGAAAATCTTAAATGAACCAGTGGCGAATTAGACTTCTGGGTTCTGATGTCATACCTGCACCACTCTATAACACTGTTGCATACAGCATATTTGTGGTAAGAGCTGAAGAGCTGTTCTCAAAGCAATGCCAGGATCTATTGATTGTTATTTTTCCACACAACACAACACAGATCAAAGGCTGTTGCATTTGTACATTAGGGTCTTCCCTGATCTCTGTGTAATAGAGCAGGCAGATGAAGCTCTCCAAGAGCACTGTCAATGAAGCTAATCACCAGTCATTTAAATAGAACTTCTGGAGGTGAGAATATCGCCTTCACACAAGTGCTGAGCTAATTAGAGGTTATAGGACAGATTCCTGCTGCTTCCAATCACACAAAATGGCATTACTGCAAAGAAACCGCATGTCTCCAAACAGCCCAGGAAGTCTGGAAACAAGTTACGGCTGAGGTTTATTGAAGGCAATAAAAAGATGAGTGACAAGTGCCTGTATCACAGGAATATTTCTTCCGTCACAGGAATAGATCTACAATTCAATAAGGCGCTGCCGTTTGGTGCAAACTAATGAATGATACTCACAATGAGCGACAATAACCCACTAGGAAATTGGTCTGGGAAACAATGAGCCAAAATGAGGGAATAATACAGGGATGAAAAATAAACAAATAATACTAGTGGCTGCTCTATTGGTGGGGTATATTGGAAATGTCAATGTGGGTATGGAGAAGAGAAAAAGAATTCTGTGTTTCTCTCTGGGGATTTTCTAGATTCTCTCTCTCTCTCTCTATGTGTGTATGTGTATGTGTGTGTGTGTGTGTGTGAGAGAGAGAGAAAAAGAGAGGGGGGTGTGAACGGCTGATGATTACCATCAGGTACTAGGTCTCCGAATCTGATTGACACCACCACCAGCAAGGGAAATAATGCCCCAGTTCTTCACTCAAAGATAAGCCTAAATATTCTGAAGATTTACACACCATTTCCTTTATATTATCGAGTTACAAACGTTGCCAGAGGGAATTTATATATTAATATATGACTTTATTTAGGGTAAATCAAACTCCAACCATTGGTGTTTGGGGAGTCCTGATTGTTCCACGGGCCTTCGGTAACAGGTCTTTTATTTTCAATGGACACAACATTTAAAGTGTACTGTAGAGTTAAAATACAATATATACATATTTACTTTAGCTTACACATCATGGTTATCATATCTCCATTATTATGAATTTTGTATTTGGATCTAACTGCTGTGATTATAAATGTATATACAATAAATAGCGTAATAGACTCAAAACTATACCGTGAAGATTACTACTGTATTGGACAGGTGATGAGCAGTGCCTGGTTTTCTCCATATATATATATATATATATGTATAAAATACATACACACACATATACACACACACACACACATGTATACCCTCCTGAATAGCTGTGCTTGATTCATTTTAGTTTGTTTCATCATGCATTTTGCAAGCTCCAGCTCAGTAGTTTCAGTTAAAAGTTTCATTATATCCAAAATGTATGAAAATAAAATTCTGCATCGCACTACCTGTAATCCATATTCATAATACCTTTGCTGGATTTTGAATAATGCATGTTGACATTTACTGGCCTTCATTTAGACAGCAGAATATTTAATGCAATAGTAAATTTTGCTTTGCTCACAGCCAATTCATTCTGAAAATGAGGGTCATAGTTTTACAGGCAAGACATTGCACACGAATTGCAGTAGATGCTCATTGCTGCTAATACAGAATCATGACGAGGGTAAAAATTGATCAATACCACCTGATAATGTTAGACAGAGATTTGAATACACATGAATATGCTATTAATGAATTTAAATCTCCTCACAACTCCTAAACTATGACTGCGCCTTGTTATCATGCATTGCAAGAACAAAGCATGTTGGGAGGCGTCATAGTGGCATCTGAGAGAAAGCTCTCAACCCCATGAATTGCAAAATGGGCGATATCTTCAAACCGACAGATGCAAAACTTCAGAGTCATTTGCCACATTGATCATCAATGGGAGAAATAGTTCCTAACCGACTTATATACTTGATATGCATTTTTTCCACTTACTTCACAGTAATGAACTGGCTAGGGAAACCAAAACACAAGTATATAGTAAACCAGGTTTCGAGATGTACTACAGTTTGGTAAAGGATTGAAGAATAGAGTTTACAGTAGAATTGTTAAAGAAGTTTCATGGGACAGATAAATGCAACCTAAATAATAGAGCACTGACTGGTGTTTCATTTGTTTAATGTGGCTACAGCAGTGTTTTTACACCTTAAACTGGTAATGATTCAGCAGCAAATTAACACCCCTACCTCTCTCCTTCTTAATTAGCTCACTAAATGATTTCAAGCTTAATTGAATGTCAGATTATTATTGCATGACAGCAGCTGTTTGAGGACAGGAAGACGAACAGCCGATGTGATTTGGAGTGATGGTCCTATCTCAGCCCTCTAGGATTAGTCAGGCATGTGCGGAGAGGAGCGTTTTCACTGTTGTTTGCTAATGAATAGCTATGAATGCATGGTCATACTGTGAATCTGCGCCGGCAGCTAATTGAAAAGTAATCTCTGTTCTTTATCTTTATACAGCCAGTCATCCAAAAGACGGCTGTATTTTTAATATTCTCAGCTGGGCTACAGGCAAAGGCACCCTTTACTTTGAGGAAAAAGTGCTACTGTGATTCAAGCCCACATCATTGACTTTTTTGGATAAAGAATTATACAAATGCATCTCACCAGGTGTTGGCTAATAGATGGCTGCTTTCTATGAGTGAGTGGCATGGCAAAACTGGAAGAACAAAACACTAAACTTTAAGGTATTTATCTGACAAATGTTTTGGAAGGCAAACTAAGTTTTATTTTACTATGCAAAAAAAAAGCTTACAGGAAAAAGCATACATTGACTTCAATATAATTGGAAGGTGGAAATGAACCCAAAAAAGCTTGAATATGAGAATTAGTCTTTTTAAGTCCAGAGGATGGAAAGTGTTGTGCCAGGGAGGTTACTGACAGTATCCAGGTGAGTATGACTTGTAAAGGAGACAAACCAAAGACTTGAGGTAGACCATGGAGAACACTGTAGATTAGAGAACAAAAGAAATCCCTCGAGAATGAAGTAGATATTGAGAAACTGGTTAATAATCCACAGGTAGACAAACAAAGGAGTAACAACTTTCAAAATCTGAAGATCAGCAGAAGTGTTAGAGGCCGTACTTTTTGTACATTTTGGCCATTTGTTTACACTGAAAATGGTATTTAAAGTGCAAGTTTTTGAAAACTATACAGTCTGTGTAAACTACAAAAACGGTGATGCTATGCACATGCATGTTACGTGTTCACGGATCCTTGTGAATGGGGATCGTTTTGACAATGTTGTCATCTGTACATGAAAAAAGCAAAAGGTAAAACTTTCCCATTTTTAGTACATTGTTGTCATGTAAACATACCCTAAATTTTCCAGGTTGGTGACCAGACACAGTACAACTACACAGTATGCAATTTGCTTCAAATATCATATTTGAATATAGGGGGAAAAAGTAAATTTTCCTATGCCGGACATCACTTTTGGCCACTACTGTATCACGTCTGTATCCAGTCTTTTCTGGATAAAAGGCAACTGCAATATAACGGTTCTCAACAAGAGTTAGTCTTTTCACCTATTTTTAAATTTAGATTATCTTTTACCTTCTAAATGCTCACATAAATTAATCTTTAAAAACACTAAATGTAATCTTCAGCAAATCTCAAAAGTAATGTCGTGATGCCTAAATTCACTTGTATCATTTTGCACTGATTTAATTTAATTTATTTTTTAAGTTTTATTTTTAACTTATTTAGGCAAAATATTTAGGTTTCGGAATTAAAATAATTATCCGCTTAATTGCCAAAATCTTAGCATTGGTGCATCCCGATAACAAATGAAAAATTCTTTACATATTAAATAGCCATGTAGTAATGCATGTTGGACAATCCAGTGAATTAAAATACAAATTAAATGTTTCAACTTGTTAATGGACATCTAACTTAATAGACCAAAAAAAAAAAAAAATAGTAACTACTATTATTATAATTATTATTATTGATAAATGAATGTATGACAAATGAAAGGTTAGTATCGGTCTAACAGATTCAAACTACTACATTTACTACATTTTTACTACATTTAAAAAAAAAAAAACGGATGCCAAATGGTAAAACTACCATTACAAAATGAATAAGTCGGATTCTAAATCTTGAAATATACTAAAATAGCCTACATACACAAATTCAATCACCATACATCATTTTAAGGCTAAGTCACACTGGAACGACAAACACAGACCAACGGCAACAGTCGCCAGATTACAGCATTTCACTTCTCGGACAATCTAAATCTTATTCAGCATGTTCAATCAGCAAAAACAAGCTCTGAGAGATGGCAAAAACTCAGACAGGGGTAACGCACTGATCCGCCAAAACCAGATGAAGCGTCTGTTGCCGCCTGCCGGTGTGGTGTGAATTGTCTTTTAAATGCACTGGTGCTGCAAGATTCAGTGTTGCTTGGCAACCATAAACAACTAAACTGACCATTATACTGTACACCATCATACAGCCCAGACCTTCTGCTCTCTAACATTTTTCGATTTCTTTTGATATAAAGCAGCTATATCATAGTCTCCAGATGCTAAGAATCCGTTTTGAGTCTGTTACTTCTACACTTACACCTTTGTGTATCTCTCCAAGTATCATCCTAGGTTTTAGCTTTCCCTTGATTCAGTCCCAATCTCAGCCATGTACACTAGCCTCAATGTTTGCCTGTAGCGGTGCAGCCCCACACCTCGAAAGCAAAAAAAAAAAAAGAGAGAGGAAAATAAAACCTATAGCAGGCAGTGGGGGCCTGACCTGATTTACTGTTAATGCATTTTAATATAGGCAAGTCCGCGGTCTCCTGCAGAGTCGTCTCTGGGAGAGGGAAAAAAGGTTCTGCTGCTGTGTATTATCATTTCATCATTTATTCATGATGGTCTATAAACAGAGGGAGAGAGGCAGGCTGAAGCCCTTTGGCAGCTGAAACCTAAAAAAGACACCCATTAATGTGGGAGACATGAGGAGAGTCAGGTGATGTCAGACACTTTACTTTGACATCAAATTGATGATAAGGATTTATTTCAAAGGGGGATTTAAACTGTGTTCGAGACGGTTTCATTTCAGACAGAACAGAGGGCCGCTCCAGGCCATGCTCTGGCAGAGCTAAAGAGCACTGCAGCCATATTTCTGCCCCAACATGAATAAGTACCAACTATAGAATACAGCACATTCCCAAAAGGCCTTGTTTTGATTTATAAACATCAACAAGTGGCAAGCATTTCAATTTTACAATGTAATTTTGATCAGGCTTCAGATGTCATTCATGGAACTCCAGATGATTTTAACAATGTTTTTGACTAGGGATGTGCAGATGGATCTTGAATAATAAACTGATCTGCAAACAAAATATTAATATATTTAGTTTTTTGTTTGTTTGTTCTAAATGTAAATTTTGTGAGGGAAAAAAATGGTATAGCAAATAGTTATGCAAGATAGGAACCAGGATGCTGATACATTACATATTTATGCATCTTATGTCCTGTGGTGTGACAAATTAAGTTTTCAAAGTAAAAATACTCCATATATATGTAGTCTCTTAATTAACACATAAAAAAAACTCAAAGGGGTCAAGACACGGATTTCTTCCTTGAGGTTCACTTTTTTTTGCAAAAAAACAAAAAAAAGATTATCAGCATTCTGACTCTTTTCAAATGGGCTGCTCCTTCAAGCTTTGTCAGTAAATGGCTACTGTTATGATTTGCTAATGTCACTGTATAGGAAACGGTATCAACGGCCACTCGGTGTACCGTCATGCTCCCGCAATATCAAAACGAGTTTTAGAACTTGATTAAATAAATGCTTCGTTTATAAGGAAAAGAATGTTTTAAGCTATGAAACTTGCAGGATGTGTTAATGGTACAAAGATCTCTTATGTCAAAAGATTAAGGCAAATTTCATTTCTCATGTCATGACCCCTTTAAAACAGAGCAGTGTTTGATAAGGGCTTTGATATATAGAGCTATTTCACTCCTCTAAATAATGACAAAGCTAATGTAACATTTTTAGAAATCTATCTAAAATCGAAGAAATTGTTTGTTCAAAGACTGTAAAAAATTTTTATTTTTTGGGGGGCGGGGTTAAAAACAAAAGCATGATCATTTCTGTTTTATAATAACAATGGCCTTTAAATAATGCTTTAAATGTCTAATTACATATTTTGTCCTCAGAAACAACAAACATGTTAACAGCATCTGTAATGGCCTTAAGAATTAGATTGAAAACATAAGTGGTACCGCCTGTTGACTAAAAACGTGTGTGTTCTATGCTCAAGCTAAATGTGTGCTTTAATTGCTGTAACATAATTGGAAAGTATAATTAGTCTGCACTATAACTATATATTATTGAATATAACTAAACAGTCTTTACGTATCCGTGTATTCATATTACACACAGTATAAACCAAATTCACAAGTAAATCAGGTAATAGACCCCGCAGTCCAGGACTTTTGTTGGGCATGTAAGTATTTGAGAGAATTAGAGAAGAAGGTTTAATCAAACAAATGGGATATGACTGAAAAGCCCAGTATGTAGTCTTTATTAGAACATGGTTTGAGGCCAGAAGCTATTCCTTCCCATGAATATAGATCTTGAATCCCTTATAAGGGACAAAAATGAATTACAGGGTCTCAGGAGGCAGAGGCCACAGGAAGCCTTCTGTCACAGCGAATTAACAAAGTGATCAACAGTTCTAGCTAGTGGGATGAATGCGATACGAAGAGACAACAACATGAAACGATTCAGAGTAATTCTGCAGATTCCTAGAAAACACCATTTTCTTGATGAAAAATGATTCACGCGTTGACCATCAGCATAGAATTCACATTTAAAAAAATTCAAAGGACTTTTATTTTAGCAAAAGCAAAAAGCATATTAAAACAAATACATACATTACACAAATACAGACAGATTATCTGTAATTTAAAGCAAAATATGGATCCTGAATATTATGTGCGTGCCACTCGATTACACCAAAACATACACTTAATGATTGACTTAAAGGCACCATAGAAGATCGTGAAGATATTTCACGTGTTCATGTTCAATGTCAATGCCATGTTCAATAATGTCAATTTATTACTGTATTCAGCTAATAACTTGTTAGAGCACTGCCATTTTTGCTACAATTTCACAATGCTGTTGATTTTATATAAAAATAATAAATAGCCAACTAATAATAATAATATAAATACACTAATACAGCATACTAATTAATAAAAATAAACTTGTTTAAAAAGGTTATTTATAACACCATTAAGGTCCTACACTTTCAAAGCATTTTCAAAGCAAGAACCTTTAAAGAACCTTATAAAAAGGCACCAAAAGGGTTCTGCTATGTTACAAGCCGAATATATACACATAAGCCCAAGCATTATGGCCACATGCCTAATATGCTGTTGGTCCTCCATGTGTTGCCAAAACAGCGCCCACCCACAGAGGCATGAACTCTAAAAGACCTCTGAAAGTGTCCTGTGTATCTGAAACCAAGACGTTAGGAGCAGATCTTTCAAGTCCAGTAGGATGCAAGGTGGAGCTGCCATGGATCGAACTTGTTGGTGCAGCACATCCCACAAATGCACAACTAGATTGAGTTCTGGAGAATTCGAGGCCTGGACAACAATTTGAACTCTTCATCATGTTCCTCAAGCCATTCCTAAACAATGTGTGTAGTGTGGCAAGGTACATTATCCTGTCCATTATCCAATTCCATCATGGAACACCATTGTCATAAAGGGGTGTACCTGGTCTGCAACAATGTTTAGGTAAGTGGCACACATCAAATTTACATCCACATGAATGGCTGGACCGAGCAGGACATTACCCAGTGCATCACACTCCCTCCACCATCTTGTCGTCATCCCACAGTGCATCCTGGTGCCATCGTTTCCCCAGGTAAAAGGCGCACATGTACACGGGAGTCCACGTGATGTAAAAGAAAACGGGACTCATCAGACCAGGTGACCTTCTTCCACTGCTCCGAGGTCCAGTTCAGTCACTCACGAGCGCATTGTAGGCACACCATTTGAATTTGAGATCACATGTACTCTGTGTACAGGCCTAAAATGTGCAGACATCAGGGAGCCGCCATCTATACTACTATCTGTTGAAAGCGCACATTTTACAAGATTAGATATTTCTCAATGACACTCCAGATCTGTTACGCACCAAATCCTCCACCATCGTCTTGTCAAGTCATCTATCCTTACCCTAGAGGGACGCATTATTGCGTCCTTTGTCCAACTACACTAAATGGTTTTTATTTCCATAAAAAAGCAAAACGACAGAGGAGGTGCCAAAACACGTGTAACACAGACTAATGCAGCAAGCCAAGTCTTAATTGTCACATAATCATTCATTAATCATTCTAATATGCTAATTTAGTGCTCAAGAAACATTTCTTATTGTTATGAATGTTAAAAAATGGCTATATAGCTTCATTCTTTTTTTTTTTTTTTGCAGTATTCTTTGAATAATAGAAAGTTCAAAAGAGAGGCATTTATTTGAAATGAAAATCTTTTTAACATTATGCGTTTACTGTCAATTTGATTAATTTAATACATCCTTACTAAGAAGTAAAAAACTATCACTTTTACTAAAAAAAATGCATTGAACATTAATGCATATATGCACAACTGAACTTTGCTTTAAAAAAAAACTAAAATTTTTAACTCTTAGAATTAAAAAAATGCTTGTGTTAAATGATGCTTTTTAACATCTGTAATGCTGCAAACATTCTCACAGCTACACACAGCTTACACATCTCAAACAAACCAACCTAAAAATCAAACACCCTGCATCTGACAGAGCTCTATGTGAAGGAAAGAGAACACTGCCCTCTGCTGTTTCAAACTAGTATCTATTGGGTGTTTGCCAAACAATCTGAATACAACCCCAGCGCTTTCATTATTTGATAAGGCATCTGAGGAGTCTGGACTCACAGACTCACTTCAAACACTACAAAAAGACACTAGGCAAACTTATCTCATGCATTTGACACATATTACTGCTTTTGTTCAAATAAGCAAGAAGTGCATTAATGCCAAGCCCTGAGGTCAAAGTTGAAAAGCAGTGCCTCAGTCATGCGACATCTGATTAAAAGGAGATGCAGATTTCATTGTTCCTGTTCTGACAGCTGAGTTTTGCCACACTGTCAAAAAACGCTTGGGAACACTGTATAAGCAGCCGGAGAGAAAAGTACTGGAAGATCATATTGAAGAATATAAGATCCTCAGTAAGATAAAGACAGAGTCCCAAAGCCAGAAGGACGGAGATGCGGTGAATATTAAGCAACATTGAGGCTTTATGTAATGTAAGACAGTGCCAAAGCTCTCCTTCAGATGTTGTCGCCACCGTTCCACCTACAGTCTCTCTCATCATCGTCACCCTATTTGCTCAATTGGTAAAGGAAGAATTTTTCAATAACCATGCCACTCTCACCAGCTGGACCGCCTCACGTTGCATGTTACCAGGGGAACAAAGATTCAGCAGTCTGTTTCTATGGAGAGCAAACACAAACCTCAAGGTTACCGACATTAAGGAGTCTCATTCATGTGGAGAGGCTCAGAATATCTGACAGTTCAACTGAGCCTTCTATCTCGAGCCTGTCTGCTGTCTTTTTCATCCCTGTACAATCCATCCCCAGAATGACAAGAGAGGTGAACAACAGTGATGGCTGAGTTCCCATTGCTCCTCTGTAATGACAAGGCACAACAAATCCCACACCTGAAAAAAGTAGACCTGCTCCCATGAAACTATCTGCTCGGATACAAAGCTAAAGTACAGCTTTTGAAAATATCTGTATTTGGTGGATTTCTCAGCTTTTTGCCTTTCCAATAAAAATGTTCTCCGTCGTACCCAGCCAGAAAAGCGATTTCACAGACGCAAAGTCTTCACAGGGTACTTGATGCTCCAAGTCTGCTAACAGGCACTCTGAGCTATTCGGAGAACACGTCATGGCATCTAATGAAGACAAAAAGCAGAGGTTTGGGGAAGGAAGGTGTGGGTGAGGGAAGGTTAATGTTATATTAATGGAGACCTCCACTGTCCTTGACAAATCATGTGGCCCTGGTGACCCTATCTCAGACTTTAACTTCAAGACAAAAAGGCTTATGCTTGCTTTAAGCCATTTATTTTACTCTCACGTAGTGCATTTTCTACAAAGAGGTGGTGTCTGCAAGTGAGTTGCTTTGTGAATCACACTGTATAATTCTCATATTTAGTTATTCATCAGGGACATGGTGTTCGCGTTTGGGATTCACACAAACACGGTGTTTGTAGCAAGATCCCAAAACAGCCCAATTTTCAGGATGTTCTGCTATCAAACCAAGTCCCAAGACAGATGGGAACCTGAGATTTGTTATTCCTCCCGCAGCAAGTTCAAGCTAAGTTGAGAATTAGGTTTCTATAATTAGTTGACTCTTTGGAAGTAATTTTTCCAAACTGTAAAAAGAATCTGCAATTTTGTAATGGAGAAAACATGAAAAGACTTTAAAGGGTTAGTTCACCTAAAAATAACATTCTGTAATTAGTTACTCACCCTCACGTTATTTCAAAACCATATGACCTTGTTCTGAGATCTGAAATATTTTGAAGAATCTTTTTCTCAGGATTCTTTGATGAAGAGTAGGTTCAAAAGAACAGCATTTATTTGGATCTATTATAACATTATAAATGTCTTTCCTGTCACTTTTGATCAACGTAATGTCTCATAAAAGTATTAACTAGTTTAAAAACCCAAACTGAAGTCATACAATACATTTGTGTGATGAAAAGCACTATTTTAGTCAAAATCACTGATAATCTCCCTTCAGTGAGAGGTTAACTTTCAAAAGGATTACGGAGTCTGGCAGTTCAGTGTACCAGTTGCAGCAGTTCTCCAATTTATATTTAAAATTCTGTCGTTTCCTCATACTAAGCTATCAAACGTGTGCTATTCAAGTCATACAAGTTGTAAGCATCACTTTTATCAACCTGATCTCACAAAGAAAATGTAACTGTTTCAAGGTGGCAATTATTAAATTCTTATGAATTTATACAATGTGAATCATACGAAAATGTATAATTATTATTAGAAAAAAACATACCCGTCACTGGGACATAAAAGACGTACGGGATTATACAAATTTATATTAATTAGCCACCTAATTTGGCAAAAACATAGCATAGTTATGAATTGCCATGAAATTACACTGTTTATGGTGCTAAAACGGTGCGTTTTATGGAAAAGAGCAGCATGAAGACTCTACAAAAATTCTTCTGTGTTCCACAGAAAAACAAAAAAACGGAATATGACATTGAAACAACACTAGAGTGAGTAAATGTTAATTTTGGGCTAAACTACTTCTAAGACTAGCAGCAATAAAGTATTAAGAAATGTAAGATTTATTATATTACAGTACTGTCAAAATGAATCAGGATATTTAAAATTTTAATAACACATTGTCAATCGTTTAATTTACTACTTGGACAAGTAGAATAACCACTTAGCTTTATGTAAATCTGACTCTGCGCCACAAATATACTTGACGATCATTATGCAAAATGACATTTACTCTCAAAAATCACATCCCTAACCTGAACGCTCGCTCTCCATCTCACACGCGCAATCCAATTTCTGTAGTACCTAATTGTATGTGATGAAGAGCCCTGGCCAATAAGCTTCATTGATAACTTGCAACTAGCATGACAACTTTGCCACAAAGTGATGAAAATATTAGTGTCGCTGCTGTATTCGAGCTTACTGACAGTGCTGCATCAGTCACCCTCATCTCAGCGGTGTTACTCAAAAATATAATCTTGTTTTCCTCACATCAGTCCAGGCGTAGAGTAGGACACTGTGATGGAAATTAAGCTGTTGACATGACTGCTCACCTTCCTTATCCAACTCTTGGGCTTTTGGGAATACACTAGCAAATACAGACAGACAAAGCACAGATGGATTGTCTAAACACGGCAAAACTGTCAGTGAGTGCATGATACACCACTAAGTTTCCCTTACGACATTATCGCTTAAAAAGTGCAATCACAAAAACTTCACACAGTTGGGAATACATTTTTAGAAGTCGTCAAACCACCCTTATTTATCATTTATCCCAACTGAAAAGTCACAATGCATTCCACAAATACACAAAGAATAATACAGTATAATATAATATAATATAATATAATATATAATATATCATTTTCCTGAACACAGAAGTCTCATCCAACCTACAACAGTATTATCCTTTACATTTCCAGTCTCTGGTATTTCTTGGCAAATTAGTGTATTTTCCAAGCTGATAATGTAATGTTAAAATTTTGAAAATGGTTTAAAGCACATGGCTCAATAGTGTCACTTTACAGTGTCACAATGACCGTCTTTTGTCAGTGTCTCACCTGTCAAGTTTAATGAGTGCGTAGAAGACATGAACCTGCCTAAAGTTAGCTACATTGAAAACAGATGGTCGCTCATATCCCACAGGGGTTTTTGTCCTAAAAACGATAAGTTAAAACACTCCCCATAAAAGGTATATGTGCACACTTAAGTGCTGCAAACCATGCTTGTTTTTTCTTGTCAGTCTTTGACATAAAATGCGAAGCATATGCTCAGGAATTTCTTTAATTTATTGCTGTTGTTCTGGCATCCAACAACAGCACAGCTTCCCTGCACTCATTTTAATGTGTAATAATGGTCAAAAGGTTTCTGTTTAAATAACTCAGTCGCTCTTTTTTACCCAGTTTTAACAATGGGTTCCTATGGAGACCAGAACCGGACAGCATACAAACGGATGTTAGAATCCATCACGGTGGCTCTCATCGAGTAACAAAAAGGTGGATAAGTGGAATGATCCATTAGTAGTTTCTCAGGCTTGCTCCTACACTATACATGTAAGGCACCACAACTATCTGACACAAGCAAATTAACACAACACAACCATGCAACAAGATTATGCGTCACAGTCCACTGAACAAAGTCATACTTGTTTACAATAGACTTTCAAAGTGTGCTGCCATGAATGCTTTTCGAATAACCAGAATGCAGCCTAATAACTGGAAGCATTATATCAGAGATGGTCTTATTATTGGGAGATAAGAGGGTCTGTGGCTCTACCTTTGGAGAAAGTGCAATGGCTAGTACAGTCAATCACTATTTCCGGATACCGTCGAAATCACTGAAGTGCAGTAAACTGAATCCTACCAATCTCAAAATTGTCTCTGTGACTTCTCTTATAAAACAGCATTTTTTCTTTGTAAAAATAAATCAATCCGAAATGAATGTTTAACACCAAACATGATGAAGATTAGCCAACAAGCTGACAAATCATTCAATTATAAGCGGTTTATTGTGTAGTGAAGCCTCTCCTCCATTGGTATCCATTTAAAAAAAATGGCCTCTGGTCTCCCTCTCTGCGTATGATAACATTTCGCTTTTTTTGCTAAAAGTGGAGGCCTACCTTGAAGCAGCTTTGATTATATAGCTTACCAGAAATGTTGTAATGGCTCTCTCAGTCCATCAAGTCACCAGAAACGGAAGGTAAGCGGATCTTCATAACGTCACTGTACTTTCAAACAGCAAGAATGAAAAAGCCTGAAACACAAACCAAATTATTCCAGATTGTTTGTCATGGCGCAGAGCAACTGTTAAAATAAATACAGAGCTAGAAAATAAATCCCTAGTCCCAGACCAACTGTGAATGAATACAAATAATTTCAGAGGTGTTGATCATTGACAAACAACAACAACAAAACTGAATTAGGGACTTTAGGTTCCTATGTATTGATATTTCATATCAAGGATTCTCTGTTTATTTCATCCATTGTTTATATCATCATAATTTTGATTAATTTGAATAGTTTAAGTAAACAATTGTATTTTTACATAGTTTTGAAAAGTAGCAAAAAGGGTCTACATAAAACGCAATACTAATAATACAGGTGAACCAAATACGTAATAATGTATAATTATTACATTATACTCTAATATTATCATATATTAGTGTTTATAATTATTTAAAAATTAGTTTCAGTGATCATTCAGTAAGTTTGTCGTTTGTTCCATTGTTGGTTAACGCACTACAACCTGTCACGTGCCTTACAAGAGAAGATTTTTGAAGGACTCTGCTCTGAACTTGTATCCTTCGAGACGAGTGGACTAAAACGAGCCAGGAGAACAAGTGGAAGAACGGATGGGAGTTCTCTTTCTATATCAATTTATATGTAAATCTCAGTAAATTACCAACCATATGGTAGTCCTCATTTACAGTTCTCCCGAATTCATCCATGCAGGAGGGCAGCTGAATGAGGATCCATCAACAGCTAGATTGCTCTGTCGATAAATGTGTGTTTGGCAGGCCGAGAGTGGAGCAATGAAGCTGTCTGGAATGACTGCGTTGCTTATACAGCGCCTTCACGTGGCCTTAAGTGGAACAAATCGTGGGGTTGGCTTCATGATTGCCTAAAAAAGTTTTTTTAAAATGAACATTAGAAAATTCACCCGGTTAAAAAATAATTACTGGCTGAATAATCACTGACTAAAATAATTTTATAGATAAAAATAATTGCTGATATTAGAAAATGTTAGTCATACTCGCTTATTGCACTAAAAACCTATTTTTTAAAAATCTGTAAAATAAATAAATAAATCAATAATGCCCCTGCATATTTTGTCTGTTCTTTTGTTCAGACAATTTGTTGTTTTTGCCAAAAGCTACACTATGTAACTTTTTATATATAAAAACAAAAAACAATATTAGTCATTAGGCTAACAGGAGAGAGCAAAAAAAAAAAAAATTCAAATCATCACTTTTCAATACACTTTGATAAACCTGTAAGGAAAATGGTGCCTGTGTCATTCCAGTGCTTGTCACTGCAACACTTGAATGGTGGGAATAGCGTGAAACCCAAAAGTTTGTTGGGCATTGACCATGAATCGTTAAAAACAGCAAATCACCTGTTGAGTTCACCTTTCAGTTGAGTATTCAAGTGTAACGGACAAATGGACGTAGTTTTTTGTAATTATACAGGTGCTGGTCATATGATTAGAATAGCTTCAAAAAGTTGATTTATTTCACTAATTCCGTTCAAAAAGTGAAACTTGTCTATTATATTCATTCATTACACACAGACTGATATATTTCAAATGTTTATTTCTTTTAATTTTGATGATTATAACTGACAACTAAGGAAAATCCCAAATTCAGTATCTCAGAAAATTAGACTATTGTGAAAAGGTTCAATATTGAAGACATCTGGTGCCACAATCTAATCAGCTAATTAACTCAAAACACCTGCAAAGGCCTTTAAATGGTCTCTCAGTCTAGTTCTGTAGGCTACACAATCATGGGGAAGACTGCTGACTTGACAGTTGTCCAAAAGATGACTATTGACACCTTGCACAAGGAGGGCAAGACACAAAAGGTCATTGCAAAAGAGGCTGGCTGTTAACAGAGCTCTGTATCCATGCACATTAATAGAGAGGTGAGGGGAAGGAAAAGATGTAGTAGAAAAAAGTGTACAAACAATATGGATAACCGCACCCTGGAGAGGATTGTGAAACAAAACCCATTCAAAAATGTGGGGAGATTCACAAAGAGTGGACTGCAGCTGGAGTCAGTGCTTCAAGAACCACTACACACAGACGTATGCAAGACATGGGTTTCAGCTGTCGAATCCCTTGTGTCAAGCCACTCTCGAACAACAGACAGTGTCAAAAAGGACTGGACTGCTGCTGAGTGGTCCAAAGTTATGTTCTCCGATGAAAGTAAATTTTGCATTTCCTTTGGAAATCAGGGCCCCAGAGTCTGGAGGAAGAGAGGACAGGCACACAATCCATGTTGCTTGAGGTCTAGTGTAAAGTTTCCACAGTCAGTGATGGTTTGGGGTGCCATGTCATCTGCTGGTGTTGGTCCACTGTGTTTTCTGAGGTCCAAGGTCAACGCAGCCATATACCAGGAAGTTTTAGAGCACTTCATGCTTCCTGCTGCTGACCAACTTAATGGAGATGCATATTTCATTTTCCAACAGGACTTGGCACCTGCACACAGTGCCAAAGCAACCAGTACCTGGTTTAAGGACCATGGTATCCCTGTTCTTAATGGCCAGCAAACTCGCCTGACCTTAACCCTACAGAAAATCTATGGGGTATTGTGAAGAGGAAGATGTGATCTGCCAGACCCAACAATGCAGAAGAGCTGAAGGCCACTATCAGAGCAACCTGGGCTCTCATAACACCTGAGCAGTGCCACTGACTGATCGACTCCATGCCACTCCGCATTGCTGCAGTAATTCAGGCAAAATGAGCCCCAACTAAGTATTGAGTGCTGTACATGCTCATACATTTCATGTTCATACTTTTCAGTTGGCCAAGATTTCTAAAAATCCTTTCTTTGTATTGGTCTTAAGTAATATTCTAATTTTCTGAGATACTGAATTTGATTTTTTCCTTAGTTGTCAGTTAATCATCAAAATTAAAAGAAATAAACATTTGAAATATATCAGCCTGTGTGTAATTAATATATATAATTACAAGTTTCACTTTTTGAATGGAATTAGTGAAATAAATCAACTTTTTGATGATATTCTAATTATATGACCAGCACCTGTACGTTTCCTCAGTGCATTAACACAAAATAATTATTTACTTTTTTTCCCCCCACGATGCGGTCAGAGTTGGATTTTGACTACCAACACATGGAAAACAGGACTGTAATATATTTCATTTGTATGTAACAACACCTGGCGCATGTGTATCAGAGCTGTTTCTGCGCGGAGAGCAACACACTTCCAACACGGAACTCAGGATCAGAGCAAGCTGTTTCAAGCTTGATGGACATCTTTCACATACTCTGCTGCTCCAAACATGAACCAGCTCCGTGTAGGCTATGCGCACATATTTCGGGGGAGGCATTAGGAAGTTTGATTTGATTTATTAATTTATTTACAAAATAACAATTTAAAATGTATTAAAATAACTACTTTATATGCATATTTACTTTTGAGTTGAAAATATTAATTTAAAAAATTGTTTAGTAAAATCTTTCAGTCCCCACACAAGCTCCCCATATACCTTTGTACAAATAAGGACAATGATACAGTCTGATCATGAACAGGATGACACTATGAATTCTTCAGATGCACAAAAGATGTAGACAGAAAATTCAAAGAAGATTGGAAAAAACATTTATTCCTTCAATGTTAAACTGACGTGCGTCAATCATTTGTTCAGAGATTGTAGTGCTCGTAAACATAATGAAAATATTATTAGGCCTTTTCTTCATCATTTATCATGGAGACCAATACCTTGAAGTTATAATGCTGATTTGTTGATATTTCTAAGAATAATTTATCAGAACATATTTGTTCATGGGGTTGTCATAGGGTTACATTTTAAAATACATCATCAAGGTGTCCTCAACTTTGTTTGCTTGTTTTTATCATGCAATATAATATAATTGTAATGAATGGACGGTCAACGGAATGGTATCCAAACACAGGCTTTATTAACAAATGGAATGGTCAAACAAAATATCAGCAAACAGGAATGTCAGAGGATAGTCGTAACCGTTAAACAGGCAAAATAGATCGAGGCAGGCAGTAGGTAAACAAAGTCCAATAACACGAAGCAATAAGTCCAGGGGACAGGCAGAAAAACATCAACAATGGTGAAAACAGGCAGGATCAAAAAACAGGCAGACAAGGCAGGAAGTTAACGCTCAGAAATGACAACACTGGGAATATCATGACCTCGCAATGGTGTGTGTAGGCGCGCTGTGCTTATATAGTCCAGTTTAATGTGCTAGAGCTGGCTGGGATGATCAGTGACAAGGTACAGGGCTTCTGGGAAGTGTAGTATGTGTTTGTGTGTGAGTGAGTAGTCGTTCAGGGTGGAGTGCCCTCTAGTGGCTGTCATGGGCACTCCAACTGATAACCCTGACAATAATAGTAGGTTAATGTAATGAAGGAGTGTGGGACAACATGGGTGTAGATCCAAGGACAGACTTTATTAACAAAGAGAGCGTAGTCGTACAGGCAATGGTCAAACGACAGCAAACAGGAACAGCAAAGGACAGACAGAATCGTGGTCGTAATATAGGCAGTAAGTTGAGACAGGCAGCATATAATCACAATCCAGTAGAACAGGCAAGGGTCAGGGCTGGCAGCAAGGAATCAAATAACAGGAAACAGACAGGGTCAACAACAGGCAGGCGAAACAGGACTAATCGCTCAGAAATGTAAACCATGGTAATACAAGACCTCACAACACAGACAAGACTGAATGCCACTTATATAGTCCAGGTAATGAGCTTCAGCTGGATGGGGTGATCAGTGACAAGGTACGGGGCTGCTGGGAAATGTAGTGTGTGAGTGTGAGAGTGGTTAGTTCCTGTATCGTGAATTGTGGGAAATGGAGTTTGATGGTGTGGTAATAGTTCAAAGGTGGAGTGCCCTCTGGTGGCTGTTAGAGGGCACTCCAGCAGATAGCCCTAACAGTTAATATGATCATTTCTTAAATCCGCACTTTTTTGTCATTCTTAATTCAAAATAAATGATATTTTAAATAAATTTTAGTTATAATGTATTTTTATGATAATCCCAGGTTGCTATGTTCACACAAGTTTGTATACGTGTCCATGAGAAAAATGTTGTTCCCTCAATAGAGGATTTTCGATAATCGATCAAAATGATCTTGAGGCCTTGACATATTATCAGATTACCAAGAACGATAAAATGCTGCCTCATCTGCTGATGCAATAGGGGACATGCCCTCGCAGAACCCAGTGACTGAGGCACGTATACAAACGTGCCATACAAAGGCTGACGCAGTGCGATGACGTTGTTAGATGGGGGGAATAAGAAGGGGATCTGAGAATATGTCTTATTTGTATGTCTGAAGGAAGACACAAAAGCATGCCGTGCTAAGCAACATCTCGTTCCCTTTATCAGGGAACAGGGGTTACATACGTTACCCTAAATATTCCCCTTTCGAGTGAACTTCTACGCTGCATCAGTTGTTAACTAACAACAAACACTAAAGCTCAGAGGCCTCAGCCCTGATCCACTAGCGTATCTGCGGGCAAACAGGCCTTGTAACCTAAACAGCCTGCTTCTCTGGCTATAGTAAGCATTACAGCTCAGGTGAGGAGTGGGCCCAACCTCAGTTTAGATCGCCCCAGTCCTTCTAATAGCCCTAGGCATTACACACTACATTAAATTCCCTCTAAAACTTGATTCGCTTCACCCCCAGTTCCTCAGAAGGAGAGCTAGTTTTACCCATAGACATAATAAATACATAGACGCCCCATTGGCCGTAAATTATTTACATTCATATTTTGAGGTGTTACAAACCACATATCATGGATTACCTTTCACATGTCAGTCTGAACAGTTGTTTCTGGTTGTATTTAGTCATTATAACTTTATTTTGACAGCTAGTTGACCACCCAAAGTCAGACTATTAAAAACAATTTCAACAACGCTAGTTATCTTTGAAAACTGAGACTATAAGAAATAATAAAAAGTTTACATGATTCTTATGAAGTCTGAGATTATATTATAATTTATATCACTAACTAATCAAAATCGCAAGTGAGTCTTGCTTGCAGCGAAGCCAGAGGACTTTGACAGGACTGCTCCTGTCAGAACTACAGACACAAACTCGACTGATACCCGAAGATAGGTGATTTGATTCCCTGTCATTTAATCATGGTTAATATTTTTACCCCAGTTTAACCAGTGGAACCAGGACAACACAAACCTCAAGGCTGAAGAAAGCCTGTCAGTGGACTGTTCTCTGCATTTCCAAGATTATTAGTATTATATTATTATACAATTATTATTATAGTATTGTACTATTCAGAAATTACTATTTTTTTTGATATTTTTATTTTATTGACTTATTTTAAAATTTATGATATACTATCTGCTATTTTATTCATAGTTATTACTACTACATTATTCTATATTTTACTGTATTTATACTCAGTTATATTTTTAGGCTAATTATAATAATAATAATATAGGCTAATAATAATACATTTACATTTACATTTAGTCATTTAGCAGACGCTTTTATCCAAAGCGACTTACAAGTGAGGAAAACAAACAAGCGATTCTTCATGAATTGGCAAATAACACAGGAAGTGCTCACAATACAAGTTTCATACATTGCTCAGTACCATAAGCTAGAGTAGGAAGGGAAAAAGGGGGAAGGATAGGGTTTTTTTTTTTGTTTTTTTTTATGAGGGGATTAAGTGTTCACGGAAGAGGTGAGTTTTCAGCTGTCTCTTGAATATTGCCAGGGAATCTGCGTTCCTGATGAAAGTAGGGAGATCATTCCACCAGCAGGGAGCAGTGAAGGAGAATGTTCTGGAGAGTGAATATAATTCTATAATAATATAGAATAAGACCACATATAAATAAAACCACAGTATACCACATACTGTATATTGTACTATTACATCTGACCTTATATTACACTTATATTTCATACAACTTATATTGTACTGTAACTGTACTAAAAATGTTCTACCCTTGTATCAAAACATTTAAGGATTGTCTAACTAGTACAAGCTGTGCTATTAATGTTGTCCACTAGAGAAAGCCACAGGATGAGGAATCTTTTAAGCCCAATCCTTTTATGTCTTGTTGTAATCCATTTGAATCGAAATAATTCATTTAGTACATTTGTATAACTATGATACATTAAACCTGACATTAAATCTGTGAAATGCTTAAGGCCTGTTAAATGTTTAACTTTCTTTTGAACTCAACAAAGTTGCCAGACAGTTAAATATAATGCTGTCCATTCAAAATAAAGACAATTTTATGTCTTTTTTTTACTTTAATATAAAATATCTATAAAGACTTTCATTGTGTTATGAATAATAAAGCAAACATTTGTGTGTTAAACTGCAAGCATAAGGTTGGGAGGCAACACGTATATTAATAAATCATAAAAATGAAAAGGGCCTTAACATAAATGCTTCAGATTAATAAGGTTTTGAGGTGCAAATTATTTTCACTTTCATTTGAAATTGTCCATGTGACATCCTTTGATGTGATTCAAGAGAAAAAGCTAAAGGCACGAGGGAAAAAGCTAAAATGCCGTTGTTGAAGACAGAAAAAGCCATTTCCAATTAAAAACGATGTGCCCATTTCATGTACATTAAATTATATTACATTAGGGACGTCTCCACAATTTTTAACCTTGAAAAATAAACCAAATCTATGCTTGAGAAGCACGAGTTTTCACAATTCCTCATGAGAATGAATAATTTTCAAGTTCAAACTAGCGAGATTCTGAGTAATTGGAGACGAAAACCTTTTTCAATAAACCGTTGAAACTGGTAGAGAAATGTAAACTTTATTGCGGTTTTTGTCCAGAAAAGCCGCAGCTCTCCGTTTTGTTTGCCCCGCACAATATGGCAGACTCGTTGACGTTTCGCTGCAAAAGTCCAAATAGGCCTATATATTTATTATGTCTATGGTTTTACCCCCCCCCCCCCCCCCCCAACACGATTGGGCCAGTTTTGGACTAGTTTTGAGTAGCAATTGGGCTATTTTTGTTGTGAAAACCTGACAACGCTGCTATACACACACTAACCAAACTTATTTAAAGGGTTAGTTTACAACTTTGTCATACTAAAGTTTCCACCCAGCAAGAACAGCAATCATTTACTTTCTGGTTTGTCTTCTAACTTTAGAGCAGACCTAATCTGAGTACTATAATAATTTAATGAAGTCTCTATTGAAAGGAAATCAAACACTAAGAATACCTGCTTATTATTGGTTCTGTGCACTCTGCTTGCTACAACTCAGACAAATAAATGATGCGGAAAATTAGAGCACCAAAAAATCACAGTGATTTACAATTACATGAGGTGACCTGAATAAAACTGCTGGAGTACAAATGTGATTATAAGCAAATGGAATAGATAGTAGAGAAAATTGTGTAATTTACAATAGACTTTTTGCGTGCTAATATTTCCTGCACTTTCTCCTCAGAGCTGTTAGACCTCAATGAGCATTGCATAATGCTTTTGTGTTGATTGACTGATATTCTGCCACATTAATCAGGTGTCCTAACAAATAACCGGGTCTGATACCAACATACTTATTAAACAAGCGATGTGTATTAAAACAGCTCAAACTGAAAAGGGGGCGACACTACTGTTGAAGGAAAAAGATCTAGAGTTAAGGAGGCAATACTTCTCACTACCATTTGGCAGCTACCTCATTTAATCCTTACTTTAAGCTCTGGTAAAAATAGAGCGTAGAATGCAAACCATCTAGTACTGTTGGAGAGATTAGTAGAGGATTATTTATCCATTTAGTCAGATAAGTGCATATTCTGTTAGAGGGAAGGATTTGTGGAAACAAGAGCCCTGGCTGTTATGGCCCTTCAGTTTGTGGTTAAGATCTTATTGGTTAAGACCGTATCTAGTCACATTAGCATAATTTAGGTGACATTTCACTAGGAAAAAGCTCCATTGTCTGTTATCAATAGTGTAGGAAGCACAAATCTACATGAGAAATTTCCGGTTGTGTAGATTCTTATTGAAATGACTGGATTTTGCCTGCAAAAATGGTAAATGAGACTGTGGATATAGTGAATATTGTGGGTAAAAAAAAAGTCCC
The DNA here is from genome assembly GCA_038088235.1 of Zacco platypus. NCBI lineage: Eukaryota > Metazoa > Chordata > Actinopteri > Cypriniformes > Xenocyprididae > Zacco > Zacco platypus. Next base: position 15,555,406 of record CM076068.1, read on the forward strand.
ATTTGTCAGTAGTGTAACGAATCGATGTATAAAGCAGAACTCAAAGAGAAGTCAAACCAAGCACCTTTCTGTTTGTCAACGAAGCATATTTGCTTGACCAATTTGGAAATCATACAAAATCTGTGTGGGAAAATATTTGGCCCTAAAGAAGCGTTCCAATTTGCGTGGATTGAAATGACTGGATTATGCCCATGAAAATTCGTCAACCTTTAGATCACTTATGATGATTAAACATGTCAAGTGGTGTTGCCTGACACACTTGTGAAGGCCCTACATTTGCTAAAAAAAACTTTGGTCAGTAAAATGATTACCCCACCATTGCACAGTGTGAGTGTTTGGGTACTGAAGTTGTTGGGGGCATTTGAGTTGTTTGTTTCTTGCCTTTTTTTCAGGGTCAGCACCATAAATCCCTCTGTTGCCAAAACTGCATTGACTGCAAATAGGAATGATGGGTTGTGAATGCAAACATGAAATATTGCTAACACTGGACAGAGCTTATCAACAATCATTTTGTCATGTCAGGGTCATATTTGACATGGATAAAAGACTGAGTACACTCAAACTTTGGCAGGGTGGTATTTATATGGAAGCGTTGCACTGCATTATTGATTAAAGCAACAGATAAACCTTTGTTTTTACTTTTGTGTATGCGACCTAATAAAAAAAAGAATAATTTGTTACAGCCAAATGTTTTTAAAATATACATCATATTTTCTGTTATGCACTAACAATAATAATAAAAACAGAAAAAAACATGAAAAATTAATAAAAACCCACAATAATTTCTACATTCAGTAAAGCTAGCAGGATCCTATGAGTTCTGCACAACAGAACTTTGGTGTCAAGCTACTGTTTAATTAAACAAAATTATTTCTTTTAATTTTTAAAATTTGGGGAGTGTAACTTGCTTTTAGACAAACTGAACAAAACCGGTTTAAACCACCATTTTCAATTAGTTCAGTATAACAATGCACTTGTATAAATGGGGTCGTTTCACTTTTTTCAGTGTACATTAATGAGTTTCCACACTCTTGCTTTTCATTTTATTGTCATTGTGGTGCACTATTTTAGGCCTATTTAAAAAGACAGAGAACTACAACCTACACAAACTGTAGCATTTAATTGGGAGGAACTATCGTCATCCAAATGTCCAGGCTCTTTTGTACGAGGCTGAAATTTAACTGCCTTGCATGCCTTCACTACAAGTTGTCAGAGGATTCTACTAATGGTCAAATAGTAGTGATAAAAGAACAAGAGCCAAAAGAGCCACTACACTGTGCATGTATTAGACTCTGACAGTTGCATAAAGCATTTAATGGAGTACATGGAAGTGCATATAAGTGCACATGACTGCAGTGCAGTGATTCCCTAAGGATTAACTCGATATACGATACTGAATCTGAGCAGAGATTTAATGCATATTTCTTAACAGTACAGATGGTCTAATGGGTCCCAAATCTTACACCATCTAACTTCCACCGGGGAAATATGTTCTACAGACGGGGATAAGGGCCATGTGCAGTATATGATAATGTTGTGGCTTAACTGGAGCTGTTAAATTAGTGCCCAGTGGATAAATTGCTTTGGGTGCATTTAACGAATCAGATGTTTTCTGATGCTCTAATGTGCTTTTCAATGATTGCATAATGAATTTTGATATGCAATTACATCTTAGAATTACTGTAACTCATTAGAGCTCCATTAACAATAGTGTTGACTTGAGACTACATGCACACTACAAACAACATGACAGAATCTTTAATATTATTACTAATGCATTTATAAACAGAGATGCATACAGAATCATACTCTTATGGGAGAGGGAATACAAACAAAACAAGGAGAAAAATCAAGAAGAAAGGAGGAACAGTATATTATTATTATTTTTATTATTGTTAAAATGTATTAAAATTATTTTAAACTATTAAAATAGTCATTTTTATTATTTAATCAAAATATATGTTTTAATCATTATTTAAAAATAATGCGTGTAAATGTAAAATCTATTGATATTGACAGTAAAAAGCGAAAACAAGCCCCAGCGTAGACAGCAAGCATATTTTTAAAGTTAGAAGAACTTTATGTGACAAGATTTATTAAGGAGTCATATGTTTTGTGTATCACACTTTTGATTCCATCGCAATAGATTAAAAATCACGGAACGCGCGCGCACTGGAAGTAGTCTCCGCCCACCTCCATAAAACACTTACTGCAGATGATCATGGATTAGTGAAAGCACGCGCGTGTGAGGAATCAACTTCAGACTCGTGGACTGTCGTCAAAGAATGTAAGAATAATACTTTCAATGTGTTTTATTATCTTGTTACTGTCGATTTGACAACAGTTTAATCTTACAAATGAACTAAAGCATTGCTGCACTCGGTTTAATGGTATTTTAAATTTAGCTTGTTAAACAAACACGAATACCACAGTTTACCAAATATAAATCGCCTGTATAATCGTGTCATAGAAGTGAAATGAAAATTAGAATGAAAATGATGGTTTTAGTATGACTTCCGCCTTTATTGTCTTTTATAATAAATGTATTTGGCTAAATAAAGTTTGTTGCCATGAAAAGGTGGTTAGATAACTTGCTGGGGGCAGGAGGTTCGAGGACAGCGATCAGATCAGATCACTAGTCACGGTTTAAGCAGTCACTCTACAGTAAGCCGTCAATACAGGTTAAGACAGAAGCAGGATCTTCCTGTCACTTGAAATGTAGTGATGGGCTCAGGGGTTTCATCACCGAAACCCCCATCCACACCTCCAGCCCAGTGTGCCAAATGTGGGACGACGTAAGTTTGAATGCAGTTCTGTTCTTTTGTGTGTTTTAACTATTTATTTATTTTATTTATTTCATTTTAGTCCAATGTCTGGAAATGAAGAGCGCACTTTCATTGCCATCAAGCCTGATGGAGTGCAGAGGGGACTGGTCGGAGAGATCATCAAGCGTTTCGAACAGAAAGGCTTCAAGTTAGTTGCTATGAAGTTAATCCAGGTAAATTAAATTAACAGTTTTAATCTAAATAGTTTATACTGGATTTACCTTTCCTTTTAATAGCCAAACGGTGCTAAAGAGTGCATCCAAGTAGACATTAGGTGCACCCTCGTTTGGTGTTGATAGACGGCGGTTGCATTTATATCGTTAGTTTTATTTTTAAGTAAGTTTTATCGTAAGTTTTATTTGTGGATGTATTGTGTAATGTGAATGTGACTAAAATTCTACCGATTTATTTCTTTATCTCTACATTTTTTCCAAAAATATTTCGCGCTAATTCACCGTGCAGCTTCATCTTCAAGCGGAAGGATGCGCTTTTTTGTGCATTATATAGGCCTATATATATATAGTAAAAATGAAAAAGTAAAAATGCCACTGAAAAAAATTGTATGGGTTCGTATGTAGCCTATATAACATTAAAATATATTGTATTTTCTGATGAACAACGTTTAAAAATATAACTATTACGTATATATATGGGTTTCTATACTTAGAACAGAACAATACAAACTTTATATAATTTTGATTTAGAAAGCTCTATTCCTATATATTATTATTATTATTATTATTATTATTAATAAAATATGCCCTCAAAAAAGTAAATATGCCACTGGAAATTAGTTGTTGGGGCAATTGTTGTATGTAAATATTTACATTTTCTAGTTAATACAGTTTAATACATTAATACTTTCTAATTAATAGTTTCCAAAAACATAATTGATTATAATTTGATTCTCTGATTGTTACATTTTTATTGAATCACTTAACAGATTAAAAGCTCTATGTATATTAGATTCCCCCATGTCTATAATTGTAGAAAACTAAAATTATTTTTAGTGTGAGGGAACATAAACTCTCTCAGACACACACTTCTTTAGGGGTTAAACCAATTACTAGTTCCTTGTGGTCTGCAAAGTTGCTATTTATAGCCACATGTGACCATCTCGTCTTAGTAAACATTACCTCCAACTTAAGATTTAGTCACAAAAAAAGAGCTTTAATTCACAAAACTTTACACACAGCTGTCTTTTTTTGCTTATCTTCAATGCAGGCCGATGAGGATCTTCTGAGACAGCACTACGGCGACCTAAAGGATCGGCCTTTCTTCCCTGGGCTTGTCAATTATATGTCCTCTGGCCCTGTGGTTGCCATGGTAAATCTATTTATATTTATTTTTCCCACAGTGAAGCTCTAGAGCACTTTGAATTTAATAATGTTTCTCCCTTCTTGCTAATAAATATTCTTTCTACATTTCATAATGGTGACTGTACTAATGTTATTTCTGTAATATATTTATTTTCAGGTGTGGGAGGGTTTTAACATTATAAAAACCGGCAGAGTAATGCTCGGCGAGACTAATCCCATTGACTCCAAGCCTGGGACTATCCGGGGTGACTTTTGCGTTCAGGTTGCACGGTAAGATCTCATACTGTATTCTAAAACATCATTTTACAAATTTGTTTTAAAACTTCCCCTATTTTGATGTTTTAAAGGTTCCAAATTTAGTTTCGAAGGTCTCCTACAATAGGTTTACATGTATCCAGAGTAAAAAAAAAAAACGGATTGTTCAAACATTCAATCTCCGAGACCCTGCTCTGATTGGTCTACCACTTAACAGTCGGAAATGAAATGCCAATTACCTATTAGGCTGTATTGTCCAAATTTGTTAGTTATGTAACAGTAAGTGAGACTAGAATTGCTAACAACTTGTTTCAGAAGTTCAGAATCAAATCTTTTGGAGACAATAATTTTATTTGTCGTTCACTTCTTTTGAACTTAAATCTTTTTTTTCGATTTTATTATTGAATCTATTGTTTTCGTCATATATTCACGTCGCTTAATCGCGCTCGGTGTGAAAGGCCCTTCAGAGTGAACTTTGATTTCAACATCAAATAATCCTGAAAAAATACATTACCGTTTATACAAAAATATTAGGCAGGACAACTGTTTTCAACATGGATAATATAAGAAATGTTTCTTGAGAAATGAATCAGCATAATAGAATGATTTCTGAAGGATCATGTGACAATGAAAACTGGAGTAAAAATCCTGAAAATTCAGCTTTGCCATCACAGGTATAAAGTATATATTAAAATATAAAAATAGAACATTTCAAATGTAACAATATTTCACAATGTTAGTTTTTACTGTTTTCTGTCAAATACATGCAGCCTTGGTGAGCATAAGAGAGTTCAAAAATATTACAAGTATCTTATCGACCACTAACTAGAGTGTATCAGTTTCTTTGTCACATTCATTTATTTACCTGCACTAGTTTTTGCTAATATTAAATTGCTTTTGCTTCAGGAACATCATTCACGGCAGTGATGCTGTCGAAAGTGCCAATGCTGAGATCAACCTGTGGTTCAAACCCGACGAGATCTGCAACTACACCAAATGTCAGGAAAGCTGGCTCAATGGCTGAACACCTTTTTCTCCACTTTTCTCCCTCTCTGGGGTTTCTGCTTCGGCCCCCCCACCCACCCCGTTTCTGGTGTTTGTATTTACAATAAAACAAGAAATCCTGTGAATTTGAGGGACACTTTCACTGAGCTGGCACTATATAAAACAAATGCTAGAGCCATGACGACACAAGTCATCTAATTCGAGGATTGATCTCTTGACGATTTTATTTAATTTAAACATTAATACTTTAAGTTGTTCAAATGGATGAATTAGAGACCTATTTATACTTGCTGTATGGTTGCAATGCATCAAACCTCATTTTTGACAGAGCAATGCCACACAAAGCACTGCAGAAAGGAATGAACATAGGAAATAAAGTACACAGTGCTCATTTAAATGATACTGTAGCACCAACAGTGCTGTTTACATAGATTCCTTTAAAATATAATTACGCCACATAATACAAAATGTATAATTCCAGATTGTTACTTGGAAAAAAAGCATGCAAGAACAGAATGGTCTGGTCTTCTCGCAGTTATTACATATATGATTGTTTTGAACGATGCAGTTTACATCAAACAGAGAAAGTCTCTTTCAGTCAAGTACTGGTTGTCTTACCAGTGTACAGTACATGCAGAAATAAATTCATACAATAAAAGATACATAGTGCATACACTACATAAATCTGGTAAAAGTGCACAAGAGTCAAAGAAAGTGAATAGCCATTCAAGATTTTAAAGCTCCATTTGAACACTTCTTGTCTTAGTTTGGTGATGTTTTTGTGTGTTTTATCCACATGTGCCCCAATTTATTAAAATGCAAGTTCCCTTTTGGTCAGCTAAGCCAAAAAATGTAGTGCTTTGCAACCGTTTCTATTTTTGCCTGTGAATTTAAACCAGAGTGACAGCATTCACAAAGAGGGACTGTCCCTTTTTAACCTGACAAAACAAATAAATTATCGTTCTAGTATAAAAATATATAATAGATGTAATGCATACAATGTTTTCTCTTTCCCAAAACAAGACGATTGTCAAAATATACTATTGCTCTATTAATATGTTAAGTCATTTTCTAAACATCTTAAGATCAAGTTGAATTGTTACGCAAAGGTTGAAACATACATGTACAGTGCAACTACAAATACACTGTACAACACTGAATCTGTTGGCAGGACATAATGTTTCATAATAGTCCAACATACTTGGTCCATGAGGTTTGGGTCATTACACAACGATGATGTCCGCTGAGCAGTTTTCTTCGTTATGTTTTGATAGTTGTATAATTGCTTACTTTTGAATCAAATAAAAGGATCCTCCAGTCTACAGAAAACAAAACTGAAGAGTGATAAATCTCAGAGCACTTGAAACAGAGTTCAGGTTGTATCTCACTTAGATTTTACATTGTATATCCATTTGCTAGAGGCCAACTGTGAGTCTTGATCGGAGCACAACAGGAAATTACAGTGTCTCGGTTGGAAGAGCTTTAGTACAGTAAATCTGAACAGTAAGTGCTTACATTCTGCAATCTTCACTGCAGATATTCTGTCCGAGCAAACCGAAGATGCAGAAAGCAACAATTTGGTAAGAGATGTGAAATTTCTCAAGTGGATCTTTTGTGGAAATTTGAGGCAGTCCATTGCAACTAGTATCTAATTAACTAATTGAACTGTTAAAACCAATACTAAGCAGGACCACCAAAGTGTGAGAAGTTGCATGTCTACAACATCCAGAAACTTGCATGTGAAGGCCCCACACAAAGGTTATAGGAATTACAGTAGGTCAATCCAACATGGCTTCCAGCTGGTCAGCAAGATCATCAAACATGTTTCCTATATCATCAAGAATGTTCCCAGCTGACTTCACGGTGTTATTGCCCCTGAGAGAAAGAAGAGCAAGAACAAGTTTGAGAAGGTTTAATATGGAGGTATTGTGAGTGTATGTCTTAATAAAGGAGTGTTTACTGTAACAGCAACCTGCAGTCATTTTACATTTCTATGAGAGTTAGCGATTTTCAGGAGCTTGGGAGACCGTCGGCGATGCCATGTGGGCGTACGGTTTCCTACAATGAGATACGCTTGAACTGAACTTTGTAGTCTAATAGATGAACTGGAGGTAATATTAGCCACGAATATAGCCAAAGTAACCATTTTATTACAAATAATAATACGTTTTGAGTCAACAAGATTTTTTTTAATTTATCAAGGATAACTGATAAAAAGTGGCAGTAAAGATATTTCCAAAAGATTTATATTTCAAATGAAAATTGTTTTTGAACTTTATTCATCAAAGAACCCTTAGAAATAAGTGTATCACAGTTTCCACAAAAATGAAGCTCAACTGTTTTTAGCTATGATCAAATTAAGAAATGTTTCTTGAGCATATTAGAATGATTTCTGAAGAAATCATGTGACACTGAAGAGTAACGATGCTGAAAATTCAGATTTGCCATTAGATGAATAAATTAAATTTTAAAACATTTTGAAATGGCAATAATACTTCGTAATTTTACTGTTTTACTTTGATCAAATAAATGTAGTCTGGGTCTCTTAAGAGACTTCTTTCAAAACTTAAAAAAACAACAACTTTTGAACAGTTGTGTATTACTAAATGAATATTATGAAATTACTATATTAATTACACCTTTATTTAAACCGTGAGGTCATGTGATAAGATACAGTAGCATACTACTGTTTAAAATCTTTTTTAATGCCTAATGTTTCCATTATTTAAAAAAAATTGAAATCTAGTATATAGCGTATACAGCACAGTAGTTAGTATACTAGTACGCCAATCTGAGCATAGTCAGGAGTGGGGTTACTTTACATAAAACACACTGACTGGGGGGTTTATCCTTCATTAGCATATGCTATGCTATGAGCTAAATCTGTTCAAAATGAAAAATAAAGTTCAACGTGGACAGCTTGACCAGCAACACTGCTGACAGTGAATTTGTCGTGATAAAATAGGAGGAGAGTCAAATGAAAGTCTGAATTGCTGAAACACCATCTGTCTCTGTCTGCGAGATAAGGACATCAACAATCTATCTTCATCGCAGCCAAAATGATCAAAGAGTCAAAGGAAAAACAGGCACTAGTTTTAGGGAGATCACTTATTGCTCGATTTCCCAGCAGGCTTGTTGTGACAAGTGGTCATTCAGTCATTATGGTACCATCTGCAAGGCTGTCTCGTTTAAATACAGAATTTCATCTACTGTGAAAAACTGTATTCAAGCTGCTTAATACTTCTTTGACAGAGGACAGATACAAAGAGACAAAACCAAGTGGTTTGTGTTACCTTTCTGCTGAATCTTCCTGAGCCAATTTCCTCTCCACAACTTTAAGCGCTGCCTCAAGAGACGTGCTGGTTTGCTCAAGACGTTTGTGGACCAACACGTCCTGGCCTTCGGTCCCAGCCTGCGGCTTTGCTGCCTGCGCAGCATGACCTTGAGGTGCTTTGTTTGGGGGACAGTGAGCTAGAGGACTGCAGGGAGGTGAAATGGCAAAGGCCACGCTCTGTGCGACATTGACTGTGACTCCTGATGAAAATTGACGACAGAGGAGGAGATAGAACACTAATTTAGTAAGTGCATAAACATTGATTTGCAAGTTAATAAATAAACATGGGCAAATGCTTGTGAGAATCCCAGGGCTACTTTTCTGATTCAATAGCATCAACCAGTATTGTTATCATTAACTGAAACTAAAACTATTATGAATTAATTTTGGTAATTGAAATAAAGCTGAAATAATATATAAATATTAGATGGAAAACTTAAAAAAAATTGCAGCTATGAACTAACTGTCATTAGAGTATTAGTAGACTGTTAGGTTAAGGTTAGTAGAATAAGTTCACATGTACTTGCAAAGTTACTTATAGTCTTTTCAAAATAAAGTGTTAGCTCTAATAATGATGTCAGTCTAATAATGACTGGTATCTAACATGTAGTTTCAAAGTTACTTATAGTTAGTAGAATGTCTAAAGTGGACTATCAAAATAGTATTACTAAATTATAAACTAAAAATATATAAATAAAAGCCCATTTAAAATGTTAATAAACATTATAACAGTAACTGGAGCCAATCAATCCTAATGGATAAAACATTTCTGCCCTACACAATTTTTAGTGAAATGGGCTTACAAAATCTTTTCTAACATTAAATCTTTTGTCAGATTATAAATGTCTTTACTTTTACTGACCACACATTTTTGAATGGTAGTGTATGTTTGCAAGTAGTTATGAATGTGTTTAAAATAGAATTAAATATTCTTCTCTCCCTTTAAATAACAGCCTAAACAGGTTGCAGTACCTGAGGTTGCTGCAGTAGAATGGCGTGTGGGCTTAGAAGGGGTGGGAGGTTTATGTGGAGAGCCTGGTTTCGGAGTAAGGCCAGATTTATAAAGATTTTGTGAAAATCCACCATTGTGCATGCGTTGCGAGACCGTCTTGGTCTCTGTGGCCCTCTCATTTCCTATTTGCGTGCTGGTGCCCTGACCTTTCATCTGCAATTCTTTTGGCTTGTGTCTCCTTTTGACCGTGTCTGATTCCTTTAAGTTAAACTCAGGCACCTCTAGGGACGATTTGATAGATTGTGCCGGCTTCGGAATTTCAACAACGGCCTCAGACTCTATTTTAGCAGGTGCTATTTTGGTCCTTTGTTTGATGGTAACTTTGCCCTCTTCAGCGAAAGGTATGCTCTCCTGTGAGGATGTCGAACCTGCACATTGTTGGTTCCTCAGCGGGCCAATGGTTTCATCTGCAGGATTTTCGCTGCCATGCTTTGTTTCATACATTGAAGATTCACTAGTGGTCCTCCTACGGTTTCCCATACTTTTTGGTGGGGTGGCTGGCGACATGGGGCTATTGCATGTCTTATTGGGGCTTCCTGTATTGTTTTCCAGCCTGGCTGCAATGCTTCGGACACTTCCTGCACTCTCCGTTTCAACCCCGCTTGTAGATACCCCACTTGGGGCAGAGCTTAGTCGCTTTGGAGGGGGAGGAGGAGGACCTTTCCTCTTGGCACGTATAGCGAAGGAATGACTGCGGCCCACTTGGCGCTCACTGGAGCCGTAAGAAGGTTGGCTGCGGCCGGGTTTGCGAGTAAGCGTGGCATAAGATGCCACATTGGTGGAAGTTGTCGTAGGGGCTGAGATGTCATCTTCATCATTCTCTCCATCCGACATAGCATAGCGTGAAAGACTTTGAGTTCGCTTTTTGGACCGGGATGTGTCTCCGTTTGGCTGCTGGGGTCTTATTGGTCCTGGGCTTCTCATGTTGGCATTACAGTTTTGATGTTGCAGGTAGTTGAAGCCCCTCTGAAGAGGTGATCCATGATGGGGCTGAGAGGGAGAAACCACCGGTCTGGGTTTGGTGAGGACAGGTGGGTATGCAAAGCGTGCTATTTTACTAGTGATTATGGGTGGCGTCCTTACTGGACTGCCAGATAAGGGGTGATTAGGTTGTAGCGGCAACACCGGCGCCATTTTGGCAGGTGATATTTGGCTTCTATCCTGAGATTCCATAATGGCATATTGTTCTTTGCTGGGACTGCTGTCCATACTGCCCAGACTCTCTTGTGAGCGGCTGTGGGGGGTTACTGATGCCATTGGGCGTTCTTGCGACCGTCCTGACCCTCCTGACCGTGTACCAATGCTTTCTTGACTAAGACGCATGGCTGTTCCACTCACGTTGCTGAGACCATCTTGGCCTCCGCTGTATCCGCTACGAGCCATGGCGTTTTGTAGTTCAACGCTCAGCTCGCTGTCCTGGAAGGTGAGCATCTTTGGTGATAGAGGGGATGAGGGGCAGTCGGAGCTGTCATGGTGCTCGATGGCCACCAGCTCAAGGGTGGGGGGAGCTCTCCTTCGCTGCAGCATCGCCTGCCCCTCAGCCTGGTTCTTACGAGCCTTCTGTATATCACTGAGCTTCTTAACAGCAAGCATCAGCTTCTTCTGATGGCCTGTAGATAAACAATATGTTAATCCACAGAAATACTTTGGAAAAAGAAATGTGGTTTTGGAATCTGATGTATATGGGCATTAATGACATTTTGTTAATTCACAGTCGTTTATCTGGTATATACTACTTAATCTGAATGGATTATTTAAATACATTTGTACAACACTATTGTTCAAATGTTTGTGGTTAAGAATGAAACCAATACTTTTATTCAGCAAGATTGCATTAAATTGATCAAAAGTGACAGTAAAGAAATGTATAATGTTATAAAAGACTTCTATTTCAAATAAATACTGTTCTTCTGAACCGTTTTCAACTTTGATTGAAAAAAAAACAAATGATATCTGAAGAATCATGTGACAATGAAGATGCTGAAAATTCAGCTTTGTCGTTGTAGGAATAAATTACATTTTAAAATATATTAAAATAGAAAACAGTTGTTCACAATATTACTGTTTTACTGTATTTATGATCACTCAAATGCAAGCTCTGTGAACAAAAGGGACTTCTTTCCAAAACATCAAAAATCCATTAAAAGAAACAATTTAACGGTAGTATATCTATCAATTCACTTACCCAGCTTAATGATGCCAATTTCTTGTAGATCTTCCCATGTGATATCCTGCACAATGCTGATGGAGTCATATCCATTCTCTGCTAGCTTTTTCTGGTACTGTGGCAGCCCAATAGCACTGAGCCATTTCCCAATATCAGACTGAAATAAACAGACAAGTATGATTCTCCTACTATTTTATTGCATTAAACGACAATGCTTCTGTTAGTTAAAATGTTAGCTCACCCAAAAATGTAAATTCTGTCATTAATTACTCACTCTGATGTCGTTTCCAAACGCGCAAGACATTCGTTCATCTTTGGAACACAAATCATTTTAATGAAATCTGAGAGTTCTCTGTCCCTCCATTGACAGTCTACACAACTACCATTTTCAAGCCCCAGAAAGGTAGTAAAGACATCATTAAAGTAATCCATGTGACTGCAATGGTTCTTTGTGCAAAAAAACCAACAACATTAAGTTACCACTTTATTTTCAAAATATTAACTTCGAAACTTTTTTTGTCCAAACAAAGCGCTCCACACACTCAATGGACTCCTTGCACTGAGTCTCATGACGCACATCCGATTGCGGCTCAGTTGTTTCCGGTTATATATTTTCAATGTGCTGTTATCACCTAGCTAACTAAATGGCTCTAAAATGAGAGTCCTCAGAATGATTTTAAAATCCGGACATACAGAGACAGGAGAAAAGAAAATCGGATGATTACCGTGCACAGACTTTTCCAAACTCAATGGAACTTTAAGTTTTAATCCAACATAAGCCGTGATTCTTTTACCACAAGGTGTCAGGTCTATGGAGAGACAGAAAGCTCTCAGATTTCAATAAAAAGACCTTCAACGGTGTTTCAAATATGAACGGAAGTCTTAAGGGTTTAGAACGACATGAGGGTGAGTAATTAATGACAGAATTTTCATTTTTGGGTAAACTAACCCTTTAAGCATATAAAACTCACTGTCTGTTCTCATTAGGTGTTCACCATGGACTTGTACACCACATGTATGCAAATGTTTAAAACTGTTTATATGAAAATATAACATTGAATTACTGGAATGTAATCCGGCAGCCACTCTGGGATATTCAAGTTGCCGATCTCCATAGAGATCTTCTTGCGATGGCCAGGCTTTGTAACGCCAATAGCAGTGAGATCCTAAAACCATACAAAAAAGATTGAAACACATCCAAAATTAATAATTTTCTTAAAAGCATCTCAGAAACCTGATTAGGGTACAGTCTGTTCAGCTTTGGTGTCTATATTTGTCTATATTTGATATGCAGTAGTGAATACTAATGCATTGTGCCAGAAATGCAGCAGAATGGAAACATAAGCCTGTGTACCTAAATGCTGATACACAAAATGATGACTCACCTCAGGGGTCATTCTGCTGATTGTGGGCACATCATAACCAGCAGTGAGGAAATTCGATGTGTACTGCTCAAGCTGAAACTCACAGAGCCATTGGTAAATAGCCTCAGCATCCTAATACAAAGAAACAATTGAGCATTATGCATAAAAGCAGAATCAGCCATCATGTTAAGGGCCACAAGTCATTTAGATGTGAAAATGCTAATATGTGTATTACTGAAAACAAAAGAAAAATAAAGAGGATTCATATAATTGTGTATGACTACTATTCTAAGGGAATACTAGTTTATTAATATAATAGTGTGCAGTGTATATTGTGTACTGCAAAAAAAAAAAAAAATTAAAATTAATTATTTTAAAAATTAAAACAGCAAGTGACAGAGTGGGCATTATTCCACAATAAACATTTCAATCTGTATGCAACATCATCATATGACCTTACTATATTTGTTACAAGGCCTCAGCAAGTGACATCTAATTAACATCTAATTAACATACTGAAAATAAAAAAGTTTGTTTTAAACTTTACTGCAATTATGTGCAAAAAAAACAACAATAATCCTTATAATAATAATAATAATAATCATTAGAAGTAATAGTATTATATAAATTATAATTGTTATATTATATTATACAATATAAATATTATATACTATGGTTTTATAATATTTATAATATATATATATATTATATATATATATATATATATATATATATATATATATATATACTGTAAAAAATGTTATTTTACATTATTCCAGTATTTACTGTAAAATGTATAAAAATATTTGTAATATAATACTACAACTAATAATACAAATGGAATTACAAGGTCAAATCAAGCACATTGCACTGAGTTAGTCTTTTTGTTGAATATAGACAATTTGCATCTGCTCACAGTATACATACTATATATTACGTTGTATAAATAATATATACTGTTGTATATGGTAGTATGCTGTTCTGCCTTAGCCTCACCCTGCCATCCAGAAGTTGCTGTGGATGGACGACATGTTGTTCTCCGGGTCTGTGACTGCTCAGTGGAATCCTCCGTCCAAGAGCACCTAAAGCGCAAACACACACACACACACTTCTGTTGGTCATAGGCTATTGCCTTATGCTGTGGAGTACGGATTCACAGAGCAGTCTTTCAAACATGTTATTGTACCTGCATGTTTATAAATCAGTGTGCTGATGGAGTACATGTTTCAGCAGAAAAAAGATCTCTTGTGACCTGAGGCACTGTTTTTTCATCTTTATTAACAATGGACCATACCAGAATAGTACAATCACTGACATGAGGATTTAAGACCTAAGGCTATTTTGTTGAGTGAATGTGAAAGTATGTGTTCATGTGAGAGACAGACATGCATATGCCTTCTATGATAACAAACAGTACACAAAGGTGCTCTTTGGCAAGAAACTAAAGTTACAAAGTTATTAAATAATAAAAATCCCTATAATGACAACCTATTAACTTGTAACTAAGAATGACGATAGGACTGAATCGATACGTCCCTTTTTAAAATGTCCAGAGGGGCAATAACATGCATGTGAATATGCCTCCATTTAACTCACCTCCATAAAATAAGCTGATTTTAGGAGCGTTTCTTGATCTCATGCTTATTTTTAGATCCTCCAAGTCAAAGCCACTACAAAAATACTCTCCTGTGTCCGTGTCATTGATAATCTTCTCTCCCTCTCAAACGCTCCTCTTTTCCTTGGTATTTCTGACTTACACACAACTTTGCCTCAGTTGTGTCTTTCCCTCCTACTGAAATCTGACACTTCACAGTAACAGTCTCTAAGTAAAAATGAGCAGGTATGAGCAGGTATTTTATTAAGCTGCCTTGTAAGAACTGTTTTCTTACTTTTAAACCACAATAGAAATGAAATAACTGGCTTTTTTTGGGGGGGGGGGGTTAATAAACAAACAGGGGTGAGGTGACATATGCATTACACTGCTCTCTGAATATGTCTTTTTCATGGGCAAGACACAACATGTAGACATGCTCAAGGATATAAAAAATTATAAGAGTTAGCTAGAGGACAGTGAAGAAGTCTTTGTATATTAAAGTTGAAAGACATTCATTAAAAGTGTGATCCCTTAAATATAAGAGGCCCTGAAATATATTTGGACACTTAAGACACACTTATTTAAAGGGTTAATCCCCCCCCCCCCCCCAAAATGAAATTACTTTTAATATAATTAAATAAAATAATTCCTTTAAGACACTGAGGTATTTTAAGTGTGATTTATATAAGTGCATCTCAATAAATTAGAATGTCGTGGAAAAGTTCATTTATTTCAGTAATTCAATACAAATTGTGAAACTTGAATTTATTCCAGAAGGCCAACAATTCACAAAAAATGTTTTTAATTAAAAGAACCAAATACTTCAACTACTTCAGTCTGTGTGCACTGATTTATTTAATACACAAGTTTCACAATTTGAGTTGAATTACTGAAATAAATTAACTTTTCCACAACATTCTAATTTATTGAGATGCACCTGTATGTCTATATAGATATAGATATATACACTTATACAACTTATTTAATTGGAAATCCAACTAAGTTATCTTTTGATTAGTTTCAATTCTTGAGAGCTCAATGTGCTGCAACTGAGGAAAACACGTGCAAATAGAAAAAGCAAATAAACCAGCAAATAAAGAAAACATCTTCATCAGTTTGAAGATACATGCGCTGCAAAAGTTCACAACACAACCAAATACAAAAATGCACTGCAAAATACCTACTCACAATGCAAATATGATCAGGATGTTAAAATAAACAAAAAAACCTCACATTTCAGGCCATTGCCACAGCACTGAAAAGTAAATACCGAACAATAAGCGGTCCCAGCCAGGTTCGTCACTTGTTGGTTGAGAAAATGTATCATTATTAACAAATTATTATTAATAATAATTGATTAATAATTTACTTGATTTCACGGGATATGACATACGCAAAATGTGAATCCAAATGTGTCCGTCATTTTGCGAGTTGATAAAGACAATTGTCACGTCACTATTGGAACTGTTTGCGTTTTAAACCATGAAGGCGAGTCAGTGGATATCATACAATGTGCAAACTTTGCGCTAGTGTTATGCTGGTAAAAAGTCTCAAATCTCAGTTAATTATTCACTGCAGAAAGTAAAACTTAGCGAGCGACTAACTGAGCGATGAGACCCCTCAATAAGGGTACATAACCTTAATTTATTTTCTTAATGTTTCTCTCATACGTAATGAAAACAAACAAAAAATTTATTGCAGCATGTCGTTTATGTGGTGATGCGCAATGAAATAAAAGTAGCCTTATCATCATCATCATCATCATTCAGATCATTGCAGAGGGGGGCTCGAGATTGCCGGGCCTGGACTGTGCTATTTCAGCATGTTTATTTGGTTGTGTTGTGAACTTTTGGAGCGCATGTGTTGTCAAACTGAAGATGTTTTCTTTATTTGCAAATGTTTTCTTCTGTCACGTTGAGCTCTATTGGCCACCGTAGCTTACTCTCTTGAAGACAGTGCTGACCTGAATGAGGGTCCGTCTGTTTTGTGGGGTCATGGGCCTGACTGCACTGTTCCACCAGTTCTCCAGCAGAGGGAGGCAGCTACATGTAGGAAAAACACAGCACTGTGTCACATTTTACTCAACAGCTGTCTGGCATAAATAGCTGAGAGAGACATCTACTGCCTGTGAAAGACTTCACACAGAGACACATGAATATTAATTATAATTATCAGCAAGAACATAAATGAATACATCTTTAATTTCAAATGTAAGTCTCTATTACAGACGTTTACAGACCCAATCATTGACAATATTAAGGGTAAGTCACAGCATGAAATAAACATTAAGTGCGCAATGGTAATTTAAATGCAATAAATGCTGCAGTATGAGTAACACTATGCTCGGCTGCATATAAAATGCAAAGATTATTGTGTTATGTAATAAGTGGGAAAACCACTGTGATAGAGATGAGCGCTATGTTCCCTTTAACTATTGTTCTTTTCTTTGCCTTTTCTATTTGCCGGACCCTTCAGCCACATACACTACCGTTCAAAAGTTTGGGGTCAGTAAGATTTTTTTCAAGGAGGTTAATACTTTCATTAAGCAAAGATGCATTAAATTGATCAAAAGTGACAGTAAAGACATTCATAATGTTATAAAATGTTTCTATTTTAAATAAATTCTGTTCTTTAGAACTTTCCATTCATTAACTAATTTTGTATATATATAGACCAGGAGTATAAGACCGGAAAATTCAACCGAAAATTCAACTTTGCTATCAGAGGAATAAATGACAGTTTTAAATATAGACAGTTATTATAAATTGTGTATTTATTAAATAATGATCAAAAACAATGTAAACAACAATACCTAATGTACCAATGACCAAATTCAGAATCATTAATTTCTTTATTTCTTTATAATTATTATTTTTTTATTCTAAATATGTATTATATCACAAATATTTAGGCTATTAATGACAACAACAACAACAAGACAATCGTTATTTAATATTGGTAAGAATTGTTATTTGTCTGATTTGCTTTTCAAGAAAACGCAAGAAAAACTCAAAATAACTTTTGTCAAGATTACAAGAAAAAAAAAAGATATTGAGCTCACAACAAAAATGGCTTCTGTGGGATTCTATATATAACAGTAATTATTTTTTCCCTTTGGTGCCTCTATGAACCATGAAATCTATGTACTGTGATGGGGTTCCTATCTCGAGAATTAATCAGTGCTGCATATTTCTCCACACAAGTTCTCACAGCTTCAGTTCCCTTATGAAAATCAATGAACATGCAGAATCAAAAAATCTCCAGCTGAAAGCAGTGAAGGCAACTGTGGCCCTCGAGATCCACTTTCCTGCAGAGTTTAGCTCCAACCCTAATCAAACACCTTCAGAATTACTACACTGTGTCCAAAATTTTCACTTTCAGTTTTTCAAATACTATGTATTCAGACATACTACTATGTTGGCGCACTGTTTTTCGCAAACTATATAGGGAGGTAGCTATTTGATTTTAGAAGCAGTGCTACTGTAGAAAGCTACAGGCAGATGAGTTTTATGAGGGTTGGAGATAAACTCTACAGGAAAGTAGATCTTGAGAGCCAGAGTTGCCCAGCCCTGGCTTAAAGGAAACACTGGATGTATGTGAGACTGAAGCCCACCTTGGTGGTGTCCAGGACAGCAGAAGGTGACTGATGGGGGCCATTGTGTGGAAAGTTTCCCTCAGTGCTCTGTCCACTGCCAGCACTGCGACTGCTGCCCATGCTGCCTGCGCTCCCCACACTGTTCCTGTCTCCTGCTGAAAGAAAGAGGAACAAAGAAATTAGGAGAAAGAAAAAGAACAGTTGGTGAAATACTGTCCCATAAAAAACACTCCTTTTTTACACATTGGCCAACAAATGGGGGAAAGATTTTTTGCACTGCAACCTCTTAACTCCAGCAAGGTCTCTCTAGACAAGGGGAACGTTAAGGAGCACAAGGGAAAGTTGAGGACTAGTGTGAATTAAGGAACGTGAATGGCAAGCTGATTGTAGGCTGACAAACAAAAGACAAATATAGCTCAAGGGAACAGGAACCCTGTGAAACAGCTGGGAAAACTTCAACTTGACACGTAAGACCCTGGTGTGCATTTTTTAGAACCAGTGGATGGACGTAAGGAGGAGAAAACAGGCTGAGGGAATACTCAAGATGAACAAGGGCCAGGGGAAACGCGGCAACTCTTACCATTGAGAGAGGTCCTGAGGACCCAAATATCCTCTGGCTCTTTAGGACTAGCTGGCTTACACAGGGCACTGGGACTGTCGGGAAGCACACCTAGCAAACACAAACACTTTAAAGGGCCAGAGGGGGAAACTTTGGGAGTCTTAAGGCCATGTCACACTAAACCGACATCAACTAGCAGCATCAAAAGCAGACTGTGTTGTCTCTTCATGTCGCATTAAAAGTTTTTGCTTGAACACAAAGCAAAGACTACATCCAATGACCAACTAGCACATACTGTATGTTCCACACCTGTGTGAGAGGAAATAACTGTCTAAATCCGCTGGTAGTAGAAGTCTATTCACTCAAAAAGGGAAAAAGACTGTGTATTATACACTGTGTGCAGAATTATTAGGAAAGTTGATTTTCTAATCATATTTTTTTTTCCAAGCACATTTTACCAATTCCAAACCACATCAATCTTAATAACTACTGTTAATTTTGTATTTGGTATCATTTAGTATTTTCTCTATTTAGGCTGGGAATGAAAAACGCCTCATATTCTGGTGTGCATAATTATTAGGCATGTTTTCTTTTATAGGCTAAATGAGCCAAAAAAGAGATTTAACACACTGAAAAGGCAAAAATTATTAAATGCTCATGAAAAGGATGCAATACTAGAAATTGCAAAGTTAAGGCACGACCATTGAACAGCAAAATGCTCATTGGGCCAGCAGGGTCAGACAAAAACAGGTGGAGAAGAAAAGACATATGTTAACTGCAAAAGAATTAAGAATTAAGGTGAAGAATTAAGTGTGAATCCATCAGGAACCCTTTATTCTCCAACGCCACCATTTTCCAGAACTGCAACTACCTGGAGTCTCTGAAAGTGCAAGGTGTCAGGAACTCAGAGACTTAGGTTAGTTAAAGATTCTTAAAAAAATAGCCCCCACTTAATAGGAATCACAAGCTGAAGTGCTGTAAAATACATGAATACTGTTTTTTATATAGGCTTTATAGACACAGATTGAGAGTGACTCTTGAAGGACCAGCACATCCTCTTGTACCACTGTTTGAAGAATTTATCTTCCAGAATCTGGTAGTAAGTTTTGGAAGATTATTTTTAGTCCATCTCTGCAAGATGTATAAAAATTATAAAAAAGTATAAAAATTAACTCCCACACCAAAATTAATAGTACGATTGATGTTGTTTGGAATTGGTAAAAATGTGCTTGGGGAAAAAAATATGATCAGAAAATCAACAGCCTAATAATTCTGCACATGGTGTACCAACCGTAAACAAAGTAGCGCTTGCTTTCCATTTCGAAGATGAATCATGTTGACCACTTTCTTCATTACAGACGGCCATGTCGATATGAAGACAATCACATATTGGAATTTTCAGGTAAGATGACGTAAAATTACAACAGCCTTCCCTGTGTCCTCTTAACTTCTTCATTTGCTCGCTTTCTTCATTTTTCTTGTACAGTGGTTCACTAAACTGAAAAGCCAATCAGAGTGACCTCTCTGACAGTGATTCAACATGCTCAAAGGGTCAAAAAGCCACCAATGGGATCCGACTAGTGTCGACAGACAATAGTGCAGAACACACCACAAAAAGTGAGCTGACACAAGCTCAACAATGGCCGACTTTGGTGTGTTAAGGCATTTAGGGCTCAGTGCTTATCAAAATAAGTTTTAGACTACATGAGTTTGGAAAATTAGGGTAAAAGTGCAGTTTATATGTTGTTTGCAAGGTCAGGGATGGAGGGCTTTTTTGCTCTCAAAGATGCTTGAATGGGCCCTTGAGGTAGGATTATAAGTTTGCAGGTATGTATTCTTGAATTCATCCCTAAGGCTCTAATTCTCACGCTACCTGAGTGCTGATCCAGCCCGTTGTGGTGAGTCAGTACAGGACGGGTGGATGAGTATAAGGTGTAGGAGTCGTCAGTGTGAGAGGTGTGATGGGAACTGTGTGAGGGCAGGGCTCGGGACAGAATGTGATGTCTCTGGATGGGCAGTGAGGCCTGCCGGGAGAGAACGCCCCCTATGGACAACAACATTGAAACATAAATGAGGCACCATGGACACAAATGAAACATCATCCTTGAGAAAGATGATTCCATTAGCAGCATGCTTTAAATGATATAAACTAAAAGTAGTTTATGAAAGTTTGAGGTCAATACATTGTTTTAAAAGAAATTATTTTATGCAGCAAGGATGCATTAAATTGATCAAAAGAAACAAAAATCTATTGTAACAAATGCATTTACTATTTCCGGTAAATGCTGTTCTTTTGAAATTCCTATTCCTCAAAAATCTTATCTTAAAAAAGTATCACATTTTCTACAAAAATAATAAGAAGCACAGCTGTTTATAATAATATTAATAATATTATAATATTTATAATTGTAAGAAATGTTTCTTGAACACCAAATCAGTATATTAGAATGATTTCTGAAGGATCACTTGACACTGAAGACTGAAATAATGATGCTGAATATTCAGCTTTGCCATCACAGGAATAAATTACATTTTAAAATATATTAAAACAGAAACCATAAATGTATCAATTAAATAATTAAACATTAAATAATATTATTAAATATAATATTTAAGAACTTTATATATTTAATAATTAATTAATAATAATTCATATTTTAAATTATTATTTTATAATATTACTGTATTTTTGATCAGATAAATGTAGCCTTAGTGAGACATCTTTCAAAAACATTAGAAAAATCTGCTCAACCCCAAGCTTTTAAACTTCAGTGTAAATAATAATTTTATTATTTATTAAATAAATAATAAAATAAAAGTGAAAAAAGAAAGTGACATCTTTAAAGGAATTGTTCACCCAGAAATGAAAATTGTCATCATTTACTCATCCTCGGTTTGTTCCATGTCAAACACATGTTTTTCTCCATACAATTAATATAAATGGGGGGGGGGGGCAAAATATCTTTTTTGCATTCCACAGAATAAGAAAGTCACAGGTTTGAAATGACAGAATTTTCATTTTTGTGTCAACTATCCTTTTAACACGAAAAACAAAAGTTGGTTTTCTCTCCTTACGTTCATTTCAAAAAACTTGAGACGGACCTTAGGAGGTTTTAGCATCCTGAAAAAAACAGGTGGGAGAAAAACCCCAGCACAATGAGATAAGTGGTTGGGTCTTAATCTGGCTGTTTTGCCTCCATCATGTCCTCTTCAGCAGTATTGAAGCAGGAGCTTAGAGCGGAGGCTAATTTCGTGCGAGCAGCAGGATGTTGACGCTGTGACATGACAGAACGCTGAGTGTGCCGCTGCGCTCGCTCTCGCACACAGAAAAAAATACCAGACTCATTTTAGGGAAAGATTTTCTGCTCAGGCCCTAGCAATCTAAGGCCGGCTCCCCCTTTCATGGAGGCACAGGGCTCTAAAGCTGATCCGCCTGCCCCCAATATGTTCCTGTTAATCCCATTAGAGTGTGTTTCTGTGTGTGCCTTTATCAATTGACTACATGTCCACATGTCTTTACAAGAATTTATGAAAACTGCACTAGTTCAGTATGCATTATTTTGATATGCATACTGTGGGATACAAATGCCAGAGAGCATATTTAAATCTGCAATTCAAATTCTATTTTAAACCTGAAAATAAAAAAGTTGCAACATTACGAAAGATTAAAAAAAAGGTTATTAAAAATAATTCTGCACTACTTCTAAGTCAAATGTGTGTGCTGCTTTCTTTAAAGCAAAGGGGTGACACATTTCAAGTCAAATTTACACTCAAAATGTTATGCTGATAATATAATTCAGAATGAAAAGCATTTTATTGAAACCGAAAACATCCCTAGTGGAAAAAAAAAATTACGGTCACTGGATTTGGTGGAAAGACTTGCCAAGCAGATAGGTTATCATTCATTTGACAATGGACAATATTTTTGTAGAGAACCAATAAATGCTTGAGTATGTTGAACAATAAACAGATTTATCTAATATACCTGATCTGCGACTAATGACCTCCACAATGGAGGGAGGGAAGAATCCTACTCGGTCAGTGCCTCTCTGACTGTCATGGATGTGCCCTTTCCAACGTCCATCCATGTGCTGCTCTAAGACCTGGAACAGACCAATAAGATCACAGGATATTCTGGTCCAACAGTCCTTACATGTTCTAACCAGAGGAACTCGACACACAATAACAGGAATATTTTACATATTAATCAGTGTTTTTGTCCAAACCAGCCTCGACAGCGATACATTTCTATTTCCGCGCCATCGTGACTGGAACAACAAAATACAAAGTATGACTGTTCATGTGCTTTATTTAATATTAAAAGCATCTAAAGTGAGTTTGAATATCATTACGCATTTCCTATATAGCCACACTGAAAGCGACAACTGATAAGCGACAATGAATTATTCACCTTAGATCTTGAAAATAAATTCAAGAATTATGTAAAGTTCAAACTGAACTCAATATGAAAAAACAAGTGCATTCTATGACAGACTGTTTCAGTCACTCAATATGTAATGTTAATAATGGTAAAATAGTGTAATACTTATGAATTTGATTATGTTCTTATCCACTTCGTTGTGAGTGTGGTGTGCTTGCAGAGAGACTCCACCCACACGTTCTTCTAATTGGCTGTGATTTTTGATTGATTTTTTTGTGTCTCAGTCATGTTGTTTCTGGTGTGGACAGACAAATTGATTGTCACTGGAATCTAGGACACGGTGTTAGAATGCTTGCACATTTTATAACATTCATAACAGTCTTTTTAAACACTTTTTAGAGAATTTGAGCTAATGAGACTTTTTTTTTTCTTTTATGTGTGTAGTCTTTTTAAATAATCTATGATTTAATTGTAGCCCTCTGTGTGCCCTTCACTATTCAAAGCTGAATGAGCTTTGTGTCATCTAGTTTTAAATAATCTTCTAACCTTTTTCCTAACCTCATGGTCAAGCCTGATCGTTTCCTCATTTGGCCGGACAATGAAGTAAACTAAGTCAGTTGACATTCCACACATGGCAGAGAGGACCTGTGTAGCAATGAAAGTCAGTGCATTTGACTGACATGAAATTGTGTTTCAAGTGGGCCTAGAAATCGACACTAAGAATAAATTGGCTGTTTATGTGCAACGGCTGTCTGAGTTTTTTTAGAAGTCGATTCAATAAAAGAAATGTGCAAATCAGGTAATGGCACAAACATGCCCCTCATATGATTGCATGTCCAACTTGAAGCACAATAAATAAATACATAGACTTGCAATATTAATCCAAGATGAAATAATTCTATTATCCAGCTTCAACACTGAAAACAATAGTTTTAATTATTTTAATTGGTTAATTGCAGTGTTGTTATTTGTTAGGTAAATTAAAATTATAATTGAGCGCCACAAAAAGCTATAAATATCATTTAGCAATCATTTTAGCATAATTTGATGAATAACTATTGCCATGAGCAAAACATTTCTTAAAGAAACATTTATTTGGAATTTAGTTTACCACCTTCTTTTGCAGTAAGCAACAGCACAGTGTTATTTACAGCAGGCAAATAGTGCTGAGTTTTGTGAAAAGGTGCAATTTACTATATAATTTAACAATAAATCATTTATATAAAATGGGGACATGGCTCATGGTTAAGTGCTATTTCAGCATTTTAGTGCCTGGGTAAACTCTACTGTTGGTGATTAGTAATTAATTTCCTTTTCAAATGGAAACTTGCCTCAGCGTGACCGGTGTCTGAAGCACGTGTTAAAATGTGACATTAGTTTTGGCCGGCGACAGCCTTTTAATATCACTACTAGTGTGATGTGAGGTATAAAAAGGCCACCTAGAGAACATATCCTCTTCTTCATCTTCAGGGAATGTTTGCGTACGTGTGAACGTCAATATCATGAAGAAACACTTTGCCAAGCGTTTTCAGGAAGAGTGTGTATCTGGTGCACTTTGTGCATGAGTGAGGAACACACACATTTAGTTCTCGAGGGAGCTGAATGTGCACATTGTGAGAATTTCTCAATGAAAGCTCCGTTCACGTCATACATATTCTATGCAGATGTTGGACGTGCTTTTGGGTGGAATGCCTTCGACACTTCAATGAGGCTGGAATGTTCTGGGTAGGATGCATTAGCAAAACTATCTACAGAGAAAGGTAAGGAGCTTTGTCTTTTCTGTTCTCTTCTGAGGGATAGTAGTAAACGTTTTCATGAGCATGTTCAGCTCTCGAGGGAGTTGAAGGCACTCATTGTGATGCATTCGTAGGTGTTCTAATTTGAACGTAGCGCCCCTAACTCCCAAGGGGGTTAAATGCATGTTGTGCGATATGGTCACTGTGATTTGTTCCACCCAGGCTTGACTCTGGTGGAAGGATTCGAACAGGAATATTTTTGTTTAAGCTCCTCTTGCTAGCTCTGGTACTGCTACAGTTTAATTTGATATATCTCATTCTGAGGAATTAGATGCAGAAGTAAGTTTCTCTGAGGTTGCAGCTGCTTCCCTCAGAGGTTGGGGTTTAAGCAGGTGGCTCCTTTATGAGCTTTTAAATTATAGAGTTTTGCTGAAACCTCTGCTCTCCTGAGCTCCAGCTCGACAGTACATTATGTGTGTCAGCCCTCTGTGGCCGCCTTGGTAAACTTTGTAAACTTGGTAAAAGTTGTTTTGCAGAGAACTCTGTAGAACTCTCGCTGTAGCTTTGTTGTAGCAATGTTGATATTGGATGCAGTCTATTTTACATGCACACAGAGTGTGGCTTTGGAGTTATAAGATCCCTTTTGAGCCTTCTCTATCTAGCTAGTCTTCAGGTTGAGCGCTGTTAGAGTGCTTCTTTTTAGAAAATTATTTAATTGTGGCCTCCGCTCCCTGGAGTTCCTCATAAATAAGAAGTTGTATAGGAATAGGAGACTCTGTGACTACTTTTTTCTTGTGATAATTTAATTAAGAGCCTCCTCTCTAGAGCTTCATAATGACAGCAGTAATAGGGTGGTAGGCTCTTAAGGGCCTCCTCTGTTAACCTTTTTTGGGGTTGAGAGTTATTAGGCTTCCTCTCATTATAGAGTCATTCTGTTGAGGCCTCTGCTCTCCAGAGCTAAATGCAACAGTGTTATTAATATATTGGCTCTTGGAAGTTTCTTAGTATACGCTTTTGCTAGAGGGTTTTTAGGTCTCCTCTGTCGTTCTGGCCGAAACTTCTGCTCTCAGAACTTTGCCACATAGTAGTTTAGAGTTGTAGGTTTTTTTGGAGCCTGGAGCTCCTCTGGCTAAGCAAGCTATCCTTGTCGTCGAGCCTGTTTAGTACTCCCCTTGTTTTGAGAGCATTGTATGCAGAGTACTACGGCTGGATTACATTAGGTCTTCCTATGGCCTCTTTATAAGCAAAGTAGTACCAGGTTGAAGGATTCTTTGTGCACCTTTTTGATAGACTTGCTTTATTAGAGCTATAAGTACTTCCCTCATTAGCCATGTTTCCACTGTCGGGCCACAAGCAAGTGTGATAGTGCGTGCCAGGGCCAGTCGCATTTCCACTGCCATTTCCTGGTATTGATCTAGCCTCATCGGGGCTTACTTGGGGCCAATAGCCAGGGTTTTTTGGCCCAAAGTGGGCCAACTGGGGCTTGAGGAGTGGACATCACACTGTTCATTTGCCAAGTTATTGTATCAGGCTAACAGCTAACTTAAACATTTAAGATATTTTAAACATTTTTAAGCTCAAAACTCACTTTCAGACGTGCTAATTTTTTCAAGTCATGCTGATTTTGCGATCTGGTTTTCAGTCAGCTGGTGAAATGGTGAGGTTGTGCGGCATTGTTCTGTGGAAGTGTGTTAAGGGCGGGTTTTAGGGAAATGCTGCAGGGCTACTGGCCCAGCAGTGGAAATGCAACTTGATTTTGGCCACTGTGGTTGAGGTCCGAGGCTATTGGCCTAGCGCGGCACATTGTTAGCCGTGACTCTAACGTGCCCGACAGTAGAAAAGAGGCTATTGAGGGTCACTAGGCAGATTACTCAGCTTCCCCAGAGTTATTTTTACATTCTATAGGTCCTGAAGACCCTTTTCTGATTAAGCGGTCACTCCCCTTGCTTGGAGGATCATTATGTTGAGTCTTGCCCGTCTCCGGAATGCGATGAGTTGTGATTATTGCCATTATGCAATACCTTCTAATAGGGAGTCTTCAATAGAGGGTTAAGTATAGATATTCTGTTAAACAGACAGTTTGTAGGCTGACAGGGTTAAGATAGAAGGAAGTAAAGCTCCCTGGCAGTTCTAGGGGTTGATGGTAGGTCCCCCTGAATTGACAGGCCATGGTCCTTTTATTGTCCCTGGCTGTATTCCCTTAACAGAATCTTTTGCTTAGGTAAATGATTCCAAGCATTGAACTCTGCCCCAGGTCAAGTCCTTCCGTTTGACCCTGTGAGGTGAATAGTGAGATTGTACTTCTTCATTGAGGCATGCAGCTTGGGGAGTGGTCATAGATAGTAAATGACAGTGAATTTTTGGTGTGTACCTTTGGGGATTTTAACTCTAGCAGTCAGGCCATTTAAATAGTTTCTCTTGTGTTTAGTCACAGCCAATATGACATGCATTCCCCTCAGCATGGCGGAGTAGGCATTTGTTCCCCATTAGCGTCCTAGGACGCAGTGCGAGTTCCCATTTGAAAGGGGACATCTCAGGTTACAAATGTAACCTTGGTTCCCTGAGAAAGGAGAACCAAATTTCCATGCTTTTGGGCTACCTGCATGGTCCCTTAAGATAAAGAAGTGGATGAAATGTTCTCTAGGAGGCTTTTTTTTTATACCTCACGGTTGCACTAGTAGTCACGTCATAGTCTGTCGCCAGCCAAAACAATTGTCTTCAGACACTGGTCATGCTGAGGTATTCACTATTAGCATCTTAGGACACAGTGTCTTGTTCCCCTTCTCATGGAACTAAGCTTACTTTTGTAACCAGAGACATTTTTGAACTGAAATACAATCTGGAAATAAAACATGCTGTTTAATGAACTCGCCCCATTAGTGCTTTGTTTCATCTGTCTCCTAAAGGTGAATAACAGTTCATATTTTACCTCTTATTATACTAATCATTGAGATATGTTAATTTACCTCTAATTCAACTCCCTAATGTCCTAATATTACTGTAAGGGAAATTTCTTTCATTGCTAGCTTTTAAAAAAATCCTAAATTCTCTTATGTCTCACTGCCACAAAAGCGCAGCAGCCTTTCATGCTAGCAGAAATGGATGCCTAAAGCTATCTAGACAGACAAGGTGTGAACAGTGACATACCATACGTGAGGCACTGAGCCTCGGGCTGCACTCTAGAGTACACACACTGAACACAAGCCTTTTAGTGGTGGTGAAGCATGCTGTTATGAAGAGAATCTAGGTTGAACGCACTACTATAGCACAAACAACAAGCTATAGTTTATTTGAGTCAGACATCAAAGGTTGATTGATGAGAACCTGTTGCAGCATGCTAAAGTATTCTCTGTAGGGAACATTAAATTATCATCCTAATTTATTCACGTTACTGCTATGTCTTATGTGCAGGACATGATTATCTCAGTTGATATGCAATGCTGTGTGTTGTGTTGCATCTTAGTGCATATTTAAAGAGTTCTAAAAATGCTTTCAGCTTTACGGTTTCTTCCACTAGACTAAACTTTGTTGTTTTGGGTTTTGATGTTTTTTAGATTCATCAGAATACAGTTATGTGGTAAGAAAGCAGATCAAGGCAGTGCTCAAGCACATTGCCAATTATATAGGCCTATTGCATAACACACATTATACAGTATTAAATTAGGACACCTTGTTAGAAATTGTGGGGTGTTTGCTTAAAGTAATTTCTTTTAAGCCTACCATGATTACATCTCCTGCCCGGATGTTGAGTGCAGTGGGGTCATGGAGATTCCAGTAGTCCTTTAAAGCTCTCACCTGCAATGCTCCACTGGCATCTAATATCACAACCCAGGACAATGAATGCATGAATGAGTGAGAATGAGAGAGACAGAAAAACAGTTTTCCTTGAAAATATTCAACAAGTCCTCCACAGAGGTACACAAAACTACTACCTGAAATTCTAAGAATTCGAGACTCAGGTGGGGTTTGTTCCAATAAAGAAGTGTAATAGGCAGAATTTAAAGAGGAGTAATGTAGTATTTAAATACTCTGAAGCACTTAGCACATCTGAAAATTTAATGAGGAGCTGAGCTCAGAACAGGGATTCTAAACACCCTTCATCTTCAAACACAGCTCCTTCAGCTGTTTTAGTGCTCAAATCAAAGCATGCACTTCAAAGACAACAAGCTGCTGGATTACAGGAGGGACAGTAGAAGGGTGCAGCTACTAAACACATCCAGACATACGCCTAGACACAGACACGCAAACAAAACTTTTACTTAAAACTCCAGGTACGGCGGCCATTGTTATGCCTCATGACAATAATGTTATGCAACTCTATAAGCTTTATAACAAAAGCTATGAAAGCAGATTCCCAGAAACGAACACACAACACAAAACTCACTATAGACAACTATTGTCTACATCCAGTCAAAGGTAACAATGATCAAAGGCCTGGCATTAAATAATGTAAAGGTATATATAATAGAAAAAGAGAGCTGAAGGGAAGGGAAGGGAAGGGAAGGGAAGGGAAGGGAAGGGAAGGGAAGGGAAGGGAAGGGAAGGGAAGGGAAGGGAAGGGAAGGGAAGGGAAGGGAAGGGAAGGGAAGGGAAGGGAAGGGAAGGGAAGGGAAGGGAAGGGAAGGGAAGGGAAGGGAAGGGAAGGGAAGGGAAGGGAAGGGAAAGGGAAGGGAAGGGAAGGGAAGGGAAGGGAAAGGAAAGGAAAGGAAAGGAAAGGAAAGGAAAGGAAAGGAAAGGAAAGGAAAGGAAAGGAAAGGAAAGGAAAGGAAAGGAAAGGAAAGGAAAGGAAAGGAAAGGAAAGGAAAGGAAAGGAAAGGAAAGGAAAGGAAAGGAAGAATGAAAAGATGAATGAAAAGACATTTAACAATATTCACAGTATTACTGATTTGACTGCACAGACACAATTGGATGATTACTGAACTGAGCTGGACGATGACACCGTTTTCTGCAGAACTGCTTTATAGATGAAATGAACTAACTTAATAACTGATGATCTTTACAATGGAACTGAATCAACACTGAACTGGCTTCTGCTGAACAATGACACAATTATCTTTTAGAGCTGCTGAAATGAACTGTTTGCATCATTGAATCATTAAAGACAACTCTGTATTGTATAAACCGGTATATAAATAAAAGTGACATGACTTGACTTGACAGGAGTTTTGAATTTCTGAGTCACCTCTAAGGAGTTGTTTGATTTCTTTGCTGGCATGTGAAGTGGTGAACTGGTTCACAATGTCCAGGGCTGTTTGATTGTAGGTGTTACGAATGTTCACATCAATCCCAGCCTAAGTGAAAAATGGTAAATGAGTGGATTGAAATGTTAGGGTTAGTTCAGTAAAGGAAAAAAAAAAACTTTGTATACAAACATATATACAAATATGACAGAAGCACTTTACTCTGGAAAAGACAATAAACCTTGATAATAAATCTGACGTTAATTTCAAACTCTGTTAGAAATATATAACATGTATTGCCATAGTGCATCTTGAAATTATTTTGTATGCATCTACTTACATCAAGCAATAACTTTACTACTTCTGTTTTCCCATAGAGGGCAGCCTCGTGCAGAGCCGTTCCGGATTTAGTGGTTCTGTTTATGTCAATCCCAGCTTTTAGCAGTAGTCTAAAAATGAGTGATAGACCATAGAGACACATGAGCCATCCTGTCCACAAGACACGAACAAAATCACTCATGTCTTTAATAAACGGTACAGTCAGCTGCTCATTACCACAAGATTGAACCTGACAGGGTGATCAGGTCTTACCAAATCAATTAACAAATTGATCTAAAATATTGATTTCAGCTGAAATTATTTTAATATGTGAGCAGAAACAGGCTGTAAAAAATACAGTATGAGAAACATAAAACTAGTAAAACTATGTAGAAATTTTTCTGTTATGCCTCCAGCAATAGAAGTACAAAACCAAAATCAACACCAAAAATTTCATAGTGAGTGGGCAGAACTGAAACCACATGATGACAGTAAGTTCAAGACCACCAGCAAGGGGTCAAAAGTCATGGCAATTTAAAGCCTTTGAATAACAAAAACAGCCTCTGCATTTTACATTTTGAGTGTCTCTTCAGGATTCAGAATACAAAGCAGCAGTCTCCATTTTCCATTTTCCAAATGATTAATTCAGCCAACTGAATGGATTAAAGGCTTGCCTTCCATCTTTAAAAGAGGTTACCAAAAGTGTTCACCCAAACAATTTTGTCATCATTTACTCATATTCATGTTGTTCTAAATCCATTAGATTTTTTACTAATGTACTGACATCACGAGAATCTATTTGTGTGTGTGCTTCTGACACATCACATGTGTAGTCTGTATGATTTTTGTTGTCCATTTCAGAGCTATTTTTAGTAAATAACGATTCGTAACATTGTGCATATGTTGTATGGATATATGGAACAATTTTGCTGAACTTTTTGGGACATTTTGGAGACCTCTTTAAGTTCCATTATATGGAAAACAGCTGCCAATATATTCTTTATAACTTCTCCTTTTGTGTATCACTGAACAATTAAGTCAAAAACGTTTGGAACAGCATAAAGTTGAACAAATAATGACAGAATGTTCATTTTTGGTTGAACTATCAGTCAATAGTTAACATGGTAATTGTAATATTCAGTAAAAAGAGTTTTGATTGATTTCTTGATTGAACGCATCAAGAAATAACAAATCTGTTTGGCTTAAATTTATTCAGTTTTTAGTCAAGCAACTGATTGCTTTATAATAAGAAGTGTAGAGCAGCCTCCTGTTACCACTGTCCATCTTTCCCATGTTTACAAGTTCCAGCATTCCAGAAAGGCAGTGGAGGGTAGAGCTGAAGCTTGAACTTTCATATATGGTTACAGCTAGAGGAGCATGTTGAGCAGCTGACTGGCTGGTGTAACCCTATTCGGCCTCATTCCTATGCATGTTACCATCACAGCACAGTCACAGCCCTCTCATTACACTCAGAGGGTAGAGCAGCCCAGGTCACACATCCACTCACCAACAAACACACTACACTCATTCCACACCCTCTTCTCTTCACCTCACTTGTTCGACAAACATGTCAACAAGGCGTCCAGCCAAATTCTGCCTGACTGCTGGCTTGACAAGACACTATGTTGCAAAAAAGACTCCTGGCATGCCTGCATGTATAATAACACCCATATTTTCTCTCTCTCTTACTCTCTGCAACTGACTGCCTTGCATTTTAAGGCATCTGTCGCGCACCTATTAAAATGTAGATAACTTATGATGCCTTCTCGATTTTGGCCAAATTCTAAGACGCCATTGCATGTATTCTCTGTGAATATGATAGGATAGCGTACGATTACATTCACACAATTACATACATATACATATACATATATATATATATATATATATATATACATATACATATACATACAGCTCTGGAAAAAATTAAGAGACCACTGCAAAATTATCAGTTTCTCGGGGTTTACTATTTATAGGTATGTGTTTGGGTAAAATTAACATTTTTGTTTTATTCTATAAACTACTGACATTTTTACCAAATTCCAAATAAAAATATTGTAATTTAGAGCATTTATTTGCCAAAAGCAACAACTGGTCAAAATAACAAAAAATATGCAGTGGTCTCTTAATTTTTTCCAGAGCTGTATATATATATATATACACACACACATATTTTATATATAATTTTATCCTGTTTTCAGCCTGTAAATGCTAAAAAAGAAAAGTAAAATAAATCCAAGATGGCGGATGGAATAGAAATGTTCATCATAAAACAATAGTAAACGTTGATCATAAACTTATTTTCCATTCAACTATTGAAAACAATTGATAAAAATTATCAAGAATAATTGAAATTGATTAAAACTATTGTAAATTAAAAACTATTTTACCCAATGTCTGAGTGCACAATGTAATTTTTATACCCATTAGGATTAACTCCATTGAAAGCAGGTTTTTAAAAAGAGTTCACCTCTACTCTGAAACAATGACTAGAGTTTGAGCACACAAGCATATATGTAGACTGAAAGGAAGATTTAGAAAAAAAACAACAGGATACAAAGGGTTAGTGAAAAGTGGACCTGATGATGTCCTTATGGCCGTTGCGGGCAGCAAGATGCAGGGGGGTGTTATCCCTGCCATTGCCCTCTAAGAGAGCTACCACCATGTTACTGCTCAACAACAGCTGGGTCACCTGAGGGAAAGAATTAAGAAACAGTAAAAAAGTGATTCAAAACTACAGCACTTTCAGCCAAAAAGTGCTACAGTTTTGCCTACTAAGGCCTAAACACAATGTCACTGCCAATTTAAAATACAGGAAAGCAACCAGCCTGAGATGTCAGCCCAGGAATATGACTTTGTACTCCCTGGCATTGAGAATCTGTCAAATGGAATTCAGTTTCCAGCTGGGGCAGAATCCTCCTGCAGCCCAGCAACTGACTCGCTGGTGTGCTGCTAAATTAGACTCATTCCATCAGCCCATGGAATGCTCTGCAGCATTTGCATTCTATAATTCCAAATGACTTGGGCGAAAGATTAAATAGAAATAGTTCATCCTGGCAAATCTAGTTTAAAGTGAATTAAAGATCTCTCAACAAGACTGCTTCAGAAAACTGTCATCAGGAAAGCCATCTCAGGCAGTTTGTATGAGCTTACTCATATTCTCTGCCACTGAATGTGCACGTAACAGTCTTCGCCAAAATAAACAAGACCTCATTCAAGCTTTGTTATGTCATGAACTTCTGCGTATAATTATATTTAAGAATTCAGTGCTATAAGCTTACACTGAGATAACTACGATAGATGTTATAAAGGGCACAGCTATTTTAAATTGGATAAGCCCTTACTATATTAATGCAGAAATACCAATAGCTGAACAATTCCACTGCACAAATGAAAGCTGAAATCTAACTATTGAGCCCATACATTCTTAAAAATTACATAAATATAAATATTAACCAATATTAAAATTACAGCCGATACATAATTGGATAATTATTTATATGTAATAATTGCTAATAACAATAAATGATAAATATTAAATTCTATACTATTTTGTCTAAATAAATTAAAAATAAAACACTAAAGACAAAAAACAATCATCTGAAATGCTATAGATGTATGTAGGCACGACAAAATTGCAATGTACAGTATATATAAAAAGGTTATATATAAAACAGTACAGTACAATTATATATTAAAAAAAGGACATTTGTTTTGGGACTTGCAAATGATTACATTGACAATATTTATTAGACACACATCAGCTGATTTTGGACATAAATCATTTTCACCACCAACAAACTTTTCTAGTTGAACACAAATGATTGTGTAGAGACTAATTCTGACCCACAGGCTTATTTCAATTCAATGTAATTCAAAATTTAATTTCTCTGTTTGTTAGTTTTGTTTATAAAAATGGACTTGCAAATAGTAAGTACACTGAATAAATATTGCCTATTCAATCAAGCCATCTTCAATCAATAATTATCATTAGTCAGAATAAGCTTTTAACTCATTAAAAAAAGTTCATTGTTTGATATTGTTTGTCAGCATTGTGTAGGTAAACTGCAAGTGCATTATCTTTTTTTGATACACCACATTGGCATCTCTGATTATATGCTTTTTGAGTCTTGAAAAGCACAATTCAAGCACATATTAATCCCACTGAGGTGGTATAGTGAGAGGCCAAGCTACAAGGACACAACCGATGCTTGTTATTATTATTATTATTGAGAGCAATACTCTCAAAATCTCCTCCCAGCTCACCTTGAGTCTGCCAAACTCACAGGCCAGGTCCAGAGGGGTCTTCTTCACCTTGTTGACAGTACAGGGGTTGGACTGGTGTTGTAGTAGCATTTCAGACTGAGGGAGCACACAGAAACAGAGATACAGCGAAAGGTCAGAGGAGCTGTGTCTGGCTGCATAAGGTTTCAGAGATTACACAATAGAAGACAATGTCAAAAGCTGTATCGGTTTTAGTCTACACATATATGAAAAGCTGAAATAACATCCAAAAAGGTCAAAGACTAAGAGGGAAAGGCCAGAGAAATACAGTTGACTCTTTGTAAATTATTACGTTATATGGTACATAGTATATCCTGTGACATGTTTTGTGAGAAAGGGTATGACATTTAGAAAGGGAATACTCTGCATTTCAATCCAAACAACTGGTCAATCTAACCTGATTCTGAGAGGTATCATATACACAGCTAGGTTAACTAAAAAGTGCATTGTTTTGAAACAAAGCCCTGGACCTACAAAGTAATGTTATATCTTTGCTAGGGACCTCTATTTTGCCTTGAGCGTGCAACGACATATCTTGCATTTTCCATAAAGAAAACAAGAAACACTACGCATTCTTTTAATCTAACTGCCAGAGATCTGTAACAGTCTCGAAAGCAATATTTTGGTTAGAGTCGCTGCACATTTTTCGGCAACTTCAAATATTTTTACTACATTATTATTATATTGCGCGAAACATCACTGTTTTATTCAAAGTCCATAGCTCATTAGTCAGAAAATAACTCTAGGAGGAGCATTTTGCAAGCTATATGCACTATATTATATATTTATTATATTTTTATTTAACCTGTTGTCAACATAATTTAATGTGCTTTAATAAATCTGTCATGAAAAAAAAAATTCAACAACGAATTGTAGTACAATATACAACAAAATAAATTTGATTGATTAATTAATTTTTTTTATTTTTTTTTATTAAACTTTATTTTCCACTTTCCTTTAAATTCAGTTTCGGTGTTTAGAAAAAAAATTCAGTGGGGTGCATCACTAGATATAATACCCAGTTTGTGATGGCAATAAAATGTAAATGGCATATTGCGTGGGTACGTCTATGATTACGATTTTTAAAAAATTAATTCTTTGGATGGAAATGAATTGGGGTGTGTGGCAGGTTTGGTCTGATTAAAATGAACTCTGATGTGATTGCTCAGCTTGAGAGCAGTTCATTTGAATAAGTTTGAACTCTGCCATCCGAATCATGATGTGCACCAAACAAGTGGTCCGAGACCGAAGATTTCAGGGTTAAGGTGAACGTAGCTTAAGGTGAACGTATGAATGTATTCACATTCATACGTTCACCTTAACCTACGTTCACCTTAACACGGACCACAGACATCTAAACAAACCAAAAACAGGATGTGATGTCACAAAATACTATGTTGCCCATTACAGTTTGCTGCAGGCGTCGGAACTGCCATCTTTTTGCAGCAAATCTTCGCTTGTGTACAACGGGAATTCCTTGCACTTTTGATACACATTTTATTAGCTCTTTGTGAGTTCTCAGCTGGTAAAAACACCACCATATGAACACACATACAGCGAGTGCATTTAGTCCAACATACAGCATTGTTTTGGATGTTCGGTAAATTGCAAAATATGTCATAAAAGCTGTCCTATCAGGTTGTGGCCTTATGCCTTATGTTTTGTAGCTTTAGGTTCAGTGTTAAAAATGACAGTGTGAATGCTAACTGAACCAGGACTGAATGTATCATTTTCTTTTATGGTCCGGACCTAAAACAACAAATGAACCAAGAGAGCCTTAAAGTATACCAGACTACATCAGTACAATTCCCCACCATACCTGTCACGGTATGATAAACTATGATTTAGGTAACAGTCTAGAACTTGACATTGTTGTAGACAGGCACAAATTGGTCAAAAGTAGAGGAATGGTGTCCATAGTAGTGAGGTACATACCACCTCATAGTGTCCATACTGTGCAGCCAGGTGGAGAGGGATCTGTCCATCTTGTGAAGCCCCATTTACAGAAGCTCCAGCTCTTAGAAGCATAAGTACAGTCTCAGCCTTCCCCTGCCAGGCAGCATAGTGCAATGGACGCATTCCTACAACAATGAGCAGAAAATCATTATTTTCACAGCTTCTAGTCTTTTTTTTTCCATGCTAGAAAAGCAACCGTGCCTTCTTTCTCCGGTGGCGCAATCATTTTTCTGTTAACGGGGCTCTACATGGAATTCAGAAACCCTTGTTACTAGCGAACCGTTAAAGTTGCACTATGTAGTTTTTCATCTGCTAAAGGTCACCTATTCAAAACAAAGGCATGCCAAGTTTGAGCATCGAATCTTGGGACATGTGGTCTTCACCTCACAGCTGGTGGAAAAGAAATTTCCATTTTTGTATTACTGTTACTAAAAATAAAGCTGCAATAGTGTTTTTCTCTGAGGCATGGTAAAGCATGGTACTCTGGGAGAAAAAAAAAAAGATTTTTATTTTTTAAATTTCAGAATTTAAACAATAAGACTATTACAATAATTACTTTTCTGTCTATAAATGTATCAAAACAGATGTTCCCTTGTCTGTGTTCCCACGTGTAATATATATTAAAGCGTCTTTGGTGTTTCCATGGTTTCAACAAAATAAAACAAAACTGGAAACCAAGGGTAACGCAGATATAACCCCATTTACAGGCGACTCACTCACACGTCCCGGATCCTTGGTTAAAATTGCGATTTTCTCACGATTTACAAATAGTTGGAAACATTTGGGATTTTAAGTACTCAACTGAACAAAATATATAAACATTGGCCTAATGGTTTTTGGATATTTTACAGCAAAAATGTTATATTCCAGTTTTAAGTGAACTACAGCCAGCAACCTATTTCTCATTATTTCTTCACACTCATGCACACAAAGTACAAGAGACTGAATGTGATTCAAGGCCCCGATATACTCATGCCAAAGTTCTTTTTCGTTTTTTTTTTTTTTTTTTGCTAGGAAGTAAAATGAGACTATAGTTTTAATTAATACCTTTTCTTTGCATTACACACTGACATTAAAGTACAGAATGGCTCTTTGACATCTTATATTCTTAAATTATTTAATTATTAAAATGTTACAACTAACTTATTTTTTGACACACTCATAATCATTAAATTTTCCGGTGCGTATCAAGCTTTATGCGTGCACTTGAGTGCTGATTAGGCTATGTATTCTGCAGGTAAAAGGCTCATTTTTATGATTTATGGCTTATCAATATAAATGCACAAGTAGTCAACTAATGGCTTAAATGAAAAAGACTACTAGTTGACTAGAAAAATCTTTAGTCGAAGGCAGCCCTAGTGGTAACTATTTACAGTATGAGTTTGGAATTACATAAAGGTAAGTAAATGACTAAATCATTTTTTGATGGGGGGGGGGGGTAAAAAGTACAATTTAAAAAAACTAAAAAACATTGTGAAGTAAAGAAACTCATTGGCTAAGGGATAAAAATAGTAAAAGGTCTCACCGTTACTGTCTTTGATGTCCACAGTGGCCTGTGCCTCCAACAGCAGAGACAAGAGGTCAGTGGTGCCAGTGAGAGCCGCATGGTGAAGAGCTGAAAAACTGAAGAACAGAAAATCAGGAAAAAGTCCTGAAAACTACACAAAAATCTCCTTGAAACTCTTAAAAGCTACTTAGACCCCTGATCAAATATGTTTATTGGTAAATTATTGGTTGGTAAATTAACAAAGCATTTGGCCAAGCAGCAACTCTTCAGATTTAAGTAAGAAAAGGCCAAACAGAACATGACAAAAAAGCATTTCATTTAGCAGAACAATAATCCATCTGGTGTGAAAGAGGGCCAGTCTGGCATAGTTTTTGTCACAGAGTTCAGTTGAGTACAACACTGTGATCAGTCCTGACGGCACAGCTAGAGCACACTACCCAATTAGCAGTTAGATCTCTGCTTTCACAGTCACTTTATGACAGGGAATGGTCCAGCTTCTAAAATATGCATGTATTTGAGGGAATAGATGACTGAAAAATTAATAAAAGAACATTTCTTAACATACTTTAAAAGGACTGAACTCAACCTATGTGAATTAGGCCAAATAAATATCCATCTTCACCATGTATGGACCAAACACATGTAAAAAATAATGTGCTGTTCAAGAATCAAGACAGATCTAGAGATATATGATACATTGAAGGGATTGTTATAAGTGGAAGAGCTGAATTAAAGGATTATCATTTCTCAAATGTGATACCAAGAGTACTTGGCATTTACTAATCTATGGGACAATATGTGGTCATGTAGTAGGCAAAGTTCTGGGAGCTATTAAAATGTGTCAGTGCAGCTAATAAGTGTATAATTAGCTCCCTAGGTTAAGCTGACTTTTCCTTGCAGACTCAGATTGTTTCTGGGGTTAAAACTGAATCTAGTGGAACTGCGCAAATCCCAACAAAGGATGTCTGTCTCAGACAGATAAATATATAATTTGTATTAAAAATGTATCACAGGAATAGAATACCAAGATTTCTTTAGATGTACTTGTCTCAGAGAGGAAATGTCCCCGTTTTCAATAACAGCTAGCTTTTGCTTATACTATACTGTCATTTGGTGTCAGTGTGAACAGGTTCAATGATGCTCCAACTGAAGTTGCGCAGTATTTATTCAAAGTTTAAAGGATCAGTTTAGAGACATTCCTTTCCAGCCCCCAAGTGTAACTAAGCATCACAATCCCTCTGAATTTAACGATGGATGAGACACTTACGCATTTTATAGTGCACTTGTCACACAACCCCATTTTACCAAAAACACCTAGAGAATCAAGGGCCCTAACAGAACTAACAGAGCACAGTCAATGGATTGATGAAATGAAAGTTCACCGATCAACATATGATTGAAATTTCCAAAGTTATTAGTTATTAATTATTTATAATGATCAAACATAACATTATGACCACCTTCCTAATATTGTGTTGGTCCCCCTTTTGCTGCCAAAACAGCCCTGACCCGTCGAGGCATAGACACCACTAGACCCCTGAAGGTGTGCTGTGGTATCTGACACCAAGATGTCAGCAGCAGATCCTTTGGTCCCTTTAAGTTGTGAGAAGGAGCCTCCATAGATCGGACTTGTTTGTTGAGCACATCCCACAGATGTTCAATTCGATTGATTAAACCCCTCAAACTCGTTGTGCTCCTCAAACCATTCCTGAGCCATTTTTGCTTTGTGGCAGGGTGCTTTATCCTGCTGAAAGAGGCCACAGCCACCAGGGAATACCGTTTCCATGAAAAAGTGTACATGGTCTGCAACAATGCCTTGGTAGATGGTACATGTCAAAGCAACATCCACATAGACTGCAGGACCCAAGTTT
The DNA here is from genome assembly GCA_038088235.1 of Zacco platypus. NCBI lineage: Eukaryota > Metazoa > Chordata > Actinopteri > Cypriniformes > Xenocyprididae > Zacco > Zacco platypus. The sequence continues at coordinate 15,595,668 of CM076068.1, forward strand.
TCTGCCATGTGTTCCCCAGGTAAGCGACACATCACTACGTGATTTAAAAGAAAACGTGATTCATCAGACCAGGCCTCCTTTTTCCATTGCTCCGTGGTCCAGTTCTGATGCTCACATGCCCACTGTTGGCGTTTTCGTCGGCGGACGGGGCAGCATGGGCACCCTGACTGGTCTGAGGGTATGCTGCCCCATATGCAACACACTGCGATGCACTGTGTGTTCTGACACCTTTCTATCACAACCAGCATTAACTTCTTGAGCAATTTGAACTACAGTAGCTCGTCTGTTGGATCGGACTACACAGGCCAGCCTTCGCTCCCCACGTGCAACAATGAGCCTTGGCCGCCCATGACCCTGTGGCCGGTTCACCACTGTTCCTTCTTTGGACCACTTTTGATAGATACTGACCACTGCAGACCGGGAACACCTCACAAGAGCTGCAGTTTTGGAGATGCTCTGACCCAGTTGTCTAGCCATCACAATTTGGCCCTTGTCAAACTCGCTCAAATCCTTACGGTTGCCCATTTTTCCTGCTTCTAACACATCAACATTGAGAAGAAAAAGTTCACTTGCTGCCTAATGCTATACACACACATTGTAAATGCAAATGAATAGACCTGCCACTTGTTCTGTGTAATGTGTATGTGTTTCTTTGTCCTTCACTTTATAACTAATTTTTCACTTGAACTTTTTTTTTTAAACAATGTTTACTTATAAACCAGGTGAATTCAATTAAAGTTCCAAGAGGTCTGGTCTCTGTATTTCCTTCCCAGAGGAGGTCCAGACAATACTTTTTTGGAATAGTTATAATACATTTCCATTAGGGCAGCAGTAGTGCTTTGTAAAAGAAAAATATCCCAAACTGTAAAAATAGTCATCAAAGATCCCAATAATGAGGATATTGGACCCCAAAGGCCAAAGAACTGAATCTGAGAATTTTTCTATATATTTAAAAAAAAAAATATTATTTCAGTTGAGCCCAATTGGATATGAATGTTAAAAAGGTAAGATCTGACGTTTTATCAGGCTATTATTATTTTTACATTTAGATACAGCAAAAGGTCATCCGACAGAGAAAAGATACTGTATGGGCATTCAGGTTTTTACTCTTTTTATATTTTGCTTAAAATAAGTATACAAAACTAAAAAATAAAACACTCATATCATAAGCAGAAAACAAAGTTAGTTAGAAATTTCCAAGTTTAAGTTGTCTTTCCTTGTAATCTACATATATACTTTTCCCAATGATAACACATTATTATAAAATGCTCTTAACATTCTGATTAATAATGCTAAAAATGGATGCAAAAACTTGTCACAAACCTGAAATGAAAGGGCAGGGTCATATACGTGTTGAAAACATTGATCCATTGTTTTCAGGATTATTTGATGAATAATAGACAGCAATATAACCACCAATTTCAAGGTCCAGAAAGGTATTAAAGACATCATTAAAACAGTCGATGTGGCAGCAGTGGTTCAACCTTAAATTTTATGAAGCGACAAGAATACTTTTTGTGTGCAAAAAGAAAACAAAAATAACGAATTTATTCAACAATCTCTTCTCTTCCCTGTCTTCATTCCCATACGCAGGTGTACAGGTGAGCAGCACGATGCATGCGTGTGATGGTGACGCAGTCTCCGGCCAATACTGAGCCGCCGTTCTGACGTAGAACCTGGAGGCGCTGGACATAAACAACGTATAAGAATGACACAGAAGAGAAGATATTGTTGAATAAAGTCGCTATTTTTGTTTTAGCACACAAAAAGTATTCTCATCACTTGATAAAATTAGGTTGAACCACTGTAGTCACGTCTAAAGTTTTAACAATGTCTTTAGTGCCTTTCTAGACCTTGAAAGTAGTGGTTATATTCCTATGGAGGAGTCATATACCTCTCAGATTTCATCAAAAATATCTTAATTTGTGTTCCGAAGATGAACGAAGGTCTTACAGGTGTGGAACGACATGAGTGCGAGTTTAATTTCTTTAACAGTTTAATTTCTTTCGTAAAATTTTACTGACACCAAACTTTTTAACAGCATTGTTCTTTAGAGAAAACATTAAATTGAAAATTACACATTGTGTGTGATGACAAATATGCCATGAATGTTATGCCTTTCATTACTTTACATTAAACACCAACTTTTCACATTCAACGTGAAGTTTTAAAAGGTTTTCCCACTTGGTTAAGACACGTACGTTTTTCTGAACCCATTTTATTACTTCTACTGTTTTCTATTTCATTGCACTGGCGCAGTGCAATGAACAAGCTCTTTCATGCAGAGAAAACAAACCAACTCCTTTATCTCATTCATATATATATATATATATATATATATATATATATATATATATATGCACAACTTTACACATACATCTCCCAAAGAGACTTTACACCAAAATAACCCCTCATAACTTCTACAGGGACTCGATTAAAATCACATGAGGGCATGAGTTTTGTGAAACTAACAAATAAAAGATTGTATAAAAGCACCCTGCAGCTATTGTTCAGCAATAGCACAGATGTTGAGAATGAGTAACATTGATGATTAATATGGCACATATCTGAGGAATGCTGTGTTCAGTCTATGGTTCAGCAGCACACACTCTCTGAACCTGATTTCTTAAACATTCGCTAGGGACACCTTTTACGCATCAGTATGTCACCCTATGAAACCTATTGCGGGTGTTAAAAATATCCTGTCAGGTTTTGACAAATTGAAAGAAAGAAAGAACAGAAAGAACAGAAGAAAGAAAGAAAGAAAGAAAGAAAGAAAAAGAAAGAACGAACAACAGAAAGAAAGAAAGTGACAGAAAGACGGAAAGAAAGAAAGAAAGAACAGAAGAAAGAAAGAAAGAAAGAAAGAAAGGAAGAAAGGAAGAAAGGAAGAAAGAAAACGAAAGAACGAACGAACAACAGAAAGAAAGAAAGTGACAGAAAGACGGAAAGAAAGAAAGAACAGAAAGAAAGATAGAATGACAGAAAGAAAGAAAGAACAACAACAGAAAGAAAGAAAGAACAGAAAGAAAGAAAGATAGAATGACAGAAAGACAGAAAGAAAGAACAACAGAAAGAAAGATAGAATGACAGAAACACAGAAAGAAAGAAAGAACAACAGAAAGAAAGATAGAATGACAAAGACAGAAAGAAAGAAAGAAAGAAAGAAAGAACAACAGAAAGAAGGAAAGAAAGAGAGAAAGAAAGAAAGAAAGAAAGAAAGAAAGAAAGAAAGAAAGAAAGAAAGAAAGAAAGAAAGAAAAAGAAAGAAAACAGAAAGAAAGATAGAATGACAGAAAGATAGAATGACAGAAAGAACAACAGAAAGAAGGAAAGAAAGACAGAAAGAAAGAAAGAACAATACAAAGAAAGAACGACAGAACATAAGAAAGAAAAAGAAAGTGAGAAAGAAAAGCAAGCGCCAGTAGCAGTGATGAATAATGAAATGTTTTCCTCCACCTCAGCTGCAGGTCCCTCAGGAACCGCTTTCTCAGTTCTTCCCCTGCTGCTCATGAAAGCGCAAATTAGCACTCATGCTAATGTGAGGCCCTCAACTTCGAGATACTTTCAACTATCTGCCACTTTCGTCGCTCAATACTAATGGGACACCCAGATTCAACAAAACAGATTGTACCTGTGCACTCACTGTACTACAGCATACAGGGCTTAGTGAGTCACAGATAAAAGAAATGAAAATTATAATTTAAAAAAAAACATGTTAACCAACACTATTTACCCGAATGTTGTCCCAAATAGCCTAAGAGTGTTGTCTGAACAAATAGTTTCACGTTGAGCTGAACTGCGGGCTCCCAGAATGCACTGAAAACATGAAAACATTTGTTTGTTTATTTATGTTGTTCTTATTTTAACCATCACTGTTAGTCATTTGTTAATTGGTGATACTGAAAATATGTTTTTACTTAATGATATTTGTTGACTGTGAGGTTGGTGAAGTTATTAATGCGAAGTATTATGTATCAAGTAGCGGCAGATTTTTCTTAAAAGATTAAACGAATTGGTAACACTTTACAATAAGATTCATTGGTTAAGCATTAGTCAATGTATTAACTAACATGAACTAACCATGAGCAACACATTTGGTACTGTATTTATTTACTAATCTTCGTTAACGTTAATGAAAATACAAATGTTCATTGTTTGTTCATGCTAGTTCACAGTGCAGTAACTAATGTTAACAAGATTTTAATAATGTATAAGTAAATGTTGAAATTAACATTAACAAAGATTAATAAATGCTGTATAAGTGCAGTTCATTATTAGTTCATGTTAACTAATGTTGTTAACTAATGATCCTTATTGTAAAGTGTTACCAACGAATATTGAGAAAGGAAAAAATGCAGTGTGGGGACTTGGTTTTAATCATCTGCTGTTGATTGGATGGAGGCAGATCTGAATGCGAGCTTGTAGGGCGGGTTTTAAGCAGACTTAATGACTGGAAAATTTCAGCATACATTACAAGAAAGAAGTCTGTTGTTTCACTAGAAGATCAAGTTATGACATTTTGATTAAAAATTACTAGGTAAAAATAAATTTATGCGTAGGTTAATTATTCACAATAAGATCAAAAGCATGCATTTAAAAAAAAGGGATTTGATTGGCTTTAATGCATGAAATATTTCTTAATGTGCCAGAATGTCTCTTTTTTTCCTGAGTGTACTTCATATATTGATGTGATATATATGCAAGGAGAAAACCGTGAACAATGAAATTTCTTTACAATTTCCGAAACAAGAAATCAGCAGTTGCCTTGACAGGAATTTACTGGTTGAATTTTTACTGGAGAAATTCATTTAACAAACAAATTCAAGTCGAACAAACAAAAGACAAAAATGTTTGTCGTCATCTGTGAGATATTTATGACAATAATACCTTGATGCGCCTAGCTGTTCATTCAATTCAATCGTTATAATCAAATACAAAATCTTTTTTCATCTCATCTTCCCTTAATGTACAATGGTTGTGATCTTGCACACCAAGCATACACATAGCAGTTTCATCTCCAGACAATATTTCCCAGAGCCACAGTCCAGTATTTTTAAGAGTGATCAGAGCTTTGAGACTGTGGCTTTCTCTAACAGTCTAAGCTTTGATTTCAAACAGTGATGGTAGCTCAAAGCAAAACGGATCATGAGAAGAGTCATGGGAAAACGAGTCAAACCACGTCACGTTGCTTTTGACTAACGCTGAGCTATAGTTTAAAGAAGACCGACAATACATGTAAGTTTGGGTCATATACTGAGAAGAAGCGACAGAAGAAATACATCTTTATCTCTTAGACAAGCATCTATGCGCTTTCTTTTTCCTGTTTGCACACAAAGGTGATACTAGGCTCAGCAAACAAACAAGTCAAGACGTGGAGTCTTTAATATGTGTCTGTGAGGCATACAGTAAAAAGAAAAATAGGTTACTATAACAGGACGAATTACACGTTTAATTCTTACAATCTTGACTGAAGTAAGAAAAAAAGAATGCAAGTCCTATAGTTCATTCTGTTTTTACTTATAATGCACTATTACCGATGTACTGTACACTATATTGCTATAATTTAACGCAGTGAAGCAAAAAAGAGGTATTACCAAAAAAAAAAATAATAATCACTTTAATTAATCAATTGATTTTAAAAAATACACATTTAAATATATAGCAAGGTAAAAGTATACAGATAATTTTGTAATGAATAAATTTGTAATTAAACTCCACTTAATGCCAAGTGTTTTATCTTTCTTCACTAATTCATTTACTAGGGGAACATTATTGTAAACTCAGAAGACTACACAGAGGAAATGATAATTGGTGGATGAGTCAAATATTCAGCGATCCCCTGCAGGTAACATATTCAGCTAGGTTTAATTAATTAACATTCTTGATAACGTCATCCCTGCTTTAGGGACGGATGAGGATTTCTCTCTTCTCTGAGTGCGGAAACAATGCACTGACTGGCAATATACTAAAAAAAAAAAACTATAGCTAAATAAAATCATGTACGATTATTCACGCATGTTGATTCTGGTTTGGCAGGTGTTTTTTAATTATTTTTTAATTATTAATAATAGTGTTTTATCATGTAAAAAGAAATACACTATTTATGTTTTTGTGACAGTTCATTTTCAACAAGATTTTTAAATTGAATAAGTCATTGACCACCTTCTAGGATGTCGACATGATAGTGTTTAAACAGGTGGGACACACAGGCGATGTTCTGATCAGTCAAAGATGCACACAAACCTTGCACATGTGATTAAAGCTTTGGTGTATCTGTGTCTGATGTGCTCTGTTTGCTTCAATCTGCTCCGCAGCAGTTATAAACATGTATGAAAAATTCATAAATTTGCAGAGTTTACTACATAAATATTAAACTCTACAGGGGGCAGGATTGGATGAGTCATAAAACGAACCACCAAAATATTATAGTTTATGTAAGGTGAATTCAGGTTGATTGGGACACTTTTTGCCATTGAGAAACCAGGGGAAAAAGTGTCCAAATTAACCTGAATTACCCCCTTATAGATCATCTGCCCTGATATAGAGCCATATCCCACTCATGCTCATGTGATATTGCATATAAGTTTCCTTGTTCTTCACTGACCGGGTGGAAAATGAGAGAACTTACCCATCTTGATCTTGGTAGTTCACATTCAGCCTCTTTGTGGAGCCGAGTAACTCTAGGAAAACAGATGGAAATAAAAGTCAGGACATGATGTGATGTTTTCAACAAATCAGTCAGCTGCTGATCCCTCCATTAGAGAGGTATGAGGCATGATGATATTACGGCATGAAAGCACTTGTTTCAAACTTTGCACAGGCAATTGTTTTGTACTCAAACACAACGCAGATTGATGGTTGTCTTATATTTTTCCAGAGAGGAACAAAACATTCATTACGTGTCTATTTTGTCATCTGTACAATATTTATGTTATTACAATTACACACGCACTGAAAATTCAGAAAAGTGTTTCTCTGTTCAAAGCCTTTTTAAAGACAGTTCAGCCAAAAATGGTAATTCTGTCATTATTAACTCATGCTCATGCAATTCCAAGCCTGCATGCTATGAATATAAGAATCTTCACACAGCTCTTCTCCATAAAATGTTCATTGTTGTATTTTTATATTTTTGTGTGAACTATTCCTTTAATTAAGGCTCCGTCATGAGATCAGCCAGTGTCTACAGATGGTCTCTTTACTTAATCCTGAGAAAAAAAGAAAAAAAAATGGATCCGATCAATCCAAATTAGGAATGATTTCCAAAAATAATATTTCCCATGTATACAATAAGGACAAGAGCAAAAAAGTGGCTTGCATCTTCTGTTTTACATAGTCAGAGAGTGAGCACCAATGACCCATGCCACAGGACTCACACAAAATATCTTTCCTTTCTTGGAACATGCAAATGCAAAACAGTGGAGTGATACAAGCAAGTCCAGGTGCTGTTGGACTGTCGTCGCATCCAAATCCAAAATGCAGCTGACAGAGTTCTTACCAGTCCAAAAATTATCTCTATACTGGCTACCTAAGCACCATAATGATTAAAAAAATACTGCCTCTTACCTATATAGACCTAAACAGTCTGCTCTTTTGTAACTTGTGTGTAATTTAATGTATTTAATAGGGCTGTCAATAGATTCATTTTTAATTGCGATTGATGGTAAAGCACACAATTTGAGCACAAATGAATTAGAAGAAATATCTGATCATCCTCCAAATCACGGTTGCTATTTACATCTTCTATTTTCTAAACTCTTACGTTACCAAGGCAATGACTGACGCATTTTGTATTACATTCCAAAGAGCTTCGTTATCAGCCACGCACTGGAAAATGAAACCATATCCGTACTGGTTTGGCCGGATTAGCACGGAAAGGAACATTTAACCAAAGAGAACAGTTTGCCCATGATGGTGGTAAAGCCTCCTTATTTGATACACACGTTGCATTTTCTGAAACGACATATATATTAAATAAAAATTAACTTTAGTTGATTTTTTCATTAGAACCCTTGGAACACTGCTCGACCAATCAGATTTGCTAACCAGAACTAACTGTTCTGTAGACCTCATGTAGCCCCGCCCATTTTCACCATTGTGCTCCTTGTGTTCTGTCTTCCGGTTTGTATTTCCACAGAATGAAGGTAAGGTCTTATGATTGATGAATGAACCACTCATTTTAAAATCTTCTGGTCTACTGACATCTGTTACGACATCTGCGTCCAACATGATAACTTTCGGTAAGTCTAAAATAAGTAAACCCACTTCACTAGCTAATTACTCTTCAACAATGCCAAAGAAATATACAGAACTACTGCAAAATACAGAAGTTCAAACACAATATTCTAAAGATGTGGGGTTGAGGGCTTGTTTCTCTGGCACATAAGGTCTATAATGCAAGTTAGAATGTTCGATCACACTCTATATTAGGTGTCCTTTACTAGTATGTACTTACATCAAAAGATAAGCACAATGTACTTATTGTGTTCATATTTATTGCAAAACACTCTTCCTGCTATTGAGGTGGGATACAGGTAAGGTTAGTGATAGGTTTGATATAAGTAGGTTTAACGGTGGGTTAAGAAGTAAGAGAAGGACAACAGTGTAATTATAGATTGTAATAATTAATAACAGCTGTAATTACATGCATGTATTTTTTTAATTACCTTCAAATGTTCTAATGATGTGGGGGGAGGGATAAAAATGACAATTTGGAATATGTGGAATATTTGGATAAAGAGCTGACTTGTAAGCACAGTAAACATCAAAAAATATGAAACACTGAAAAATCGTACGCTCCACCTGTCGCTGAAGGGAAAATGTGATCTAGGTCACTAAGTGAAGAGCGGTGAAGGCAGAGCAAGTTTGTCCCAACTGTCAGTGACAGTAAACAAGTCTGTCCTCTAAACAACACAGAGCTGTGTCATCATTTAAAATGAGCTCTAAGCTACACAGCATCCTGACAGCTTTCATCTCAAATGTTGAAAAGAAGAATCTTAACTGTAAATGTAAACGATGTTCACTTACCTGTCTGTACACACACAGCCGCCTGCCCCATTTTGACTTTAAAGTAATGTCATAAACCTAAACTTTTCTTTGTGCTCTTATTTCCTCTACACTTCATTCTACAATCATTCACTTGCTTAGAAACCTTTCCACCCAATTCACTTATGTATATAAAAAAAGACCATTAGCATCAAAAAAGATCCTCTCTCCTGCTCTAAATCACACTGAAAGAAATTGGATCTATAACCATTTGTACCCTCCAGCATAGTGGGAGCAATAAAGCTGCAATGAATTCCTGCCCCCACATCTTCTGGATTAAAACCAATCAGAAAACAATCTTATTTATTGTGAAAACTGCATCCGTTGTTCCCTGATATATGGCTATCAGCTCACTTAAATCATAACATTTCACTCCCTTCAAAAGAGAGGCCTTTTATGGTCATGGTCACTGGTAATGACAAAGATTAAAAATTAAAAAATAAAAGGATATGTACAGTATGTAAAAAATGTTTTGCCTGAAATCAAAATGTAAGCATTTTCAAAAAAACAAAAATAGCATTCACTTGTTCTATCTTGCTATACAAACTTAAAGTGCCCCTATTATGCTGTTTTTAAAGGTTCCTAATTTTGTTTTGGAGGTCTCCTACAATAGGTTTATACGCATTCAAAAAAAAAAAGACTTTCCTTTTTCAATTTAATTGCACATCTCACTTTACAAAGAATCTAAAAACACTTTGTTCAAAGATTCAAGGCTTGTTCAAGATGCATGGGTGCTGCGCAGACCAATTGTACCGTGAGAGCAATTGGAGATCAGACGACTTTTTATGCCTTTGAATCGCTCTTGCAGTACTTTGATGTCATTCGCTGATCGGTCTCCGCAGCGCCGATGCATCTCGAACAGGTCTTTACTCTCTCTAAACCCCTCCTTTCCGAAAGCCTACTCTGCTCTGATTGGTCAAGTCTGTTGTGATTGGTCTACCGCTTAGAGCACGTATCAGAATTAAAACGTCTATTACTATTATCTGATTTCAGCTCTGGAGGTTTCCTCAGCACTTGATACACTGTGATACGGCATCAGTTTTTCCACATCACTTCCAGACCGGGTCCTCAGCTTTTTGCAGTGTATGCAAAGTGGATGTGCAGCACTGAAAAGAGTGTCTTCTTGAAATGTCAACAACACAAACCAAACTCTTCCAGGCCTCAGCTACAACTACAGTGTTTCAGAGCGGGTCAAAATAGACCTTGTTAAGCAGGCGGTCAATGAAGACAATAGGCTGGCATTATGCAAATTTATTACATTGCAATATATGCAATGAGACTTTATGACCATTTAATACCAACAAAAAATATTTATGTAGTCCAAATGCAAATGGATTCAATCAACTTTCAATCAAACTTTCAGCTTGTTTGATGCACACCAGGGTTCAGCCAAAAAGAATAGTGTTGCATTAGTTCATTTTAAATTAACTAAACTGAAAAAGCAGCGAAAAACGTACATGTGGAGTACACAGATCAATGAAGATCATCTATTTTGGCCAATCCAAGTATAGGCTGATGTATCAAATTGTCATCACAGATTTCCTATGGATCTGAGGGGGTTGTGAGTCATGCTTTTGGCTCATTTTGGGCTAATAACAGGCCCTGTTGTACTCCAACAGAGGCAACCCATAGCCAGCGGGCAGAGGGCACAATGCCAATAGAGCTATGAACTTTACATATGGCTGTAGGGGAAGCAAAAAGTTGATGCTATGAGCCTTTTAAGACGAGTTCCAACATGACAACATTCCAGACATGGCTAACCCACCCAATCTCTCAATTTCCATCTATGTCCCTCTCTCTCTCCCTCACTCACAGTATCCACACAAAAGCATGCGTGGAAACACAAACACCCTTTGTGTCTGTCAACAGTGGTCTTTTCTCGTTGAATGGAAGAGCTGCTTCTAATGTGGGCATCTCTCAAATGAAATGAGCCACAGTAACCGCACAGGGCTCAACCACTCCCTAAACCCACACAATAAACATAATGAGCTAATTTAAAGGACACTGTGTATCAAGTCATTCATTGTCACTGGGCCTGTTGATTTTTTTATGTTTGAAGGCATCTTTCCACCTGTACTTATGAATAGAATCGCACCTCAAAAACCTTTCAAATCAATAAAACATACAGGCACTGAGTTAATCTGAAGAACAGACGTGACCATGTGAGAAGAGTGAGTGTCTGAGGCATAAATCAACAATAGCCTTATGTGTACACTGTCAATGAAAGTACATATGAAAATATCAGCTCTAATATTGTCTTTAACGCCAATGCATTACAAAACAAACTTTCAGAGATAAGACTTCTTGTTGCAAAACCTCTATGAATAAATGCCAGATTTTGCAGCACTGTTTTACAGTTAAGCTACTTTATCATTCTGCCATCGAAGGAAGGAAGGAAGGAAGGACGGACAGAAGGACGGAAAGGAAAGGAAAGATAATTCATCAAATCAAGTCATGCAGAAAGTCAACTGTAGACCCCCAATAAATGTTTTAAAAAAATATCACATAGTTTGGCCTTTATATAAAAAGACATTTTGTTATTCAAGTCAAATGGAATAGAATAGTGAATTAAAAACTCATGACTTAAAAATAAAGTTAAAAAAAAAAATAAATAAATAAATAAAATAGTTAGTTAATGTGAACACTGTAGGAGTCACACGATCCTAAACACTTTTTAGAAATTTACAGGAACACAAGCAGGTGTTGGAGGTAAAGCTCTCAACAGATTAGATGATGACTTTAATTAGATGGATCACTACTGATTTAGTTTGACTTGACAGAATCAATTTGAGGTATAGCGTTGAATGACCCATCCATAATTTGTTCCAGTCAACAGTACAGAGTGAAAAACAAGCCAACATCTCTACTCTATAAAAGTGTGAGAAAGCTGTAAGCTAGTTTCATGATACAAAAAAAACTGCCACCATCTAGCTTTAGAAAAGAAGACTGTAGGACAAGGACTTGAAATGACAAAAGACAAACTTTTTATCTTTGCATATGGTTTATCCACGTGGATTTCAGCATCCAGAACCAGCAGTCACATTACTGTTATCCCACGAGCCTGTGACAGCGTGTTCAAAGGGAATTACCACTACAAAATAGGAAAAAGGTTTTACTGTAATACCTTTCCAAAACACTGGATCTCGGGCTCATTTCTTAAACAACATTCTGCCACATGATGAAAGCCTCCCTGAACAAAACAAGTGGAAAATTGTCAAGGTGTCTGGGCTCACTGTCAGTGGATGAGCGGAGATAAACAAAGAACCTGGTTATGTAACACACAACACGTGACTGTGCACAAAAGTGACTTATGCTGGCTAATATACATTCAAAATATTGCAAATGATCTAGCAAAAGACTGCACAAACCTACATCTTAAATCCAAAAAAAATAAAAAATAAAATCTAATTCTGCAATTAGTCGCCCATTTATCTTACACACACTGGGCAACGAACACGTCCACATAAAAAAAAAAAAAATCAATGGATATTAATTATATAAATATTTTCCTTCATCCTTCTGCCACATTTAATGGCATGAAGCACTCATGACATAAAATCTGTACTTAAATATAATAACTAAACTAAGAAACACACAATTCTGACTTTTCTCTCGCAACTGCAAGTTTATATAGCTCAATTCTGACTTTATTTCTCACAATTCCGAGTTTACAACTCTTTATTTACGACTTTTTTTTTCCAGAGTTGTGATATAAACTTGCAACCAAAAAAAAAGGTAATTGTGAATTATCTATAAAGTCACAATTCTAACTTGAGTTTATGGTGCATAACTCTGAGTTTTTTTCCTCAGAATTGCACATTTATAATATCTCAATTATGACTTTTTCCTTGCAAATGTGTTGAAATCTCACAAAAAAATTAAATATAAACTAATTTGTTTGTTAAATTGTGAAAAAAAAGTTTCCAAAGTTATTTTTTATTTTGTGGCAGAAACAAGCTTTAATACAAATCAGATGCTACTCACAAAAACTAAACTATAAAATGTTCTGTGGCACAAAAAAGGCTTTCTGAAGCCTAAAAAAAGACTATTTGAATATACATGATTTTTTTTATTTTATTTTATTTTTTTATTTCAACTCAATGAAAATCTTTACTCAACCATGAAAGAGGAAGTTAAGAATAAGGTAAACTTTCCAGATTGATCCTAGTCCCTCAATTTGAGAACGATAAAATCATTACAACGAAAGCAGACACGCCGTTCTGATCTCTTATCTCCTAGTCTGGTTTTGTCGCCAGCCTTCGTAAGGTTGTTTTGGTGCTGACAACTGTAAACAAAGCTGCAGAGAACCAGTCAGATCATACACACCTTGCTAATCTGTGCATGAAGATCTTTCTCTAATCAGGACATTTTCATTATTAAAGTGATCTCTCGTCCTGCTCATTTTTGTAAAATTAATGCAGTTGTAAAAAACCAGGGCAGTAACGTTTTATCAAAAAACTAAAATCTGGTATGAATGACCTGAGGCTTGGTGGATCATATGACTAGTGGTCATAGTGATACCAAAGATTATGTTAAGTACCTCAAAGTAGGTCATTATTCAGCTTTACAATACAGAACATTTAGGCATTTCTTGCTTCCATATTAGTAGGAAATTACACTTGCATCATACCCATTACATAAGCCAATGAGGATGTGTTGGATTTTTTGAAGCCCGTAGAGATTCGCCATCACTTGCATCAACAGTGAAACCAGAAATGAAATGGTGAGACGGATCAAAGCTGAAAAGTGAAAAGACTCACTACACAACTAAATTTATACATTTTTTGCAGCTAAAAACAATAGTTTTTCCAACTGACATATACTAACCAAATGTAACAGTGTTTCCAACATGTAGTTTGTCTCTCCACGCTGAAATTACCCTTTGCATGGCACAATAAGAAACAATCAGAATATATTTGATTTTTAAATATACAGCTATGGGGAGTGGGATTTTGGACAAATAAGATTTCACAGTTGGCAGGGCTAAAGTGCAATGACACAAAAACAGAAATCAAATTATGTCAAACGGTCATCATGCTCCAATTAGGACAAAAATATAAATTCACCTGAGATATCCTTTATTTATGGTCACTTTATTTTGTCATGCCACTGTTTCACTGTTTAAACAGTGCGCACCACGGAAATGCTGCAAAACAGGGATTATACAAAACTTAAAGGGGACCTAGAATGCCCCTTTTACAAAATGTAGTCTCAGTGTCCCCTGAATGTGTCTGAAGTTTCAGCTCAAAATACCCCACAGATAATTTATTATAGCTTGTCAAATTTGGGTGTGAGAAAAAAAACATTGTTTTTGTGTGTGTCCCTTTAAATGCAAATGAGCTGCTGCTCCCGGCCGCTTTCCAGAAGAGGGTGGCGCTTTAACAGCTCGCGGGTCAGTTGCTTGACAACAACAAAGCTGGAAAATCTTATGAGCCAAAGGTGTTAAGCCTTACATTGTTCAAACTGGAGTCAGAAACTGATGCATGAGGCTCAGGAAGAAGATACAACTTTACAATGCATCTGGATGTTTCTGAACAGTCAGGGGATACATTTATTGCTGTGGAGTTGATTCAATTCACCGACTAGCATGTGCCGTCATGTTAATCTTTTGTGCAAATCCAGTGTTGAATTGACCCTCCTTTGTGAAACAATCTGGCGTAAAATGACAACATGGCTACAATACTCTACTACGAAACTCTTCTCTACAGCAGCCCAACAAGTCTTCATCCCATTTGTTGCACGTTCCCAGGGGCAGGTTTTATGTAAATTTTAGGGTTAGTGATGTCACCAACCCGGGAAGAAGCTTGTTGTAGTCCCTGACAGCCATTGGTTGTAGTTCTTAAGCAATTTCTGTAAAAGAAAATCTCCCTTTGCATTGAACTGAGCGTTGTAACTTTGCAGACGTTATTTATACTCAAACAGCAACTTCACACACCAACTAAAGTTTAAAACGTGAAATAATGAACCACCACTTTAAGTTCATTTTAAAACTACTAAAATAAATTCAAAGAGTTCATTGAACATGCAATCATATCCAATAAGCAAATAAATGTGAGGATCTAGATTTAAGATGTTGAAAATGTCTTCTGATCTGCAGTTTGTGTTTTCTACAGTAGACTTGTGTTCTGTAGGCTAATTAAGCTAAAAATAGCAAATGTATGCAAGCTCTCAGATAATGCTAATAATACTGTCCATCCCTTAATTATCTCTAGTTTCAATGAATATTTAAAAGCTGACTGTAAGATGCAGGTCTGCTCAGTTGAAGGAACGGCCGGCTTACACAGTTTATACTAGATCTGGTGATGACTGACAACATCGCTCATGGATTAACTCATTGAGCAGATTCCAAAACAGTCCTGAGTAGCCTGACCCATCTGTCATGAACAAGAGGAGAGAGTATTAAAACATGTATATGCTTGCGTTAAACGTGCTTTGTGTGGAAAAACTCACAGGCTCAACTCATCTGTCTTGCTGGTATTTACAGGGCTACTACTACATTTTTAGGGAACAAAAGCGACTGAATGCAAAGCAGCCCATGACATTGTTAAGGAACAGTGAACAGTGTGGAGAAATCCAGCTCTCTTTAAAGTTAATCTGTCAGTTTGCCATATGGGTTATCCCTGATTTGTAACAAGACGGGAGGGGGCAGGGATGAACACAAGATACCAGATTTTTGAAAAAATGGAATTGGAATTTCAAGGATGTTCCAGATTCAATAAAAGTTACGCTCAAGCTACAGAAACTGAGGCGTGATTGACCCAGCGCTCCTTTTCTCTAAGGTGGCATGACACGAAATTCACCAAATATATTTTTAAATGCGTGTTCTCTATGATGGCATATGCTGGATATTTCCAGTTAATCCCAGCCCCTTTTAAATTTGACCTCAAGCTTGCAACAGTCGATGGAGACAACCAAGTACCCCCCCTCCATTTTTTTCTTTTCCGATAATCCATTTAAGTCGTCTGTACATCAAAACACGAAAGAAAAGATGTGTCGCTATTTGTTACATTGTGACTGTAAAAAATTTATAAAATTAAGTTCGTTTTTTGACATTTTTATAAAAACAATGAAACAGCTCAGCTCAAATCAGAGATTGAATTAATGAGAATATGTATATGTAAAAAATAAAAAAATTACTGAGAAATGCAAGTAGAAGTTCAACCAGTTCAAAAAAGGCAATTCTAATCAAAAGTCCGATTCAGACAGATATAAATTTTTGACTGACAGGGAACACATTCAATAATTATATTCAATATTAATAACACTGCAATCAATATCCTTTAGCAGAATGTGACCATAATTGGACTATCACTATTCAGATATGCAGGGGAGTTCATTGACCGTCTGGCCCGCCAGGAACTGACCCTGTTTGGCCTTCAGTCGATACAGTCTCCATCTGCTTGGGAAAGACTTATAGACTGTCCTGAAAACATCCTCTGCAGGTGCACTGCACAAACTTGACCCCTACTGAGTAACAGACAGACTACTTGATTTAATACCCAAAAAAGGTTTTGGCATACTATTCCAACTGCAGTTGATGTCTGAAGTTAGCCATTTACATCTAGTGTTTACATCCAGTCATATTGCACACACATTACTGGAATGACCAAGTTTGGATGCAGATGTTGTTTAGTGTCATTCAAGGCTGTTAAACAGTAACATCAATGCAAGTCAAATGCCATATGCACTTGAAAATGAATTCTTCACCTGAAGAGTACACAACAACAGCATTTTCAAGAATGATTATACAATACAGGGTATAAGCTTAGATCATTTAAAATATTTTAAATGTGAAAATTGAATACTAAATGCATGACGTATAATATGATCTGTGGCTGATAATGTATTGACTTCGATACATGATGAATTTGTTAACTGCCTTTACAAATGTCTGAAAATTGTGTTATAAACGAACATAAACTAACATGTTTATCATTTACAAACAATGACTTGCTGTCAAAAGAAGAAATGCATCTTTAAAAAAAACTCACTATTTCGGTTGGTCTTGATCTTGGCCAGAAGTTTATGAGCTAAGGGAAGGTCTCCATTCTTCACAGCCAGAAGAAGGTCCTGCTCCTTGCCCATGGCTCTTGTCCAGCTCCCAGATGAGTGTTAGAATCTGGACTCACAATGTCATGATTCTCTCTACTCACAAAACCTTGGATTTGGCTTTTGGTTTACCTTATCATTTTTTTAACCAATATGGTCAAAACATTTAGCACATTAAGCTTTTAATTTGTATTTGAGTTGTTTTAAGGTCCTGTGCTACATAAAATAGATGTTTGTTGTTGAGAAGTGGGTCTGTACAGAATGTAAGCCATCCTTAAAGCCGAAAACATCACATGGAACCCTATGGGAAAAAGAGATGTGCTGTGTTATTATCATAATACATAAACATATTTGATCGTAAAACATTGTTTTGGAAGAAAACAGTGTATGGTATCTTAAATCTGTAGACGACTGTATTCAATTTCTCTTTCATTTACAATAAACAGGCAAGCACTTCCAAGGCAACCATAGAGCGCTTCTGTGATCATTTGTTTGTTATGGAAAGTAGCTGAAGACGGATAAGACGACGCTGAAAATAATCCTTAACAATAATGACAACTTTCCTGACCGGTTACTTGTCTGGATGTTTTTAAATCAAAAGCTAAATAGGGAATACACTTGCCATTTAGAGCTGTAAGATCACATACTCACCAATACGTAACGTAGAGGGTCGATTAAACGTTTAAAGCCACTTATTCCACGACACCCAAGTAGTTCAAGAAGTATAATCCCGTTTATGATTTCTGTTCCTGTTGGAGAAATCGCAAAAGCGCAATGCCATACTTGAACGTGTTTGACACAACACAAGCGACCGATGAGCGCGCGCGCGTCTATCACGCGCCTCCCTGGTGTAACTCTCTTCCTGAAAGGTGCGCTTTTAGTCTCTCGCTTCAATTTAGCGATTCCAGAAAATAAAGAATGGCGAATTTTCTATAAATTCCTCTGCGTTTAAATCGCTGGATACAATGATCTAAAGCGGTCTATATCTTTGCATGTTACATTTACGGGTTGTATTTATACCATAGGTGTTAATCAAGACTAACCTAACAGTGATCTCTCAATTGTCTCCGCATGCTTTCCCAATATTTTTGCCGATATAGTCAAGATAGACTTCTGGGATCCTAATGTAAACTCACTGTTGTTTCTAAAGTAAGTGCGACATCTGGTGCCTTAACGATGTATTGTCCCGCCAGAGTTCCTAAAGTTCACCTGCACCTAAAAACTAGTTGTTAATCGTTAAGACTAGTTGTCTTCCAATAATAAACCGCAAAAAATTAAAAAAAATTAAAAAAAACTAAGTAGCATAGTTTAATGTCTGGCCTTTAATGTTTCTCTAGAGTTGCACGTAATGATACAAGAAAACAATTGACTTTCTCTGGTATTTTAGTCAATTCATTGTTTATTTCAGGATACAAAAACACAAAGTAGAGACTAACAAATTATATTATATTATATATATATATATATATATATATATATATATATATATATATATATATATATATATATATATATATATATATATATATATATATATATATATATATACACACCTTACATTTGCAATATTGTGAAATAACACTGACTGAACTATATCCTTTTTCTAGTAAATATTTGGGTCATTTCAAGGAAACGAAGATGAATTACTTGTAAGATACCCAGATTCACTTAGATATCAGATTTTCCCAAATACAGCCATATAATTTTGTCATCATGAAATTTCTTCCAGGTTTTTATCTCCAAACGATAATCGTGATTAGCAAAAAACACTAGTTTAGTGCTTTTGGTGTCATAGTAGTAGTTTGAATATTTCTGATAGTCAGCCGTGCTGAAGCCATAGACTCTCACCTACATGAAAGCAGGAAAAACAATGCATCGCTATAACATGACAAACTCAGAGGTAAGGTCAAATCTGAATGTATACGAGTACAAAATTGTGCTTCATTTTAAAGTGAATGGGTTTCAATTGTAGGGGAATGGAACGATCACTTACAATGTCGCATGTGTGCATGGCCAGCAGAAGAGTAAATGCTCCATTAGTGGGTCTAACCAGCCACCATCTTTTAGTTTTTAATTGTTTTGCCCTAAGAAACCTAAAACGAAAAGTGAGAGACATGGCCATTACCAAATAATAAAAAGGTAACTTCATGCACTAAATATATGCTGCTAACATAACTAATGTGTGCACATGTATGGCGATTTCAGCCCTTACCTGTTTCGTACATATCTTAGAAAGTCTGGATGGAGGATGTAGTAAGAACTTTCATTAAAATACCCACTGTAATAATTCCTCGGCCTTTAAAATAATAAACAATAAATCATTGAACATAAAGCATATGTAGACCAATAAATATTAGTGTGTAGATGACAATCATCAATAATGTTCATCTCTCACATTTTTTGTTTATGATGACAAATATCGAGTGATAATTACATTTCTGTTAGAATGGCTTACGTTCGTCCACGATATGGTCCTGATGGTATTTTTCTGTTCTTCATAAGGGAATCGAGAAAGTTGTAGTCTCTTGGACCCTCAGGGATTAGAACATATTTAATACCCTTCCATAAAAAGGCCAAAAAAAAATATTAGAGGTTCAGCCAAAGCAGCCCACATATAAGAACAAGTGATAGTTTAGACACCTTGTCAGTAGGAATCTGTTTGAAACCTCTATTTTTGTGTAACATGAGGGACTGGATTAAAGAATGTGCTGTGTGCACATAAACGGATGTCCTTTTTCCAACATCCTCCTCATGTCCTGCTATAATGGCTGCATTCACCCTATCAGAAACAAACAAGTGAATAAGCGGTTTTATTAAATCAGTACATTACAAAGTCAAAATATCAATGCAATAAATCAGTTGATATATAAAGCTTTGGTGAGTTATCCTGGTTTACACTTATTTGCACTCTTAAAAGTGATTGATTTAATCTGCATTTAAAACATGTTTGTTCTTGAAAACTAAGATTTACCTGAACACATAATCAGTAGAGTCAATCTCCTTCCCTAGCCTGGAGCCATTGAGAATCCCACTACTCCCAACAACAGCACAGCGAATACAGCCATCTTTTGCTGTTGTAGGTACTTGTAGTAACTGGGTAGATGCAAGCTTAGGGATGGTGTCAACAGCTGCTTTTATGGCTATAAAAATGAGGAAATACAGCACTGTTTTTGATTCTTGGTATAATAATAAACCATCTATAGTATCATCTTTCTGATTAAACAAACCTGTGTAATTGAGTCCCATATAGCCAAAGGGGTTGTTAAAGTGATAAAGACGGTTCCACTCACTGACGTTGAGATGATCACTTTGTAAAAACAGCTGAATGTTTGGAATAAACTTCTCCATAAATACTGGATTAGAGGAATTTCGCAAGGATGCCGTGCATTCCTGAAAAACATGTTGAAAACATCTTAAACCTCGTAAAGCCTGTAAATGAAACAGTTTATAGAACCTTTAGAAGTTTTGTATACAGTAAAATCTTATCTAAAAGTTTAAAAAAAAGTTTAGAAACATAATTTTTTAATGTTTTTGAAAGAAGTCTCTTATGCTCACCAAGGTTGCATTTATTTAATCAAGAATACAGTAAAAACAGTAAGTGACATTTCAATTTCTTTAAAAAAAAAATTGTTTTCTAATTTAATAAATTTAACAACGAAATTTATTCCTGTGATGGCAAAGCAGAATTTTCAGCAGCCACTATCCCAGTGTCACATGGTCCTTCAGAAATCATAATAATAAGCTGATTTGGTGCAACAGTTATTGTTGTTGCTGTTGTTGTTCTTATCAATGTTGAAAGTATTTTTGTGTAAACAATGTACCATTCAAACATCTGTGGTAAGATTTAAAAAAAGACAAAAAAATATATATTTTTATTCATCAAGGGTGCATTAAATAACCAAAGAGATAGTGAAAATATTTATGTTTTGTGATTAATGTAGATTTATGTTACAAAAGACTTAATAAATTTTTTTATAAACATCATAAATACAATGAATGCAAATAAATTGTCTATTGAACTTTCTATTCATTAAAAAAAACCTGAAAATATTTACCATTTCCACAAAAATGTTAAGTAGCACAACCGTTTCAAACACTGATTTAAAAAAAAAAAAAAAAAAAGTAATCCGAGCACCAAATCAGCATATTGGAATGGTTTCTGAAGGATCATGTGACACTGAAGACTGGAGTAATGATGGTGAAAATTCAGATTTGATCACAGGAATATATGACATAATAGAAAACTTGTTCTTTTAATTTGTAATAATATTTCACAATATTATTGTTTTTAATGTATTTTTGATTAAATAAATGCAGTCTTGCTAAGGATAAGTCTTCTTTCAAAAACATTAAAAAAAAATAACTTTTCCAAACTTTTGACAAGTACTCCATGCGTTTTGTATCATATTTGATATATCAGACTTTTATGGCTTATATAGTATAGAGATCACACTCAGAGGAAAAACACAGGCCCAAAACTGAGAAAACAAATAAAATGCCTAAAAATATTAGTTTTCGCTCTATATCTCCCAATAACATTTCTTATAATCATAAGGTTTACTTGGTTTGTCCATACTTCATTTTTTAGAAACAAAAGTATGAAAAAAAAGTTAAAGTAAACCCAAGTTGCTTCAGTCCAGTAAAAGTAATATTACTAATAATAGTTATCCTTACGCTTTTATATATATATAAAAAATATATATATTAAAGATTCCTCAGCAAAAATACAAGCCACAACCTGAAGGTGGACATATTTTGAATTTCAACAAAGCCTTTTATTGGTTTAAAAAACAAATTTAAATAAAAGGGGGAGTACCATCAGTCAGAGGGCAAAAACGGAACAGTGATTTCAGTAAGTTTTGATCATAACTTAAAGGCTTTAAAAATGTACTTATCAAATATGATAGGCTTTATACGGTTAAACATGTTTCACACTTACAAAACAAACAAATACGTAATTGTGATCATCATTCAGAGCTAGTTTCAGTAAAGATATGGCTAAAAGAGTGAAAACCCCCTCTAATGCCAGATCAGACTGGAAGACCAACACACAATTCCAACAAATCTTTTTCAGCAGGGTCACCCACATTAGCAGGATGTTCACAAACTTTTCTCTATAGATACCGTCCACTGTACTTACACTCCGTATAAACTGTGGATCCAATCGATACTGGTCATCAAATTTCCACTGGGGCAGAGCAGTAAACTTGTGCTTGTCCATAGTGGGCACAAGCGTTGGTTGAGTCCCGAGAGGTTTAGGACTCAAAGTGTTTGCTCCTGCGTCAGTCACAGCAGAACGGTAGTTTGGGTCAACCTCCTCAACTCCCTCCACCCAAGAGAAGTGTCTAAGGAGAAGAGACCGCAGCTAGTATTCTAGCCTGTAACTTAGAAACATTGTCAGTACTAATAAAAGTAAAATATTAAACTTAAAACTCGACCCATTTGAATTTAGTATATTTTCATTTCTTACCGCGCTTTTGCTTTTATAGTGCAGCTTCCACTGTAAAATGTTGCAAAAATTAACAAAAATAGAAAAGTTATAAGGGAGGTGGCCAAGAATATCCTTAGGAGAAACATCCTCAGTAAACGCTTGCAAGCGCACCTGTGAACTTAGAGCCTGATTAGGCCGATTAACGACGACTCAAGGGCTGCCTACCAAAAAACATGTTTTCAACATCATTTGCGCGTTAAAATGTTAACATAAATACGGACACGCTTGATATTTTAATGATTTAAGCTGGTTGTTTTCAAATTGTGTGGCCCGCCAGCCGTGCCATCTAAACGTAAACACCGCCTAACTTCTCACAGACCTCATTTATTTTTGCATTTTTAAATAGATAGACTCTAGAACCAATAAGGTTTGTGTGCAATTTCTCCCCTCCTCCTTTTCCTTATATGTCATGAAGCGCGTGCTTCTATGCGTATAAAAACACGCTCGCTTGTCTCGCGCCACATGCCATTGGTGGAGGTTATTGTACTTTCTTTGGCTGTTTTTAGCTGGTATTGAGACGCGTTTTGGTCGATCGAATCTCAAGTAGACTAGGGGGGCATACCCGTTTTCACCCGGTATTTTAACTTTTGTCCACACTTCTGTCCTGATTTCTTTGGGCGGATAAATGTATGGGTTTATTTTTTAGCTCTTCTAATGGACAAAATATGCTCGTGCAGCAGCTGTTGTTTCTGTCCTGACAGCCGCAAGACCACGCCAATGCTAATTCCTTTTAGAAATCAGGAATGATGAGAAAACAATTAGGAATAAGGGTGGTATGGCGATATTGTTGTATCATGGTATGTAAATCACGCACTTTCACTGTAAAAACTGACCCTTCGCAAAGACTCGCCCCCTTTAGTTACTGTTGCTATGCCCTACAAGCCACGCGCTCTCACATCACACATCATGTCCTCTCCGATTTCAGCAAGCAAAATATGCGGGGCTAGCATGATTTCATAATCCCTGTATTTTCGTTGCAAAAAAAGTCACATATATCTTAGCAGAAAGTTGAAAAATGTTGAGTTTACTTCACACAAGCGCCATTATTTTCCCCCTATTGCCATGGGAACCTTATGAAGTGACGTAATTACGCGACGTGAACATCATCTGCAAACCCCGCGGTGAAACCAGGGTAAAACCATGATGAAGCTCGCAAATCATTCTCATAACCTTATGGGTGTGAGACAACATGAGGGTGTCATGTCGTCCCACACCCATAAGACCTTCGTTCATCCTCGGAACACAAATTAAGATATTTTCGAGGAAATCCAAGAGTTTTTTTTTCCCCCATAGAAGCAACATAATTACCACATTCAAGATCCAGAAAAGTAGAAAAGACATTGTTAAAATAGTCAATGTGACTGCAGTGGTTGAACCTTAATTTGTAAATTAAGGTTAATTAAGGTTAATTTAATTTCAAAAATAACTTTATTCAACAACTTCATCTGTCCCCTGTCATTCTCCTACATTAAATATAAACGTTGCAGCGCTTCCAGGTTCTACGTCAGAACACCAGCTCATTCGTCATTGCGTCAGGTCAGGGATTACTCTTTCGCCGCAAATCGATGTGTACGTCCGTCTGCCGGAAGCTAGAAATTATAGTTCTTAAAAGTTTTAAATATGGATATTTTTCTTACAAAAACCCATCGCTTCGCTCCAGAAGGTCTTTATTAAGCCCCCGGAGCCATGTATAGAGCACTTTTACGATGGATGGATGGATGCACTTTTTTTGGCTTCAAAATCAAAATTTTTAAATGTATCTCCAATTGTGTTCGTCTGAAGGAAGATAGCATATACACCTATGGCTTGAGAGTAAGTAAATCATGAGATAATTTTCATTTTTAGGTGAACTAACCCTTTAACACACTTCAGGAAATCTGATAAGATAATCTGGACCATCAAGACAACCTGGACTTCCAATGAAGCTCAACTTTGGGAAGAACTTAAGTAGGATTGGAAATAATTTAAGCATGCATGACTCATGTGCAAAGTTTAGGTAGTCAATGCCCAGTAGAATGGCTGCTATAATCTAATATTGTGCAAATATCACCTCCAGACCCAGCCCTGACAAATATTTACTGGGGAAAGTGTGATGACTAGTTCCGGCAACTCCTTATCCTAAAATAAACACATGGTTTGATGATGCGGTGAATTTGTATGGGCAGATTACAGTTCAAACAATCAAGTAGAACAAAGAAGTTTTTCATAGAATTGTGCTGCTCAGTAGTCTTGAATGAATCAAAATGAAAACAATCTTACATTAGTCTTTTTATTCTTCACTTCATGTCCTTTGATGATGCGTATCAATACACATTTCTGCAATCCACAGAGCTAGAATTTATTAGATAATACATGGATCGGTCAGATATATTAAAAATATACTATAAAATATAAATCTAGATATCAATAAATAACATACTTCTTAAAAGTTGGTCCTATGTTTGTGTAAGGCTATTGGTAGCCCAGTTTTAGGAAAATATTAATCTATTTTTTCTTTTATTTTTTTATTAAGAAAAAATAATAAAGTCATAAAAAGAGTAAAGTTTAATATATTAAACAATTAAGAATAAAAAATATACAGAAAAAATAGATAAAAATAAAAATGTTTTATATTGGGTATTTTATCAAATGTAATGAATAATAATAATTAAAGACTCAACACAAAAACCTAACCCATTTAAATATATAAATGTATAAATATCATCTTTCTCTACTTTATGAAAAGTAAACCCAAAACATGCTTTCACTCGCAGCATTTCACAGATGTTTCATTCAGTTTCAGTCCATAGCTTTCCAAGACTTTCAAAGATGTTGCCCGTCTTGCCCATGAATAACCAAGACACTGCTTCTTACAGAATCATAACTTGGAAATATGCTTCAAAATAGCACCTGCTGACAGAACAGAGAGTCTCCTTCTGTATTTGATGTGTTAGTGTCTTTGGAAGAGTCTAATGATTCCAGAGTCATGCAGTTTCTTCCAGGTCTTTATCTCCAGGCCATAGTCATGGTTAATATAGAAAACGACACTGGTTCTTTTGAACTTTTCATAATAATAGTTGGAGTACTTATGGTGGTCTTCAGTAATAAATCCATAGGCATTCACCTAATGTAGAGCATAAAGCATTTTCAAGTAATGTTCATAAAATATTTCTAATACAATGCAATTATAATGATGATACGAACAAAAGAATGTACTTTACAGTATTTGAAGAGCTACAAACAGCTTGATATTCAAGAATAAATTGATATAAAAGAAAAAAGATGCATTTACTTACAATATCACATGTATGAATAGCCAAGAACAAAGCAAACGCTCCATTGGTCGGTCGGTACATTGACCAGTAATTGCCCTGCATTTGTTTGGATGGCATGAATCTATTAAAAAAATGATAATAATAGGGGTCATTCAAAAGAGATACATCATAGGTTGTTCTATGACCAAACAAATCGGTCACTGTAAACATAAACGTTACCTGTTGCGAATGTATCGAAGAAAATCAGGGTGAAGAACATAGAATCTACTCTCGTTAAAATTACCATTGAAATATTTCAGTGGCCTATGGAAGAATAAATGGAAATACACAAAGATAAATATTTACCACTTATCATGGAGACAAACATAGGAAGGTTTAACACTATTTATTTACATACTGTCTGGAATTCTTAATTCTGATTGGCCAGTTAACTGTGGTGAAAATATACTCAAATGACTTCAGTATAAATATTTCTGTGTTCATCTTAGCAGAGCTGTATACTTTACCTCACACCGTTGAATGACCCTTTGGCTGCTTTTCCCTGCAAAAGGCCTTGGAGCCACTCAAAGTCCCTCAGGCCCTCAGGGATCATTACATATTTGATACCCTATATTGAATAACATCAGAGCGTCACTTCTCTTTGCAATACATTTTCAGTTTTTATAGAATGATTTCACTAAAGATTTAATCAGACACAATAGATATAATACAATAATAGAATCACACACACACACACTACCGTTAATAATATACACTATATTATATACAATATATACACTGCCGTTCAGTAAAATTTTAGTTTTACCAAATACTTTTATTCAGCAACAATGTATTAAATTGATCAAAAGTGACAGTAAAGACATTTGCAAAATATTTCTATTTCTGATAAATGCTCCACAAAAATGTAGAGCACAAAAACTGTTGTGAACAGTGATCATAAATATTTCTTAAGCACCAAATCCCCATAAATCTGGAAGGATCATGTGACACTGAAGACTAGTGTAATGGATGCTGGATATTCAGCTTTTTCATCACGGCAATTAATTACATTTACATACATATTGAAACAGAAAAAAACATTTAAAAATGTAATAATATTTCACAATATTACAGTTTCTACTGTACTTTTGTTCAAATAAAAGCAGCTTTGGTAAGCATAAGAGGCGTCTTTCAATAACTAAACATTTGAACACTGAAAAAAACATGGAGCTTCTATAAATAATTCTCAATGAAGATGCAAATTTCAGGGCATATACATATATTTTTAGAATTCAGTGTAGAAAATACTGACCTCATCTTGTGGGATACTGTGAAAGCCATACTTTTTT
This sequence comes from Zacco platypus, assembly GCA_038088235.1. NCBI lineage: Eukaryota > Metazoa > Chordata > Actinopteri > Cypriniformes > Xenocyprididae > Zacco > Zacco platypus. The sequence continues at coordinate 15,622,835 of CM076068.1, forward strand.
AATGTCAGAATGGTGGCATATAAAGAAAAAGCTGTATGTACATAGACTGACGTTCTATTTCCAACATCCTCCTCATAACCTTGAGTAACAGCCCCATTTACTCTGTTTAAGAATAAACAGTATTATAATACACACAGTCATGACCTCAGAATAAAGATATGTTTTTTTTTTCTGTAGTGCATTAATAACTATGTGATTAAATTTTCAACTCTACCCAAGACATTTTTTCCACAAAGCTAGTTTGATTTGAAAGATTTCACACTTACCGAAAAACGTAATCGTGGGAGTCTATCTCTTTGCCCATCTTTGAGTTATTGAGAATCCCACCAGCCCCCACAACAGCACAGCGGATACAGCCATCTTTCGACCCTTCAGGCACAGGCAGTAATATTGAAGACTTGGGCTTTGGTATCAAATCGACTCCTCTTTTTATCTCTTCATTGAAAGAAAGAAAAAAATCCATGTATGCAAAGAAATGCAAAGTGCAGAAACATATTGGGGCATTTAAATTCATCCAACCTTAAAGGAATAATTTAAGATTGCAAGTTAAGCTCAAACAACAGTATTTGTGGCATAATGATGATTACTACAAACATACATTTTTAGATGTCCCTCATTTTTGTTTTAATACAAAAACTGGTTAAAGACTTAGAATAAAAGTAAATGGGGCCAATCTTTAGAGGATTTTGAAAAATGTAAAACATAATTTTATACAGACACTTATACTCTACTCTTAACTGTAAAAATGTTGTCATCATTTTTAGGGTTTAGTTAGTTAAAATTGAATGTATGGTAGGCTAAATCAAGGACTTTTTCACACTAAATTCAACACACCATATTGTTTGTTTTAACGTACTGAATTTAATATGGATGAAATCGAGGCAGTGAGGGATAAACTTATATTCTTTACAACGGCAAGCAACCCGTAACTTTTAAAACTGTTTTTGTCCACTGAAAGGTTTTTTTTTCCCATCAGCTGAACAATCTGAACAAATTGCAAACCAACAGTATATTGAACTCACTGTAATCTATCCCTCACAGCTTCGTTTCCATCTCTGTCAAAAACAATTGAACCACTGAAACGGAGTAGCCTATTTACAACCATTGTAAAGTTTCCAGACCTTTACTTTTTTTAAAGTCGGCATGAAACGGAAGTTGCGAACGACTTTTCTTCCCTCGCGGTTTAAATCTGCGTGAAACGTCTTCTCAAAGGAGAAAAATACGAGACTTGATTTTGACCAATGAGAATTAACTGACCCTTCGCAAACAGTTTGATTGACGGGCGATCTAACCAATCATAACGCCGAATCCGCCATCTTATCCGACAAAGCCGTCAGGGAGTAGCCTATAGTTGATTAACGTTGGTTAACTTGAAATATTGTGTGTACTCACGTCTTTCCGCGGTTGAAACAACATTCCTTCTGATGTTAATTCATGTTTATATGATGCTATAAATGAACTAGTATGAAGAGAGGATCGGTTCACGAGCCATTTGAAGGATCTGTCACGACACATTAGAGCCACTATACGGTATTTAGTGTTTAAACTGCTTTAAAAAATTACAATATTTTAAATATGAAACTGCATAATACGTTGTCAGTGTCCTCTTTGCTCCGCTATGTATTTTTCACTATGAGAACATGATGTGTGGCGTGAGAGAGCATGGGTTGTCTGGAATAGCAACAGGGGGCGGGTTCTGCGAAGGGTCAATTGGATTGTGAGATCCCTTGCGAGATGATCACGTGACTTACCTCTCGCCAGTAAACATGTCAATGTCATTGCAAGAGGTTGGGGAAGTTATTCTTATTAAAGATTATGAGGGCACATCAATTTTGCAATAAATAATAATAATTAGCTCTATGTGCATGGATAAAGCATTTATAATAGCCTAAATACTTCCATAAAAATTAAGATTTTTCAATTTTGATTTCATAGTGTTTTTAAAAGAAAAGACAGGATGAGAGGTAATTAACATTATGCTGTCGATTTGAGAATGTTTCTTTGACTAAAGAAAGAGAGATCCGTTTACATTATTTACACATTAAAAACGTCCAAGGACACAGATGAAGCAATAACCTACTACACGCCTTTCTCAAATATATGCAGGATGTGCCGGAGATTTTACACACCCATTTACACACATATTCTGTAATTTGATGATCACCATTGTAATTGTACTCCATGAAGCCAAAAGGATTGTTGAAGTGTGCTAATCGATTCCATTCTGTGATGTTGAGTTGACCTTTGTACAGCCACAGCCGGATGTCAGGAAGGACAGCTTCTTTGAACTCGTGGTCCTCTGTGTTTTGAAGGGACTTTGGACAGGTCTACGGAAAAGGTGATTTTTCAAGGATCAAAACTGCGCCGTGATGTGAGGATAGTATTGGAAAAGGAGCACTTACAGATTTTCTTCGTTGAGGGTCTCGCAAATAAACATCTTCGAAATCCCACAATGGCAGTTTAGTAAAATTTCTCTTATAGAGAACCGGAATAGGTGTTAAACCGAGTTCTCGCTCAGTGGAGGTAAAGGGTTTTTCAGTTTTGTACAAACTGGTATTTCCACGTGGTGATAAAATCTGTGCAGAAGTGATTGTTTTGCTAATTAGGAGGAAAAAGTAAAGGAAAATCAGGAAGAAACTTTGTGTGTTAATCCAGACAGACAGCATTTAATACCAAGTCATTAGAATGCCATAATTACACCACAAGACAAATTTAGAATGATTTCAAAAGATTTACTTGATCAATACACTCATTTTCTTACCTGTGAAAGTGTTCAGAGAGATTCATCCAAAGTACTAGATATAGCAGTGCACAAAAAGTCAGAATGAGACTAACAACACCCCAGGCTTTCGGCATATTTCATGAGCAACCTCCACTCATCTTATCAGTCTGGCTGCTGTGTGAAAGACTTCACCCATAACAGTATTTTATAATCTACCTATTCAAATTAATTACATCATCAAACCATGTGTTTGTTTCTGGATTATAGTCCACCCATTCATATGAATAACATTTACATTATTGGCCAGCACAGGTCTTTGAGCATTGTTTAAAATTAAACTGTGAATACATATTAAAAATATACAATAAAAGAAAAAAGTGTTTTTATTTATAAAAACAAAAACAATATGCATATTATTTTGTCCATTATTTTTGCATAACTTAAGGACAGTGTCACTTTGTAAGATAGACAGCTAGAGTAAGTAATACTACCTGATGTAACATTTTATTTATTTCAGTTCACACTGTACATTTAATATGGATTTGGTTTGAACTGACATGCACTATACCCATAAATTGAAGCTAAAGAATCAAAATCATAAAAAAAGGCTACTACTACTGCACTTTTCCAGACTTTTCAATTCTTCATTACTTATTTTATGTACAGTATTATATGAATGACAAATAAATATATACATACAAGTCAAAAACAAAACCTTTTTTCATATTTGGAATATTTTCAAATATTCCAGTGAATAGGTTCACTGATAGTCGGTGGCTTCAATCAATCTGATCTAATAAAATTATTTGTGAATTATTTGTGACAGGTATTCATTTGAACACTTGCATAAAAAGTATTTAAATCTATGAAGATGACGAGGAGCTTAATCCACATCAACCACAGACATCCTGGTGTGTCTCTCAGTACAGTCTTTTGAGCTGATCCGTCAAATAGAGTAGAGTTTAAGCTGTTCTTGTAAATCACTCTCTGACACCTCACCGAACGTGTCTTGTTTGTCTTTGAGAAGCTGGAAGATGGCAGCTAACTGCTCCTGCTGAACCCTGAAACAGAACACATACACTTCATAAAATGCCTATCACAGATATTTAGTCTGTACATTCATACTTTACTGGGGAAAGTTACTTCTAATAGTAATGTATACACAATATTGTGTAACTCCCTAAAAACACTTGAGGTTGAGCTTCTGCTTATGGTCGCTGATGATTGTCAATTAAAAGACTAAATTGAGTCTTTTTATCATAAAAAGCGATCAAGTCAGAAAATTTGGACTAAACCCCTCGATTCATATGGATTCGTTTTTCGATCTCTATGAACTTTTTGAAGTGTCAAAGTGGTAGTTACGAAGGCAGTTAACAGAGGGACAGAACGCTGTCACATTTCATCAAAAATATCTTCATTTGTGTTGCAAAGATGAACGAAAGTCTTACAAATTTCGAACAACATGAGGGTGAGTAATTAATTATATAATTTTCATGTTGGGGTGAACTATTCCTTTCATAAAGTGAGATAAAATACATTAAGTATATTTGTATTATTTTACATGGACAGGAGAGGTGTGTGTCTGTCTATAAATGGGAAGACCAAGTAACTTGGGTTACTTATTTGAAAAAGTAACTTATATAAAAGTAATGCACAATAAAAGTGATTTTAATGTACAGTTAAAAGTAATGCATTAATCGTTACTTGAAAAAGTAATCTGATTACATAACTCACTTTACTTGTAATGCGTTACCCCCAACACTGCCTACAGCTGCGTCCATTTACATACAACTTGCACATTCTGAAAAATATTAATAATTTTAACAAAAATAAGAGGAATCATAAAAAAAAATCACATATTTTACTACCCTGAATAAGCAATTTTCATGATCCTCTTATTTTGAAGATTTTGCAATGTGTATGTTAACGTATGACTGCAACTGCAAGATCTACTTGAGCAAAGCTGTAGAGCCTATAGTCTATTTACATATATTTGTCCTATTCAAATAATAAATGATGTAAATCTGTGACGTGCTTATCCGGGTCTAAAGGAACAATGGGCAAACAGATCAATTATGTATAATTATTTTTGATTATTCAAACAATTGCAAGCATGCCTTTGTAAATATTTGCTCCCTTTATAGTGTAAATGAGTCTGAACTTTAAAGATTTTTTTATTTTTTTAATTAAATGTTCAGAACTGATCCCAGTGCCATGAAAACGAGAAAAGTAGCATCATTATTAGGTGGTGTGACTTTATGTTTGAGCCATTTAAATGCAGTTAACACTCCTGACACTTTTTTGTTGCAAAATGTATTTTGTTCAATTTTAATTAAAAAATTCAAAGTTCCAATTAATCTGTTCAGTGACACTTTAAATTCATTAAAGGACTACAAAGACTTAGCTAAGTAATGAACTGCATTAGTAAATAATTTATAAAACTACAAATACAAATATCTTAAAGGGATAATTCTGTCACTATTTATTCGCCCTCAAGTTGTTCTAAGACTGCATGAAGTTTTTTCTTCTGTTGAACATAAAGGAAGATATTTTGAAGAATGTGGGTAACCAAAAAGTTGCTGGTCCCCATTGACTTCCATAGTACAGGCGAGAAAATACTATGGAACTCGATGGGGACCAACATTCTTCAAAATATCTTATTTTGTAGTCAGCACAATAAATAAATGATTACAGGTTTGGAACAACTTGAGGGCGTGTAAATTATGAAAGAAGTTTCATTTTTGGGTAAACTATCCCTTTAAGTAGAGTAAATAAAGTCTCACATTTTATGTGGTTTAAATGTGGCCATCTTGGCCTCTGAACTTGAGTACCCCTGCTGTAGTCTGTACTTTTGAGTTTATTTAACATGACCACTGAGGTGTGTTAAAGTGTATGGTGTTCAAACAGAAAATGTCCATGTTGAGCCCTAAGGCATATTGGGTCAATGCAAACTATACGCAAAGTGTAATGCAAACAGGAAAACATTTTTAGCTGGGGAATTATAATATTAAGATGAAACTGCCTGACAGAACTGTTTGCTGAGAAAGTTTATTTAAGAACAGTTATTTCAAAATATTGGTTATGGGTGTAGTTAAAACATAGAAAAATTGTTTGCATGGGACATATAAAATATTAAGATGTTAGATATTACAACACGTCCTGTGAGGCTCTGACAACAAACTACAGAGTAAACAAGGGTATGACTCAAAGTGAAGTGTTTATACTGTATACATTTATATAATAATGATGTATGTTTAAGTTTCTAATTAATAAAATGTATATAATACATTTTTAAATGATATTATTAAAATTCTGAGACCTTTTTCAACAGAAACCGTTTGCCTCATCTGGTATTAAAGGGATAGTTCACCCAAAAATGAAAATTTACTGTTAATTTACTCACCCTCAGGCCATCCAAGATGTAGGAATGAATTCATGAATTCGCATAGGACCATTTGCAGAGGCTGTGCATTACAGGTAATAATGCTGTAAACTATGTTCAGTTTCTTGCACTGACCGATCGTTTTGCTTCTTAAGTCCTCCATGTATCGTTAGGAGCCGCCGGTATTATTTTGTTTCGTCTGCATATGTTTTTTTGAATCTCAAAGTGACGGCACCCATTGACTTTAATTCTATGAATCACTGAGGGCCAGGGTTTCAGCTAAAAATCTTCTTTACTGTTCTACTAAAGAAAAAAAGTCACCAAAATCTTGGATAGCCTGAGGGTGAGTAAATTAACAGCAATTTGATTTTTGGGTGAACTATCCCTTTAAGACAGAGAAAGTGAACAAACACTACCACTCAAAAATCTGGGATCAGAAAGATTATTTTCAGGAAAATCATTATTTTATTCAGCAATGGTGCATTTAATTGATCAAAAGTGACAGTTAAGACTTTTTTAACTGTCAAATAATCCTGAAAAAAAAAATCATGATTTCCACAAAAACAATTAAGAAATTGTTGATTTCTTTCAGCACCAAATTTCTTGAGCACCAAATCAACATGTTAGAATGATTTCTGAAGGATCATGTGACACAGAAGACTGGAATAATGGCTGCTGGAAATTAAGCAGTAATACATTTTCAATTTTAAAATATATTAAAATATAAAACAGTTTTGTTTTGTTCTGTTTTTACTGTATTTTTGAACAAATAAATGCAGCCTCGATGAACATGAGACTTTTTTCAGAAACATAAAAAAACTGCAGTTATACAGTGTGTTAGTACTGTAAAACTGCATTTTTTTTTGTTTTTTTTTTTTTATGTTGTTGTGGTTGCCTCCGCAAAGTGCATTCTAATGATGTAATGCCCACCTAGCTGTGGATTATCCTTGTTATACACCATGGTTATTTGCCAACACTGACAAAATTGTAAAAATGACGATTATTATCGTCAGTTAAGCTTCAAATCAGACACAATGGTGCTGTAAGATTTATTGAATAATAATAATAATAGTTATGTTTATAAAGCGCTTTTCTCTGCATTTAAAATGCTTTACATATGCAAGGGGGGAATCTCAGGTGGCCAGGTGCGTGAGACGTGTGCGTGTGCTTCAATGAAGGCAGACCATTAATACAGAACCATGCTTAAACTGACTGAAACTACCTGTGCATTACAAGCTTTGGAAACCAACCTTCCAACCAATCAAAATTGAGTATTCAGACAGAGCATGGTATAATATAAAACAATTAATGCTATATTTGGGGGTGGATTGAATCACCTCTGCTCTTCCTCCAGTTCTTCTTTGGTCATCATCTTTTCAAGCTGGCAGGTCCTCAGCATGCCAGCCATGTACTTCAAGGGTTTATTCTCAGCGTCTATTGCAGAGAGGAAGATGTCAAACCACTACAATATGTTCACAAATTTACCATCCTACTAGACACAAGTAAATTATTTGTAAGTACAAGTGAAAACAGCTTCCAAATAATAAGTAATGCTTGTGAAGCCTGCAAACTGGATTTGTTTATTCAGTTTATCATGTTTAACAAAAGTCAAATTAAATTCACCTTTTTGACAAAAAATGGCTTAAACATTATTTGTCAATAGTTCTGACTTTTTTTTTTTACACTGACTCACTTATGTTAACACTTTTGTGGCTGCTGTAATTCCTTTAGTAGCAACATTTTTTTTCATTTGATCATTTTGTATAATTATCTAATAATGTTTTCTGTTAACATCAATATATGCATTAATTTTAAACATGTGATGTATATGTATGTATAATGCACTATACTGAGACCAATCCTTGTATATATATATATATAAAAAAAGTATACTTTAGCTTATTTTTAAAAAGTAATGTTTTTGGACACTTAATTGCATTGTTATATCAAAAAATAATGAATATATAATTAAAAAATAAAATTAATATGAATTACTTTACAAGTGCTTTAGTATGTTGGTCACCTCATCAAAATAAGTGTACTTCTTTACAGAACGATTTAATGATTTAAAATGTACTTTAAAGTAAACCTTTACTTGTACCTAAAAGTAACACATTTTCCAATACAAGACATTTCTTGTTATCAAAATAATTATTAGGTTATGTGTAGAATAAATTTGTATAAGAAATTTCTGTGAATACATTTATATTCACAAATCTGAGGTTCAAAAATACCCCTAACATAACTTTTATGAAGCTGTAACACACAGTCATTTCTATTTTTTGCAGTAATAATAAACAATATTATAAGACAAATAAACAGGAAATTGGTAAAAAAAGAAAAAAAGAATATTATTATTATTATACCAGGTGAATGAGAATAATCCCTTAGAGCATTCCTTATCCCAGACTCCGAAGAATCCTCCTCCCAATCAATGGTGGAGGAGTGAACTGGAGAATCGGACTTACTCACTTCTTCCACATTATCTGAGTTTGAATCCTGAGGTCAGGACAGAATAAATGCAAGAAATATTCAAGAAATAATTGCATTTGTATTTTTATTGTCTTGTAATTTTCCATTGACTTGTAAACAACAACAAAAGCATTAATAAAGCAGAGGAAATCCTTACCTTTACATGTTTCATAGTTGCATGTTTGGTTTTGTGGCTCTTTGCTCTAGATTGCAGCTGTTGACTAGTTTCATGACAGTGTTTGTCATGATATTGTGAGGAAGCTCCAGGATCTGGACCAGCTCTCTCCTCCACAACAGCAGTGGTTTGATGGGTGCACTTTGACGAGCCTTTATTTCTGCCCACAAAAACTGCTGCTAATATAATTGCAAGCAGCGTAAATAGTATCGCCGGCCAAAATAGATCTGAGGTCGCATCCATCATGCCTATAATAACTTTCTTAGTTGGTAGAATCCGATTAACTATTCACAAACGCTGACGTAGGCGTTTTCCTGTCTGCTAACACGCGTATTTTAATAAATGCATATTTTGACAACATGCACCAGCAACTAATTTATCTGTTTTTGAAATCACTATATACTTGACTCTATAGATCAGTCCATACAGAAATACACACTTCTTTGGAGCTGCTCACACCGGAAGTTCGTATTCCAAAATAAAAGCTTTCGAAATGTCAGTAACAAAAGCGCTGAACCATTACAAACATGGAATATTTTATTGAAGATATTTGAACAAATCTTGCGTTCGTAAAATAATAATAATAATAATAAATACATAATTGTAACTTTAGTGTATTGTGGACAGGCATAACCACACTAATTAAACAACTTTAATAGTCGAAGAACATACTTGTGTGCATTTATAATACAGAATGTGTTTATGCACAGAATATATTTAAATGTATGTTCAGTCAAAATGTTATATTTAGTACATTGTTTGTAAGACGATCTTGTTCAAAATATTAATAGTAGAATTAGTTGAAATTTAATACATTTTTACTAGTCTTTCCTTTAATAATTGCATATTCATCCCCACTATTGTTATGGCTACGAGAACATAAGAACCTTTTTGGAATATATAATCTGTTTATTTTTCTTTTCAAAGTTAGGGTTCTACGCTTTGAGTCATTAGCTTGGTACATTTCCTTACATCAACAAATACTAGTCAGGTTTTGTATATTGAAAATGTGTTTGCCTTTAAAAACTAATGGTTTAATGGGGTCATTTCACTATTTTCACTTCCACGAACATTTTATTTGTCCAGTGCAAACCACAAAGAGAGCAAATAGGTTTGACACCTAAGACTGTAAGAAAAAGCAACCTTATCAGATTTTATGCATACGTATAACCCTCGTTAGTAATTGTTTTAATGATGTGGAAATGATTTGTTGTTCTACTGTTAATGTCAATCACATTGTATAAAACACCAGTGGAGATTGTTGTAGTTGTGCACCAGTTTAAGACATTATAGGGACCAAAACGAAGTTTGAATTCAACTTTGTTGTCAGTGGAGTTTGATGCTTGATATCCATTTTTCTCATCTGTTTTGACGTATTAAATAAGGAAAAATGAAGGCAGCCGTACTTGCGCTGGTTTTTATATGCCTGGGCAGTTCATGGTCATGTGTGGATTCCCAGCCTGTTGATAGCAGGTAAGATAATAATTATGCATCATCAAATTATTTTCAAATACAACACTTTACACATAGTTCAAATGAACTATTATTATTCATTTTAGTTCATGTTAATTTCATCATTTACTGTTATTAAACCAAAAACTTCTTTGTAAAGTGCCAAGATTGTTTTGCTTGTGCGCTTTATATTTGTTTTCAAATATCATTAATAGCTCAACAAATGACATCCAGAAGTTTAGCCGTCGTTATGCTGAATCAACCATCGCAAGTGACATCAGCAAAATTGTGGACTCGATGGTTCAGAAAAACTTTGTAAACTATCTGCTCAATCAGAGAGAGAAGAAGAGCGAGTAAGTTTGGGGAAATGGACAGCATGAATGTTACATATTCAGGTTACATAAAGTAACAGGCAGCATCTGATGCTCATTTCTACAGACCAACTATGGCAGATGATTCAGACAACCGCATCTTCAGTGACCTGCTGAAAAAAGAGTTCATGATGTGGGTTCAGAGTAAAGCCGATGCATTCAAGTAAGTTGCCTTCTGCAAGTGAAAATAATCTTGATTTACCATCATGTAAATTGGATTTATCGTGTTTTATTCATGACCTACAGGAATCCATAAAGCTAAACAGGACGTGCCTCTTAAAGCCCCTTTGGAGAACAGGCCGAATTTGAAGAGCCGCAAATTTTTCACATAGCCTATCTGAATATCTTGTCATGCATCTCTAAATGAAAACCTGTTAATTAAAAATAAATTGTTTTCAAAATCATCAGTTGTCATTTGTGGTTTCTTGGCATTAGAAATGAAATACTGTAGAGATGTTCGCTCGTGGTGTCATTTGGGAAACCTTTATGTCAAAATTGATCCTATCCTCCCCTCTTACTGAAAGTAACTGAAAAGCTAACTTTATGTAGGCTTACAGCACAGAGATAAATCATCTCCAATCCCATATTCTTAATAATTTAATTCCTACAAGTAACACAAAACACATTTGCACCATCCAGAACATCAGGGGCCTGACGTATAAACTTGCCACACTTTTACTGAGATTTTTATTTTTTTAAATATATGGCATAAATTATGTTTCTTATAGTTGACTAATATTAAAACCTCAAAAAACTTTGGTAACACTTTACAAGAAGGTCCATTATTTAACATAAACTAATAATGAACTGCACTTCTACAGCATTTATTAATCTTTGTTAATTTCAACATTTACTGATACATTATTAAGATCTTGTGAACATTAGTTACTGCACTGGGAACTAACATGAACAAACAATGAACAACTGTATTTTCATTAACCAACATTAACGAAGATTAGTAAATACAGTAACAAATGAGTTGCTCATGGTTAGTTCATGTTAGTTAATAAATTAACTAATGTTTAACTAATGAACCTTATTGGGAAGTGTTACCAAAGATTCTGTTACTTGAAATAAAATAAATACTAACTTATATAAAATATTTAGTAACATTTCTCATTTTAATTCAGTTTAACTTTATTTACTAAAATAACTAAAACGGAAATTAAAAAATCAATGAAAACTGCAAAGACATATTTTAAAAAACTAATAAAAAGAGTTAAATAAATAAAAACACAAATGATTAAAACAAATTTACTATAAAACATAATTAAAAAGCTATTTTGTCAAAGATACTAAAAAGAAAACGGTCCAACAGAATGGTTTCCATTTAACCTCATATGCCTCTTGAATTTATTATCCAGAAATCACTACTAGACAGGTATGACATCTTGTGGTAAATATATGAGGCTACATATGAAAAAATTCAATTTGAACAAACTCACACAGACAGATAAACCGAGATAGACCTATAGACAGACAGACCTTTCTTCAGTAGTTTGATATATTGTTGTTTGAATGTTTTTTTGTTTGCTTGTTTGTTTTTTGGAAGAAAAAAAATCAGAAATATTTTAGAATTTTTTAAAGAAACTTTATTTATAGAAATTGATCTTGAGCTGGCTTCTCTTTCCAACTCGATCTTCTTGTTCTTTTCTTGTCCTTCAGTCTCTTTCTTGAGTGAGACCATAGCTATGAATGATTGAACTTGTTATGTTTGTTGATAAGCAGGTGTTTCATGGAGGGATCATTGACATATTTTTCGTACAGTAACTGCTTTTGTATTTTCTTCTCTTTTCGGATCTCTTTACCTGCAGAGAACGTTTTCTCTACCAGTTTATAAATGAGATGAAGTCTCTTCCACCTTCTGTTGCACTGCTGGCTGATGCTGCTGCTGCATTCAGGCTCCTGTACGTTCATACTTTTTCCTTTTGTAGGTGGTGGAGTAATATTTGCTGCCTGCTCTGTCTTTGTATCTTCTCTCTTGTTTGCTTGTCTTTCAAGGCTTCTCTTTTCATCTTCTCTTTTTTTCGTATGTGTGACTTTTGTATTGTCCGTCTCCATCCAAGCAATCTTTCCTTTTGCAGGTGGTGGAGTTGCAATCTTTCTCTCCTTTTTCATTCTCCTTTCTTGTCCCAGATCCACCTCCACTATCATTTCTACACACTCTGTCTCTTGCTTTTCAGGAGTTTCATCTTCAACCTCTCTCTCCTTCTTCGTCGTCTCTTCCTCAGCCTTGGTATTTTGAGCAGGGCTGTCCATCCAAGCAAGTTTTGGCTTTGCTGCTGGTGGAGTTTCATCTGGACATTTTATAATTGAAGAGTCTGTCTGTCTCTTCTTCTTTGTCCTTCTCCTCCCTCGCCTTTCAGGTGGACGCTTTTGCTCCACCTCAGCAGGTGCCATCTGAACCTTCAGTGGTTCTGCGACAGACGGCAGTATTTCCTCCTGAGCAGTGGGATAAGTTGCCTCCTGAACCATCAGTGTTTCTGCCACAGACGGCAGTATTTCCTCCTGAGCAGTGGGATGAGGTGCTTCCTGAAACATCAGAGTTTCTGCCACACTGGAGAAATATGGCTGTATTTCCTCTTCAGCATGTGGAGTCTGATGCCAAGTTGCCTCCTGAACAGGGTTGGGGAGTAACGAAATACAAGTAACTTAGTTACGTATTGAAAATACAAAATCTGAGTAACTATAAGTGAAATACATTTTAAAAGTAACCTACCCAGTCCTGCTCCTGAACCATCAGTGTTTCTTGCACTTTAGTGGAGGACCGTGGCAATTTTTTCCCCACATCAGGGGGAGTTTCCTTTTCAGAGTCTGTCTGTCTCTTCTTCCTTGTCCTGCTCCTCCCTCGCCTTTCAGTTGGACACTCTTGCTCCACCTCAGCAGGAGCCATCTGAACCATCAGTGGTTCTGCCATAGACGGCAGTATTTCCTCCTCAGCAGGTAGAGTGAGATGCCAAGTTGCCTCCTGAACCATCAGTGTTTCTGCCACTTTAGTGGAGGAACGTGGCAATTTTTTCTCCTCATCAGGGGGAGTTTCCTTTTCAGAGTCTGTCTGTCTCTTCTTCCTTGTCCTTCTCCTCCCTCGACTTTCAGTTGGACACTCTTGCTCCACCTCAGCAGGAGCCATCTGAACCTTCAGTGGTTCTGCCACAGACGGCAGTATTTCCTCCTGAGCAGTGGGATGAGGTGCTTCCTGAAACATCAGAGTTTCTGCCACACTGGAGAAATATGGCTGTATTTCCTCTTCAGCATGTGGAGTCTGATGCCAAGTTGCCTCCTGAACAGGGTTGGGGAGTAACGAAATACAAGTAACTTAGTTACGTATTGAAAATACAAAATCTGAGTAATTATATAAGTTGAATAACTGTATTTTGTAATCTGAAATGAAATACATTTTAAAAGTAGCCTACCCAGTCCTGCTCCTGAACCATCAGTGTTTCTGGCACTTTAGTGGAGGACCCTGGCAATTTTTTCCCCACATCAGGGGGAGTTTCCTTTTCAGAGTCTGTCTGTCTCTTCTTCCTTGTCCTGCTCCTCCCTCGCCTTTCAGTTGGACACTCTTGCTCCACCTCAGCAGGTGCCATCTGAACCTTCAGTGGTTCTGCCATAGACGGCAGTATTTCCTCCTCAGCAGGTAGAGTGAGATGCCAAGTTGCCTCCTGAACCATCAGTGTTTCTGCCACTTTAGTGGAGGAACGTGGCAATTTTTTCTCCTCATCAGGGGGAGTTTCCTTTTCAGAGTCGGTCTGTCTCTTCTTCCTTGTCCTTCTCCTCCCTCGCCTTTCAGTTGGACACTCTTGCTCCACCTCAGCAGGTGCCATCTGAACCTTCAGTGGTTCTGCCACAGACGGCAGTATTTCCTCCTGAGCAGTGGGATGAGGTGCTTCCTGAAACATCAGAGTTTCTGCCACACTGGAGAAATATGGCTGTATTTCCTCTTCAGCATGTGGAGTCTGATGCCAAGTTGCCTCCTGAACAGGGTTGGGGAGTAACGAAATACAAGTAACTTAGTTACGTATTGAAAATACAAAATCTGAGTAATTATATAAGTTGAATAACTGTATTTTGTAATCTGAAATGAAATACATTTTAAAAGTAGCCTACCCAGTCCTGCTCCTGAACCATCAGAGTTTCTTGCACTTTAGTGGAGGACCATGGCAATTTTTTCCCCACATCAGGGGGAGTTTCCTTTTCAGAGTCTGTCTGTCTCTTCTTCCTTGTCCTGCTCCTCCCTCGCCTTTCAGTTGGACACTCTTGCTCCACCTCAGCAGGAGCCATCTGAACCATCAGTGTTTCTGCCATAGACGGCAGTATTTCCTCCTCAGCAGGTAGAGTGAGATGCCAAGTTGCCTCCTGAACCATCAGTGTTTCTGCCACTTTAGTGGAGGAACGTGGCAATTTTTTCTCCTCATCAGGGGGAGTTTCCTTTTCAGAGTCTGTCTGTCTCTTCTTCCTTGTCCTTCTCCTCCCTCGCCTTTCAGTTGGACACTCTTGCTCCACCTCAGCAGGAGCCATCTGAACCATCAGTGTTTCTGGCACTTTAGTGGAGGACCGTGGCAATTTTTTCCCCACATCAGGGGGAGTTTCCTTTTCAGAGTCTGTCTGTCTCTTCTTCCTTGTCCTGGTCCTCCCTCGCCTTTCAGTTGGACACTCTTGCTCCACCTCAGCAGGTGCCATCTGAACCATCAGTGGTTCTGCCATAGACGGCAGTATTTCCTCCTCAGCAGGTAGAGTGGGATGCCAAGTTGCCTCCTGAACCATCAGTGTTTCTGCCACTTTAGTGGAGGAACGTGGCAATTTTTTCTCCTCATCAGGGGGAGTTTCCTTTTCAGAGTCTGTCTGTCTCTTCTTCCTTGTCCTTCTACTCCCTCGCCTTTCAGTTGGACACTCTTGCTCCACCTCAGCAGGTGCCATCTGAACCTTCAGTGGTTCTGCCACAGACGGCAGTATTTCCTCCTGAGCAGTGGGATGAGGTGCTTCCTGAAACATCAGAGTTTCTGCCACACTGGAGAAATATGGCTGTATTTCCTCTTCAGCATGTGGAGTCTGATGCCAAGTTGCCTCCTGAACAGGGTTGGGGAGTAACGAAATACAAGTAACTCAGTTACGTATTGAAAATACAAAATCTGAGTAACTATATAAGTTGAATAACTGTATTTTGTAATCTGAAATGAAATACATTTTAAAAGTAGCCTACCCAGTCCTGCTCCTGAACCATCAGTGTTTCTTGCACTTTAGTGGAGGACCGTGGCAATTTTTTCCCCACATCAGGGGGAGTTTCCTTTTCAGAGTCTGTCTGTCTCTTCTTCCTTGTCCTGCTCCTCCCTCGCCTTTCAGTTGGACACTCTTGCTCCACCTCAGCAGGTGCCATCTGAACCATCAGTGGTTCTGCCACAGACGGCAGTATTTCCTCCTCAGCAGGTAGAGTGAGATGCCAAGTTGCCTCCTGAACCATCAGTGTTTCTGCCACTTTAGTGGAGGAACGTGGCAATTTTTTCTCCTCATCAGGGGGAGTTTCCTTTTCAGAGTCTGTCTGTCTCTTCTTCCTTGTCCTTCTCCTCCCTCGCCTTCCAGGTGGACACTCTTGCTCCACCTCAGCAGGTGCCATCTGAAACATCAGAGTTTCTGCCACACTGGAGAAATATGGCTGTATTTCCTCTTCAGCATGTGGAGTCTGATGCCAAGTTGCCTCCTGAACAGGGTTGGGGAGTAATGTAGTTACGTATTGAAAATACAAAATCTGAGTAACTATATAAGTTGAATAACTGTATTTTGTAATCTGAAGTGAAATACATTTTAAAAGTAACCTACCCAGTCCTGCTCCTGAACCATCAGTGTTTCTGGCACTTTAGTGGAGGACCGTGGCAATTTTTTCCCCACATCAGGGGGAGTTTCCTTCTCAGGACCTTCGAAGTGACCCATCGGTGGTTCTGCATGTGGAGTCTGATGCCAAGTTGCCTCCTGAACAGGGTTGGGGAGTAACGAAATACAAGTAACTTAGTTACGTATTGAAAATACAAAATCTACGAAACTATATTTCATTACAGCTACATCGGTGGTAATCAAATTACAGTTACATTCGAAAAGTAAGTTAGATTACCAAATTAAAGCTATTTCACATAAGAGATGTTTACATATACTCCACAAGACAAAATGGCTGAATTTATAAAAATTGCCTAGTATTTAGATTAAGTTACTAAACTTGAGTAATGTAACGAAATACGTTACAAATTACTTTTTAAAGCATGTATTTTGTAATTCATCGTGAAATACATTTTAAAAGTAACCTACCCAGTCCTGCTCCTGACCCATCAGTGTTTCTGCCACAGTGGAGAAATCTGTCAACATTTCCCTCTCATCAAGAGTCTCCTCGTAGCCCATCTTTTCCTCCACGTCAGTATCTTCTGGAGGTCTCTGGATGGGCTCCACTTGAACTCTGCTGCATTCTTGGTTGTCCTTACTGTACTGTCCTGACGAGTGGTGTCTTGTCAAGAAGATATTGAAGCAACCAAAAAATTTGCTCAGCTTCATTTTCACAATGGACCGCAATCGATCACAACGGATTGACGATTACGCTCCAAAACCCAAAAATCACTAGCAAATATCAATTCTCCGATATGTCTGCTATGATACCTATTCAATAGATTGATCAAATATTCAAAAATTTCAACTAGCAAATGTCAATAGTCTGAAATCACCGCTATCAGTGTTTTGCTCCTGAACTCAACTGCACCATGGCGACGCCGTCAACATTCCAATTTTAACGTTCGTCATTTATTACGGCGCGATGTTTTGTTTTAAAATTTTACATAGCAACAGCCATACGTCGAAAAACATTCATTTCCGTCTGCTCTTTTCAATAAATAGTTTGACTCGGTTCACAAAACTATTTTGAACGACTCGTTCATGACAGGGACGGTTGTCGTGAAATTCTCGTCACGTTTTGGGCAGTTTGATATAACCATGCATTTTGTTGAATATTTAATTTAATAATTTTGATTTTAAAAAAAATACATTTAAGTGCAAGTTTTATGTAGACTTGTGTGTAATGGAGTTTAGTTTTAAAACAACTACATAAATTTAAGCTGTTCTTAGAAATATCAGTAGACTATCCGCTGGTTATTTTTCCCATTTCCTACGTTTTTGCTTAATGGCAGCGAAGATTGTTTGTGATAATTCCGCTTTGTGTTCCAAACTGCATCTAAATTACATTTTGAGTGTAAAGAAAATATTTTAATGCGATTAATGATCAATGCCCACAAGTTCTTCACAAATAACTTGAGCACGGAACATTGTTTCGTCAGTTGCTCTCCAGTCCGGTGGGTGTCGTTGTCGGACACATTCACCAAAACATTAGTGACGACGAGACCTTACTCGTGTATAGAAGAAATAATACACTTAAGTGGATGTTTTTTTTTACTGGACTGTTGGAAACTTTGTAGATAAAGACCATAGTTGAACGAGAACAGCCCTGTTTGTTTGTTTTATTGCAATGTATCTAGTTTAGTTTGCTTTCGTTGTCATATTCTGTCTCAATTTGTGACTATGCCGCTCGTAAGCTATTCAGCTGAACAGGAAGTCAGTTACTAGTTATCAGAAAAGGGAAATACAGTTTCATTGTGTTGTATTTTTAGAGATTCTTATTTAGACATCATGCACAGAAGAGGAGTTGGAGCTGGAGCGATTGCCAAAAAGAAACTTGCAGAGGTACGATCACAGCACTTCTGCGAGATTTATTTATTGTCTAGGTAAATCATTATGTATTTCCATCCAGCTAATTTGTTTACTTTCATAGGCAAAGTATAAAGAGAGAGGTACTGTCCTTGCTGAGGATCAGATCGCACAGGTGCGTGTACCCTGATGAGCAAGACATGGATTCTGAATGCAAGTAAACTTCACAGATGTGAAACCACATTATAATCAGGCTGAATGTATTGTCCCTGTAGATGTCAAAACAATTGGAAACCTTTAAGACCCATTTGGAGGAGTTTGCCAGCAAGCATAAACAAGAAATCCGTAAAAGCTCTCAATTCAGGGTGCAGTTTCAAGAGATGTGTGCCACAATAGGGGTTGACCCACTTGCATGTATGTATTTATCATAAATGTTTCCCTTTAATTACATATCATTACATTTTTTTATTAATATTAGGGTTTACAGTGTGTTCATATGAAATATGTACAATTGACAGTAAATTCTATGAGTATAATTGTAAAAAAATATTGTAAATTATCTATTTATGTGTTTATCTGTTGTCTTTTTTTGTATATTTGGACCTTGAGTCTGCAATAAAGTATGCTGATGATGAATTATTATTAAACAATTTATATGTTAATATATAAATTATATAATAATTAAACTATACATATTGTAAGTATAATTAGAATTAATTACCATTTAGAAAAAGTTCTATGACTTTATGAACTTTTCTCTTTTTTGTACAGCTGGAAAAGGATTTTGGTCTGAGATGCTTGGAGTTGGAGATTTCTACTATGAGCTTGGTGTCCAGATCATTGAAGTCTGTTTAGCACTAAAACACAGAAATGGTGGTAAGATTTGTCAGTTCTTAGTGTTAAAGGGATAACACATTTATAGTATTTCATATTTTCAATAAAACAGCCCTATATTGATGGTGTTATTTTTGTGTGACAGCAGTCAGATATTTCTAAATAATGCGACGTGTTCCTAGACAATCTCAAAACAGCATTCAAGACCTGATCACCTTGTCACCTGGTTTGCTTTGCAATAATGACTGTCTAACTGCCCAATATGAATCCCTAAAACCTTTCACTTTCAATAAAAATAATATATGAATCTAAATAATCAATAAATTACTTCATTTGTGCAGGTCTCATCACATTGGAGGAACTTCACCACCGTGTCTTGAAAGGAAGAGGGAAGTTTGCACAAGATGTGAGCCAGTGAGTGTCTTTGACTGTACATAATGTTCTCCAGCTGTTCTGAAAACAGGAATCCTCTTACCCCCCATTAACGTTGTCACTTAGAGATGACTTGGTGCGGGCCATCAAGAAGCTCAAGGCTATGGGAAATGGCTTCGGGATGATTCCTGTTGGAGGTTCTTATCTAGTCCAGTCGGTCCCAGCAGAGCTCAACATGGATCACACTGTTGTCCTTCAGCTAGCAGAGGTAATCAATACTAAACACAAAGTCTGAGGCCGTTACACTTCTCTTATGTCCGATCTGATTATTGGTCTTGTTTTACAGAAAAAGGGCTATGTGACAGTAAGCGAGATCAGAGACAGCCTCAAGTGGGAGAGAGAGCGGGCATGTCACGTTCTTGTAAGTGTGCAGGATAAACACCTTTATCGGAATGCTTTTATATCATATATTAAAGAGGAGTTATTATGCCCTTTTACAAACTCTTGACACTTTTTCACATTGTTGCAACATCTCTCTTCCCGGTCTAAGGTCATTAGCTAAATATGGTCGCAAGTTCCGTTGAATTGTAATGCTAACAACGGAACTTGAGACCATAATTGGCTTCGGGAAACGCACTCTTGTTTAGTTTCTCTCTCAAAGGCTTCAGACTGTCAGTCCAAATCCGATTTCTGTACATATCTGATTGAAATCTGATCAGAGTAAGCAAGGGTCTACGGGTGTACGGGTGCAGAGTAAGCAAGGGTGAAATTTTTCGAACTAAATATAAAAATATATAATATATATCTATACATGTAATATATATTGTTTTACGTGGCGTGAGAATGTCACATAAACCTCGCAAAACATGAACGAAATGCGCTATATTTAATGTTAAAGCCGAAAGCATACTTTGCTTTGGCAGTCGAATGCACAGCCTCGCAAATTCATTTGACTTCTATGCATACACAGGCGTCAGCCGCATGCGCAATTTTGTGTAATCTCTTGCCACGAGTTACAACCCATGTAAACATCTTTGTATTTTTTCATGCTAGAGTTGCACAAATGAGGGTACTCTTTAAACTCTTCCCACAATCTCGTCTATGTAGGCCGCCCTTGTCGCTGAAGCTTGCATGCTTTCTGGTCTGTTCTGTTTTTCAACCACCTTGTGGGATGGACTAATTACTGCAAAAAAATTAAATGCGCATATGCGACCTGCGTGTACAAATTATACTCGTACTCTTGTTTTTGGTGTATTCCTACCAATGCAACACCATTACCATAGAAACAAATGCAGATATTCCAGAAAACGAAAGAGTGGCATGGACACACAAATCGGATCTGAACAGTTGCGATACACAGTGTGGATGTCAATAATTTTAGGCCAGATTCAAATCGGATACACAAATAATCAGATTTGGGCTGAAGGTCTGATTGTAGCCTATGGAAGCCCCTCCTTCGAAAAAGCCCAATGTGCTCTGATTGGTCGGTTGGATGTGTGTTGTGATTGGTCAGCCTCTTCAAACGTGTTTTGGAAATATTACACCACTTACTGTCTGTAACCATGAGTTTCAACAAACTACTAACTCAACTAGGCCTCATCTCCTTTTTGGTGTTTGCTTTGGTCGTGAATTTTTTTAATTGAGATGTGTACATTCCTGGAAGTAAATTCAAGACTTTAATGGAGGTGTTTCAGGGAGTTCAGAAACAGTGCTGAGCTTACTAATATAGAGAACTCCCTTTGCTTTGTAACTTTACAGACCTTTTACTTGCTCTAATAGCAAGTTGAAAATGTAAAAAAGCATAATAGGTCATCTTTTGCGCTGTTTTTCCAGGATCACCTGCTGAAAGAAGGCTTAGCATGGCTGGACTCCCAAGCTGCAGGGGAGCCACAGTACTGGCTGCCTGCTTTGTTCTCGGAAATGTTATCGCAAGACGTAACGCCTGAGGAGGCCAGCCAAATGACACCTTGAGAATAAGACATTATTTTGTAAATACATTGTCATGGAGAGGGAAATAAAGGCAAAGGTCAAAGAATGTCACAATGTTGTGTGAACCAAGCTTGTTTGAGAGGGAAAAACTGAGAAAATTGAAAATAAAAGCATCCACTTAGTCACATTTCTCACAATTCAACAAGTCTCAATGTTTTTTTATATGTTTATTATTTTAAAAACTGATTGACCAGTTTTGGTTAATAAAAGAAAATGGCAATCGTTTTCTTATCTCTATTATGTCTTATATTTATTTTGTTGTAATGTCTTCAATGATATTGCAATCATTACATAAAAAAATGAATTTCCCTATTTTAGATAGATAATAGCTAATAATAAAAGAGAAATGATGCAAATCTAGAAAATCCCGGACCATTCAGCACTTTAAAAAGCGACACCATACTTTCATAAATACATTATATCATATTTAGAAATCAGAACTGACTAATCCTCATGACTGTAAACATGATCTTCAAATGCCTGCTGTTCCCCATCGTCAAAGATCAGAGTGCAGAAAGGACACACTCTGTGAGACTGCTCGTGTAGTTCTAATTCATCCTCGCTGATGCCAGGAAAACTCTCCTGACAGTGCTGACACACCTTAATCTGCACATAAGGAAATGCATACAATTCAATCATTTTGACCTCTGTGGAAACTCATTTTCGAAATATAGTTTTCATAAGGAAAAGTCATTACCTGCATCTCTGCTTCTGCAGGATTTGCTATAATGTACAAATAAAATAGGTTACCAGGTTAACACACTAGTTTTAAGACAATTTAGCAATGTTTGTCTAACAATGTTTCAACTTTCTTTTACAATTACTGTTATTGTACCAACCTGTCATCGAATCATCAATACTCTCATAAAAATGAGAGTCAGGTGGGTATGTTTGCTCCTGGGAGGGAGGTGGGCTTTGAGGGTTGGGTAGTTGATCAGACATTGCTGTAACAGATGCGACCTGGTAGTCAAACAATACTCTACGAAGTTTATTTACTTCTTCCTGCAGTTTCTGGAGATAAAAAGGGGGGGGGGGGGGGGTTACTACATCAAATAATAATAATTGACTGGCATGTTTCCACAAAAATATTAAAGGTATACTATATGTAACTTCTTTTTGTTCAAAATTAAATTAAATAGTCAATACATCAATCCTTCCACACCATGTTTTTGTCTTACCCTAATTCACCATGGTAAGCCTATTACAAGTGTATTTTAGACCTTATGGTTAGTACGAGAAATTGCGTACATACATCACTCATCAGTGCGTGTCTTGTCATATCCATAAATGGAGAAAAGTTACTCTGGCTACTTTGACACATATATGGCATAAGTAAGCTATCACAATAAGCGAGAAAGGTTGACATGGACCAAGCTAAATCACAAACCTCGGGAATCACCCATTTGTTTCCGTTTGTTTTTTCTAAAAAAAAAAAAAAAAAACTCCAAACAGGAGGAGAGTCGAACGCAACAGAGCTCTTAATAAAACCAGAAACAAGAATGGCTTGTCTTTTCGGAGATGGTGAGAACTGAGGGATTTGAAACGTAAAAGCGACATGGGGATGGTCTTTCTATTGCTCAACAGGTGGGTAAGGTATTTTATTAAACAGATAAATTGCCATGTAGCTCACTAACATTTCATTAGGCATTATCTATTATAAAGGGTCATTTCATTATGGTTTTTGTTGTATTGTGCTGGAATTTATTTTCAAGAAAGTACCGTGTCTATTAACGGGTAAAAAGTCAGTTGATATCTTTTCCATCTAAACTGGTTATATCTCTTAAGCCTAGTAATGCATGTTTTATGAGCAGTAGGTTAATATTCCTCTGCATGTGAAGCACAACCATAACAATGTCCTTCCGCAAAATACATAGTTTTGTTTTTAACCACTAGAGAGCCAAAAGTTATGTAGTGTACCTTTAACGGGTTAGTTCACTCAAAAATGAAATTTCTGTCATTAATTACTCACCCTCATGTTTCAAACCCGCAAGACAAAACAAAAAACGAGTTTATTCAACAATTTTTCCTCTTCCCTATCAGTCTTCTACACAGTTGAAGCAGTGAATGCAGTTCAGCACTTCAGCAACGCATGCATGAGTCGTGGTGCTGATGCGAATAGCCTTGGCCAATAATGATCTGGTATACGGGCGTAAACACGGAAGCTTTGCACTGGGTTCACTGCGCCAAATGTGTAAGAGACTGCCGGGGAAGAGGAAAAATTGTTGAATAAAGTCGTTATTTTTGTTTTGTTTTTTCAAACAAAAAGAATTCTCACAATATTAGCTTCATAACATTAAAGTTGAGCCACTGTAGTCATGTTGACTATTTTATCAATGTCTTTACTACCACTCTCGACCTTAAATGTGGAAATTTCATTGCTTTCTTTGGGAGATAAAAAACCTCTTGGATTTCATCAAAAATAACATAATTTGTGTTCCGAAAAATGAAGGTGTAACGTTTTTGGAACGACATGAAGGGTGAGCAATTAATGACAAATTTCATTTTTGGGTGAACTAACCCTTTAAGCAGCACAACAGTTTTCAGCATTGATAATAATGAGAAATGTTTCTTGAGTACCAAATCAGCACAATAATGATCATTTCTGAAGGATTATGTGACAATAAAGACTGGAGTAACGATGCTGAAAATCCAGCTTTGCCATCACAGGAATAAATTACATTTTTAAAATGAAAATATTTTAAATTCCAATATTATTTCATACTGTTTTAACTGTATTTTTGATCAAAGCCTTGTTGAGCATAAGAGACTTCTTTCAAAAACATTAAAATATCTTACTGACCCCCAAACTTTTGAATGGTAATGTATCTAACAGTGATGTTTAATCTGTGTCAAAACAAAACAGATCACCTCATTCCTTTCCTCAAGCGTCTCTCTGTCTAATCTTGATGTCTCTGCCATTTCGTAAATTTTGTCTTGTGCCTGCTGAAGTTTTTTCTGTAATGACAAAATTGTCTTGAATCAGGATTGAAATACTTTTTTAATATTAATACTCACAAAAACTAAAGTTTAAAGTGAAGCGCAAATGTTGAATACCTGGATTTGATCGGTTTTCTCGCCCTCAGTCTTTTTTAAGGTCATCTCCTCCAGCTTCTTTGTCACTTCCTTCAATTCCTGCTCAGCTCCTTCAGCACGCTTGTTGGCTTCTTTGCAATTCTGCACCTCACTGCGAAGCAGCCCTCTGGCTTCTGTTAGCTGCGTTAGCAGAGCCTGAATCTGCATCTGAGTGATCGGTCACAAAGAGATTACTTCATGTCGAAATAGTTATTACTGACTAATGATTTGAAGCCATGATGCTTCAAACTTCTAAACAGACAAGCCTCACTTTGTTTTGTTCCTTCTCTTGTCCTCCTTGCTCTGACATGGATGTTTGCAATGCTTTGTTTTCAGCTCTCCGGTCCTCTAGAGTCTTTTTCATCTTGAGCTCCTGGATTTCGATCTGCAATTTCTCATTGTCTTTTCTGCTGCTTTGCACATCCACCTAAAATAAAATAAATGCCATATTGAAGACAACTGGCAAAGCTCGCAGACCAGCTCAGTTTATTTACTCCTACTCATGCCACAACTTGTTTCTCCTGCCTTTTTTGTATTAATCTGATTTTGTTTACTGTTCATTTTCTCTTTATTTTGCCTCTTGTATTTTTGTGTCTTGGTCTTGTCATGGATTATGAAGACAACCACAGAAATTAATAATTTTATTCTTAATCATCATTAATGGTAATAAAACATAATGAAAAAGCATTTGCAAACCTGTAGTAACTTGGCCTGGTCCTGCACTTTGTTGTAATTTTGTTCCGTTTCTTTCAGTGAGGTACTCAGCCTGGAGAACAATAACCCATTTTTTTCCATATAAAATGTTTGCATATAAAAACATATGTTGGTGCAGAGATTTCCATAATGAGGAAACTCACTTGAGGATTTCTGCTTCCTGGAGTTCAACCTGGTCCTGTAACTCAGTCCTTTCTTTCTTAAGCAAGTTGATCTTTTGAACAGCTCTCTCATACTTTTCATGAAGACTGTTCAGTGACTGTGAATAATTTTGTTGAATAAAAGTCATACATTTTACATACAATTCTTAATTAGACAGATTAAGGGTGTGTTTACACTTGTAGTTTGGTTCTCTTGGTACTTTTGGTCAAGACCAAAAAAGAAAATGATACATTTAGTCCTGGTTCGCTTGGCGTTCACACTCATTTTTAACACCGAACCTAAACATACAAAACAAAAGAAATGGCTTTCATGGTGTATAGTTTGCGACTGAACTTGTCGAACATCCAAAACAATGCTGCGTGCTGGCTAAACGCTAAATATGATGGTATATGATGGAGCGGACAACTAGTGAAGAGCTATAAAATTTCTGAAGAAGTCAAAACAGCGGCAGGAATACAAACAAACGAAGATTTACGGCAAGAAGACGCCTGTATCCAACTGCGATGGGCAATGATGAGAGAATGCTCAAGCATTCTGTCCTTTCCATGGTCCCATCTTGTGACATCATGTCCTGTTTTTGGTTCGTTTACATGTCTGTGGTCCATGTTGCATTAATTTTTCAGTCGAACCACACCAGAGTTTGTTTGAAAGCAGACTGAGACCCATCTTTTCAGGGGTTTGGATGGCAGCGTTCACATTTATTTAAATGAACCGCACTAACAGAGCAATCACACCAAACTGTTTTAATCAAACCAAACCTGCCAAGTGTGAACAGAAACACCCTAAATTACAGATATTGAATTACAGATGTTTCAAATGGGTGTTTGCTTGATCTTTACCTCTTCGGTGAAGTTTAAACTCTGCACATCTGGCAGTGGTGTTTCCGGTTTATCCTTTGACTTCACATCATCCAGAGAGCTCTGCAGTTTAATATGAAGGCACAAATATAATCAATTTATTCACCACTGCAGATATACAGTGATGTCTCATCAGAACAAGAACAATGTTGAGACAATCTGTAATCTCTTATTTTTCATTGAATGTATCATTATGTTTTGTGTTGTTAAAAATCAATAAAAAAAGATTTAAAATAGAACAAGAACAATGCAGTAAAACCAGTTTTGTTATTTGTTAACTAAAACTAAACGATCGGTTTTCGGTCACTCAATTGAAAAAATAAATAAAATACAAATATGAAAAACTTTAATGAAAATTAGAAATGTTGCCTTGACAACTAACTCAAATAAATAAGTTTAAGTCTAAAACTACTAAAACTGAAATCAAAATAAAATTCATTAAAACTATATAGAAATATAGAAAATGACAAAAACACAAACTTATTAAACTGAAAATCCAAATGGAAAGATATGTAGGACATTACATAAATACTACTAAAAACACTGAATAGGATAACAAGTAGTACAACATTCCCCACTACACAAAGACAGGCGTCAAAATGACATGAGACATTGCATGACAGCCATAGCACATATACTAAAAAATAATAAGTACATACATTTTACGTGTGTTAGAAAAGGAAGGGAATATGACTAACCCTGAGACGGTGGATCTCATGTAGTCTTCCATCCAACTCAGCTTTCAGGATCTCATTTGTTTCTTTTAAGTGCTCAATCTCTTTGACATAGTCCTCTTTTTCTTTCTCCATCTTTTCTGTCTGCTCCTACTCACAAGGACATTCAATAACAGTTTTTGTGGCCATTTGGCATTCGTATTAATTTTTTAGTGGCCAGCAAAAAGAAAAAGCCACTAGAAACTTTAACTCCACATGGTGTCCAAGTTATACCTGTGTTGTTATTACTAACAGGTCCTTCTCCAAGCTGCAGTCAAGGCTTGTTTCTGCTGGGTTTTGAAAGCAGAATGGAGTGCTGGCTCCTTTGACATAACCATTGCTGTCCACATAGCAGAACTGGTAAAACTCCCCGTCATCCTTGGGCAGGTAGCTCTCTGAAAACAAACAAAAAAATCAGAGTTTCTTTGACTCGAAGAGGGTGTGAATTACATAATGGCCTTCAGGGAGGGTCAGAGAGTTGGGAGCATTGTATATATATGTAGCACTATACATATGTATATATATATATATATATATATATATATATATATATATATATATATATATAAAATTCAGTTTTGTACATTATTGGGTGAACTAACCCTTTAACAAATTTATTAGACCACCAACAAGTGTAAGGTTTCTGCCACAGCTCTCTTAAAAAAAGTTATGAATTAGCTACTAATTACATCTTCAACAATGTAATTAGGTTAGGTTGGTAGACGTGAAACTGCTCTTTTAATTCCATAAAATAAATAATATAAAACTGCATAAATTATTCTTGAACTGACCAAAGTGTTTAAAGGGAGAAGGTTACATTAAAAACATTTATTTTATCATTAGAAGTTAAATTCCAATTCTCAGTAAACAGTTTGCTTCGTACATTACTTATCACCATTAAAGAGGTGTAGTTCATTCAACTACACTGGTATGACCTATTTCAGGGGTGGCCAAAATTATGATTTAAAATCAGTCAGAGCTAGAAATGTATCTTCATATTTACAGGTAAAGCTTTATATCATGGGTAGACTTTCTTTGACATCTTGTTTTGATGTCCCTCATAGGGGATCAAGCCTTCTTTAGGGGGTTCTGAGTGCATCCCTAGATTATTAAGGTAAAGCCCAATGTTTAAAGTCTACTCCATCACTCCAGAGCAAGAAAAATATTTGAATATGTTGCCATGCTCAAGTTATCCTAACCCCGGCCTGTTGCCCCGCACTTAATGAACTGCCAAGAAAGTGGTGCATGGCAGCAAACCAAATTCTTGAGACACTTGACACATCACAAGGTCCCTTGATTTAGGAACTCTGAGTAACTGAGTAAATGTGGACCACTCAAGTTAGTGGTTCTGTCTTACTAAAATAGCATCACAACGTCACATCCACGGTATTGATGCACAGTAATTACAACAGGGGCCAGTTGCATAAACATAGGCATCGTTTTAAAAGTGTCTTAAGATTTAGTATGACCCAGTCATAGTCGTGGGGCAGTCAGTCATACTTTTCGGTATCAAATTAGACAAATCTAAGTTTTTATGTAACTGTCTTAAAGAAAAACAAAAATCGATGACTAACTTGTCAGATAGTTCAGGTAATGGAGCAAAATACTCGAAATTTATGATAAATAAAAACAGGACGATTCCATTTCCTACCTTTGAAAACCACTTGTTGCACAAGCGGTTCAGGTCCAACATGGTCCTGACAAGGTTCCACCCAAACATAGTTATAATACTGCTGTGCCGAACTCCAACCAACCTGAAACATGTCACAGATTTAAAACTTCCTTGAAAACAATATTAGAAATCTTTATCCATCATAAAATGCAAAAAGTACCATGTAATCATAATAGGCAATCACAGGAAATATTAGTAAACTGTAAATGAGTTAATGTTAGGCTACTGACCTTGAAGATACCGATCCAGTCCCTCGGGTTAGGCTGCAAAGCACCGGTGAGAGTGTACCCGCACGAAACTGGGATGTTTGGCGGATATGATGGAGGAACATCGTTGAAAACTACCTGCGAGTATGATGAAGTCTCCATCACAACGGGAATCGTCTCTTCCTCCGTTCCGTCATTCATCCCGAGACTTTTGGGGGACAGTCACCTTTCAATTCGTCAAAGGATTATTTTAGTAAAACGCTAATGTATGTTGATGTCGCTTTTGAGTGAGCCTGTCCTTTCACTTTCATTTATGTAAAGACAAGGGCGTAGCTAACAAAACAAAAGTGACAACACACTGGTTTGGTTTGATAACCTTGAAATTATATATATTTGAATGTTTTTGGTATAAACAGACAGCGTTTAAACATGATACAGCGTATAATCTTGAAATAAACACTTTTTAATAGTTTTAAAACAACCATAAGTCATTGAGTAAACCAATGACGCGTTTGCTCATGTAATTTGGTGATATTTTCTCAAACAAACAACTTCCATAAATAAAATGTTACCTGAACCTCGTTCTGCCGTGGTCCGGACCGTGTTGAACGGGCAGTGCGATACAAGGGTGTTGCTATAAATGGGAGCAGAAGGTAAACAATCTGGGAGATGTAGTTCTGCGCACAGGTCTGGCACTGCCGTGTCTCACTGGGATTTCCCGAGCGTCATCCAATGCACGAATCATTATGAGGGTACTGAGCACTTACATAGGCTTCAACTATGTATTATTTTATTAGATATCCCCAGGTACATTTCAATGGTATATCAAAGAAGACTTTACCTGAGGGACAACAAACTAAAGCAATAGTACGTCGCTCGAGCGCTTTTATCTACAAAACAGATTCATTATACACAACAAAAATTAAGTGTTTTGTTGAAATGTCATTAGGATATTAACGAATGATGTTAGGACGCCATAAGACTTTTTGCGCGAGACGAAAACAACTGCAGTCGACTAATGTCGAATAATGACAACCAATCAGTAAACAATGCTCCCTGTATAACATTTAAAAATAAGACAAGGAAAACAATCAAACAATGAAACATGTATTTTTATTAAAAATTACAATTTTACACCAGAATGATTGAAATGTGTGGCAGTATTCACAGAGGCTGCACAGTGAGACCAGATAAGCACTCTTGGTGATGTTGACTTTTACAGTGCCACTCAGTGGGCACTCTCCAAGTAACTGCTCAAGAAAAGGCACGAAGGCTGAGGCACTAAGCAAGTAACTACAGTAATTTCTTAAAAGCTGCATGTCTTAACTGGGACAGAGAACAAATGTTAAAATATACATATGTATGCAACATGTTATTGTGAGCAAAAAAAAAAATATTTGAAAGGTAGTTACAATCATGTAGAGCAGAGTATAAAATTAGTTTTTAATATCATATATATTTATATATATATATACACACACACACACACAGATGACCTTAAATGCTATTTTCAGTGAATTTCAAGTTTGAAATGACATTACAAAAGGATAAATCACAACAAATAACACAAAAGACATCTTATAAACATAGTAGGGCAAAGAGAAAAAGCCCATCTCTCAGAGTTCTTGAGCTTGTCTCCAAATGGAAGTGTTATATATTAGGAATCTCATTAGCATTTTTTCTTAATCTACCCTATATGACCATGTTTAAGTGTTGGTTTCTGCAAATTAAGTCCACCATCTTGAAAATTCAGTCTATACCGTAACCAGTTCATTCAAACAGTTTTTACCATGTCGTCAAAGTAAGGCCACTGACACATTTTCAGGAAGTCTAAATCAAGTCCTTCATAGGTCAAAGGAGCTAAAACAACACTTTAAAATTTAAGCATGTATAGCAAGACTTGGGACACCAATAAGGGTCATGTGTACACATGGCCATGTTGTTTGCAAAAAGTCTAATAAAGGAAAACACTAAAAAAGAAAGAAAAAAAAGAAACATTTATTTTCAATAGTAATAACAGCTGTAACACATTTGGCGATAACAGGCACCTTTCACCTGAATAGCTTGGACAAAGTTGGTTTTCAAAATCAATTCAGTTGATGGGACTCACCTCAGCTGAAAGTAGTAGCCAGGACAATGGCCAATATTACAATACAAATAGCAAGACACACTGCAATCCATATCTTTTTCTGTGAAGCAAAAGAAGTGATCATGATCAGAGCTCAATGATTTAATGTTGTCATGTCAATAAATAAATACTCATTCATCATTGACTCACCTTGCGCACACTTTTTGAAATTTCTACAGCGGCGCCCGTGTCCGCAACAGCCTTTTCCACATAGTTATGGGAAAGCTTAATGTTCTCCTCAATACGGTCCACCAATTCACCCTGGAAAAAACAAGTTCATTTCTTAAAATACAGATTGAATGTAAAATATGGGCAGAAACCACACATTTATTAAATATCACTGTTTTTAAACTGATAGGAAATGATGGGTTTTTAATTTGCTAGACATCTGTGTAATGTACTAAATATATCCAGTGTGTTGGTCTCACCTGTGCTTCTACTTCCATTGCAAGGTATTGAAACATATCATGTAGTTCTTTGATGCTTCTCTCCAATTTGATGATCTCATCATGCCTCGACTCGATCTCGTTCAGAGCCTGCCTGGTAGCTTTAGCATCATTCAAAATCTGCAAGAAAGATTTGATTTTACACAAGGGTTCAGGGCACTGAACATGGCTTGTGTGGCAAAAATAGGATTTTCACATTATTGCACATCATGTGTAGTGCCAACCCTACCTAATAAGTGGTTGCATGCCAGGGGTTCAGACAGTAATGCTTGGTAATAAAAACTTTGTGTGAATAATAGCTTGGTTTCACGTGACATCACGCTGCTACATCACAAGAGCACGAAATTCAGATGGAGGGCAGGAAGTGAGTAGCTGAGGATCTGCCATCTGAAAAAATGCCAATGTTTTGTGTAGTTTACGGCAGCTCCAATCGTTCAAATTGAGAAAAAGGAAAGGGTTTTTATAGAGTACCGAAGATTGTCACTCATAAAGGTGAGAAATGTCAAAAGCTCACTGAGACACGCCGTAAAAAGAGGATTTCCAATGAACGTCTGCGGTCGGGAGGAGCAGAGTCTGTTAATGCTCGTGTCTGCAGCGACCACTTCGTCAGAGGTATGTTAACGTAGCTAGTTTTTTATGTCTGTGTTTATATAGCATTAGGTTGTCGTTAAATGCTCATTTACTTAGTAATGATTACTAAGTTAGCGGTAGTCTAATGTGGACTTCATTGGGGATTTTTAGGCTGCCCTAGCACTTTGGGTGACGTTGAATCGGTAGATTGGGCTCCGACGGTCAACCTAGGTTACCAAAAAACTAAGCCCAAATCAGAGGCGTGTCTTAAACGAGAGCAGAGGATGAAGCTCAAGGAAGACCAACAAAGACGGTTGGAATGTGCAGAGGCAATGTTGGATCTTCAACAGACAGATGAGAGCCCAGATCTGACGCAGACAGCCGAAAGCTCCGAACCGAAACAGCCAGCTGACAACAACCCACAATCAGAGGGGATTAGTGGGAACACGGGTCACGTCCAACATATCTGTTCACTAATTCTTTGTATCTATTTCTTGAAACTGGTTCTAAATTCGTACAATACGGACTCTCCGCAACGGTTTCCTCCATAGACGTATTCGCCATTTTTACTTCCTGCCCTCCATCTGAAATCGCCCCGCCTTCGCGCATCATCATAATCACGTGACTGAAATCCAGCTATTCGAAATGCCTTATCCGGATTGTTTAGATTTTTAGAATGCACATTAGCTTCTTTTCCTTCGACCAGTTACATTTTTCAACATTGTGTGTTTGCAGCAAAAAAATTCTCATTGGTTTGAACACAAGCAGCAGAAGGGCTGAATGAAAACGCAAATTCACCCTCTTTACAGAAGATGGTGTTTATGGAACAGCAGAAATACAGCCGCTACCATGGCTACCTCTGTACACAGCAACTTTTGGTTTCTGACACTTGATTGTCACAGATAAGTCAAACTGTATTTACGATTTCAAACAGCCATTCAGATTTTTGTATTCGCTTTGGTGTTTACAAAACAACACCAAATACTTAACTCTTTTTCCACCATTGACAGAATTTTTCATCAATTATGAGACAATGCTTCCCCGTGTGGGATTACAAATTTATGAAAAGTTATGCACATGGTGTTTTTTACATTTTGAGTTACAGTCTAAGGGGATTAAGTCAGGCAGACATTAACATTTGGTCTGTGGGTCTCTTCCTGTTTATTTGGCATGACAAGCTTAAGGTACAGCTGCCCCTTTGGTCTCTATGATAATGTAAAGGTATGGGCAATACTGTCAGACTGATTTGAATGACACTGTTATGCCGATTAAATCAAGGCTAGGAAATGCCGGGAACAGACATTTGTCTCCACCTATATTGTATGTATCCCTGTTGAATGTATTTAAACTGCAATGTACACTAGCTTAGAGAGACTTGGATGACTACAGCAACGCACGTTTTCTCAATAAAGAGCAACTTCTGCTTAAAAGATATCCCAATATCTCCTGGTCTCTACTTCGATGAGGAAAAAGATTCATATAGTGTTGGTGCCGTGACCCGGATAGAGCTTCTCACCTGAATCCTGATTGAAACTTCAAGCCAGATTGAATTCTTCTGTACAAACAAAGGGTTGGTGAGTGCCACTCTATCCAAAAGAACCTTTAAGACCAGTACAAATTTGTGTGACCCTCTGCGCCGTCAGAGAACAGAGTTAACAGACAGCTGTAGGGTTTGGTAAACTCAGTTATCCTCTAAAAATGTTTTTTAGGGAAGATGTTATCCTCTGTTTCAGGAAGGGAAGATTAACATCAAGTGCTAATATTGGTTATCTTCTGTTTCAGGCAGGGAAGATTAGCATCAAGTGCTAATATTGGTTATCTTCTGTTTCAGGCAGGGAAGATTAGCATCAAGTGCTAATATTGGTTATCTGTTTCAGGCAGGGAAGATTAGCATCAAGTGCTAATATTGGTTATCCTCTGTTTCAGCCAGTGAAGATTAGCATCAAGTGCTAATAATTTGTGTTGTCCTCTGTTTTGCCAACAATAGTGGATCTGTGTTTACAAGTATCTGAGTAATCTCTGTTGTTCAGAGAAGTTTTAGTGTTTTGACTGTGTGGTAACAAAAGAAACATTTACATTTAGTCATTTAGCAGATGCTTTTATCCAAAGCGACTTACAAGTCAGGAATATAATTCACAAAAATGTTTAGAAAGAATGCTAGACTGACCCCCACAACTGAAAAAGGTGGTCTCGCGACTCCTTTGTGGTCAGACAGCGAATTCAAATCAAAGTTAGGAGTGCAAATGGACCTAATAGTCACTGAGAAAGTTAGGCAAGAACTAACTCAGAAATATGAGATCCATCCAGACAAGACTTGGTCTGTAGATGAGTGTAAAAAGGTTTTAGTAGCATGTATTCGCAAGAGCAATGTGAAAGGCATTATCTGCTGCCATAGGGAATTTGGTTTAGCGCTAGCTAGACAACAGTCTCAGCGTATCTCAGATCTAGAGGAACAGAACAAAGAGCTCCGTGCTAGAGTAGCCTCTTTGACTAAGAAGTTGAATCGCAACAAAGCTGCAGAAAAAATTGATGTGGATGAAGTTAGTCAGCCCGATAACAATTATCCTGACTTACAAGCCTTTTTTGAAACAGATGTAGCCATCCAATCAGTAACTGATGTGCCTGTAGATTCAGTGAAGGTATGTGGTGCTAGGAGAAGATCTCAGGGAATTGAAAGTGTTCCTCCAAACTCTTCTGTTGTCCAAGTACAAACTGTTGCCAAAGTGCTAGGACCTAAAGATATAGAGAGACTATCCCAGAGTTTACCCTCAGCACACAGAAATTTTTCTGAATTTAGAAGGTCATTGATAAGCAAAATGCGTCTCTATGACATGTTGTTAACTGAAGTCACACAGCTGATGTCGCAAATTCTAACTGAATCTGAATTCAACAGTTTTGAATCTGCGGTCACTTCTGAACTACAACATGTCAGTAAAGGCGACTTGAGAAAAGGTGTTGTGAAAATTCTAAAGAATATCTTGGGGCCCAAAATAGACTGGTCCAGAGTCACTAACTGTGTGCAAAGGAAAAAAGAATCTGTGAGTGAATACACTGAAAGGTTTTGTCAGTAACTGTAACTTACAGTGGAATAGTTGAAGATTCTGAATGTGTGCTCTATGACAAGGGACCCTTAGTCCGCATCTGGTCAGATGGCCTTTTAGCCGAGTACAGAAAAGCATTGCCATTCCTAGATCTAACTTGGTCTAACAAAACCGTCAGAAGTAACCTAGAACAGTTAGATACATGGGAAAGAGACGCTGATGTCAAGGCAAGAGTAAAGATTGCAGCAGCATCCTTTAAGGCCAACACTGAGAATCAACAGAAATGTAAATGTCCTAAGAGAGAGGGCATTTGTCATTATTGTGGTAAGCCTGGACATTGGTTGAAAGACTGTAGGAAAAATGAAAAGAACTTAAGAGAAATTAATAATGTCACTCAGCTCCTACTCTCTCTAATGTCTTTTGGCAACTCTGAAGCAGCCCCTCCCCTCGTCATTAAATTCGTGGGACAGCATTCTGAGATGTTAACCATTTGGGCTGTGAGTGCTTAATTTCCCCAGTAATTTACAAGAATGCTCAAAGACTCATTCTGAACAAAAGACTGTCACTTCCACCATTTGGGGAAACACTGTTTAAGTACACTCACAGCCATAAAAGCCATACTACAGCACTCTCCATTCACTTATCCATCCTCTATGGGTTATGATGTCTGCTACGACTGATGTTTCATTGGAAGATGGAGATAGCACAGTTAAGTTTGCCAATTAACTTCAGAGAGTTGAGTCGTGTTGGCAGACTCCACCAGAAGGTGGACACACAATCATCCCAGGTCAGTGCGTGAAGTCATTCAAAAACAAGCCGTTAGAACCTAAGTGGCACGGACCACATCAAGTGATGTTGATTACAGTAGCTGCAGTGTTGAGTCAGGGAAGGAAAGCCTGGACTCATGTGTCACACTGTAAAATTGTTCCTCCAGGGATAGGATAGGACACACGGACCAGTGAGGAGCCCAGGAAAGAACCGAAAGCAACAGGCTTCGGGGGCCAATCCTGCGGTGAAGATTCCCTCAAAGGCCTTCCCCCACTCACTAGTCCATCCTTACCTCACTGTTCTTTAGGTGTCGCAGGAATTAAGAAATAGGGAAAAAAGGAACAACAATAGCAGACTCAGATAGAACAGAGGATAAAACCTTAATGTTTGCAGTCTTTTACAACAAATACTGCTCTGCTGTCTTTAGTTTTCTTTCTTACTCTGTGCAGATACCACTTGATGGCTGTCCCAAGACCCATACGTACCAACCTCCTGACCTGCGTATAAAGCCACAACCTCTAAAAGACAACAAGACCCACTACCGAGCCAACTGTCACGAAAAGAAAAATACACAACGCAAAGAATCACATACGGGAACTTCAGTCATCCGTCAGCATGATCAAGATTGCCGTACCAGTAATCATCATGGACATTGCACAAAGTGTAGACACCAGAAACAACATATTCTTTGAGCTGCTGAATATGTCAAGAAATGCCTTGTTTGCTGGAAAGAACATTTGTATGCCTCACCCACCAAAGAAGATGTCTGCATTCCAAGACTCACTTGTTCACAAACATGGTGGTCCAGAACTCTTGGAGCATGCACCATTATTGGACTTGAGTGCTGTACCGGGTTAGTGGATCCAACAGAGAACTTGAACAAAATCCAACAAGACATTCTTGATCTTTCAGATGACTGAAGATAAGTCTTCATGGTTCGGAAACTTGTTAGGTAAACCTTGGCTGAGGATCAAGGAAATAGCAATTCTGCTGTTGTTTTTATTACTGCTGTACTATCTATGCATCCACAGTATCAAATGTTTCATCCAACAAATGACCCACTCCCATCACGAGGAAAGGACCATTCCAACCAGAAAAGACTATTACCCGTAAAAACAACACGGATCCTAGTTGCATGTCTGTTTCTGTGTCGACATGCATTCGTTACTACAGACAATCAACACAGAGGCAAGTAAATGTGCCTGTAACGATCACAAGTTACAAGAATGAAACTTTTAAGTGTCTAAATTTGTATTTTTGTGAGATTTATTAGAACTCTCAAAGGGGGAACTGTGGGATTACAAATTTATGAAAAGTTATGTACATAGTGTTTTTTACATTTTGAGTTACAGTCTAAGGGAATTAAGTCAGGCAGACATTAACATTTGGTCTGTGGGTCTCTTCCTGTTTATTTGGCATGACAAGCTTAAGGTACAGCTGCCCCTTTGGTCTCTATGATAATGTAAAGGTATGGGCAATACTGTCAGACTGATTTGAATGACACTGTTATGCCGATTAAATCAAGGCTAGGAAATGCCGGGAACAGACATTTGTCTCCACCTATATTTTATGTATCCCTGTTGAATGTATTTAAACTGCAATGTACACTAGCTTAGAGAGACTTGGATGACTACAGCAACGCACGTTTTCTCAATAAAGAGCAACTTCTGCTTAAAAGATATCCCAATATCTCCTGGTCTCTACTTCGACGAGGAAAAAGATTCCTACACCAGTCATTGATGGAATTTTTCACCTTTCCGTGTTTTCATTGTTACACGGTAGGGAGCGCGATTACACATCTTCTGAAAGAGTACAGAATCTCCGGATCAAAACACAGACCAAAAAGGAGCAGAAACAAATGATAAAAGCACTGTTTATGCAAATTGAAGTCTTTGAAAAAAACAATTTTCTCAAGTTTTTGTTCAAAATGTTGCTTTTTTTAATGAAATGTACCAACATACAAGTCTTGATAAAAAAAAAAAAAATGCATGAAGCTACAATAAAATGGTGTTTTTCGTTTGAACGCAGAGGCATTTTCTTTCTTTTGATATGTTTGCATGTTCAGATTTTCATATAACAAAATATTCTAGGGGCCATGAAATAGTGAAAATCATCAAAAAACGCTGGTTGGGAAAGAGATATTAGACACCTTTTTTTTTTATAAATATGTGTTTACACACATTTTTACATTTCAAGCTGGACTAAAACATGCCAGTCAAGGAGATTATTCTCTATTATTACTAAAGGTATTAGTTCAGTTTCAAATGAAAATTAGCCCAAGATTTACTCGCCCTCAAGCCATCCTAAGTGTGTATGACTTTCTTCTTTCTGATGAACACAATCTGAGATATTTTAATAAATATCCTGACGCATCCGAGCTTCATAATGGCAGTGAACAGGGGTCATGAGTATGAACTGAAGAAAGTGTTTCCATCCACATCCATCCATCCATCATAAACATGTACTTCACACAGCTCCGGGGGCTTAATAAAGGCCTTCTGAAACGAAACGATGCGTTTGCGTAACACAACGCCAGTTAACACATTCTTCGTTACTTGAATACGGAAGGCGGACGTAGTGTAAGATTTTTGAACTGCAAGAGTTTTACAATTCCTTTTTACGTTGAATACGGAAGGTGGTCTGGTGGAACCTAGATATTTTACTTTTTTATTTATTTTTTTTTTTTACACAAATGCATCGCTTCACTTCAGAAGGCCTTTATTAACCCCTGGAGCCATGTGAAGTACATGTTTATGATGGATGGAGGGATGTGGATGGAAACTTTCCTCAGCTCATGCTCATGACCCATGTTCACTGCCATTATAAAGCTCGGATGCATCAGGATATTTATTAATATTTCTCCATTTGTGTTCATCAGAAAGAAGAAAGTCATATACACCTAGGACGGCTTGAGGGTGAGTAAAGCTCGTGCTAATTTTCATTTGAAAGTGAACTAATCCTTTAATAAAAAATGTATTATTCTCTATTATAACTGCCATCTCTCATTTACAGGCGTTTTTGCTTCATTAAAGCATTAATCTCTTTAAATTTTGATACATTTCTCTGAAAGCAATGGTTAAACTGTTTAAAAGTTTTAAGTAATCATATCTTCACATATATGGAGTAAGACAATTTGGTAAAATTTTACAATAAGGTGTCAGTGTAAGGTGTGTATGTAGGGGGATGGGGGGCCAGTTAGGTCAAACGTAGGTAGGGGGACCCTTTTGAAAATCTACTTAGGGCCATCAAAATGCTAGGCCCGGCCCTGATCATGCGACATAGGACAGAATAGCGAAATGTTTTGTGGTGGTCTATGCTTTAAAGGGGGTGGAAGGGATCTAGAAAAAAAATGAATAGGAAGGAAGAAATGACAGTAATCAAGTCTAAAAGGGAAGTATAAATCTATAAAGAAGGTACTGAAAATTAGAGGCATTTACTTCTACAATGTTTTTAATGATGTTGACAACCCAGATTTTCTTTAATCAGCAATAAAAAAGCAATAAGATCCCAAGATACTTCGATTACGTCCAAATGTGAGCTTCAAGATGCCCTCAGGATTCTTAGGGTCAACTGCATTGCCTATTTATCATATTTACTGCTTCACAAGAAACTCAAAAAGTGAAGGAAACAGGAAAATTTCACTGAAATTTCCCTATTTATTATAAATGGTTAGATCACTAAATGGCCAGACAGGTTAATCAACTTCATTAAAAACAATAAATAACATCAACTGAATTTCATATGGAGCTGTTCCTAAAAGGATCTTACCAAAATTAAACATCCATTCCAAAGAAAGCAAAAGAGAAGAGCTGAATGAAGATTAAGTAATAAGAAGACTGTAAAAACAAAAAATAGCACGGCTAGTTTTCTTCAGGTAACTGAAGCCATAAATAACTAAGCAAAATGCAAGACTCACATCAATGCATGTACACTACACAAAACAACACACTCACATTTTGCGTGAAAACATCCGTTTGTCCACTCTCAAGCATTGATTCCAGCTCATCCTCTGTCACAATGTTACCAGCTGTAAGGGAAACCAGATTCACATTAGTTTTATCCATTTTGCAGGAATAATACATATGAAAGCATCAAGAGCAAACTATTATTTGTTATGTGGCACTGGCTGATATGGCAGTAGTCTTGGACTATACTAAGACCAAGCATTGTGGATTATACAAAAGAAAACTTTTAAATAAGGAAAAAAATGACACTTTGCACACTTAAAATGACTATATTATGGGAGAACGCTAGTATTATCAATGGAATAAAACCTGATAGAAAAGGCACTTACTGATTTTGAGTTGCCTATGTATCCTCTCCACATTTCTGTCTCTGTATTGGGCTTGAATTGTATTACAGCGACCCATCAGTTCCAGAAATTCACGGGACAAAACACCATGCTTTCAAAAATAAAAAGGGAGGAGCATATTATTCTGTGCCAAAACAACAGTTTATGTACTGTATAAAAAAATATAACATAGATTAAAAGTAACTAACCTGGGTTCTCTGCATTCTTACGTTTATTGGAATATATTTGTCTTCACCATCAGCTTTCTTGGGTTCGATGTCTGTGACGTAAATGTATTGTTTAATTTTTCACATCCAGTAAGTCAAACGGAAAAAGTTCAATAACAACCACCTATGTTTGTTTATGTCTCACTTTTTAACTTCCTTTGGATCTGGCTGGCCTTGACTTTGATTTCTTCTCTGAGGGACTGAAGTTCCTTTTTCATACCTTATGGTCAAGTAAAAATGCATTTTATAATTATTTACAAAAAAAAGAGAAAGGGTTATAAATCAAAAATAACATGTCAATAAAAACATGAAAAAAAGTGGTATTATTCCCTAAAAATCATTTAACGAACTAAATCATTCGTTGGATGACAAAACTTAAAATGAAAAAACTCCATGGAGAACCATCATTTTTATGTCAAAGAAATTTCTTTGAAATGTAAAACTACCTAAATGAAAGCTAAGCTACTCACTGTCCTCTGGAAGTGCGACTCCTAACACGGTTTTCTGTTTGTTTTCCAATTCAGAAACCTTCTTCTTAATAGTTTCGAGCCCCTCTCGAATCTCTTGAACCTATACAGAGAAAAAAGATATCATGGTGATAATAATGTTTCACTCAGGAAACTTTGTAAGCCCAAACCATTCAGAGAAAATGTAATTTATGCTGAATAACTGACGTTACAAGGTCACAAGTATCTATTAAACTGAAGTTTGGAGGTTGTGACTCATTTCTGAAGTTGTTATACAAAGAACTTCCCTACAGTTCCCTAAAAAATTATGAGCATATTACTTTTGAAAGCTGCAGTGACACTTCCAATAAGAGTTAAAATGACCAAAAAAAAGAACCTTTTTGAAGAAAGCCTCATTTTCTTTTTCTTCATTTGCTGACCCCTCAGACCCCGGCTTTATCATGAGAGCAGTGGTTTCATCTTCGTCTGAGGCATCAGAAGTCTAGTGAGATACATTAAAGATGGTTATTTGATTAAAATATTTATTTCATAACTATATAATTTGCTTTCTCTTAAATTTTTTAAAATATCAGACAAATTTAAGAACACAGTTTAGTGTTGCGAGAAGAAACAGGGTTCTAAACGGATGTGATATCAAACTCTTCATCCTAAGGGTGTGACAAATCCAACGTAGAACAGAACTAAATAATAATTGAAAATGGGTGCCATTTTGAATTTGCTTGGAGGGGGGAAAAATCATTGAATCAACAGCAAACATTCATTGAACCTGTGTGTGTGCAGGCTAAATAAAGTCACACCCCACCTACAACACTGCAAGACTAGAGTGCAGTGCAGTAGGCTGTTAGCTTTTAGTTTGTGAAATTTGACTTATGATATTTTCAACACTCTGCATAAAGACACATTAAAAGACAGCCACACAGCAGCAGGCTGCGGGCCGTGAGAATATGCGAGTGTTAATAAATCACAGTTGTGCCAGTGGTTACAGTATTCGAGGATTAGCACGTTAGCCCGTTAGCCGGTTTCCTGAGTGCACTGCCCTACTTTGAACTCACATTGCCCAGTTCTTTGGTCCGGTCCCGCATTCTCGACGAATCTTAAATCCAACTCTGATGAAAAGTTCCTGTATTAACAGGCGTTGCTCATCTGTCTTTAAACTCGTAAAACGTGCAAAACTCAAAACCAAAAAGAGGGAGTTTCCATTCAAAGTCACATTTCAAGCCAACTTCCACAAATAACTTTCAGAGCAGAATGTTGATGGCCGCTGCTGTGAGGTGCCCCAATGATAATATTCAAA
Source organism: Zacco platypus (assembly GCA_038088235.1). Lineage (NCBI taxonomy): Eukaryota > Metazoa > Chordata > Actinopteri > Cypriniformes > Xenocyprididae > Zacco > Zacco platypus. The sequence goes on from CM076068.1 coordinate 15,664,906, forward strand.
CAATATGGATAAACTTCAGTTATGGTAAAAGTTCGACATTGGGCGATGCCGTTGCATACGAATTCGTCCTCTATCTTCTTCTATATTAGTTTGCAGACGTATGAAATAACGATCAAGTCATGTACTGCCCCCTACTGGGGAAAAATGCACTACAATGTTTACAATATTTTACTATGGCGGAGTATAATCGGCCACCACGCTACGGTTATCATATCAAACATCTCCAAAATAAAGTAAAAGAACAATGTAGATGACAAAAGAAGTCAATGTAACCTTATGAAGAGTAACTGCATACAATTAATAATTCAGCCTTTATTTAATAAGGAATGTCAAGCTTTATTTTTCATGTAAACAAAGAAACAAACAAAAAGGAAAATTAATAAAGGAAGGAAATAAAAAGAAAATATCAAATAAAACGATTTGCTTAAACAGTCTTTTAAAGATGGAACAAATAGGAACAAACTTCAAGTTACTAGTTGTGGACTCGTGAATAATTAGTAAAGCAGATTAATTATCTACTGTACACGTCGTCATTTGTGGATAATAGAAAAAAATATTTAATTTTAATTTAATTTCTGACTGCAACAACATTTAATACCAAGTAGCCTACGGTAAAGTTTCCCTTTTTAAAAGAACAGAAAATACAGATGGATGAAACTCATTCACAGGCCAGTTTGCCATCAAAGGAGGACAGAGTGATGGCAAATGCCTGTAGAGCACACATGGGAAAGCTGTAGTCCATGGAAAACACATCTTCTGCTACCCGGCCAAACTGCATCACGATGTAGTCCACTGGACAGAGTTATTCATATGAGAATTATAATAGTGTTATATATTATTTGATATCACTCTTAAAAATAAAGCTTCCAAACGGGTTTTTTCAAAGCGATGTCATAGAAGACCCATTTTTGGATCCCTAAAGAACATTTTAGGGAGCAGTTCTTAAAAAGAACCATTTTATAATCTGAAAAATGAACTTATATGGAAAGGTACCATGCATGTTAAAAGTTCTTCATGGAACCACTGATGCTGATAAAGAACCTTTATTTTTTTAGAGTGTAGCAACTAAGATACAAAATAAGGAAAATAATGATAACCTCTAAGTTCCACTCACCATTATCTGGATGGACAATCTGAAAGTTTTTCACAGATGCCTGAGTAACTCGGCCATGGAAATTGAGCACATACGACTGAGTTTGCTCATTCCAGCTGGGTGATTTATTTACGAGGGTGACAAGATTCTCTTTGTTACCATTTTCGTATCGGGTGAGCAGAGACTCCAGCTCCTGGGACAAGCAAAAGAGATCCATATGTTCAGAGTTCCTTATTAATATATGCAAGATTGACAGTTGTTTTAATTAGTAAATCAAACACAATGTATTTTATATTCTTTTTTACACCAAGTGAAGTGTAAGAAATATCTCCAAGACTTAAATTACACAGTACTGTTCAATAGTTTGGAGTCACTAAGATTTAAAAAAAAAAAAAATTAATACCTTTATACAGTAAGGATGCATTAAATTGATCTAAAGGAATTAATATTATTTACAATGTTATGAACAATTTAAATTGCAAAGAAATGCTGTTCTTTTTTTAACATTCTTTTAATCAAAGAATCATGAAAAACTGTATCATGGTTTAAAATTACATTTTAAAATATATTAAAATAGTTATTTTAAATTGCAAAATAAAATTCACAATATTACTATTTACTTCAAATATATGCAGTCTTGGTGTGCAGGAGTCATCTTTTAAAAATATTAAACAATCTTACGAACCCCAAACTTCTGAAAGGTAGTGTATTTCCAAACAAAATACACAAATGAAACAAAAAAAGGAAACAAGAATCCACAATAAAACACTCACACTTTGTGGTCGAATAACGACTCTTTCATCATTCTCATGCATGCCAGGAATGATTACTGTCATTTTCCTGGGACCTTTGAAACCCAGAACATTTTTCTCCTGTGTGATGGTAAAGAAAAAGCTTTTTTTTGCAGTCACAATAAAGAAAATACATTTAAAAAAAACAATTAGCATCAATAATGCACAAGTAGCAACTTACATAATATATTGCTGCTAGCTCTTGTCGCAGTGTATCCGTTTCTTTGATGAATTGTTTCCTTTCTGGATTCTCGCCATTATCATACACAGTGAATTTAGTCCCCAAGACATTTGACCTGAAGAGACAAATCAAATTTTTGCATAGGCAGAATTACAAACAATAAACGTAGTTGTGACACTGTAATGGCCCTTACCTTAGTTTGCCTATGTAGCTCTCTGTATCTCTGGATAAATCTGTAGGATCAATTGATATCAAATAATTTGAAGTTTTACATCTCTTTCTTTTCCTGCCAGCCATCAGAAAGACCTGCCCACCCGAAACATTGGACATGAGAATAATGATGTTAAGAGACGAAAAGAGATAATTTTTCCACATTTTTCTTACACACTCACATTCCTGCTCACCCTTTTCCCATCCTCCTTTTCCATGTGGAGGTAATATGTGGGATAGATTCCTTTTTCCACTCCCCTTCTGTCTCTGGTGATCCTGCACTGAATAGTTACATCTCTTGGAGCAGGACGCATGGCAAACTGTTCTAGATCCTCCAAAGACATAGGAGAGGACTGGACAAAAAAAGAAAAAAAAGGATACAGAGCCTATAGACAATCATCAGACCCCTTTGAAATTTATTTTATTTGTCGTACAGCCTGAAACATCCATTCCTTCTTTTAAAAAAAAAAAAAACCTTTTCCAGCATTATTTACAAATTTGACCTTACAACAAAAGAAAGAAATGAATGAATAAATAAATAAAAAAATTAATCTGGAAATGAATAAAAAAAGTAATAGGGTTGGAAAAGTCTTCAGTCCCCTGATTTAATACTTCATCGAGCCACCTTTTGCTTTAATTACAGCATTAATCTTTTTGGAAATATCTATACTAACTTTGCACACCTAGATTGGGGAATATTTGTCCATTTCTCCTTGCAGAATTGCTCAAGTTCAGTTGAATTCCATGGTGAGCGGCAATGGATGGCTCTATTCAAATCCATCCACAGATCTTCTATTGGATTTAAGTCAGGGCTCTTACTTGGCCACTTGAGGACATTCACCTTTCTATCCTTAAGCCATTGTGTTGTTATTTTGGTGGCATGTTTAGGATCATGTGAATCACGTGTGAATGACCTGCCCATCTTCAGCTGTCTAGCAGAGGAATGCAGGTTTTCCTCAAGAATTTGTATGTTCTTGGCAGCATCCATTTTCCCTTCGATCGTGACCAATCGCCCAGTCCCCGCTGAAGAGAACCACCCCCACAACATAATCGCCACCACCATGCTTCACAGTAGATACATATAGTTATTTTGGGTGGTGTGCTGTGTTTGCTTTTCCCCAAACATAGCTCTGGGAGTTCAGGTCGATTTTGTTCTCATAAGACCATAGCACCTTTTGCCAGATGGCTTCAGAGCCTTCAAGGTATGATTTTTGCATAGCACAAAATGAGACTGAGGAAAGGGTTCTTTCTTGCCACCCTGTCATACAGGACAGCTTTGAGTAAAGCTTGTGAGATAGTTGTCACACGCACAGAGCGATCAGTCCCTTCTATTAAGCCTTGCAATTCCTTCAAAGTTGTCTTTGGCCTCTTGGTAGCTTCTCTGATCTATGTCCTCCTGGCTCGGTCATCCAGTTTGGACGGACGGCCTGATCTAGGCAATGTTGGTGGTGCCATACACTTTCCACTTCTTAATGATGCTCTGAACAGTATTCAGAGGGATAGCTGAAGTCTTTGAAATGTTTTGTAGCCGTCTACAAACTTATGCCTTTTTACAACTTTATCCCGGATGCCTTTTGAAAGCACTTTCCCAACCATGGTGAATTCTTTGCAGTACCATGCACTACTAACAGTGGAATCTTCAAGAAACAGCTGGTTTTACTCTGAAGTAATCAAAACCAATATAACCACTTTGATGATGAAGATTGTAATGTGTACATACAGCTAAAAAAAGTTGGACTTATTTCATTTTATTTTCCAGGGTGTAATGTGACAAAAGGTAAACAAATCTTTACAAATCTTGAATTAAAAAACTTACCTTTCCCATGTCCAGAGAGTCACTGTCAGAAGAAGGCTCCTTATAGTTGGAGTTTAACGAAGCAAGATCGTTATTATCTTTTGCTCCTTTTTTAGACTTTTTTGAGGTTTTTATAGCTTTGCTCTTCTTGTCCTCCTCTTCTTCGTCCTGTTTTTCTTCCTCACTATCACTGAGATGACATCTCACTACAATGACAGAAAACTAATTTTACCAAATAGGCCTAATAAAAAGAAATCACCATTAACCAAAAAAGATTAATATGCAGACAAATATATTTTTTCTTTTTAATTATCATTATTTTACTTGGCCTTAGCTGTTGTTGTTTCTTTGGTGTGGGAGGGACGGGGCTTTTTGTCCAGTCTTTTCTTTCATCCTCACTCTCTGATTCAGGTTTTTTCTCTTCATCAATGTTGAATTTCACCACTGAATCAGTCTGAATAGCTGAAAAATACCACAAGCTGGAATGTTAACAACACCAATGTATAGTTATTTCCTATTTATGGATGGAGCACTGGCCTGTGCTACAGGAAATGGCCTTTAACTTGTGTCATGCATAACAATGGAGACACATCTCCGGTACACTTACAAGACTTTTCCTCCGTCTGCGCTTTCTCCTTAGATTCATTTGTCTTGTCCTTCTTCTTCACTGTTTTTTTCTCTTTCCCTTCATTTTTCTCGGCCTCTAATGCAGGTTTTGGTTCAAGTACTAGAATGTGCAATTAAACAAAACGTAAAGACACATCTAAAACTTGTTTTGTCATTGTCGTGCTCCTCCGTGAGAGATACGAGACCGGTGCAGCACGCAGCTTACGCTCATTATCACTCGCGCCACTGGTCACCATAATGTTAGCTAACTACAGGATTTTGTATTATGTTAGATCTGTACATTTTTGACATACTTTGGCACAGTCACTTCTGATAACAGATTACTCTAAATTGTAATGAAGAAACATCCATTTTGAAACAATATGTTTTGTGGAAAGCGCTATAAAAATAAATGGGAATTGAATTGAAAGTCAGAATTCTGAGATATAAACTCACAATTTTTGAGAAATAAAGTCAGAATTTTTGAAATGTAAACTTGCAATTGCAAGAAAAAAAGTCAGAATTGTGAGATAAAAAGTCACAATTACTTTTTTTTAATTCAGTGGTGGAAACAAGCTTCCATACACATCACAATAAGGCAGAATAATTGAAAATAGTGAAAACACCTACATTTTGTTTGCCCCTTTTTCACAGCCTTCTTCTTAGTTTTCTTTCCATCTGCTTGGCCCTCCGTGTCTAAAGTGCATTCAGCGCTATGCTGCGGGCTGATCTCTAGATCAGTTTTCTTAGTGATGATCGGAACAGAATGAGCTGCCTCTTCTGATGCATCTTCTGTCCTGGATGAAATGCTCAGTTCTCCTAAACAAATTTCTTCCACTGTGTTTTCATAAATCTGCTCAGGTTGTGTGTCTGATAAAAAAAGACAGGGTGTTATTTTCTGCAAAGCTCTACAAAATGAAAAAAAAATGCTAACAACAAGATACGAACCATTGAGGGAAGTGTTGCTCTGAGATTGGCTTATCAACAAAGCTGTATCATCAGCCTCAGCTTTCTGTTTGCGTGTCTTGGGACGAATGTCATGATTCGCAGTGACCATCCGGGCATCTGCTCTTCTCCTTTGTTGTTTCTTAATTAAAAGCGAACGCTATGAAAGATAACATGATAAAAACAACCAGTTATATATTATAGATCATCTACCCAGCAATGCTATTAGTAGATACATAACCTCAAAACATAATGAAGTAGAAACAGTTTCCTAATATATTATGTGGTTCAATCTAAGCAATTGTGTTTATATTCATTTCTATAATTTAACTTTTTAAATTTGAAGTAAGAACTACTTCAGGGATTACAAAAATGTCAAAGGTAAAATAATACTGAAAAAATACAGTTCATTGATAAAATATGCAACACAAAAGTAGTATGTTTAAAGTAAATGTCTAATCAAATGATACTAATTTCTGACACCCTCACCTGATTGTCCAGCTTTTGCTGTCGGACCTCTGCGTCCTCCATTTCTTTTGTTGAAAAAGAATAAATATCACCGTTTGGCAGCACTAAATCATTTATACAAATGACCCACTATGTTGTTATTGTCAAAATACACGCTCAAAGCAGCTATCAAATGAAATAAACATCTCATTGTCCCTGTCTGTCTCAGCAGCTGACATCCCCACCTGCACGCAACAGAAGCTAAAGAAGATTACAGCGGATAAAGTTCTTACGCTCAACACTCCACTGAGACGCCATGTATGGATCCTTCATCATCACTGACATCAGAGACTATTTAATGACTCTGAAGAGCTGAAAACACCATCAATATTACAATATTACAAGATATTGGTTGTATAATACCGTATCTATTATACATTTCTGCACTCTTGAGTCAAAATAAGTATTTTATGTAAGACTTAATGTTTTCTTTTTATGAATATTTATCCCATATTCCAATTGCAAAATATAAAACGAGGATTTAAAATGGACAATATTGCATGAAATTAGTCTTATTCCTTTATATAAGCTTCTTGCAGCTCATTTTCAAAACTGAATGTCTCTTTATCGGATAAAAAAAATACAGCTAAATGGAGTGTGTATGTTTTTTGTGCACATTTTTTGAATTTATGCACATCTCTGCATTTCCATCCAGCATGTTTTTATGTGCTATCTCAAAAGTCACATAAAAATAGGTGGGTGGCAACATACTGTTGCTAGTGACTGAACACTTATAGAACAAATTTGAAAAAGAAATAATTCATTTACTAAGCAAAAATGATCAGACAATTAATCAAGTAAATGATAAATTAATACAATCCAGAGTATTGTATCTAATAGATGAAGAGTGAAGATCAGCGTATAGAGAAAGGAAGAACAAAAGAAGATATTTGCAAAATGAAAAAAGAGGTAGGAGCGATGAAGCAGAAGAAGTTGAAGCAGGGGAAGTAAAAGGAAAAGCAGAAAAAGTAGAAAGCAGAAGGAGAGGCAAAAAGCAAGAAGTTAAGAGCAAAATAAGAGCAACGACTATGCAGGAAACATACACCCCCTTAAACTTGTGTTTTGGTCTAATAAGAAAAGGTCAAACAGACTTATCCAGAACTATCCCTTTAAGGTGATTGAGTGGTGATTGAGTCCTCCCCTGCTCCCCAGAATTTTCCAATGTGATGAAAAATGTAACTGCAGCGGGCTCTTATTTTATTAAAACAACATTTCAGGGGCAATAAATACTGCATTAAGGCAATTTTATCTTATTTACATAGTGCTCTGTTATTATCAGTCTGAATTATATAACATTTTATTCCCAAAAACAAGGTGAAAATGTATTTTTCTGTATTATTTTCTGATTTATGGTGTGATAAAATGAGTGATCCAAAATACACCATCTCTAATACGTCAACAAAATGAAAAGTTCAAAATACGAACCTGGCTTCATTCAATGTTCAGATGTCAGGAAATTGATGATCTGACTCCATTAAAGTTCTTGTTATTCTTTAACCTCTTAGTCTTTTAAGGTAAAAGTCTTTCTTAGAACTGATAGGAAAACGTAGGATTTAACCTGAATGTTTAAATAACGAAAGTTACAAACGATTTAGATTTCAACATTATCAGCGATAAAAGGAAAGGTTCTCAAAACCTGTAAAGCAGGCAAAGTTATTTATTAAGTTACATGTTTAAATATACAGAACGTAGAATGGAACAACATACGGTATAGAAAACTTAGTTGTAACAAATAATGCACAGCTGTGCAAAAGAGCCCGCGAAAGGCCTTCTTGTGGTAAGAGGGAAGTGTTAAGGTTAAAGCCTTTCTCCTCGATCAACAGTTACCTTTCCTTCTTTACATCCTGAGCAAAGCATTGTTATACACGAGTGGAATACCAACACCCAAAACCAACTGAAAGGAAACCAAAAGATACGGCAAATGGCCAGTGATCAAGAGGGGGGAGAAGTACATTAACATATTCTCCTCAATGGATGTTTAAGCAATACCTAGATTGTACATCATATACTTTAATATCTCTATTAAGTTCACTACCATTCAGTTCAGTTCATAAGCTGTCATATGAGACCAAACATGACATAGTTACATGTTAGAAAACACTAGTAGAAATATAGTATGTAGTTGAAAGCATAGGTGTCATGTAAAGCAAATGGTTCAGATGTGTCATTGATGGTTCTCCCCAGACAGAACCATCCTGTTCCTGGAGTGTCCCAACAGTCCTCAATCAGCATATTGATGAATCCCTTTCACTAGATAGGCGTTAGCATACTGTGATGATGAAGGGCGTTAGCATACTGTGATGATGAAGGGCGTTAGCATACAGTGATGATGAAGGCCATTGCGCCACGTTTAATTCATATGTATACCTTTAAAGGGATTTCTGAAGTACTAGGGCAGAAAAAGAGCTCTACCCATATTCGCTCAGCCCTAACACAAACATTTTAAACTTATTTTTGCCTTAATGCCGTCTATAAAGAATACATTTCATCCAGTCATCCATTCTCCAAACCGCTTTATATTCTCTACAGGCCCGCGGGCGAACGTCACATTTTCTTTAAATGGAAAAGATCAGCAGTGCATATTGTCTGTCTCTCAAATGTACAACTTGTTTTACAATAAGCATACTAACAATTCATAAGCAGACTAACGACCCGAACACTAGACGGCAGTATTTTACCTCAGCTTGTTTATATCACAGCTGAAGAAAAAGGAAACCGGTCACGTTACTCGCTCACTATCATTGTTTTTGGACGTGTTTTTCGTATCTCTCATCCGTTTTATCTGTGTATGTACTGGATTCTGAGTGAAATACCATACATTTTTTTTTACGATCGGATGGGATGAAGGTAATCGTTTTACTTTATTTTTTGACGTTCGTTTCTATTAGCTCATTAACTTGCGCTACCTGCATTTCAACCTGGAAATAGAGCTCTACTACAGTAAGTATCATACTTAATAAATATAACAACATAAATATAAAGCGAAAGCGTCTCTTCGAACTATTTTCTAGAGTAAGAAGCGTTGTGACAGATACCAGACAAGACGTTATCGAGTACATCAATGCCTAACTGCCAATATTAGCATATTCAGTTTCACAGCATTTACTCTGTAATCACGGGTAAATCACTCTATTGAACACAGAACTGATGAATAGTCATGATTAATGGCCTTTTAGAGGAAGAGGAGTGGCAGATGTTTCATCACAGCGGTTAAAAGAGCGAGTCAGTCACGGGATGTTTGCCCCCTAGATACTCCAAATCAACAATTTACCATGTTTTGGAGAGTAGACAGTACCATGTCCGATGATTCTTTTGATTTCCCCCTTAAAGGATTTGGGAATATATTTGATTGCTTCAAATTCTGGAAATCCAAAGACAAAATGTTAGTAAATAGACTTAAAACATGCATCATAAGGGATTGTTGTTGTTGTTGTTGTTGTTGTTGTTGTTGTTGTTGTTGTTGTTGTTGTTGTTGTGGTGGTGGTGGTTGATGACTCATGTTCCGTGTTTTCCCACAGATGTCCATTGTCCCATTTTACCTTTGGTAGGATGATCACAAGTCAAGAGCACGATGTAAGATCTTCCTTATTCTTTCCAGTTTGGCCGTGTTATAGGCAATGACAGATCTGAATATTGTACTAAAATTCCCCAGCAATGAGATCTTATAGGTCTAAGATATTGAGGCTTAAAAGATGTGCTGCATTTTCTTTTTAAAGGTATAAAATGTCATAAATGTTTGATGACTACGTTTTGGTTGTAAAAATGTTCCTTTATTTTTTCTTTAGGAATTCATTGCAGTGAGAGTTCAGGATCCTCGTGTTCAGAATGAAGGGTCGTGGAACTCATATGTGGACTTCAAAATCTTCCTTCATGTGAGTATTTCTGCCTCAAGGATTTCTAAAAATATTACCAGATTGCAATCTAATAATGTGACTCTTTCTGAGTTCCAGAGGCTTTTTAATATTTCATTGGCCAGTTGCATAAACTTAAACTAGTCTTAAAACTAATTTTTTTCTTCAAGACTGGACTTAACTGTTTAAAGTCATTACATAAAAGTTTAGATCAGTCTAATTTGAATTGGAAAAGTAAGACTGATTACCCTTGGACAAACTAGTTCTTAAAAACATAGTGGCTAAGCTTTTGCAACTGGCCCCAAATTTAGATGTTGCAATGACATTGTTAATAAAGAATTTCTTAACAAAAATTTTGTGTATAATTCTGATTGGTAGTCTTGTACAGCTGTGTCCTCATTTCATTATTTGTCTTATTTGAGGAGATGATTGAAAGGAGTTTCCATGCCTCATTATTGTTTTTTATTATTTTTATTGTTTTAATGACATAATATGTAGATCAAATATTGGTAGATATATCAGTATACATGTTCTTATTCTTCTGTTGCTCAACAGTTGTTTTTGATAGGGTGTCATGTTAACTGTATCAGTGATCTGAATTTGGTTACTTTGTTTCATTTACCAGACAAACAGTAAGGCATTCACTGCCAAAACATCCTGTGTGAGACGGCGATACAGCGAGTTTGTGTGGTTGAAGAAAAAGCTACAAAAGAACACTGGTCTGGTGTAAGTTCCTTTGCACAAACACTTAATATGACTGCGTATGTCTCAGCCAAAGTGCTTTATTAAAAAAAAAAAAAAGTTGCACAATGTATACTTATTAGAAATCATCGTCAGATATGCCAATTAGAAATTAAAATAATTCCATTTAAATATACCGTAAGCAATGTTACTGTACTACTAATTCCATCAAAATGATTGAATTTAAAAAAAAAATCAATCAGTGCCTTTTAATCTTTACATTTTTCCAGTTACAAATAATGCATTGCTATATTTCCCACAGGCCTGTTCCTGATCTTCCCCAAAAGTCTATCTTTTCATTTATTAACGATGACTTCATTGAAAGAAGGAGAAAGGGTCTTCAGAGCTTCTTGGATAAGTCAGTCTTGCTCTTTAGTCAAAATCTTCTAGTGTTTGCTGGTGTTACAAATGAAAGAAATAAAAATAGCATTACCGAAATATTATCTGAATGTTAAACACAGTTTCCTTTTTGTCTTCATCTACAGGGTGCTGCACATGACGGTTTGCCTGTCAGACAGCCAACTCCATCTTTTCCTGCAGACTCAGCTTCCTGTCAAGCACATTGAGGACTGCGTGCAGGGTCACACCCCTTACACTGTGACAGAGGCCATTCTGAATTATGCTTCCTCCAACCTCGGCTGGGTCCAGGAGGAAGGCGGCAGGGATCAAGAGTTATGGCCCAGCCCTGTTCCATATGAATCTGTAGAGAGGTAAAAACTGCTCGTAATGACAAAGCACATGATGTTGTAACATTTAAGGGTGCTTTCAGACGTGTAGATGGTTTGCTTTGTTCTGAAACGGGGACTGTTGCATTTTCTTCTTGGTTCGGGTCGCTTTCACATTTCAAAGTGTACCAAAATGTGTTTAAGCAAGTCACATGTGAGTAAAGCTGTCCTCTTATTAGTCAGTTTCCTCTGCGTCATCCATCAAGATGGATTGACAAGTTCGCTCTGCGAGCTTATTGTGGCTTTAGCTGTTGAGACACATGCAAATACTTGTACGAATGTAGCAGTCATTCCTGCTCTAACTGATAAATTATTTATATACAATCTGCCTATATATATATATATATATATATATATATATATATATATAAATAAGACAAAGGTCTTTGATGTCTAAACAACAATATTCTCACCTAAAAACTCTTAAAACTACGTTCTGTTACACAATAACTAATAATATTATTTAAAAAAAAAAAAAAGACAGTGGGTTTGCTCTTCTGCCATTGGCGCTCATATTCCACTATGCTGCCACTAGAGATCCAACAAGCGGAGTGATACAAATTGTGAAACGGTTATGGTGATGATACTGAGGGAATGACGCATGGCAGGAGAATTCTTGCAATACACGGAGAAGAGCAATTACCTAACACTTTATAAAATGAAGAATCGCTCTTTGGTTTTCAACTGCGATAACTAATGTGCTTACTCACACACTGCTGCTTTTTATAGGACACATTTCCAGTTATGAATTATGATACCATTTGGTTCATATATGCCTAAACCAACCGAACTAAGGGAGAAAATGCACCAGGTTCTGGTGAAAATGTGTGCGTGAAAATGCCCCAAGACCACTTATCTTCTAATGATTATTTCTCTTCGCAGCCCTGCTCCTCACCTCCCTTCATTACAAAGTCCAGTATCCACATTCATTGGACGTCCACATGAACTTTCAGACGTTTCAGACTCTGAGTCGAGACTGAGTGATGCAGACCAAACTGAGCATGATCTGAAGCAGGTTATCGTCCATGAACAGTTGCCTCAGGAGGGACAGAGTTGCATTAAACTAGTGGAAGTCCAACTGAACCTTGTTGGTTCTGTAGAGATTGAGGAAGAGGGTGGAATCATTGGATCAAATAAGGTCACCAAAGATCTACAAAGGTATGATTGTGAATATCCTGCTCTACAGACAGACAGACACCTCGTAGACAAGCCTCTGCAAGGAGGTTCAAGCAATGAAGAAGATCTTGATCAAGGAACATTTGTTGGCCAAGATGTTGTTGATATTACCCCAATAGATCGAGTCATTGATGAAAGGACTCTTGGTGATATCAATGAAGTGAAGAAGGGAGGTCAAGACGTTGGACTTGAACAGGACAGCACTGTGACACAAACCCCTAAAAAGGACCTTTATGAAGAAGATCCAAGAGTAAGGATCCATAATAATGAAGTAACCCTGGATCTCATTGCTGTCAAGGAAGAGAGTGCTGAGAATCACAGAGAGACGGTACTTGAAAGCGCAGCTATAACTGTAGATGTTGCACTCCATGGTGCTTCTGAGGAGAACATGCCAGATACTAAAGATCATGAAAAAGCCGAAATAACAGAGGACCATATGGTCCAAGAGAATGGAGTCAGTGATGAAGACTACAGCGAAGATGCTGCTGTCCAGGAAGTGGCCATGAATGCAAATGAGGAGCATGTTGGTGAGGTGAACAAGCTCAATGCAAAATGTCATCAGCCTGGCAGTGGCATTTTGATACTTGGGGGAATTGAGGAAGAAATGATCACACAAACCTCCCCTATGACCGAGACTGTCAACAACCTCGATGCAAATATTGTTGATGACAACACGCTCATTTTAAAAGCCATAGAGATTGATTCAATGCAGTGTCAGGACACGGACAGTCATATAATCATCACTACCCACCAACCAGATACTAACTAATTCTCATGGGAGACATAGACTGGACCCATAGTGTTCAAAAAGTCCTCCAGTTTTTTTCTCAGTCAACATAGAAGACCGTTATCTCAAAATGAGTGAGTGAATGTAACTGTAAAGGGAGGAACACATCACGTTTTTCTGCATTGAGCCACAGTTGATGTGTTCTGTTACATAGTGTTTACAGAAGATACACTGAATGATTAGCCGGGCTGTGTTTTTCTCAACAAACAATGTGAACAAACAGAGATAATTCACTTACTAATGTGCCATTCAGGTTTGTGAGCAAATTGCACATGCAACAAATAATTCTGAATCCATGGTAGCGAGTGTGAAAGGGAACTGTACAAAGAGCAGCATACATCACTATGGCACCTTGATTCTAATTTTCTTCATTCTTTTTTAGATATTTTTTGGTTGAATGATTTTAGCAACTTTACCGTCGAACAAGAATTATCCTATGATGTGCTTATCTATAGTAGCATTTTCAAACCCCAATTTTGACTGACTTGTCACTTCCTAAGAACTTCCCTTTTTTCCCAACGGTAAAAACATGTTACTCACCCATCTTTGCTCTGCTGGAACTTTGGGTAATTTAAGGGAAAAAAAGTTCACCCAAAAATGAAAATTCTGTCATCATTTACTCGCCCTCGTGTTGTTCCAAACCTGAAGGACTTTCTTCTGCCAAACACAAGATATTTGGAAAAATGTCTTTTTTTTTTTTTGTCCAATGTTGTTTTGAACCCCATTGATGTGTATTGTATAGACAAAAAAGTCCAAACACTCTTCAAAATATCTTCTTTTGTGTTCTACTGAATAGAGGAAGTCTTACAGGTTTGGAACTCCATCAGGGTGAGTTGATGATGATGGAATTTCCAACCATCTGTTCAGAATCGGTGTGGTTTTTCAGTGTTTATTATTTCAGGGTTGTCTTTGGTATTTAATTTCCTAGTTGCTTAATTTATGCTCAGAACACTAATTTCCATACAGAAACTTTATGAGCTAAGAAAAAAACACAGATACATATGAAATTGCAGTGCACATTGTTTGTAATGATAATGCATTTTATTTTCCTCTTCCTAAATTAATGTTGCACAAGGTTGTTAGTACGCTGCTCATTGACTGTTTGTCTGTTTTCTGCTGTGATGTTACAGTGGCTGCCTATAATGCTAATATGGGAACAGAAACATGTACTCATAAGGGACTTATTGTTGATTAACAGGAAAGAGAACTTCTTTATTTCCTTAAGGTCATCTCTTATCACACACAGGTGTTATTTTTATGCAAATCAGCACAGTACGATTAGGAATGCACAATAGCATTATTACAAAAAAATGAAGCTAAATTATAATTATTTGTTTTTAAAGGATTTTTAAGTTACAGTTTTTAACAGTTTGGTTACATTTTTTCATAGTTGTGAGTGTAAGAACACCTCAGTTGGCCTCGTGCCATGTCGAGTGTGGTTTTATTTTCATTTAAAGAGCCACCACACCTATCGGTCTAGACTACATTCTACAGGTGCTCAACACTGTTTGTATGTTTTGATTGTGTTTACTAACAGCAAACCAATAAAGAAAAAGTGGCTAAAATGAAACTGAATGTCCTCTGATCCATGAGAAAACACATCGAAACCATGAGAGCATTCACTATACCAACCATTACCAGTATATTTTATATTTACTGACCAAGTAAGTTTAAAAATTGCCATTGGACAGGCACACGTAGAAGCAGCCAATGTATTTTCAACTAAAGGCTGGAATAAACTACACAATTTTTGCCCCAAATTTTCAGTCTGGATAATCCGATAGTCAGAACCAGTCCGCAGAACTGAGTTGACAGATTTTGACAAAGTCAGACTTTGATTCCATCCAGCCGGAGGTTATCAAACATGTTTGATATTTTGAGCCAATTTCAGATTTGTAACGTGTGTCCTAGGCATGTGTTTTTGCGTGAGTTTGTTCTATTCGTAATGGCTTGAAAATATGGTAGTGTGTGATCCTCAGTCGGTTAGTGTATGATGCCAGTTTTTTCCTTTGTAACTATTTACAAAGTCGGAAACCGTATAATACTTAGTGTTTTAAAATCTTTTAAGATTTTAAAAGTCATGTAGTGTATTCCAGCCTTAAAAGCTGCACTTCAAAATTAGTTAATATATTTTATGTGAAATCATGTGAAAACATGAAATGGTCTTTCTATCAATCAGTTGACAGAGTTAATTTTTTTTTAAGTAATCAACAAAACACACTATCATTATTCTTTTAAATATTAATGGAAGCTATGTAGTCACAGTTATGGCAACAGTATTACCACAAGATGGAGACATGATATCAAACTAGGCAAAGGGAAAGCCAGTTGTTCTGCCATTTATGAAACTATTACTGTAAATGTTGCTACTACTATGTTAAATATTCATTTATATAAAACTAATATGATCAAATTAAATAAATTAATTTAATCTAAACATCTTTATCCATATCTCGCATAATCATATTTTTAAATGTTAAGCTTTTTCAATTTATTTGGATGCAAATAACTCCCTAAAATATAGAGGCAGTAAGAACTTCATAAAACAACATGTTTCCAAAATGAAATAATAATTATAAAAATAATCTTTATTGTCATTGTACAAAAGCCAAAGTAAATTATAAAATATCTGGAGAATATTTACTTGGTATTCGGTTTACAGTGTGTTGTTACTTTCACTTTTACAGTAATGTAAGATGCATAAACCTTTAAAATACAATTAAATTATAAAAGATTATTTCTTACTGCTGTCAAAAGTGTTGTGATTGATCTCTGGCCAGTTTTTTGAAAACACAATCAAACAATAAAATAAAAAACAGTAACTGTTAAAAAGGACCCCCAAGCACCCACTTACAGGCTTAACTTGAAACCCCCTGGTCTAGCTCATGATGAAATAGCAAGATAAAAAAGTATTACAACATCTTGCACACCTATAGTTTCCTAGTTAACTTTACACATCAACATATCTTCTTAGTAAACTAGTGTGGTTTTCTGTGAACTTGAACTATGCTCTAAGACAGTGCTTTCAATATGTTGATACGCTCTAACACACTGACAAACAGTGCTGAGTTCAAGGCTGAGTCAACTGACCTCATTTCAGACTGTGACATCGGCAGGCGGGGTTATGTGGTTGGCAGCAGGGGACTGCAGCCGGAACAATGGTGTAGTCAGCTGACGATACCCTGTCTGTGGCGATGTCCCACAGCAGAGCCTCCCTCTCTCTCTCCACTTCCTTCAGGACAGATCTGTACTCTTCACTCTCAGAGTTTAGAGGGGTCCCTTCTGCCTCATCCTTTGAGAGGTCAAATATCAGAGGAGGGTCGTGATACTGTTGTTGTCCACTTCCTCCACCGCACGCCACTGATCCACCTGAGCGAGAACATCAGAACCACTATACCAATCAGCACCAGGATATTAACTAAAAAAGGGGTTTAAAAAATGCAACTGAACGGTTCATAAATGGGAGCAGCCAAAATAAGTTATCAATATAGTGTTAACTATTGTTACATTTTATACATTAAATTTTATACATTGTGTACTCATTTAAATATCATTTATTATTTTACTGTAATTTATTATTTTACATTTAACTACATTTAAACATGAAATCATTTAAATTATTTAAAACATTTTTTTTGTTAATTTATTATTTCACTGTCACATTTAACTACATTTAAAATATAAATTAAACAAATTCATCAATTAAGAAAATGTGATTTGTTATTTTTTTTTAAATTTTATCCATTTTAAAATTTTATTTATCATTTTACTGTTACATTTAGTAGCATTTTTCACATGATTTAAAGTTTAAAACGGTCTACTTACCAAAAAATGATTTCATTTATAATTTTTAAACATGAATTGAATAAAAAGTTTATAATATCTATTTATCAATTTAAAAATGTAACAGTAAATAATAAATTAATCACATTTAACGGAATTTTTAAACAAATTAAATATTTTAAAAAGTCTATTTATTAATCAATTTAAAATGTTATTAATTTGTTTATTTTACTACATTTTTAAACAAATTAATTAGTGTTAAATAAGTATTTGTCAATTCAAAACATTATTTATTCATTTTTATTCATAAATTAATAAATTGATTCTTTAATTTTTTTTCAATAAATAGAAACCTGTGATGTAAAATGCCTTATGATGTTTCAGTCTGATGGTTTGAAGGTCCCCAAATTGTCCTGCAGCACCGCTGTTTGGATGCATGAGACTCTGATAATGGGAACAAAAGTTTATAAAAAAAAAAAGCCAATCAAAGCAAATTTCACAATTTTTGTTTTGGTCTGTAAAGTGGTATGTCATTCAAACTGACTGTACCTCATGCCCTGTGTCAGAATCGTTGAGCAGAATGTATGTTATATCAATGCCGTCATAGCGTCGATCCGATGGTGCTTTTACTCCAGCCAGGGAGAGGATGGTTGGAAAGATATCCAAACCACTAAAGATTAAAAGTCAGTCATCATGGTGAAAACAAAAACAATCAAGTTATACAATGTTGAAAATCTTCCAGTACCTCAGCAGGGCGCTGCTGGTGCTGTTGGGTTTGATCTTTTTAGGCCATGTGACCACTGTGGGAACTCTATGACCTCCTTCCCATGTGGTTCTCTTGGCTGAGCCACCACCTGTTCAAAAGAATGAAAACAGACTATAATATGATAATTCAATTAGTGTGTTTGTTATCTGAAACAACTGAAGAGAATCACTAAAATCTGTACCCACAGTTGTTTGTTCATTTAAAATCTTCTATTTATGGTAGGTTAAAGGTATGACACCTTACAAAAACAGAAAAATGCACTTGTTTTTAATAAATAAATCGAGAGAGACTTTCATATGGCAGCTTCTACATTACCTCTGCTCGTCTGCCATCTTCCAACAAAAGGCCCAACATGCCCAGCAAACTGGCATTTCTGCTCCCATGGGCCATTGTCACCTTAGAAAAGAATGCATTTCATAAATTTGCAATCAGAGCTTTTAGGAAAATGACTAATCCCACTGAATACACTGAGTGAAATATGTGTAAAATAACTCACCAGTGAACCATATCAATGTGTTTTCCAGCTGCTCAGTGCTGACCGCCTGCATGATCGTCCCCACCAAGGAGTCCATGTCACTGAGGCTGGCTGTGTAAGGGTCTTCTGTCGTAACGTTTAGGAAGGTGTTATGGAACAGTGGGACATGCATGTGAGCAAGAGCCACATACAGCAGGAACGGCTGCTGCTTAGAAATGCTACATTGACACATTAACACAAAACAAATGATATTATCCAAATTGTACAGTAACAGAAGGATTATTTTGTAACAGAGTTAGCATATTGCTTGTCAGCTGCTATTAGAGTTGCATTTATTAGATCAGAAACACAGTAAAAGCAGTCATCTAGTTTAAAATAGCCGTTTTTAAATTGTAATTTATTCCTATGATGGAAAAACTGAATTTTTAGCAGCATTACTCCAGCCCGTCATGTTACATGATCCTTTAGACAAAATCATTCTTATATTTTTGTGGAAACTGTGATGTATTTTTTCTGAATTCTTTAATCAATAGAAAGTTAAAAAAACAGCAATTATTTGAAATAGAAATATTTGTAACATTATAAATGTCTTTACTCTCACTTTTGATCAATTTAATGCATCCTAGCTGAAAAAATTACGTCTTTACCTAAATTAAATCTTACGGACCCCAAACATTTGCACTGTAGTTTATTGTATCAGTTTCACCTGTATATTTAACTGTGCAAGTTCATTTACTTTTTACAGTTAGATTACATATCTCGTCATCCATTGCTTACTTAAATTTATTATTTAAAAACAATAATAATTAAATACCAATGTTAAATGTTAATTATTTTCATTTTTCAACATTTAGCAGACGCTTTTATCCAAAGCGACTTACAAGTGAGGCAATTAGGGGTTAGGTGTCTTGCTCAAGGGCACTTTAGTCATAGTATCGAAGGTGGAGAGAGTGCTGTTCATTCACAATCCCCACTTTCAATTCCTGCTGGCTTGGGAATCGAACCGGCAACCTTCAGATTACAAGCCCGACTCCCTCACCATTAGGCCACGACTACCCTTCATTAGAAAATCTTAAAATGAGTATGCATGTTTGAAACAGTACATTGTAATATTGTGATGCCAAAACTCATTTGTAGAATTTAAAACAACTTATTTAAATGAATTTTGTATAATTTATTTAGACAAAATACTGTGTATATATGTGCATATATGTGTGTGTGTGCACGTTTTTGTGACATATCAGGACACAAATGTGTATAACGACATGGGTATGACAGTGGTATTACAACTTCAAGGTGAAATATGAGGACATTTCATATGTCCTCACTTTTCAAATAGCTTTAAAAACATACTAAACAATGTGTTATTAAAAATGTAAAAATGGAGAATGTTTTCTGTGATGGGTAGGTTTAGGGGTAGGGGTAGTGTAGGGGGACAGAATGTACATTTTGTACAGTATAAAAACCATTACGCCTATGGAACTCACTTTGATAGCAAAACAAATATGTGTGTGTGTGTTTGTGTGTGTTTCCTCTGGGTGTTCCGGTTTCCCCACACAGTCCAAAGACATACAGGTTAGGTGGATTGGACATGCATATGTGTGAATGTGTGTGAGTGCCAAGCCATGTAATGGGGAAGGTTGGGGAAAGGCCTACTAACTACCCAGGAAAAAGCATTGCCAAGAAAATTCATGGACAGTCATATAGTGACAGATAGCCATAGAATCACCAAGAGTCAGATACGACTGGAAAGGTTAATGATCATGACAACTCTCAAAAGAGTTTAGAATGGTAATGGATATGACAATGTTAATATATTTGGTCTTGGCAGAACAGACACGCTGCTACTGTTGATGATATTGCTGCTTCTATTGATTATTACTGCAGCTGAGCAAGTACTGCCAAAACATACACAGACACACTGAAGGTGGAAGGATGGTGGAAGGAAGGTGGAGGGTTTCAGAGGAACACTGAAAGCACGCTGCAAACTGCTACAGCAAACATTGGACAACCACTCAAACATTGGCAGCAAGCTCATTGGCTGCAGATGCAACAGGAACCAATCAGTTTGTGCCATGTAGTTAACGATTTAATTGTCAGCATTTGAATTGAAGGGTCAACCAAAAATGACATTTCTGTTATTAATTACTCATGCCCTTCCAAACCCACAAGGCCTTTATTCATCTTAAGAACACAAATTAAGGTATTTTTGATGAAATCCAAAAGGTTTTTTATCTCCCATAGAAAGAAACGAAAGGTACCTAATGACAGAAATTTCACTTTTGGATGAACTAACCATTTAAAGGAAGCCTGTGGCATCTAGAGTTTCATGACAGAACTTGGTGTGTATATATGTATTTATTGTTATTTTTCCATAACATGAAAATAACTAATTGACTTTTAATATCAATAGAATTTATTGATTCAAACAGATTTAGTTGAAGAACTAAGTGAAGTGACACTGGCTTCCAAACAGTCACAGATTTCGATTCTCTGTGCGAGTGCACAGCTGAAATGAGAAATAAATGAGACTTGGCTGTGCACACCCCAACAGATGAAGATCTATCCTTGGACTGTGTCAAAGGTCAATACTGCAAGTTCGCATGCCCAGTAAACTTGTTTACAGATCAGACCTTATATTGACTGATCAAAGTCCATAAACGGTTACCCCTATGAGCAGCAGAACTGTTTATAATCCGTTTTTAATCAAGAATGTTTTTTGGTTTCACCATAAACACTGAGTCTAAAACCTGTACAAGACCATTTTAATTTACACAGTATTTTACCAAGAAGTTCAAGAGGTTTATTAAACTTTAATAACAATAACGATATTAATAATACACTATTTTAGAAAAAAAAAGAAAGTAATAATTACTAGTAATTCTGAAAAGCACAATTTACCAGGAAGGCGGATAATTGTGGAAATGCACTCAGGTAGGTATCCAAATCAAACTATAGGACTGCATATAATCGCAGGCAGAAGCGGTGAACATACCTGGCTGTGAATATCTGCTTGACTGCCACTCTGGCATATCTGTCTTTAAGGCTCCATGTGTCCAAGGGTTGTTCAATTATGGTCTCATTTTCATACAGAGGTAATGCCACTTGAGTGTAGCACCCTTCATGCTTCCTGTAGAGTCAACAATTTACATATTTCAGTAAAGCATGAGACCAACACAAAACCTCAGGCTACATGGCATCTGATGTGTTTTGATATAATGATGACCTGGATAGTAACACACACCTAGTAGTATATTGATTAAGGATGCACGGAGGGCAGCTGGGAAGGTCGAGGCCTGGTTTGTCAGTGCAGCCCATATCATTACTATAAGGAATACCGAAGTAATAGTCAAAACCTGTAGTGGGAACAGGCAAAAATAAGCATATCCTCATGAAATAACTCAAAATAAATGCTTACAATAATTACAAATTATATATCAAATTATAATTTAACCTGAACAAAAAAATTCTATGTCAAGAAATTCTAAGTCTTAAAATATATTCAAATAGAAATCTGCCTGAATCTGTTTTTTTTTTTAGAAAAAATAAATGCAGCCTTGGTGAACAGAAGAGACTTGTTTTAAAACATTAAAAAATCTCAATGATTCATATTTACAAATATAAATCACAACATATTAAAATGGAAAGAAAAAGGACCAAGATTTTACCTCTATGAACAGGATTGTAGGAACCATTGTGTCCAAGGTGCCATTTTCCTGATTTAAAATCAATATAAGCACTATAAATATTTGGAAAAGAATAATTACAACATATAACCTTAGCTTGGGAGACTTATTAGTTGCCATGGCAACAATGCGCATTTGTTAATCAGGAACTAACACGGCACAGTGTTGAGTTCATTGCTCTCAGGATGTTAATCGTGTTGTTCTCAGCATGTTCTTAGGGTTTCTGTGCTTACCGATCATGGCTGTATAATAACCTGCGTCATGCAGGAGCTGAGCAAACGTTGTCTCATTGAGTGGCAGTCCTGCGACTGACCCCACTGCAAAATTATGTGTAACCCCATTGCGCAGCCCGTGTCTGCCGGTCAGGAGGGCAGCGCGTGATGGTGAGCATGTGGAGGCAGGAGAGTGGAAGTCTGTGAATCTGTAAAACACCAGACACAAGCACCGATAATTAGACATAATCGGGTACAAAACTGTGCCATGCATGGCCAAGTATAATGACGACACTACCTTTTGCCCTTCAGCATTAATGAGTCCAGCCAGGGTGTTGGTGTGGAGTTATCGGGCCTGTTCACCCAGAGGTCACCCCACCCAATATCATCAGCTAAGATAATGATGAAATTGGGTCGTTCCTTCTCACCTATTTTGTCCTCCTTTCTAATATGGCCTTTGATGTTATGAACCAGTCCAGAGAATAGAAACAGTGCACATAATCCAAACTGTGCCATTTTTAAATGCTAAATCTAAAAAAGAAGAATAAAACAGTCATTTAAATTATGATATATCTGTCAGAGAAAAATAAACACTCTGATTGCTACTTCAACGTAATTAGACAAGGGGGAAAAAACATTATAAAATACAGTGTGATTAATGAATCAGGCCAATCAGAGATCTTCGACAGGGGTTCTGTGGCAGAGTCACTATAGTTCACTAATACTAAACCTATTAAAAAAATAAAAAATTCATTAGTTAAAAAAATATAAAAGTTAACTACCGAATGAAACTGAATTCCTTTTATTTCAGTAAAAATTAACTGAATAAAAATTAATAAGAACTGTATAGATATATTTTAAAAACAAAATTACAATAAACACATCAAATGAATAAAACTTGTGTTAAAATTAAAATGAAAATTATAAAAAGAAAAATAATTCAAAAAAATGTCAATTTGATCTCAAAATCAAATAAAAAAATAAAATGTGCATTAAACAAAAATACAACACTGTCCACTTCAATCAAAGTGAAAGTTAAGAAACTAAAGTTCAGTTTAATATTAATATGTAGAGGTATATGACTCTGTAAATAATAATAATTATTTTAATGGATTTGCAATGTAAAGAATCCTGTAAATACGTGAATATGGTACTATATGAATGATATTTTAGGTGTTTGATAGAATGTGTAATGTACCATGCTCTATCTTTCTATCCACAAAGTGTTTCTCTACCCAGTAAAGACCCCTGAATTACATAAATCCAATAGATTACATTAATGATATACAGCGGTCAAACTAATAATTCACTATAACCACATTCCTAAAAATTAAGTAATTTTATTCAAGTCAAAAAATATTATTTAACATCACTGAATCAATTTAAATCAACAAATTTTGATGGGTTAAATTAGGTATAGCTCTTTAAGGTTGACAATTTTTAAAGTGTAGGAACCGAAAACTATCTGAGGTTACTGTTTTTCACAGCGTAAGGCCCTCTGGATGTCTCTGAGGAGTCTTTTCACTGTCGGCTTTGAGCAGATCTTATTGGCTGTTATATAACAAACTTTACCTAATGCACAAGACCTTTTAAAACATTCAGTACAGTCACTCCTGCAGTTCCCACTTTACACTATAGCAGGAAGAAGAGACCGAGGCACACAGCATGTTCCTTTGACATTCCAGCTCAGGAAAAAGGGGGGTTGCTGGTGTGGTCTTTCATTCAACATTGACTGTAAACCAATCCTCAACTTACTCAACAGCTGTAACCTCCCACCATAGTGGAGCTCAGAGTTTGAGACAGTGGAAGCACCACATGGACTCTTGGCAGTGACGCACCACAGCACAGCAGAAGAGCAGCAACATTCCCTCACTGATAGGAACAGGTAAGCACTCTTTCTTGTTTTGCTTGTTAAATGTTACAATATATAAACGGGTGAGTGACTACTTCTACTAAACTCCTATTGACATTGGTCAGTTAAGTGTCCCACAGACGAATATATGCAGGAAGACACAAGGACACACGTTTATATTTGTATAGTGTTCTTTATCATAGAAACGACCACGTGGCAAAGGGGTGAGAAAACATATATTCATGCAAAAATCTAATGGAGCACTTGGAGGTTGGAAAAACTCACCTACTGTTGATACCTTGCGAAGTGATTTAGGGAAAAAAACAAACGAGATCAAACTTGAACAAATCCTATTTTTTAATGAATTATGTTTAATAAATGTATATTTCATGCACAGGAGTTGTTAAAGATTGCTTTGGGAAATTACAGCAATAACGTTATTGAGGAAGTTTCGCGGTCTGAATATGATGGGAAAACTGCAGCTGTCCTACAGTGTAACAGTAGAAGAAATTTAACAAACTTCAGCTTTATACTGCATAGAACTTACGGAATATTAAAAAGCGATAATAAAATATTATCAGATTCATTACTGCTCACCTAATGCTGAACGATGACTTCAAGTATTTCAAACGTTGTTCTGCTGCCTAAAGCGCATCAGTTTGTTGTCACTCGAGTCCCCCCGCCCCTCTCGTGACGTACATCCCTAGTAAAGCCACTTGTGATACTCGCCTACTACTCCCACTGGGTGCTTCTCAGACGGAAGGCCTTCCAAGTGTCCTGTGTCCTTCCAAGTGCAGTCTCTCGGAGGCTTGTAGGCTAGAGGCCTCCTCAGCATTAAACGCTAGAATGAGACGGTATAGTAAGTGCGCATGGCTACGTCACACATGTTTCCACCCAAAGGTCACTGGACGAAAATACTTTGCATTAAAAATCTTTATATTAACAGGCTTTTTATTAATGCAATACAGAGTATGATAATTGTCTCCCATTAGCTTACCTTATCGGCAGTTTAGAGTTAAGTAATTCATTTACACCAACACAAAAGATAACATGTATGACTTCATCTCCAAAAAATTTTTTTCTTACATTTCATAGTGAACTCAGGCAAGCTCAGTGCCGACTCCTGTTCTGTCTGTTCTTTTTCGTGATTTGGAATTTGTGCAAAGGATTGTGAAGGATGCTCTTGATGAGCTGAATGAAGGACGCGAAACGAAGGCCTTCTGAGATTCCTTCAAATTGAGATGGCCTTTGACGGAGCTTGATGACGTGGCAGCTGAGATATGCAGCCTTAGTATCATGCAGCTATTGAGAAATACCAAATATTTGCCGCTTTTCACAACGTTTTGTTCTTTTTCAACACGTTGGTGAGGCTGCTCACTGCAGAGCCAATGGGTGGAGCTTTACATCCAGCTCGCTCCCCATCTCAGCCACACCCTAACCCTACCCATAGCCCTATCCCTAAACTTAAATTAGGCCAAGCTTCACCCATTTAGAGAGAGTTTGGTTTTGCGGTGAGCAGCACCACTTGGTAAAAGGTCAGGAGGTCAACAAATTTTATATGAGCTGTTTTTTATTTTCTAATCATTTTGCATGAAATGCATTTTTTAAACCGTTACCTATATGCGGAACTACAGTGTCAAACTATGATTTGTGCGATTGTGCCATTTTCTACCAATAACATTTAATAAACATCTAATTAAACAGACAGAATATATAAAGTTGAAAAATAAGTAAAATTTGGAGGCAACATGGTAACAGGGTTGAACATTTATACTGCATTAAACAGGGGATTTTCTCAGTAAAGTAACTTTTATGCATACGTTGTAGTACAACATGTCTCCCTAGTAAATTGCATGTAGTTGCTTATTATTTGTTATTTTTATTTTATTTCAAATATGATTACCTTAGTTATGTGCTATTGTCATTGAATTCATCTTTAATTTGATTTTATTTACCGGTAAGTTTTAATACTTCCTTCAATTTTAGAACTTAAACTTATTTCAGTTTTCTTTCAAGGCTACATTTCTATTTTTTATATGAAGTTGTCATGAAACGGAAGTTGCAATAGTCTTTTCTTTCCTATTGTGATGTACAGTGGGTACCCAAAGTATTTAGAGCCCCTTAAATTTTTCACTCTTTGTTATATTGCAGCCATTTGCTAAAATCATTTAAGTTCTTTTTTTTCCTCATTAATGTACACACAGGGGTATATTGACAGACAAACACAATTTGACATTTTTGCAGATTTATTAAAAAAAAAAAACTGAAATATCACATGGTCCTAAGTATTCAGACCCTTTGCTCAGTTTTTAAGTAGAAGCACTACTTTTGATCTAATACAGCCATGAGTCTTTTTGGGAAAGATGCAAAGAAGGAAAGTTTTTCACACCTGGATTTGGGGATCCTCTGCCATTCCTCCTTGCAGATTGTCTCCAGTTCTGTCAGGTTGGATGGTAAACGTTGGTAGACAGCCATTTTTAGGTCTCTCCACAGATGCTCAATTGGATTTAAGTCAGGGCTCTGGCTGGGCCATTCAAGAACAGTCACGGAGTTGTTGTGAAGCCACTCCTTCCTTATTTTAGCTGTGTGCTTAGGGTCATTGTCTTGTTGGAAGGTAAACCTTTGGCCCAGTCTGAGGTCCTGAGCACTCTGGAGAAGGTTTTCATCCAGGATATCCCTGTACTTGGCCGCATTCATCTTTCCCTCGATTGCAACCAGTCGTCCTGTCCCTGCAGCTGCCACCACCATGCTTCACTGTTGGGACTGTATTGGACAGGTGATGAGCCGTGCCTGGTTTTCTCCAGACATACCGCTTAGAATTAAGGCCAAAAAGTTCTATCTTGGTCTCATCAGACCACAGAATCTTATTTCTTATTGGCTTTCATGTGTCTTGCACTGAGGAGAGGCTTCCGTCAGGCCACTCTGCCATAAAGCCCCGACTGATGGAGGGCTGCAGTGATGGTTGACTTTCTACAACTTTCTCCCATCTCCCGACTGTATCTCTGGAGCTCAGCCACATTGATCTTTGGGTTCTTCTTTACCTCTCTCACCAAGGCTCTTCTCCCCCGATAGTTCAGTTTGGCCAGACGGCCAGCTCTAGGAAGGGTTCTGGTCATCCCAAACGTCTTCCATTTAAGGTTTATGGAGGCCACTGTGCTCTTAAGAACCTTAAGTGCAGCAGAATTTTTTTGTAACTTTGGCCAGATCTGTGCCTTGCCACAATTCTGTCTCTGTTCCTTTGACCTCATGATTCTCATTTGCTCTGACATGCACTGTGAGCTGTAAGGTCTTATATAGACAGGTGTGTGGGTTTCCTAATCAAGTCCAATCAGTATAATCAAATACTGCTGAACTCAAATGAAGGTGTAGAACCACCTCAAGGATGATCAGAAGAAATGTGATATTTCAGTTTTTCTTTTTTAATAAATCTGCAAAAATGTCAACAATTCTGTGTTTTTTTGTCAATATGGGGTGCTGTGTGTGCATTAATGAGGAAAAAAATGAACTGAAATGATTTTAGCAAATGGCTGCAATATAACAAAGAGTGAAATTTAAGGGGGTCTGAATACTTTCCGTACCCACTATATATCTGACTTGATTTTGTCCAGTAGAATTTGATTGGATCGTTACGGTTTTCTATTGCTGTGATTTCATGTAAGCCTCATGCCAATGCACGTCATCAGAGAAAGAGATGAGATGTTGTTGCAAGAGAGAGGGGAAGTTATTTTGATTAAATATGACAGGGGCAATGTTTTTAATTTCATGGAGACTAAGTT
The DNA here is from genome assembly GCA_038088235.1 of Zacco platypus. Lineage (NCBI taxonomy): Eukaryota > Metazoa > Chordata > Actinopteri > Cypriniformes > Xenocyprididae > Zacco > Zacco platypus. Next base: position 15,692,864 of record CM076068.1, read on the forward strand.
TAGTCATCTAATATTTATATTTTATTTCACACTTTAAGTAAACATTAGCAACACTGGTCTCTAGCATACATAAAATGTTCAACTGAACAAAAACCTCTGCCCTAAAACATGATACAGGAAATAGTATTTAAAACAAATTTTAAAATTTTAATTTTAATTTTAAAGCTCATATTGCAGTTCTTTTGAAATTTAAATGATATAAAAAAAGTTGTTTATAGAATTATCAACCATGTACATTTAAGTTAAATCTTCAGCAGTATTTAAAAAATTAAACATTGCTTGGTTGCATTGTGGAGATGTCTCTTTATAACTGTGAATGATCATAAATGTTTAAATACAGTTTACTGATGGATGTCAGTGGCTGTAAAAGTTGATGGACATAAACATAAAATATCTTAAATTTGTCTTTGTCACATTCACAGGTCGCAGGTCAAAATGGCACAGTGGAATTTCCCACTGAAAGGTTGCCTCGGCTCTAAAGTGTACTCGGAAGTCCCAGATGGTGGTTGGGGTTGGATTGTGGCGGTGGCTTTTTTCCTGGTGGAGATGTTCACTTATGGGGTTATCAAAAGTTTTGGGATTTTCCTCAAGGACCTAACAAGTGATTTTGAGGAGAGCAACAGTCGAGTATCATGGATCATTTCAATATGTGTCTTTATTATGAGTTTTACAGGTAAAATCACTTTTATTTTAAAGGGTTAGTTCACCCAAAAATGAAATTTCCATCATTAATTACTCACCCTCATGTCGTTCCACATCTGTAAAACCTTCATTCATCTTCAGAACACAAATTAACATGTTATTGATGGAATCTGAGGGTATCTGAACCACACAGCAGCGTCATTGCACCTTTTGAGTTCCAGAAAGGTAATAAAAACATGGTTAAAATAGACTACAGTGATTCAACCTTGTTATGTTATGAAGTGGCGAGAATACTTTTTATGTGCAAAAACTAAACAAAAATAATTACTTTATTCGACAATTTAAACCGTTGTCATACATAGGTGCCATAGTGAACTCAGTGCAGGCGTGTTTATTTATGTCCAAACACCGACTCAGTATTGGCCGAAGCGGAACATGTGAGCAGCCCGAAGTATGCATGTGATGCTGACGCAGGGGCCGGCCAATACTGAGTCGGCGTTTGGACGTCATGGAGGAAGCCTGCATTGAGTTCACTACAGTCGTGGCCAAAAGTTTTGAGAATTACATAAATATTGTAAATTGGAAAAGTTGCTGCTTAAGTTTTTATAATAGCAATTTGCATATACTCCAGAATGTTATGAAGATTGATCAGATGAATTGCATAGTCCTTCTTTGCCACGAAAATTAACTTAATCCCAAAAAAACCTTTCCACTGCATTTCATTGCTGTCATTAAAGGACCTGCTGAGATCATTTCAGTAATCGTCTTGTTAACTCAGGTGAGAATGTTGACGAGCACAAGGCTGGAGATCATTATGTCTGGCTGATTGGGTTAGAATGGCAGACTTGACATGTTAAAAGGAGGGTGATGCTTGAAATCATTGTTCTTCCATTGTTAACCATGGTGACCTGCAAAGAAACGCGTGCAGCCATCATTGCGTTGCATAAAAATGGCTTCACAGGCAAGGATATTGTGGCTACTAAGATTGCACCTAAATCAACAATTTATAGGATCATCAGCAACTTCAAGGAAAGAGGTTCAATTCTTGTAAAGAAGGCTTCAGGGCGTCCAAGAAAGTCCAGCAAGTGCCAGGATCGTCTCCTAAAGAGGATTCAGCTGCGGGATCGGAGTGCCACCAGTGCAGAGCTTGCTCAGGAATGGCAGCAGGCAGGTGTGAGCGCATCTGCACGCACAGTGAGCCGAAGACTTTTGGAAGATGGCCTGGTGTCAAGAAAGGCAGCAAAGAAGCTACTTCTGTCCAAAAAAAAATCAGGGACAGATTGATCTTCTGCAGAAAGTATCGTGAATGGACTGCTGAGGACTGGGGCAAAGACATATTCTCTGATGAAGCCCCTTTCCGATTGTTTGGGGCATCTGGAAAAAGGCTTGTCAGCAGAAGAAAAGGTGAGCGCTACCATCAGTCCTGTGTCATGCCAACAGTAAAGCATCCTGAGACCATTCATGTGTGGGGTTGCTTCTCATCCAAGGGAGTGGGTTCACTCACAATTCTGCCCAAAAACACAGCCATGAATAAAGAATGGTACCAAAACACCCTCCAACAGCAACTTCTTCCAACAATCCAACAACAGTTTGGTGAAGAACAATGCATTTTCCAGCACGATGGAGCACCGTGCCATAAGGCAAAAGTGATAACTAAGTGGCTCGGGGACCAGAACGTTGAAATTTTGGGTCCATGGCCTGGAAACTCCCCAGATCTTAATCCCATTGAGAACTTGTGGTCAATCCTCAAGAGGCGGGTGGACACACAAAAACCCACTAATTCTGACAAACTCCAAGAAGTGATTATGAAAGAATGGGTTGCTATCAGTCAGGATTTGGCCCAGAAGTTGATTGAGAGCATGCCCAGTCGAATTGCAGAGGTCCTGAAAAAGAACGGCCAACACTGCAAATACTGACTCTTTGCATAAATGTCATGTAATTGTCGATAAAAGCCTTTGAAACGTATGAAGTGCTTGTAATTATATTTCAGTACATCACAGAAACAACTGAAACAAAGATCTAAAAGCAGTTTAGCAGCAAACTTTGTGAAAACTAATATTTATGGAATTCTCAAAACTTTTGGCTATGACTGTACATCAACTATGTATGACAACAGTTCAAATTGTTGAATAAAGTCATTATTTTTGTTTTGTTTTTGCGGACAAAATGTATTCTTGTCACTTCATAACATTAAGGTTGAACCACTGTAGTCACGTTGACTATGAGGGTGAGTATTTAATCTCAGAAATTTCATTTTTTGGTGAACCCTTTAAATTTTGAAAATTTTGCTTAGCTGCATGTCGACACTTTTCTTTATGTGTTCATTTCTGTGACTTTGGCATCCATGTCTATGCCCCTTCAGCGCCTTTATCATCAGTGCTGAGTAATCGGTTCGGCTTCCAGCCAGTTGTGATGCTTGGAGGATTTCTCATATCTCTAGGCACCATCTCAACTGCATTCACCACCTCCATCAATCAGATGTACCTCAGTATTGGGATTGTGGCTGGTAGGTAAAGCCTTGCAATATACATACACTATCGCATAAAAGTTTGGGGTCAGTATGATTTTTAAAAATTTTTTTTTTTTTTTAAAGTGATTAATACTTTCATTGAGAGTAAAATATTACTGTATAATGATTTTCTTTCTGTAAAAGATTTCTATTTCATATAAATGCTGTTCTTTTGAACTTTCTATTCATAAAATTTTCCACAAACATATTAAGCAGCAGAGCCTGTTTTCAACATTGATAATAAGAAATTTTTCTAAATGTAATCAGCATATTATAATGATTTCTGAAGGATCTTACCAGCCCTAAACTTTTAAAAGGTAGCGTGTACAGTCAGAAACAACTGAAACAGAGATCTAAAAGCAGTTTAGCAGCAAACTTTTTGAAAACTAATATTTATGTAATTCTCAAAACTTTTGGCCACGACTGTATAAAACCGAAATTAATTTTTAGAGAGTAAGAAGAGAAATGTATGCACAAAATGTCTGAAACATTGAATTCCCTTTCATTCACACACTTAAACACACCAACACAAGTTTGTTTTGCTATTCCATAGGCGTAATGGTTTTTATACTGAACAAACTGCATATTCTATCCCCTACACTACCCCTACTTCTAAAGCTACCCATCACAGAAAACATTCTACATTTTTAATAAAGCATTATTTAGTATGTTTTAAAGCTATTTTAAATATGAGGACACACACACAAAAGTTCTATTTTTGGCAAATGTAAAGGCCCTTTCACACCAAAAGTGCAAATTAATAGGCCTCATGGCTGAAGGAAATGCAAATTCACACATAGAGGGAGCAGCTCAAACAAACTTTTCAGCTGTGTTGCCATTCTGGATTGCAGAACAATAGGGCACAGGAGAAGAAAGTTAAACACTTTTACTCAACAATAAAAATCCAAAAAATAAACACAAATGTGAAGTTTATCTAAAGTCAGAAGTTTTCCTTATTAGTATTGTTGAATTGGTCATTGAAAAGTCAGCAGCAAAGACGTTATTTAATACAGTGAAACTAAATACATAAAGGCCCGGTTTTACAGACAGAGCTGAGATTAAGCCGGATTAGGCCTTAGTTCAATTTGGACATTTAAAGGGATAGTTCACCTAAAAATTAAACTCCAGAGGGGTAATAAAGGCCTTCTGAAGCGAAGCGATGTGTTTTTGTAAGGAAAATATAAAACTTTTATAACTATAAATTCAAATTCAAATCCCCCGGGGGGATACCAGGGGGGTATCTAACAACTAAACTGCTCCAGAATTTGACACCAATTACAGCCTCAAGTTTATTTGAGTATGATTCTACAACTTGGCACCCCCTTTTTTAGGCAGCTTTTCCCATTCTTCTTTGCAGGACCTCTCAAGCTCCATCAGGATAAATGAGGAGCGTCGCGTAGCCACTCCTTTGTTATCTTGGCTGTGTGCTTAGGGCCGTTGATCTATTGGAAGATGAACCTTCGCCCAGTCTTAGGTCTAGAGTGCTCTGGGGCAGGTTTTCATAAAGCATGTCTCTGTACTTTGCTGCATTCATCTTTCCCTCAATCCAGACATGACGCTTGCTATTCAGGCCAAAGAGTTCAATCTTTGTTTCACCAGACCAGAGAATTTTGTTCTCATGGTCTGAGAGTCCTTCAGGTGCCTTTTGGCAAACTCCAGGCGGGCTGTCATGTGCCTTTTACTGAGGAGTGGGTTCTGTTTGGCCACTCTACCATACAGGCCTTACATACTTCTTCCATTTACAGATGATGGAGGCCACTGTGCTCATCGGGACCTTCAATGCCACAGAATTTTTTCTGTACCCTTCCCCAGATCTGTGCCTCGGTACAATCCTGTCTCAGAGGTCTACAGACAATTCCTTGGACTTCATGGCTTGGTTTTTGCTCTGACATGCACTGTTAATTGTGGAACCTTATTTAGACAGGTGTGTGCCTTTCCAAATCATGTCCAATCAACTGAATTTACCACAGGTGCACTCCAGTCAAGTTGTGGAAAGATCTCAGGAATGATCAGTGGAAACAGGATGCAGCTGAGCTCAATTTTGAGTGTCATGGCAAAGGCTGTGAATACTTATGTACATGTTATTTTTTTAAATTTTAATAAATTTGCAAAGATTTCAAACAAACTTCTTTCACATTGTCATTATGGGGTATTGTTTGTAGAATTTTGAGGAAAATAATGAATTTAAACCCTTTTGGAATAACGTGGTAAAATAAAAAAATGCGTAGCGCTGTAAATACTTTCTGGATGCACTGTATTGTTTGATTGAAAAGATTGATTTGTTAGCTATAAGCAAAACAAAGCATCTAATGATTTTCAGATGTCCTTTCCTCTCTGTAGGACTGGGTTACTGTTTGACATTTCTGCCAACCGTTACAATCTTGTCCCAGTACTTCAGCAAGCGTCGTTCTGTGGTAACAGCCATGGCCTCCACTGGAGAGTCCTTTGCTATATTTGCTTTTGCTCCAGGTAAGGCCAGGTGTGCTTAACTGCAATATAATATGATCAAATTTTATGTATAATTATGTTGAAACAAGAGTTTTATTATTGTAATATAAAGAGGCGCACATATCGCTTCATTGTTTCTGCAGCGTTCACAGCTCTTAAGAACTGGATTGGCTGGAGGTACACAATGGTGGTGATTGGATCATTGCAGGGCATCATTATTGTCTGTGGGGCTCTGCTCTGTCCTATAGTCATCAAACCAAAGACTTCTCCGACAGAAACTGAGCAGAAGCTCACATACTCTCTCCCCGAAGAACAAATGCAAGGTTCCGTGAGCTCTGGAGATTCAGGTGTACAGTCACTTGACGAGCTGGAACGGAGCCTCAAATCTAGGAAGGAGCAGGGAGAAACGGAACCACTTGAGATCCTCCCAAAACAACAGGACATTACGAGTAAAAATAAGCTCTTGGATTTGACTGTATTAAAAGAAAGTAGTTTTTTGTGTTATTCAGCCTTTGGCCTCTTTGCAACGATGGGCTTTTTTGCCCCACAGCTGTATGTGGTGGAGCTCAGTGTCAGTTTGGGTACCGAGAGGGACAAGGCTGCCTATATGCTGTCAACAATGGCCATTGCTGAGATCTTTGGACGTCTCTCTATCGGATGGGTCCTGAGCTGGGGGCGCATTCGGAAGATCTTTGTACTTCTCGTATGCGTGTCTTTGATGTGCCTAGTCCTGGTGGTGTTCACTGTGGTAAATGGCTTCTGGGGACTAGCAGTGTGCTGTGTGCTTTATGGCTTCTTACTAGGGAACATTACATCCACGCACATCCCAATGTTGGCTGAGGATGATGTCGTAGGGATCCAGAGGATGCCCTTAGCTGTGGGCGTCTACGTCTGTATTCAGAGCTTTGCAGGACTGGCTGGTCCACCATTAGGCGGTAAGAACCACTGAATTTTTTATTATTATCAATGTTGAAAACAGTTGTGCAGCTAAAATAGAAATATTTTGTAATATTTTAAATATGTCACTTTTGATCAATTTAAAGCATCCTTGCTGAACAAAAGTATTAATTTCTCTTACTGACCTTAAACTTCTGAACAATAGTGTATATAAAGTGCAAACCTAAACAATTACCTTACTGCATGTTCCCCAAATATTCTAGGTGTCCTTGTGGATATTACACAAAAATACAGTGCTGCATTCTACTCCTGCGCTGTGGGAATGGGACTAGGAGCCATCTTCCTTGGGCTCGTACATCCAGCTAAGACAGGTCATCTGTGCACAAAGAGGAATAGTGGACAAAATAAACCCATAGTGGAGCAAATGGCCAAAGACAGGCCAGAGGAATTCCTAGAATTGGATAACCAAGATATTAAGACTTGAAAAAAACCTAAATTTAACTGAACTTTAGGAACTATCAGACTTGTTAAACTTTTACAACTGAATGTATCTGCAGTACAACTACATTATGATTCATAATAATTGCTCAAGGGGTTAGTTCACCCAAAAATGAAAATTCAGTCATCACAACAAGAACGAGAGGGTTGTCCTTACAAGTCAAGCAAGTACGGTTGAGCTACCATTTTATCATATTTTATTTGCTCAACGTATGTGCATTAATCAGTGTTTGTATGGGAATAAAAGCTTAAATCAAATCTGTTCATCATATAAAGCATGTTTCTTCAGAAAACTTGGATTAAACAGTTTGATTCATATGGATTTCTTTTATATCTCTCCATGAACTAATGTCAAAGCTTTGGTGGAATGGATGTTCAAAGGAGAGACAGAAATCTCTCGGGTTTCATTAAAAGTATCTTCATTTGAGATGAACTAAAGTCTTATGGGTGTGGAACGATATGAGGGTGACATGATGATGACAGAAAAATGACAGAATGATCATTTCTCGGTGAACTGTCTCTTTAAGATGTGCAATTGTTGTTTATAAACTGAGATTAAAAATGTAATTATTACAGTACATTTATATTAGCAGTAGCTGTCTTGAAAAACTATTAGATTTGAAAGTAAACACTGGGACGTTTGTTGATTAGAGTCCTAGATACAAAAGAAACAACCATAATCTGTAACAGGAAACCACATTATAGGCAATGACTCTATGTGTGACTACCAGGCACTGATGGGTAAAGCAATGACCAAAGATAATGTTGAATGCAGCAACTTAAAACTCACATAATACAAAATGTAAATGTGGTAGAAAAGGCATATGATGCTTTATTTTAAAGAGGAACCTATCTATATATTTTTTTTCCCCTAATATTCTTTTTTTGAATATTTGCAAGGGGGTGATGGATTGGTCTTCAGTACTTCATTTTCAACTATATTCAACTAACTAAATGCTAAACTTTATTAATGCTAATAGTGTTTGTTCAGAGTGTTGTTCTGCCTTCCAATGCTCATGAGTTTTTTCAACTGTGGATAACATTTATATATCTGTTAAATAGAAACTACTGTGGATTCAGTGCTTTACAGAGCTCAGGTTGATGCAACTGTGAAATGAAAATTAAGGATATTCAAATGAATGCAAAGCCAATTATAAATGTGAGAGTCTTATATGACTGCTTCATTAACTTACCTCTTTGGGTAAAACTGTATTTGTTGTAATCAAACAATTGTCAGATGACTTGAATTTTATAACTGGAAAGGAATTATTTGCTGTATGTTCAGTGGAATGTGAATATGCAATGATCTCTTCTCTTTCTGCACAATAGACAATCTTTAATCAAATCAGATTAAAAGATAAATACATACTTTTTAGACTGCTGTCTGAAAATTGTTTTCTGTTTTGACAGATATCTTGAAAAGCAAAACAAAGGAAAGAGAGAAATACATTTTTATTTTGTTTGATCCATACATACCAACCAAAAGCCCTACTTTACATATACATTTACCTGTATTTTCTCAGCGGAAGTTTTCTCACCAAAGCTCTTTTCAAGAATGTACATATAGCATGTTTCAACTTGCCTTGACATTGCTTGTCGGCAGGTAGCGAAAGATCATACTTGCTCGTTCATGATATTTCACCTTCCAAAATTAGTAAGCACTTATAGAACCAGTCTTTATACTCTTGGAAGGCTTGTGTGGGTTTTGAATGTTGTCCATTGCTGTCAGCTCCATCTTCAATCCAGTGCAGTAAGGCCTGTAGAGTACATATTATCTATATTATGATTCTGTTACTGTATATTGATTACATTGGTGGGCCAGTACACTAGAGTGCAAATTAGTCAGTTGCGGCAGGATTTGGGCTTACCTTGTATCTGTCAGCTATTTTGAATCCAATGGCAGACTGTAGTTTACGCAAACAGATGGGGCAGAGGACAAGTGTCCGACGGTCAGACTCCTGTAAGTGATTGGAGCCCTGCATGACACAGTTTAGCCATTGGCAGTGCTCTATCCCGAATATATGTCCAATCTCATGAGTCAGGGTCTAAAAGAGATGTATAAATAACAATTTTGATCAAAAGAGCTCAAATAAAAAGTTTAGTGCACTTACATAGAGCCGCACATGTTTTCAACCACACAATGACCTAGATCAGTTATTCTCAACCCATGGGTTGCGACCCAAAAGTGGGTTGCAAGACCATTCTGAGTGGGTAAACAAAGAATGTGTAAGTCAAAAAAACAACAACAACAAAAATAATTTGAATCGTTTTTCTAATGCATGACATTTATTTTGAAAGATGTGGATGAGAGCTATTGACTATTCTGTCAGACGGAGTTTAAAGCTGCAGTCTAACTTTTTTTGGTTAAAAAAAAAAAAAATCAATTTTTGAGCAAGTACATAACAAGCCAGTGTTTAAAACTATCTCCTTAACTTAGCCTGATTCACAATGGTAAGCTTATAATAATGTTTTTCTAATTTGAGTGGTACTGGTAAGTTTCCGTGGGAAATACGAGTTTGCCTTTGCGTCATTACGTCTGTATACATAAAGAAGGAGTCCAGAACGAATTTCTAGTCTTTTCTCACAGCAGCTAGAAACTTGTCTTTTTGATGGTGGATTGTAATCAGAAAGGTCAAAATGACAATCACAAGTGACAATAGAAGTTTTTCGTATTTCATGGAGAAAGAAAATTATTGAGTACAGAAAGGCCTCAAGAACCGCCAGATCTGCTTATTTTTCAAATCTTTTAGAAGAAAATAAACACAACCCTAAGTATTTATTTGATACAGTGGCTAAATTAACGAGAAATACAGCCTCAACTTCTGATGTTTCCAAACTGCACAGCAGTAAAGATTTCTTTACTTGCAAGATTGACAATATTAGAGAGAAAATTATAGCCATGCAACTGTCTACTACAGTATCACATCAGACAAGAAAAATATTCCTGAGGAAAAATTCCATTTATTCGCTGCTATAGGAGAGGAAGAATTGTCTAAACTTGTTAAATCATCGAAATCAACAACATGAATATTAGACCCTATACCGACTAAGCTATTGAAAGAGATGCTTCCAGAGGTCATGGATCCTCTTCTTAAGATCATTAATTCATCTTTATCACGAGGTTACCGAAAACTTTTAAGCTGGCTATTATCAAACCTCTTATTAAAAAACCATAACTTGATCCTAGAGAATTAGTCAATTACAGGTCGATCTCCAATCTACCTTTCCTGTCAAAAATACTAGAAAAGGCAATATCATCTCAATATCATGTTCTACTTGGAAAGAAATGGTATCTGTGAGGATTTCCAGTCAGTTGAGGACCACTGACCTAGATAGCATCCTTTCATCTATAAATCTTTCAGTAAAAATATCTGTTCACTGGTTTTGTTTAAATATATTAATGAGTATATTACGAAGCATAAAAAACATTTTGGGGAGTCTGAAGCACAGTCTTCTCACTTCACCTTGCAGGAGCGGAGGAGGAGAATGCTGGTGATTGGAGGAGTGTAGTAATTCTCAAACACAGAATAGTCTCCTTGCTTCAGCTCTGTTTTCTTTTTCAGCCGTCCAGTATAGCTTCTCTCATAAAAATGATCATCGTATCGGGCGAAGCTGAAGACTCCCATTCCTACAGTGACAAAAACATTCAAACTTAATAGAAGTGCTAAAATGTCAAAAGGTTTATTAAATCAAAAAGAACACTGGGCTACAGTGACAACTTACAATAACATTTGAAGCGCAAGTTAATAAGACATCTGCAACTGAATCAAAAATCACCTTCAGTTAGAGAAGCCTGGCCAAAAACAAAATTCCATGACTCTTTGGGGTACAGGTCGATCATGGTGATCCCCACAATGCAAAAAGCATCACTGGGCTTCCTCTTTTTCAAGAAGTTCAACAGCTCTCCTGTAAATATAAAGACAGCATTAAGTTTGCATAAATGTCAAAGTGAACTGCTGTTTGCAACCCATTTGCATTTATCATAATATATAGTTCAGTGACAAGAGATTTTATCCATCAGGAATTGACTGGATAGTGAAAATGAGGAGTTACATACCAGAATGAAGCCCAGACCAAATTTAAGCTGGCTAAAACACCTCCTAAATAACTGGATTTCAGCTGATTTCAAACAGTAATTTTTTTTTAAATAAAAGATTATGAATGAAATTTTTCATATATGACATATATACACTAGTGTTCAAACATTTGGCATCAACATTTTTTAAAATGTTTTTGAAAGAAATCGTTTATGCTTACCAAGGTGGCATTTATTTGATCAAAAATACTGTAAAATCGTAATACTGTTAAATATTATTATGATTTAAAATTACTGAATTTTCTGCAACATTACTCGATCCCTTAGAAATCACTCTAATATGCTGATTTTGTGCTCAAGACACATTTTTTTTCAGAATATTTTAATGAATAGAAAGTGACATTATAAATGTCTTTACTGTCACTTTGGACCAATTTAATACATCCTAGAAAAAGGTATTCATAATGGCATTATAATATATTCATAAATAATGAATTTAGCTGAATTTAAAATACATTTTAATTGCCACACTGTCACCGTCATGTTCTGTTTGTTTTGGTTTTCATTCGTCACATGTGTTCCTGCCACTCATGAGTCACCATGGACACTAACTCACCATCACAGCTGTTCATCATTAGTTCATCTTCTACTCTGTGTACATCAGTTCCTGCTTGTTTTCAGTTCAGTGTCTGATCCTGTATATGTCATGTGTGTGTTGCTACCTGGTACCTGGATTATTGTCATTAAACTTCGTGTTGGAATTACCTGATCTTCTTCATCTGTTTGCCATACAATAATATTCACAGATTCCTTGTGAAATTGGTTGTTTGTCGTGTTTCAATGCATTACGCTTTCTAAAGGTGTATTATATTGTATTATAACTGGGGTTACAAATATTTATGAGGCCATACAATGCATATTACAAGACTTTAAAAATACTTATGTAATGCATTAAATATAAAGGCTTTAAGTAAGTGTTACTAAAAACATCTTACTGACCCTAATGTTTTTTGAATTGTAGTATATATAAAAATAAACAAAAATTTTATTTTTTGTTGAAAATAAGACCAAAAAATGCATCAGGAAGGTAAATAAATTCAAGGTAAATTTCATGCTGACTAACTAAAAGTCACTGACTATATTCTGGTTGTGTTCTGTTGCAGCAGTACTAACCAGCATGAAGCTGAAGGTTATGTGTGTTGTTGTTGACTCGAAATGAGCAGGCTGTTGAAGCAACAGTTACTGGTGGTAAAAGCTTGACCACTAGTCCATAAAAGAAGGCCTGACAGTAGTCCTTCAGCCATTCAACAAACTGCTCTGCCACAACTGCTCCTTCCCCAAAAGAGCCTGTGCATTCATCAACATGATAAAATTATAAGTTAGAAATGTAAACATGATAATAAATGATACATTTAAGTTGTTTCAAATACTAAGTGCACTAACCAATAGTTTGAATATAGATGGTTTTATGTCCACGGTCTGGAGAACGGCGGTATGGGTTGATGTAAAAACGCTGAAAGTCTTGAGGATCTTCTGGATGTGCAAGAATCCAGTCCGAGTCTGAGTGAATCGTGATGGGGCTGAAAAGTGAATTGCCAGGCAAGAGTCCATCTTCTAGAAGTGTCTTCTCTGCTCTGCTGAATTTTTGAAATGTTTTTATTAAATCTTTCCGTGTGGACAGGAGAGCAGTATGCAGTCTCTCAACAGGATGCTCAATAACCTGCATCTGTCCATGGAAATACATATACACACAGTCACACTACTGACATCCATGTGCAAGGTAAAATATTAAACAAGCTTTAATCAAGCTTGTTAAAACACCTCCAAAAGATTATGAATACAATTTTTATATATATATAACAAATATACACTATTTGTATATTTATTTAATATACAAATATACACTTATTTGAGCAAAAATACAGTAAAAACAGCAATATTATTGTGAAAAAATTCAGAACACAAATTAAGATATTTTTATGTCAATAGACAGCAATTTAACCACAACTGCCAAGGTGGTGTACTAAAGACATAGTTAAAATAGTCCACGTGACTGCCACGGTTCAACCTTAATTTTATGAAGCGACGAGAATACTTTATGTATGCAAAAACAAAACAAAAATAACCACTTTATTGAATAATATCTTCTCTTCTGTGTCATTCTCCTATGCTGTTGTCGGAACGCAGAATTAAAGAGAAAGTTCACCCAAAAAAGAAAATCATCCCATGATTTATTCACCCTCAAGCTAGGTGTATATGATTACCTTCTTTCAGACGAACACAATCGGGAGATATATTTAAAAAATATTCTTATTCCTCTAAGGTTTTATAATGGTTGTGAATGGGAACCCAAATTTTAAAACAAAAAAATCCACCCATCCATAATAAACAATTTAATCCATACGACTCCAGAGGGTTAATAAAGGCCTTTTGAAGGAAGGGATGCATTTTTGTAAGAAAAATATCCATATTTAAAACTAAATAAATTTGAATAACTAGCTCCCGGCAGACGACCGATTTAAAATTTGGGTTCCCATTCACAACCAAACCCTGGAGGACTAAGGATATTTTTTCTAAAATATACCTCTGATTGTGTTCGTCTGAAAAAAGATTGTCATATACATCTAGGATGGCTTAAGGATGAGTACATCATGGGATAATTTTCATTTTTGGGTGAACTAACCCTTTAAGGTTGAAACATTGCAGTGATGTCAACTATTTTAATGATGTCTTTAGTACTTTTCTGGGCCTTGAAAGTGGTGGTTAAATTGCTGTCTATGGAAACATCTTAATTTGTGCTCTGAAGATGTACGAAGCTCTCACGGGTGTGGAACGACATGAGGAGGAGTAATTAATGACAGAATTTTCATTATTTGGGTGAACTAACCCTTTAATGCACACATGCTTTATAAAAGATGCTTAAATGCCAATAAATGAATAAATAAATGCTTATTTTAAATATCATTTAAATGTAAATAAGTAATTTTTTTGTTGAAAATAACACCAAGAAATGCATTAAGAAAGTAAATTAATGTAAATTCAGTGTAAATGTAGATTTCAACTATTCACAAATGTAGCTCACCTATATATATATATATAGGTATATATATAGGCTATATATATAGTGAGAGAGAGAGAGAGAGAGAGAGAGAGAGAGAGAGAGAGAGAGAGAGAGAGCTAGCTAGCAGGTAGCCTACATAAAATATCAAACCTAAAATCCATGTTCAGAGTATACAGGTGCACAGTCACACACACGACTGAATGACAACACAGTTCGACAAGACTTGGCATTCGTTGTAATTACATAAAAATAAGCACACGTCGAGACACATATTAATAAAGCTACCTTTAAAATGTGTTCCAGAATGAACGTCGATGATTGGGACGTCACGAAAAGTGGTGAACGAAACAACAATAGAAACGGAAACCATACACGAGTGATCTGCCACTACCAGCGCAGCATTTTAGACATCAGACGAGCCGACAACAAAACTCGAGCTTTACATTCGATACCGCTGTGTTTTTCAAACGCAAAGTCCCAGTCCCTGTAAAATATATATATATATATATATATATATATATATATATATATGTGTGTGTGTGTGTGTGTGTGTGTATTTTTTCAAACAAGTTTTATTTCAAATTATATATAATTATATCTTTGAGAAACGTTACAATAATAATTTATTTTAATGACAAACATTTAAAAAGAAAAGCATATTCTATTTTATACAGTGCCAAAATTATAATACCATGGACCTGGGTAATTAATCCCATTTATAATTGGTGACATTTCAAACATAATTCACACAGTACATAAACGCGTTACAAACTGAAAGAAATCTTAAACACATCTTTAGAAAAGTGGCATGTTGTTAAATGATAGGACGAAAACGCATCCTTTCTAAATAAAATCTACACAGGAAATAGAATTTTATTCAGAAATCGAAGAATTAGTGGGATGCTGGGTCAACATAACAGTTCTTTTTTTCAGTGAAACGTCAACAGAAAGAAAAAAGAATACGCAACCATTCAGGTAAAATAATCAGATTTAATAAACAGAATTACACAAACGTGATCAACAAAAAACAATAAGAAAACACTATACAAAAAGCAAGTGATTATGGCCATGACAAAGATACACAGCATTGTATAAGCACATTCCTTTACAGATTTTATACATAAAGACCTTAATTCAGGCAATCAGTAAATATCAATTTACTACCAACAGTCAGATTACAGTGCTTGTTTTCATTAAGATTACATTAAGACTTAGTCTCTCCAACACATTTCAATTTGTCTGATGATCTACAGACATTTAAGGCAAGGCCTTTGTTTGGCCTGTTTAAAACATTAAACAAAAAACCCCTATTGTCTGTAGCAACCGATACACAGAAAGGCACCTGAACTGCTTTAACAGTCATTTTAGAAAACCCTGAGCTAAAGCTGTCCACTTTAACCAACACAGGAGCAAAGACACAAGGGCACTTTCTGTTTAAGTGAATTAAAAAAAAAAAAAGTGTGGGGGAGGGGGCTTTTAGAAAAATATGGTAAAAGTATGGTATTACATTAGTGTGTAAACTATAAAGCTTGGGAGGAAAAAAACTGTCAGAGCAAAACAAACAAAATAAAAATAAAAATGTACAGAGACTCTGTACAGGCTTGAACGGCACCTAAAGACACTTTCCCTTTACATACAAATGACAAGAAGTACTTCATACAAAAGTACCTTAATTGTACTACTTTACTGTCATGATCTGAGTGCAACAAAAAGGCATTTTGAGTGTGGTAAGACAAAGGCAGTGAAACCATGTCTTCCTATCAAAAAAATAGACAATGAGGCCTTTAAGAATATAACCAGACTTACTGGTACAGAAGAGCTCTTTGAATTAAATATTGAAAGCCCTGAGTTTCTTTTTGAAAAAAGCTTTATCCAAAACTATGCGTTAAGCCTAGGGGCTACAGGAGTGTTGACTGTTCCATTATACGAAACTATGTGCTCATAAACACAGTAAATGATCACAATTACAGCATTTTGGTGAATAACTGAGGACCATTCCTTGGCATATTTGATATGACTACAAGCAGCTGGAAAAGGTTGCATTTACATCAAATTCTCTGCATATATATATGGTGTAATATTATGCAAAAAAGAAAATAAGTTTGCATAATTATCCTATCCATTTTTCTTCAACCACAATATGTATTGAACCACTTGTACTTTGTATTAAATAAAGTAAAAACTTAATTAAATTGGAATGTTCTTAAAGGCCGATCGGTGCCTTTCATTGTAACATAAGCTGTTTGAGGTTGTCGTGCAAGATGGTGTCTTTGACATCACGGAAGACAAGACGAATGTTCTCTGTGTTGATGGCGGTGGTGAAGTGATGGTAAAGAGGCTTCTGCTGCTGTTCTCGGCGCTTGTTACGGAAGCACTCGACCAGGAACTTCTGCACGTCCTGCAGATCGTGGGGCTCCCCTGTGAACTCGGGGAAGTAGTCCTTGATGTTCACATTCTTAACTTTATCTTCCAGCAAGTCTGTCTTATTGAGGAAGAGAATGATGGAGACGTTGGAGAAGACACGGTTGTTGACGATAGTCTCGAAAATATTCAGTGACTCTGTGAGCCTGTTGGTCTGACGGTCTTCCATGAGCACCTGGTCATACTCGCTGGACGAGACTAGGAAGAGGATGGAGGTAACCGAGTCAAAGCACTCGAACCATCGCTTGCGCTCCGACCGCTGCCCTCCCACATCCACCATCTTAAAAGGTACATTTTTGATCTCAAAATTGTACTCATGGATACCCTTGGTGGGCTTTCGTGCCAGCAGTATATCCTTTTGGCTGGGCAAGTAGTCCTGCGGATTAAACGGAAATAATCATCAGACAGGCATAATACTACTATACATCCTAAAACACAGTTTTAAAAATGAAATATTACTTTTAAATATTAGGGGTAAGCAACATACTGGTAGACACAATATACAGGTATAAATTCAATACAGACAATAAAAAAAGTATAGATTCATGGATTACTGTTGTGACAGTGCTGTGTTGTCAAGCTGAAAATGGCATTTTTGGTTCTTGGCCGAAAGAGAAAAACGCTGGTAAATTGACGCTACCCTCTCGTTCACTGACCCACTCCAAGCTATGCTCTGCTCATATGCTAAAAAAAATATATATATAGATAATAGCTTTGTAGAACTACATTTTGATTGCTCTAAAAAAATAAATCTGTTAAATCTGATTCTGTTGCATAGAACTCAATGAAGAATATATTGATATTTAATATTATTTTAATATATTTTCTGCCCAATTTTAATGTGGCTTTAAATAAAAGTGTGGTTATTTTATTAGCTTGTATTTTTTAAATATCAGATTCAATAAAATTATTGAATTTAATTAAACTAGTATTAATACAATTATAGAAAAAAAAACTAATTTAAAATAAGAAATATTTAAAAAAAATAATAATAATTTTTTAGTTTCGGCTTTCGGCCAAGTGCATCCAGAATTTTCATTTCGGTGTATCTCTAATTTGCATACTTTAAGCCTTGCCAGTTTAAAGGTGCAGTAAGCAATTTCTGAGAGATGCTGATGAAAATTGAAATCAACAAAACAATTTTGTGAATATTTGCTAGATGTCTGTATATGCTCATCATGGGGGAAGAAACTAAGTAAGCAAGGGGGCATTGGCAAAAAGACTGCAGAAATAGAGATGGCTGAGATATTACCAAAGAGGAAAAGGTTAGAGGAATATAATTAGAAAAAAAAAGGGGTTACGATCAGGCAAGATCTAGGACCAGTGTCAATATTGGAACAGCTTTCCGGCACTGGAGAGTCGTTAGAGAGAAGGCCTGACAACATAAGTCAAGGTTGCTTTGTTTCTGCTCAATATACGAGTTTGACAATAACATTGATTTTGCCATTTCAAAGAACCAAGATATGTTGTCGCTGGTTAGAGAAATATATCTCCATTACTTTTTTCATGCGGCTTGGGGTATTTTTATAACAATAAAGGATGCTTACATGAGAAATGCTAAGCAGGTGTAGCATTCAGTCCATTATAAAACACTACAAATAAAGCATGTTTGCTCATTATATAATCAAAATCCACTTTAGATTGCAATCGTAAGTTATTACAAGCCCTTGATGATGTTTAAAGTGGGTTGAGCAAAGGCAGTAATAGTCTCATGAATAGTGATGTGTAGCTTGATGCTAATTATAGCTGTAATGCACCTATTTCAGTGTCTAAAGCAGCTGCGATTTTATGATGTATTTGGTCAAAAGAATTCTTGTAAGGTCTTGTAAGCATTCTAGATAATGTGCATTTCTGGAGTAGAACCAAACTTTATTTATCTTAATTAACTGTTGTATGTTTTTTCCAGCGGATGAGGTTAAAGCCGAACAGAAAAACCTGTGATGTACATAGATAAGGAAAAATGCATTATCGGTCAGCAACACCTATTGTGCAAGCGTGAAGTAGCCAAAGGCTACCAATTGTTTTGCATTCGGTGGGAAACCACCATTCGTCAGCTATATGCTTCACTTTATCGCGTCACACTCAGTACGAAATGGCCTTTAAGTGAATGTAAACAGTTGGAAGAAAACCAGATACATACCATAACGGAGCATGTTGTAATGGGTCTGCTGAGTTCTTCTTTTAAGTTTAGCATTGCACTAATCTTTTAACCTCATGTCTTGAAAATAAATGTTTTTTTTTTGCTGTTCATTTTGTGTTAAGAACGTTTAATTGTTGCTGAGGTATCGAAATTGGTGTCAAAATTTATGAAATTTTAATGACATTTAGAATTTTGATATTAAAACCTTATTTCAAACAACAACAAAAATCTGTATTGTGATATATATTGTTAGTGTGAAATAAAATTACTCATATTGTGATAAGATTTGTCAAATCGCCCACCCCCGACCTGTACCAATGTTACAATGCAATGAATCCGTACCAGTAAAAAACAATATATAATAATCGGCCAAGCTGATGTCCGTGAATCCAAAAATCTACCGATAACCTTATCAACCAAATATTAAAAAAAACAAAATCTGTTATTCTGTATTAGTTAGTTAAATGTTATTCATTAACATTTAAGAAATGCTATTTATTTTTTTAAGAAATGCTATTATTCATTTAAGAAATGCTATTTTTTTTTTTTTTACCGATTGTCCAAGTTTATCCACATTGTCCAAGAAATATTTCACAGATTCACCCTAAAGAGAGAGAGAGAAAAAACAATCATAATTAGGTCGCTGGAATGTGAGCTGTAGAGCAGAATGTGAAACCTTCCATTTGTTCCGTGTTGTAAATAGTACTCGCACACAAAAACTCATACGTTTTCCACCACATTTGCAAGTCCAAAGCAGACACTCTTATGTCATAATATTGCTAGATTACTATGGCCCTTGTTCCTAAGTGAGTATGCAGGAAAATAAGCTCAGCAGTGTGGCCTCTATTGGCTTACTTTGTGAGGTATGTAAATCAGCCTTAGGTAGAGAGAGTGACTTAGTCACTGGCTTAAATGTACTAAAAATGAATGTTTATCAGTGAATAAATACGGATAAACGTGCTAATCACAACCTGTACAACAATGGAGATTTTAGTTGGAAAATGAGCTAAATCCTAATCTAAGTCACAAGGGTTCTACCCCTGAACATGAATGATCTTATCTTCATAACTGACATGCAAACTAAACTCATGCGCAGCCACAGACAGAACGCCCTCACTGTCATGACTAACTCACTTGATTTGTGTTCGACTCATACCTGTGTATTACTCTCAGGTTTCTATCACTGTCCATGCTACACTGTCAGCAAACACAAACTTACATTTCTTGTGTATCATAAGTCCAATAAAATCAACAATGGCCCCTAAACTACATTCCAAATGTAAAAAAATATCATGCTTAATTCTTTGTGTGGAGAGTACTGCTGGTGGCACACAATCTTGATAGGAGTAATTATGCAAGTACACTGTGCTTATCTACCATGATTTATAATACCAAGCTATTTAACAACAGATCAACATTCCTTCAAGATCATGGCCCCCACAATTACACAAATCCTATAAAAAAGATTGAGATTGGATTCTAATACAAAACTTTACTTCTCTCTGACTAAGAACAAATGAAACGATTAGATCAAAAGATGCACAATCATTTAGAAGGTTTAATAATATTAAAATTATGAGCGATCATTTCATATTTACCAGCTGAAACTCTCTTCGTCTGTCATAAGCATTCTGAATACCACCGTCTTGCCACAGGGCACGGATAGCGGGCAGGTAGTTCAGAAAGACTTTGGTCTCCACCATTCCTTTGGTCATCAAGGATGAGCGGGTGTCAAAGCCCATCACGGTCTCCCCGTGAACCTGATTGTCAGGGTCTCCCCAGGGGATGTGCAGCTTCTCACGGGCATCCACCAGCACTCGGATACCTAAACACGACACCCATAAGAGAGAGACATTTTGCAGTAATCAGGTTACTATAAAAATAAACTTGAGGTTGCTGACATGATGAGCTTAAAAAAGAAAATGAAATGGTGATTGTATACCGTCAGACCATAATGTCTCTTTTTGTCAATACGATTAAATTAATGAAAAAAATCAGTCTGTCTCCATCCTGAGAAGCTTTTTTTTCAATTCCCTTTTTTATGAGGTCAACAAGGTCATTTGACTTCTTTAAATTAATGAAAGAATTATACAAAACAAACACTTATTAAATGTACTTGCATGTTTAGGTAATTTCTAATCAATTGTAGTAGCTCTCCATTTAATAAATGGTGTATTTTTGACTGTATATAATATATCAATCTATTTAATATTATTTTATCCATTCATATATCTATAAGAAATATTAAACGTTTGTATTTAATGTTGTTAACTCATATTGAGGCAATGGAAAAACAAGCAGTCTGCCTAAAAAACCTAAACAAGACTGAAAATGTTAACCAAAATATGTCCTTAATACAAAAACTTTTATTGGTTCTGGAGCCGGTTTTGTCATGCATGTCTCAGGAATCAGCGATAAATTGAAGTACACTTATCAGAATGTCATAAAACAATCACACATTCAGATGACTAGCCCAGACCAAAAGTAGGCGCTGTACTCTGCACTTTCTCTATGAAGCGCAAAGTTTACTGAAAGGTTTTGTGAAATTTGAACAAAGGCAGCAAACACAAATGTTTAAAAAAAAAAAAAAAAGTCGTTTCCTTTTCTTCAGTCCAAATCTGTTATTTAACCTTCTAAAACTGGGGTTCAACAATACCAACATTTAAAGCCACTGGCCTTCGCGTCGTCTATGGGCTGGGTGAGCAATCGAAAGTTTGCGTAAGTTAAGTGAAAGAAATCGATAAAACACTTCCACCTGCCGCTGAAACCACACTGACCTTTCATTTTTAATAATGAACGTGTATGTCTCGATTTCAAGTTACTGTCGTGGTACCTTTGATAACATTGCTGTAGATTGTAGCCCGGAACTCTTCTTTGGCCCGTTGATCGAAGTCCTGCCCATGAATTATGCGCATTTGTTTGAGGAAAGTTGACTTGCCACTTTCGCCTGCTCCTAACAGCAAAATCTTCACCAGTTTCTTCACATAAGTCTTTTCTCGAGACAGGCTTTTGTCGATCTCCTTAGACTTTCTAATTTGATCAATTTCGCCGTTGGAGAGAAGACAATTGGGAATACAAACTATAGCAGTCCGGGAGGGCAGGAAATCCGCCATCTTTGTAGTAACGACTTCATGGATACAGCACTCGCACTGCCGCGCGCGGCGCGTTCACGTGCTCCGCACACATGGGCGGAAACCAAGGGTGTGGTTTAATGTTTGGAAATATTAATACAATGTTAATATTTAATTAATATGTATTAATTAAATTAATTAATAAAATACATTGACAACTATTAATTATTTCATCATTTATATTTCTGGTCCACTTCATGTCCTAATATATTGGATGAATATGGAAAAGAGTTTAGTGTTCTTTTAACACAGTTGACAATAAAGTGAATATGGTAAAGAGTGGATGTTGCCATTTTGCTATGTCCCTGTTCTGACATGGAAAACTGGCAAATATATAGGTATTACAGGTTTTTATTTTTTCATTTTCTGCAATCAAAAAAATTCTAACAATTTTTTATTTTTACAGGCTATGCATATGCCTATCACTCCATCCTATTAATATTTTGTAATATCCATTTAATTAGCAAAAGTAAGTTCTTTAATGACATCGGTAACACTTTACAATAAGGTTCATTAGTTAAACATGTGTTAATTTATTAACTAACATGAACTAACCATGAGTAATACATTACATTACAATATTGTATTTACTAATCTTCGTTAACGTTGGTTAGTGAAAAAACAGTGTTTGTTCGTGTGAGTTTACAGAGCGTTAACTAATGTTAACAAGATTTTAATAATGTATCAGTAAATGTTGAATTTAACATTAACAAAGATTAATAAATCCTGTATATTACAGTTCATTATTAGTTCATGTTAACCAATATAGTGGTTACAAATTAGTGTAACTAATGAACCTTATTGTAAAGTGTTACCATGAAAATTAGGTGGGAATGGATTTGGTAAAGTAAATGATATTTTTTGGTCGGTTGGTCTTATTTAGTCCAATATCAGTGGCTAACTTTAATTTTTTTTATTTCCATCCAGTCAGGATCCTGTTCATTTGACACTGCCATCATGTAAATAATGAATTTATTTTTGCTGCAACAGTCTGATATTATAGAAACATATTTTATAGAAATATCTTCTCAAATTACAATACAAGCATATACAATAATCCTTTTTTTAAATGACAAAGTTCAAAAGGTACTGGACAATAATGAATGGCCCAGTTGGTCAAACGATTAATGTAAAACATGTTGCATTCACAAATCTTACTTTTTCTTCTAAGTAAAACTTTTTATATATAAATTACGCATAATAATATAATTTATGAATCATAAATCCAGCTCACAGGTTTTCTTTCAAGTTTGATCGTGTACTGTTTGTGTGCACATCATCCTCAGCTGCCGTCACGTGAAAACAACGAGACCAGCGCCATCTACTGGACGTGTCAGTGTAATCACTGCTTTCCACATACAGGTTTACCTACACGAGCAGAGCTGTTACCTGATTGGCGCACACAGTCATCGTCTTTGTGCTCATCAGTGATGATTATAGATTAGACGTAGCCAAAACGATAGTACGATTACATACCGACTATTTCCCATTGTATTCCCTCGTCAACGACCGTCGAGAGACTGTGGCGTGAAGACTCGAATATGACCATCAGGAATGTACGGGACCATGGGCAGCGTTACAGACCGCGTATGGCATGCCTGAAGAAGGTGGGTTGAGAGCTCCATCCATGGCTCATCACCATCTGTGTTATTTACATTCGAGCTAGGAATGATATTACATTTGATTTATATAATCTAACAAATATTCTTTCCAGCCTTGAGGTGTAATGATATTTTTGCTGGTCCTGTGAAGTGTAATTGAGCGCACCAATATTAGGCTGCTTAAATCCAAATGATCGTGTTGTATTAAGGCTGTCAATTCCACTTTCAGTGGTGAAACCCAGTCAAAATTTAGAAGCATCTTTTTTATATGTTAATAAATATATTGTATCATAAATATTTTTCAGAAAAGATTTTGAAAAGTATTCAAACAGGTTCCATGTTTTGGTCACAGAGGAACTTTTTTTTTTTTTTTTTTTTAATTAAACCAAGTTTGTCATGTTTGTTTTTCTTTATTTATTTGCATTTATTCTACATTGTTTTCAAGGTAGGATTTTTTTATTGATGATTGACACTTCATGTACATTGCTTTTTTTTGAGTTTTCTTTTTTGTGCACTTCCTAAACTTTGTTTTTCAAATGTTTTCCCGTTACAAAATAGATTTTATTATTAAAATCTGTGTTCTGAACCACAGCGATTCAACCCACTATAACGTCAAATTAAAATGAATTTATACATGTTATAAATTAAAATGATGGTTAAATTGCTGCACTACAATAACTGAAATCAAAATGATTTTAAAAATCAAACTTTTTGACCACTTTGAAAAGACATTGTTACAATGGAAATGGATTTTAAAGATGTTATGACCTAACAATAAAAACATTTTTTACATCGATAGGTGTTAATTGTTTATTAGCGGCTTACTCTCGGATAAGGTCACTGTGTGCTAATGGTATTAGTCTAGCTTTTCCATGAGCCTCTGGTATAATGCAGTCCCTCTTCAATCACTTTGATACTTCAAACCCTCAAACCCAACAGTATGATCCACTAGACCATATATCGTTGGTGCACTACTTTGCTCTTTGGCATTGATAATGACCCAATAACTCAGCCAAGAGCTTTCTGTGATCCAGACCAGGGTGTAGCATGACTTCACAAACAGTCTTCAAAAGCCAGAGACCCTGACAAAGCAAGAAAAACTTCAAACAGCTGAGTCACAAATCAATCACTGGGTATATTTCAAAGGGGTCAGCCGCAGCCCCTTCAGACCATAAGCCAGCAGGGAGGACTTCACGGTGGAATAATTTAGTGAGATGTGCACACAGGCTGCCACAAGGTAAAAGGGCCTAGATGAACATTTGTCATGGATTTTATATTCTAAAGACGTTCCCATTTTTTGCATGTTAGGTGGAGGCTGTGGTGTTGGAGATGCAAGACCCCAAAACTGGTGTGAAATCTCAGACCCAGAGGCTTGTTATCACAACCATCCCACATGCTATAGCAGGTGAGATCATTAAAAATGGCTGCCGCTTACATCAGCTGGTACTATTACTCAAGAAGGAATCTTGAGAAGAAAAATGTGAGACGCAGCATCTATAGCAAAAGATGGTGGGCTCACCTACTCATTTGTATTGATTTCTGCTTGGATCACTCCTCGGGAGAGCTAGTCATCTGTGCTGCCCATGCATTTAGAGTCTGCTTATGTGGGTCTGAGACTGAAGAATCTATTGCCATGACAACCTTTCAGCAGCTGGTTGCAATGACTCTCTCCTCTAGAGCGCTTTGGTTTCAGGGAGGAGAGCTCTTGTATTCTGCACTCTTGATCTTAATCCTGCTAGCCAACTTACATTGCTTAAACTTAATTGGAGGCTATGATTATTCGCAGCATTTTTGTATATAATTGATATAATGGAAAGACACCTAAGGCTTTTATTTAAAAATTCATTGAAATGATATGGTATGCTCCTCAGGCTAGCAGGCACTAATGAAGCCACTCAGATTCACCCCTGCAGAGATCTTCTCATTAGTCTCCTATCACGAGAGCCTCAGCGGGACACACAGTGGTGGACCAAGTCATAGTGCGATACCTATTTTGAGAATGCACCTTTGTTTTGTGTCTACTACTCACAATTGCTTTCCCTGTAATGTTTTTTATGAACCTCTTATTTGAAAGCCTGCTAAATTAAAGGGTTAGTTCACCCAACAATCAACATTTTGTCATTAATTGCTCACCTTCATGTCGTTGTAAACCTGTAAAACCTTCGTTCATCTTTGGAACACAAATTAAATGCTGAAATCCGAGAGCTTTTTTGACTTTTCTATAGACAGCAACATCATAACTAATTTCAAGGCTCAGAAAGGTAGTAAAGACATCGTTAAAATATTCCACGTGACTATGTTATGAAGTGACGAGAATAATTTTTGTGTGTAAAAAAACAAACAAAAATAAAGACTTTATTTAACAATTTTCCATGTCTGTCTCCTCCACTGTTCACGTAGTAGACAGTTCAGCGCTTCCAGGTTCTACGTCAGAATGCCGAATCATTATTCAATTCAATTCAATTCAAATTTATTTGTATAGCACTTTTCACGATACATATCATTTCAAAGCAGCTTTACAGAGAACGGATATTATATTATTGGCCGCAACATCACACGCATGCTGCTCATGTGAACAGAACCTGGAAGTGCTGCACTAAAACGTAAACAGGAGACTGACCGGGAGAAGAAATTGAATAAATTTGTTATTTTTCCTTTGTTTTTTTGCGCACAAAAAGTATTCTCATCGCTTCATAATAATGCTGTTGAAAGCTGTCGTATGGACTATTTTAATGACGTCTTTACTACTTTTCTGGACCTTGAAAGTGGTAATTGAGATGCAGTCTATCAGAGGCCACAAAGCTCTCTTATTTCATCAAAAATATCTTAATTTGTGTTCCAAAGATGAATGAAGTAAGGATGAGGATGAGTAATTAATAACAGACTTTTCATTTCTGGGTTGAACTAACCCTTGAACTAAAACTATAAATTGTATATGAATGATATACTTCGTAATTATAACGTGTAGTGTTGTAGTAATCTAAACGCTGGATGCAGAAATCACAAAAAAAGTCTTTAATGAGCATGGAAAATAACTGAGGAGAATCAATAGAAAACTGCACACTTAAATTAATCACAATAACCGACAAAGGATATAACTAATCATGGAGTATAAATACACTGATAACTAGATGAGACACAGCTGAGGATAATCAGTAACTATAGAAACCCAGAAAATGTTTTTGTGAATATTTGTATATTTCCATTTTCCAAATTTTAAAATTTGTGTTTTTGTAATTTATAATATTTTTATTTTATAAATGTCTTTATAGTTATTATTAATTTTTATTTCAGTTTTAGTTATTTTAATATATCAAGTTAAACTAAGTGAAAACGGCAAATGTTGCCTTGGCAGCTAGCTGAAATAAAGTTTTTTTTTATGTTTGATTTTATTTCCGTTAATATTTATTTTATTTCAAGTAATGAATTATTCGTTTTTTTATGGTTTTGGTTTTAGTTGACTATAGGAACCCTGTTTTTCTCTCCATGTACTGATGACTCCTGGTGGGCACATTCAATCTGAAGGCTAACTCTCCCACCCACTGATAGTCTTATTGCTCTGAAATATTGTTTATTGCGAATATTGTTTTTTTCAGGGGAAGATATTGTTGCATGGATCGCTAATCGATTCAAAATAGATGCTTTGGGTAAGTAGTACATTGTTTTTTTGTGTTTATTAATACAATAAGGATAAAAATATCTCCCAGTCAGCTCTTTAAATTACAGATTGGCTTGAAGAAATTCTAGTGCTATACATTTTGATGGGGTGAGATGTTGTACTGTTCATTTATGTCTTGTTTAGATGATTTTAGTAACTTTCTCACACTTAATGCTTAGAGGCCCGAGCTATGGGGACCATGATGGTGGCGTTTGGGTACATCTATCCACTACAAGATCACAAGAGGCTTATCCTTAAACCAGACACATCCCTGTATCGCTTTCAGGTAACTTAAAACAATAAATAAACCAAAAGTGACAGTAAAGACATTATAAAATGCAACAAAAAATTATATTTCTAATAAATTCTGTTCATTTGAACAGTCTATTCATCAAAGAAAAAAAATAATTCTGAAAATTAAGGTTTGCTATCACAGGAATAAATTACATTTTAAAATATATTACAATAGAAAGCAGTTGTAATTGTCTTAATATTTCACAATATTATTATTTTTTTTTACTGTATTTTGATCAAATACATGCAGTCTTTGTGAGCATAAGAGAAAACATTAAAAAATACTACTAACCACAAATTTTTGGACAGTAGTATGTGTGTAAGTGACGAATTTCCACACATTTTGATAACACTTTTTGCAGTGCCTTTGACAGTATAAATGCGTAGTTGTTCTAATCTTTTATATTTTATCCATACATTTCTTCTTCCAGACACCATATTTTTGGCCTGCACAGCAATGGCCAGTGGAAGACACAGACTATGGTGTGTAATCATCTTTCATTTTCCATGCATGCTTATTGGTTGTCATAGCAATAATTCACAGTGAGGTTATTCATTATGCTTTCAAACAGCTGTCTGAGATAAAGAATTTGATCGATTGTTTTCTTGTTGAGTCACATCACATATTTCAATTGACTCTTACTGGCAAGGTCAGATGTTTTTATGTGCATTTCCAGCAATCTATTTGGCAAAGAGAAATATACGCAAGAAAGGGATGTTGGAGCTCTATGAACAGGTAATTCGGGCATCATATTCTTTATTGTCTTAATAATCATGTTTAAATGTGTATTAATTTCTCTGAAGTCTATTGGTAAATAAAAAGATTATGTTGTAATGCATAGAAGGATTTTTAATTGACTATAATACATTTTATGACAAATTACTATGCTTAGAAAGTAAAACACACATAAAATACAAATGACTTAAAATGTGTGTCTTTCTCAACCAAGGAAGAGTACAACAATCTTTACAAATGGATGAATCACAAGTGGGATTTTATTGTAATGCAGGCCAAAGAGCAGTACAGGTGGGTCACACGTGCTTTATTTAAAATATTGGTGAATATTTATGATTTATCATGGATCAATCCAAGAATGGGTCTCATTCACTAATGATTTGAACGTGAATTATGGGAGAACAGATTCACAACATAAATTTGTTTTTAAATATGGAGTATTCTAAATGAGCGTCTGCATGCCCTATTTTTGTTATTTGCATAGAACTGTAAGAAAACGTTACAAAAATAGAACGAGAAAAGTTTGTATGAACGCAGGTTAGTGAATTAGACCCATTGGTATATATATATATAGTCAAACTATATGTGGCAGTATATAACAAGACCTATTGCTTCTTTGTGCAGGGCGGGAAAGGAGAGGAAGAAGCCGGACCAGGTCGTTTTTGACTGTCAGGAACGGGCCTACTGGGTTGTACATCGGCCACCGGTGAGTTACCTTTGGACTGGACTGAGTATATAAGGTGATTTAAGGAATTTTAAATATCTTGAATATTTATTCTCCTAATTCTACATTCAGGCTCCTGTTAAATACAACTTCAGAAGTTTAGAGAGGCATTATAGTATAACTGTTATTTTCATTCAACAGCCAGGAACAGTTAGTGCCATGGACTATGGACACGACATGATGGTCGACCCCAATTTGAAGGAGGTAAAGGTATGTGTGACCAATTATTTAAAACTTCTAAAGAGCTAAAATGAAAAAATAAATAAAAAAATATTAGGTCATTTTTTCAAAGAAACAGCACAATTGACCCTTCGCAAAAAGTTTGATTGACAGGTGATCTAACCAATCATAACCTCGAATCCGCCATTTTATCCAACAAAGCAATCAGGGGAGTTAGTAGATTAACGTTGGTGAACTTGAACTTGAAACATTTTGTGTGTACTCACGTCTTTCCGCGGTTGAAACAACATTCCTTCTGATGTCCATTCATGTTTATTTTATGCTAATAAATGAAGAGATGATTGGTTCACGAGCCGATTGAAGGAGCTACAGCGATCTGTCATGACACTTTAAAGAACCACTATATGGTATTTATTGTTCAAACGTCTTTATAAAGTTACAATATTTTAAATATGAAACTGTTTCAGACGTTGTCAGTGTCCTCTTTGCTCCAGGATGTATTTTTCACGGCGTCAGAACATGATGTGTGGCGTGAGAGCGCATGACTTGTAGGTCATTGCAACAGTAACTAAAGGGGCCTGGTCTTTGCGAAGGGTCAATTATGACAACAAAGGCTTTCTAAATATAGAGTGTCTGATGAAGAATGTTGTAATGAAACAACAGGCTGCATAACCAACATTAACCGATATCACTGCTGAGATTATCAAGGCTAGGCTTATCAAGGATATTTCTAGTATGTCAGCTTATATCCAATAGGATTTAAATGATCATAATCACACTGCTCAGCACTCCAAATGTCTCATTGTGTTCAATAAAATAGGCTTGTCTTACACCCTTTCTCACTTTCTTTTCTACAGATTTGATTCCTAAACTTATATGTGGAAGACAAGAAAAATCAGATGACTTCAAAATGAAAGCACATAGTCAATGGATCATAAATTGGGCTCTGTGTAATAGAAATATGAGTAGCTTTTTAAAATGTCATTTCACCATGACTCATAACCATCTTTTGCTTTCATTACTATCCTTTATAGTATGACCATTCCCTTTCTTTGCACCTAAACTGCATCTAAAATTGTTTTTCAGAAAAAAACACCTGACTACTACAGAAGAATTGTAAGTATCAAAGAATAAGCACACAAATTTAGTTGTAAAAGACTGCAATCAAACATAAAATTTGTTCGTTCCTGACAAACAAATCATTGTGTTTTCTTGCAGATTATGTTCATTCAGCAGTCTATCATGAGACCAAGGGTGAAGTCATCTGTGTCGATTGGAGCGTATGTTACTGTGATATAACAATTCCAGTTATGACTTCCATTAGATCAAGAAAACCATATTTTTTTTTCATTTAAATATATTTTATAAATATATTTTAATGTATAATTATCTGTAACTTATTTATATTAATTATCTTTAATATATTTTAACAATATTTTAACAATATTTTAACCATGTGTTATGTATTTTAACCACATTAACCATTGAATTGTAATCTTTTGCAGAATTGTTAAGTACGCAACAACATGCAGAGAGCATGACCCCTTTCTCCACTCCTGCCTCCCAAGCAACCCCTGGTTAACAGATGATATTACATACTGGAACCTCAACATGGCAAAGTGAGCTACAAGATACAAACATTTTTTCTATTTTTCAGATGATAGCACATTTAAAAACTTGTGATGATAATGTACTCTGTGTGTTTGTTTCATACAGTGTTGAGACCCCTACTAAAATGAGAGTGGAGCGCTGGACTTTCAGCTTTGGAGAACTGCTTACTGACCCTCGGGGAAGGGCTGATTTTCGCCTCTTCCTTAAAAAGGAGTTCAGCGGTATGTAGTATTCAAAACTTGCATCAGATGTTGGCTTTAGACTTATTAGGTGACTTGTTGGGTCGGTTCTGCCTATTTTAGAATTGGAATTAAATGGTTGATGCTCATGTTCAAAACTGCAATAATTGTCATTTATTAGCGGAGGTTATGACTATAATCTGATTGGTAAATAGGTGAGAATCTTGCCTTCTGGGAGGCATGTGAGGATCTGAAATGGGGTGCTGCAGAGACAATGAAAGAAAAAGCTCAGCAAATATACAAGTAAGCATCAAATTTTGGACTCAATTATATACAATAATATACAGTTATATTAATATATTATATTATATTAGTGCACAACTGTTCAAATGTTTGCGGTTGAATGCTCACCTGCTGCATTGTTTATTTGATCAAAAATTCAGTAAAAGCATAATTTTGTAAAATTGTTTTAAATTTAAAATAACTATTGTTTTTGTTTGTTTTTATTTACATATTTTAAAGTGTAATTTATTCCTGAGATGGCAAAGCTGAATTTTTTTCAACATCATTACTCCAGTTTATACATTTTTTATATATATATATATATATATATATATATATATATTCTCTCTCTCTCTATTTGTTTTAATCATTAATGAAACTAAATGATTAGCATTTAAACCAATCATTTTTACTCTTATTTGTATAGGACCTTTTTGGCCCGTGGAGCTCCGCGTTGGATCAACATTGATGGCAAAACAATGGACGTAACAGTGAAAGGTTTGGCACATCCTCATCGTTATGTACTGGATGCTGCCCAGACTCACATTTACATGCTCATGAAAAAGGTATCTAATCTCTTGTGAAACTTTGCAACTCAAATGTTTGTGGCCTTTACAAGCATGAAATTAATGTTAGCTATGATCTGGCGTTTAAGGACTCGTATGGACGATATCTCAAGTCCCCAGTGTTCAAGGAAACTCAGAAGAAGGCTATTGCTCCCGAAGCACACAGATTCAGGTTAGATGTGCCTTTATGTTAGTTGCTCTTTGTATATAAAAACTGCTTTATAAAACATTAGTGACATTAAACATGATCTTTATTCCTTTCTTATGCCTCGTAGTGAGACGCAGTTGGAGCAGAATGCCAAGAGAAGGCGGCCCAGCCTGAGTCCCATCATCCTGAGACAGCAGGAGGAGGAACAGAAGGCCAAACTTGCAGCAAGTGGACCGGTGGACATCACACAGGTCATGAGCAAACTGGAAAAGAAAAAGAAAAACTGAAAGGAGAGCAAGCACACAGAGAATAGATTTTAGCAATTATTTATGATTTATGACTAAAAGGAAAACCACCAATATGGTTTTGCAAGCCAATATGTTTATATAGGGAGCAATAGAGATTGTGTCGCTATCTTATTGCTCTTTCTGCAATATTACACAGATATTTCTAGTTTTTGAATGTTTGCTTGATATATTTTAAAAATGTCATCAATTCATGCAATCCATTTTGCCTTTTCATCAGGTCATTGTGTGTTATTCTTTCCCAGACTTGTTAACTCATTCACAATCATTTTTAACCTCTATGTCATATTTATGTTTTGTCACATTTTATACATGTACAAACATTATCAGATGTTGTCCACCAAATTACTACAGTTTTTGTCCCATATTTGTTCCATTTTTGTCCAGTTTCCTTGTAAATCATGAATTTATTGAAATGCATAGTAAAACCATGTCTGCCATCTGTGGTCACATCATGTGTCTTTGTCATTCATGATTGTTTTCGAGTGAAATGTACAGTATATATGTATGTCATTATTTATCTCATCTGTTTGTGCATAGTTACCACTTGTCTAAAATAACTGGCCATTAAGTGAGAGGAAATGAACATGAAATTTATTTGTGTGTGAGTTCTGAAATATTCTGTCATAATTTCTTCTCTTTCCTTGTTTTATTTTGAGAGCACTTAAGAAGATATTTAGGATAACAAGATGTCCAAGCTGCTTATTTCCATACATTGAAAGTGAAAGGTGACCTTGGCTGCGAAGCAAGACTTTCAAGGCAACAGTATGAGTGCAGCAAAAGTAAACGCGTCTACTTTTGAAGCTTGATAGTCTCTGGTTCTTCACTTTCTCTGTATGGAAAAAATCAGCAGAAATATTCAGCTAAACAATAAAGTTGTCTCGTTATGAATGAGAGAAGAAATAAAGTCATATGGGTTTAGTACAACATGAGCAAAAAAGCATACTAAAAAGGAAAATTAGGTAAGCTGAGAGAATGCACAGAATTAGAAATTCAGTACGACTTGAAAAGCATAGACAATAAATACAATTCAATGACAGAAAAAAATTAATTACTATATCATGTTAAAAAATAACACATAGAAGGCTTAAAGGGTTAGTTCATCCAAAAATGAAAATTCTGTCATGTTCCAATCCCGTAAGATGTTCATCTTCAGAACACAAATGAAGATATTTTTGATGAAATCTAAGAGATTTCTGTCCGTCCACAGACGGTTATGCAACTGATGTTTTGGTGCCTCAAAAAATTTGTAAAGAGATTGTAAAACTAATCCAATTGAACTGAGCAGTTTAGTCCAAATTTTCTGAAGAAACACGATAGCTGTATATCATAAACAGATTGCGTTTAGGTTTTTATTCACATAAACATTCATCAACGCACAGCAGCTGTGGTAAACGGAGGCTCAAGTATGTTTTCTTGACACGCGAGAACCAATGAGGTTCTTTCTCGTGTGTCATGCAGCACCTTTGAACTTCCACGGAGGTTTGTTCTCACGCATCAAGCAGGTTCGGTTGAGCTTCTGTTTTTTTTTTTCTCTGATCAATATTTACATATGAATATACTGTATATATATATATATATATATATATATATATATATATATATATATATATATATATATATATATATATATATGGGCAAAAGTATTGGGACACAGTGGGATAGGATGCCACTTTTCCAATAAGTCAGTTCGTGAAATTTCATCCCTGCCATTGTAGATAGTCTATGGTCAACTGTAAGTGGTATTATTGGAAAGTGGAAGCATTTCAGCAGCACAGCAGCAACTTAAAGTGGGGTCACTGAGTGCTGATCGCATGCTCCTTAAAAGTTGCCAATGCTCTGTTGACTCCAAAGCTGACTTCCAACACTGGAAAGAGTTAGTTCACCCAAAAATGAAATTTCTGTCATTAAGTACTCACACAAATTAAGATATTTTTGATGAAATCCAAGATTTTTTTTATCCCCCGTAGAAAGCAACATAATTACCAACATAACCTACACCAACATAATAACATTAATCTTTCAAGGTCCAGAAAAGTAGTAAGACATTGTTAAAATACAGTGGTTCAACCTTAATGTGATGAAGTGACAAGAATACTATGCGCAAAAACAAAACAAAAATAATTACTTTATTCAACAAATTTGTCTCTCCCCTGTACATTCTCATACTCTGTTTATCTTCAGCGCTTCCAGGTTCTGCGCTAGAACAGCGACTCATTGGCCGAAGCTGTTCACTTGAGCAGTGCTGTATGATGTGTGATGCTGACGCAAGAGCTGGCCAATACTAAGTGACCATTCTGACATAGAACCTGGAAGCGCTGAATGTAAACAGCGCATGACAATGGGAGAGGGAGAGATGAATTTGTTCAATAAAGTCGTTATTTTTGTTTTGTTTTTGCGCAAAAAGAGCATTCTCATCACTTCATTACATTAAGGTTGAACCACTGTAGTCATTACTACTTTTCTGGACCTTGAATGACGATAATTTCATTGCTTTCAATGGGGGATAAAAAAAAAACCCTGTTGGATTTCATCAAAAAAATCTTAATTTGTGTTCACAAGATGAACGAAGGGCTTATGCATGGATGAGCAACTGCCAAGTACCATCACCAAGTTAAATGTAAAAACACGCTGCCTCTGAACTCTGGAGCGGTGGAAACGTGTTCTGTGGAGTGATGAATCAAGCTTCTCTTTTTGGCAGTCTGATAGGCGAGTCTGGGTTTGGCAGATGCCAGGAGAACATTACCTGCCTGACATTGTGCCAGCCGTATAATTTGGTGGGGGAGGGATAATGCTATGGGGGGGGGGGGGTTCATGGGTTGCGCTAGGCTTCTCACTTCCAGTGAAGTAACGTCTTAATGCTGCATCATACGAAGACATTTTGGACAATGCTATGCTTCCAACTTTGTGGGAACAGCTTTGGGAATGCCCTTGAATGTACCCCAGAGCACAAACCACAAAGCAAAGTCCATAAAGAAAAGGTTGGATGAGTCTTGTGTGGAAGAAATTGCACAGAGCCCTGACCTGAACTCCATTGAAGACCTTTGGGATGAACAGAAATGAAGATTTGAGCAAAAATTCACTCCAACATATTGTGGAAAGCCTTCCTAGAAGAGTGGAAGCTGTAAACGGGGACACCAACTCCATATTAATGTCTATATATTTAGAACGCAATGTCATTACACCTGTTGGTGTAATGGTCAGGTGTCCCCATATTTTTGTCCATATGGACATGTATATGTATATATAATAAAATCAATCAGGGCATGTGCACAGCTGCACACTCATCATTTTTACATCACAAAAACAGCTGTTTTAACAAGGGTGTATAGACTTTTTATATCCACTGCATATTTGTTTCATTGATTTCTTGGATGTATAGGGAAAAGGCCAAGAGGAAACTCTGTCAGGAATGGACTATATTTTACAGAGTCCAGGTTTCTTGACACAAATGGTATTTAATACTATTACTAATGCATGCATTGCGTGAACTGTGCCCTACAGCTCTGCCGGTTCACAGCACCCGTGCCTCATCTGGCCGTGTATACAGGCATTTGTGAAGCTCAATCTACTGCCTCCCCTGGGCTTATGACACTGCCCAACAGTGCTGCTTGCCCGTCTCCCATCAGCGTCGCCATCGACAGTACTCCAGCCTCAGAGAGGAGGTTTGATGGCAACGGAGGGCCTTCCTCCTCCCATTTCCCATCTATTGCAGAGGCGTCAGTATCAGAGGAAGAGAACCAGCCACCTGCCCCTAAATCACGTATGGCTCTGTCACTGAGCAGATTCCTCCGCAGAGGATGCAACGCCCCGTCTGTCTTTGCCAGCCTATCCCCGAAATGTGCTGTGGCTTCAGGTGGAGGCAAAGTACAACCACTGGGAGTGGAGCCGCTCGCACAACCGCAGCCTAGAAGAATTGCAAAGTTAGTACTCACTTTTTGATTTTATTTTGGTCCAATTGATTTTACAATATATGAAAAATAACCAATCTACTTTCACAGCTTTTTTCAAATCAAAGTTGACATCCCACCTGAATGCCGCATCTACCCCATTGATTCCGAAGATGAGGAGGATGACAGTCCTGATACAGCAAGAGGAGGTGTGAAAGAAATCATTTGCCCATGGGAAACTGTCACCAAACAAGATGGAGCTGGATAAAAGAGTAATAGACGAGTTAGTGCACTCTTAAAAATAAAGGTTCCAAAAGAGGGTTTTTGCAGCAATGCCGTTAAAGAACCATTTTTGATTCCCCTAAAGAACCTTTCAGTGATCAGTTCTTAAAAGAACCTTTTAGTTTGAAGAACATTTTAAAAATCTAAAGAACCTTTTTTCCACTATAAAGAGTCTTTTGTGGAATGAAAAGCTTCCGTGGATGTCACAGGTTCTTCATGGAACCATGGATGCCAATAAAGAACATTTATTTTTAAGAGTGTAGAGAGGGAGTAAATACACTGAACCAACACTTGTGTCATGAATATTTTGTCTTACAATCCCGAGAAGGCTGTGGATAGTAATGTATGAAGTAACCTCATCTCTAACTGACTTGTCTGTTATTTTTGATAGCTTTTAGGTAGTGCCTAAATGTCATTGTAGCTAATGAAATTATTTGGTTAAAATGTTTAAATGTTAGTTTTATATACATAAATTCGTATTCTGATGTCACTTCTATTATGACTGAAGGGGCCTTATTTTAAGAGATTTTGTTTATTTAACTGTCATCAGTTTGGGTAGTGGTGAGAACAAAGGATTTTGTACTTGGCTTGTTCACTGTTTTATATAGCTGCAAAACATGCATAAATGTGAATCGCTTAAAGAAATGTTATTTTCATAGAAGTAAATCTAGTAAGGCAGTAAAACAGAATGTGGATGCACATTTGCTGTCTGAATGTTTAACCTTTAAAATGTTTACAGTTCACTTCAGAATGTGAATTTGTTTATGACTCATGTTTAAATTGTGTAAGTGCCTCAATAAATCATTTCAAAGTTATTTATTTTGATGCGCAGTTGCTACATGTACAGCATATTTAGTATCCAGTATAAATGGTATTTTATTTTTATTGCATATTTTGTTCATTTTCTGAAAAAATGTCCCTACTGGAGAAATTGAAGAAGAAGAAAGAAAGAAAGAAAGAAAGAAAGAAAGAAAGAAAGAAAAAAGATTGGTCAAGGGAACTTTTATTTTAACACAAAGTAACCTTTTTATAGTATTGCAAACACAAGAATGTTATACACATATTTATTTTTATTTTGTATTTTTGTTCATTAAACTATTTTATTAATCGTTTGTTTGTTTATTATCATGATTCATTATTTTTTGTTTCTTATTTATTTAATGTAAAGTTGTTTTGTTTTACATATATATTGCATAATTGTTTATTATATTATTATTTTATTTTATGTTTCCCGATATTTGGAAGACAATTACTCCATTTTTTGCAGTCATATACTGATCAGAAGATCGTGATGTTATTATTTCGAGCGGACTTTTATCTACAGGAAGTGCCGGGATTACGATGACGGGGTTCACAGTCCTCTGCGGTTGAACAGCAGAGAGTAACGTTAGCAGGATTCCTCAGTACAGTTTTTTGAGTACATGAATACCTTTGTAAAGCTGAACGGTTGTTGCTTTTCACTTTGCGATTCGGTAAGTTGTTAAAATCAAACGCGTTCGCTTGTGAGTCCCCCTTTAGACGGTGAAAGTTTTAAAATGGTAATAACAAGCAGTGGAATGTGACAATTCATCCGCTTCTCATGTATTGTTGCTCAGCGTACATTTCACTTGATCCACTAGTGTCTGTTACTATATACATGCAGCTGTCGCGACGAGGATCTGGCCTGCTATATTTGGCCTGTTTACGTTTGTTTAAAATGTAATATTTGATGATTTTTCAATTGTATGAGCTTCCATTTCGTGTGGCATGTCGCATCAGAACATGAATATGAAACAACAAGCCATAACGAAAGTGTTGTAAAGAAATGTATATAGTGCTTTAGTTATAATTTAAATCAAATATCTGTCATCATGCTGTAGGTGTATGATTATAATATTTGTGCTGTATTTAGTGAGCTAGTCCTGGGACACACCTACTAATCATCAACACATGCGGATCTGTCCCTTTTCCACTTGATGGACACAGACAAACCATCCAGGAGCTTAATATATATTAATAAAATCTGAATGGCCAAATTTAGGACAGGTTTTCCATCCGCATGCTCATGAACTAGTGTAACCGATGAGATGCACAAGTGATTATTACATAAGCATCTGCATTGACTGCTATGCCAACTCGTGAATATAACCTCAAGGCATAATTTAGATGTTCGGCTTTGGTGTATTGTACAGTGATTATATATTTGTATTTTTATACTCTTTCATCAGACCTTCAAGATGCTCTCAAACTGTGAGTGGATATGAGGCTGAAATCTGTTATTGTGGATCTCATATTTAAGGTATTGTGCTGTTTAAAGTCACCATGAAATCAAAATATTGCAGTATTTATGAAAAATGATTTATCCGTGCACATCATTATTTTTTAATCAAAGTGCCCTCATAATATTTAGTCAAAACAGCTTACACTCCCTCCAGCAACAACATCTTTTCCCTGGTGATGTTTTTGGCATGAGGGCGGGGCTACCTGTCACTCACATGAGATCACAGCAATAGCAAACAACGATCCAATCAATTCCCAATGGACAAAATCAAGTCCCACCCTACTTTTTTTTGTTGTTCGAGAAGCCGTTTCTCTCGGATATATGTCACAATAGGGAAGAAAAGACTATCACAACTTCTCTTTCATTCCGACTTTAATATTGTTCTTTGAATAATACTTTGGTTAAGAAATCATCTGTAGATGACTTGCCAGCTTGACTAATTCAGAATGGCTGATCTCTTCCAGAAGGTCGTGTCTATCTGTATTATGTAATTCTGTCTAGTTAATGGGGTATGGGCTTACCTGCATCACTTGTGAATTGCAGTATGTGTTTGTAGCATTATTTCTGTGGCTGATGGTTAAAGGCAGGTGTGGACGTGCACATTGAGGAATGTCAGAGAGCTTTGTCTTTTCCCTTGACAGTGTACTAAACCTGAACACTGCATGTTTGAACACTGTTTCTCATGTGAAGTAGGAATGTTCTTGCAAGATAATCCCACTATTTAATACATAAGAGATGGTGTGCAGCCAGTCAGCCAGCCAGCCATTTTTACAAAATACAGCCCAGCAGTGTGATTAAGACCCCCACATAAATCTTAGGGGTCTTGTATCAACTTGAAGGGTTTATTTTGTGATGATAACCTGTTGACTGTACATTATTTTGCTTATCTGCTTAAGACATGTAATATTGATTTTATTATTATTATTATATTATTATTATTATGTCTTGTAGATTTGTTAAAAGATTCTACTAAGGAAAATGGTCCCTAATGTATTAAACCAGTGATTCTACACCTTTTTGACCTGAAGGCCTCTTGTTGTCCAACACCATATTTGCCAAACCCCATATAAGCTTAGATATTTTCAGTATTTCTGCTCTAATTATGACAGAGCTACCTGTTTTTAGACTTTTTTATTAACAAAAACTGGGAGTGTTGATAATTAACCACAATTCATTTTGAGATTCCAGAAGTCAAGAACTGTATGTTCTTTAATAATAATAATAATAATAATAATAAAAAAGTTATTAAATGAAAACATATTGATTTTATGTGGGTTTTTAGCATTTCAATTTAGATTAGGGTTATATTATTTTTATATATTAATAACAGTTGTTTAATTTAAATACTTTTAATTCATTTACTGAAGCATCTTGGTTGAGAACCACCGAATTAAATAAGCTGCTAAAATATATATTTTTT
Source organism: Zacco platypus (assembly GCA_038088235.1). Lineage (NCBI taxonomy): Eukaryota > Metazoa > Chordata > Actinopteri > Cypriniformes > Xenocyprididae > Zacco > Zacco platypus. Next base: position 15,732,783 of record CM076068.1, read on the forward strand.
AATCTATTTATGCTAACCATAAAATTAGGAAAAAAAAATACTGAACTATATTTCAGCTGCTTAGTTAGCTGCAAATTAGCTGCTCTGACTTGCCATGAGATACGGCATGATATGAAAGTCGAATCGTTATGTGCGTTGCATTGAACAGCTTAGCATCATTATATATATATATATATATATACCTCAGTCATGCTATTGACCAATCAGAATCAGGTATTCCTGAGAGCATGAGTGTGATAAGCCAGCCAGGTTTTAGAGTTAACACGTTATTGATATTTTTTATTTATTTTCTTTTCATAGCTGGCAGGATACAATGTAATCTAAAAGTACTTCTCAAAGAAAAGGGCAACTTGCTTTAGGTCTTGAAACTCTGCTGAAATGGTTTGGCTTTCAGCAATAGGGAAAACATTTAAATAGTCTCAAAAGGCTTGTCAAATATTAGGTAACCATTCAAAAGAAAATAATTTCTTCTTTCTACTCCACCAATCTTCTCATGGGACGTCAGGGTGGGATTGCCATGTCGATATAGACTCTGGATGCTGATGAGCTCATAATAAAGAATGCATTAGCTAACAAGATGGATGACGCTTACGCAAAGAAAAAACTCAATCATGCAGCTGGACACTGATTTTGGTTGCTCTTAATGGACAGCATTCAGCATTTACTTTTCTAATATTTGGATCTCTAGCCCTTAAAGCAGGTGTCACCTTACAGTTAAAGGGTTAGTTCACCCAAAAATTAATATTTTGTCATTATTTACTCACCCTAATTTTGCTTCAAACCTGTATGATTTACTCTCTTCTGTGGAACATAAAAGAAGATATCCTAAAGAATGCTGGTAACCAAATATTTTTGGTTCGTGTTGACTTTTTTATGGATAAAAATACAATGGATGTCACTAGAAACTGAAACTGTTTGGTTACCAACATTCTTCAAAATCTTTTTTGTGTGTGTGTGTTTCACAGAAAATTGACGGAATTTTAATTTGATAGACTATTCCTTTAATGTTAGCAGAAGTACTACATTACCTCACCAATATAGAGTTGCATAATATGTATTTGTGAATGCCATCTCCAAAGTTTCAGTGCTCAGAGTGACTAGTGCCATCACTGCGCTCCTAGTCAGATGATACTTTAAATTGTTTTAATGTTTCATTGGAAACTGCGTCTAATGCTCCATGTGGAGTCTTTACAGGTATTGTCCTAGAATTTTTTTAAGGGCTTGTGCCAGCCTTTTTCTGTCTAATGCATTCTCCCAAACTGTTGGGATAAATAATGAAAAGGACAATTATAGCAAGAAAAAAAGAAGGCTAAATGATAAAATCAGCAACATGGATATGTGGACTGATGGGTGAATAAACTATTCAAATTATAGTTATAACAATGTGTGTGTGCACCCTCTTCAAGGGATAGTTCACCCAAAATTTGTCGTTTACTCACCCTCTTATCATTCCAAACCTGTAGGCCTATTACTTTATTTTAAGAATGTGCTGGTTGCTCATTTCAAGTGTTCTGAAATCATACAATAGCTTTGTACATGGAAAAGACTTTTAAAGACATTCACCTCTGGTTTCACAGATTAGTTCCAGACTAAAATGAACAGCCAATTTCCTAGTAATATGCATGCAAATAAGAAGTGAGAATTGGAACCAAATGAAATGATAACTTTATAAATGTCTTAACTGTCACGTAATTAATTGAATGCATCCTTGCTGAACAAAAGTATTAAGTGCTTAAAAAAAATTAACTTTTGAATGGCAGTAATTTGAGGGAAAATTTTAATTATCTAAGTACATTATCAAATTAGCCGAAATATTTAACAAATGAACATGACATGCGTAGCTGCAGCAGATGTGTAGAACTGTGAATTATGGGCATTTGAATGGGCAATTGAAAATCTGTTTCTGCAGTACTTTTCTCACTCACAGGTTAGATGGCCATGCAAAAGTTCTTTGTTCTGTTGAAAAAAAGCAAACCAAACAAAGTGTTTTCCAAAAATCTTTTAAATGAACTACTGCTGGAGGCTTTGAGTTCCCCATTTGATGATATTTTAAATGTTTGTGTAAATCGCTGCCTCCAGTCATATTGGATGACTTTGAGAATGTTTGAGTTGCACAACGCTTCACATGTCTGCACTTGTGGTGGTTGTGCTTTATAGAACATGCAACACACCCACAGTTTTTCATTGGTTAAAGTAAGCGAGAAATAGAGTGTTTTATATAGGTTAATGGGACATGGCACTATATGGGAATATTTTCTTTTCCTGTTTGCACAGACTGTGCTACATATACATTTTTCTGTTGAAGGTTAATTTAAGATTTGACTCAGAAATGTCTGATGTCTTTATTTGTGCTCCTTGCAAAATATAACACTGATGCACAGTGTCAGAAATAATACCTGCAGTTCTCGCTCTTGAGGGCCTTTATATCTGTGTTATGTCTCTCTGTGGTGTTTTCCAGTTTCTAATTCGGCCTTGTGTCTGTAATTAACCTGTCACAGGTCTGACTGCTTCACCCACCTGTCACCCTGGCTGCGCAGGAAGCCAAGCGTGGGGAGGAGCTAAGCCCTGGCAGCATGGTGTCTGCTGTGGGGAACGGCTCCGTGCCCAGTCCTCAGAGCGAGGCAGTCGCCAGTGAGCTGCAGGAACTCTCTCTGCAGTCTGTACCGAGCTTACTGCCTCTGAAAGAACGCAAGAATGGTGAGTTAACTGGTGCTAATTTCTTAGCAAAACTCCCTTTCCCTTTAAATGTCAGCCATGCAAACTGTCCAGTGAATATTCAGAATCATGTTTTCAATATTATATAATCATCAACAATATATAAATAAAACTTTTATAAGTAAAATAAGTAATAGTAATGGAATAAAATGTATTACATTATGGTTTACACAAAAATATTAAGCAGCACAACTGTTGAAAAAAATGAGAAATGCTTCTTGAGCATCAAAAAAGCATATTAGAACGATATCTGAAGAATCATGTGACACTGAAGACTGGAGTAATGATGCAGAAAATTCAGCTTTGCCACCATAGAAATAAATTACATTTTAAAATGTATCAAAATCACATTTATTTTAAATTGTAATAATATTCAAAATATTTTTTTTCACTATTTTTGATCAAATAAATGTAGCCTTGGTGACATCTTTCAAAAATAAAATATTTTACATACTCCAGAATTTTGAAAGGTTATATACACATGGTATTTAATAATTATTATATTCATTAGGGCTGTTTTAAAATTTGTCAATTAATCAGTCTTTATTTGATGTCCTCATTTTAGTGATCACATTTTTCAGAAATCACATTTTAGTTCTGAATGTGAGTTTGCAGTCCGTATTCCCTGTTATGCAATGAAATATCTACATACCACAAAATAAATGGGAAGAAACATGTTTATATTGAGTGGCTATCACAGCTGCATACAAAAACAAACATACAACACGACCAGTGTAGTCTTCTTCACGAACAAATTTTATGAGCCGGTTCTTTAACTGAACCATTCAAAAAAATTACCGATTCAAATCAGTTTGTAACTCTGCCCTATATAATATACAACATTTGCAAAGAGAGAGAATGTCTGATAAAATGGAATCGAATAGAATCAAGTTTTTGTGAATGAAATTGAATCAGGAAATCTCCATTGATACTCAGTCCTAATATTCATATACTCATTTACTTCAAAATATATATCCACCTTATTTTGCAATCTAATAGGTTTTGTAGTGGTAGAATGCATTATATTAGCCACTAGGTAACTGGATACAGAAGATTAATGGTAGAAATAGTGTAGGGTTGTGATGTCTCTCAGCAACAGGATGTACAGCGGCATAATATGTTGTACAATATGGATGTACATATAGGATGATTTCCTAATTAGATTTAGCACATAGTAATGAAGTAATTAGATCATTTGCAATGTTAGTTTTCTATGTGCAGAAACCTCTCAACAGTGTTAAAGCAGGTGACAACAGAGACAAAGAAAATGTCTTATGCAGTTGCCTTTAATTCAGCTTTCTTTGCTTTCTTTCCTCCAAGACAGTGGTTCCCAAACTTTTTAGAGTGGAGTACCCCCTGAGGCATTTACTATCCTTCTGCGTACCCCCTGTGTTCCACTTAGACTGCACCTTTTCCATTAAAGGACAATATTTGCCCCCTAAATTGACTTTCCAGTGCATTTTTTATTTTTATAAATAAAGAATTAATAATGTTTTAAATTGAAAAAAAAAGTTCAATAGAGAAATATGCAATGATGATGATAATGTGTAAAGTCATTCTACTAAATACTAAAACCGCCAGTAGGTGGCAGTAAGTCGCTGTCTTAAAGCGTGAGTCATCGAATCATTCATTCATTCAGTAAGGAAGCAAGTGGCTGTATTTATGAATGAATCATTGAATCAATGACTTTCACGAACGATTCGTTCAAAGTCGCAGATTCGTTCACAAAACACTGCTGTGTGTTGTAGTTGTACTGTTTTCGAACTTATTTCATTGCAAAATAAAGCGAATACTGTGAAGAACATCGCTTAATATTCCCATTTTGTTTGTTGAACTGTTGTAAAAAATCATTGACACATTTGCAGTCGTGTGGATATTTGGATTTGCATTTTTGCTCGTATAATATTATCAACATTGCAAACAAGAACTCACTAAAGGTATGTTTCGTATCAAGAGTTTGAATCTTAAATTGATCTCTATGCACCTCTTGTGCCAGGCTATTTGTTCTTCATGCTAGTAAGTGCTAAATCCACAGGTACATTATCGAAAACAGCAGTAATGTAGCAGGATTTGCTAAGGCAGCAGCCTTTGCACGCAACCTGTATGAACCCATATGCATGCATATGCTTATGTGGAAATGAATGCAGTCAGTTTTGTCTGCAAAAGATGTGGTGTTTTGACTGGATGTCATGTATTTACGGCATTGTGCCTGTAAGAAATACATGTTCGGTTTTAATGTTATATTAAGGTGGGATGGTTTGAGACAGTGGGTGTTGTGAGATGGAAGGAAAGGGGTGATATTTGTTTGGACAGTAATCGTTTATAATTGAAAATATGGTGGGTGTTCAAAAACGTGCTTTTTGGTACTTTTTGTTAGTGTGGGCTGTTCATTCTCCTTTCCTCGGTTTCACGTGTCATTTGCAGCACTCAGTCAAAATGAATTATATGTTGTGTATTTTTTGTAGGTAATTCTGAAAAAGTCCAAGTCATAAGCACTTTACAGATCTCTGATTCATTAAGTTTTTTAATGCAGTGTTTTCTTTAAATAAAAGGATGAATTTTCAGGTCCTGTGGGAGAAGAGTGTCAAGGCAGCATACATTATTGAAAATAAAATGACCTATTAAATCTTTGTGACATGCAAAATGACTCTTCAAAGCGTGTCCGTTCAGCTCTCTCCTATACAGCAGACACTCTGTTTGACTTCAGGAAGCTTAGAGGAAAGGACGATTTAGAGAAGTGAAGATTAAACAGAGCCAGCAGGAAGACGGACAGACGCTGCAGCATGCTGGAATTTTATTCCAAATGGTAGATGTTATTTTTTCATCCTGAAAAATCTGTTGGATGTTATTATGTAAGGTGTGTTGTGGTAGGGTGTGAGTAGGATGTTTTTGATTTTATTTTTTCGTGACTCTGCCATTCCAGAACTGCAGGAATGCCAATAAAGAGTTAAAGTCCCATGTAACAGCACATTATAAGCTCATGGCCTGCGGTCACCACTCCCTTCTTTCAGTCTTAAGCCCCTCGAGCTGCACTTCATTGAGGGTTAGATGGTAGTAGCAGACATGTTAACGCAGGACCTTTCTCTTCTCCTGCACAAAACAGAAGTGATCACTGTTAAGGCTTTTGGAAAACAATGCTGACGTTTGCGTATATTTCTTATTAGCAAGTTTATAAGGATGCACTGAAAGTTTTAGCCAGCAAATATTTTCTGACAGAAATGCTGTAAAATTATTTCTTTACTACAGTTTTTGTTTTGTCATCTAAAGATGAGCTTTTATTTATTGGTTTGCGGTTAACAGCTATTTTGAGAAAAAACAGAATGCATGTGAAATGAAGCAGGTTTCTATGGATATAATGTAAAGGACTTGTATATTGATGGTAAAAAGGTCACATTTACTGTTGATGACTACCCTCTAGACATCAAGACGCATGAGTGCAATCTCACTACCTATAAAGGCATATTGTGGTCAGAATTCAAATGCGATTGAATACGTTTCCTAGGTGTGCATTCACAAAGTGTAACATACTTAAAATTACAAATATGTTGCATACTAGATGTTTTTGTAAAAAACAATATTATGTGGTATTCAGAATTGAATTGAAAATGCTTTTTCCAATTCTTGAATTGAATTGGAATTGAGGTGGCAAAATTCAGAGCTGCAAACGAATTTGATGTAGACCATAGCTGTAAAATGTACAAATAACTGTAAAAAAGGAATAAATTTACCATGTATAATACCATTTTCCATTGAAACAGTACTATACCATTAAAAAACAATGCATTCTGGGTATTATTTGTTGTTTTCGAGAAATTAGCCTATAGGTAACTTTATCGAAAACGACAAATGATATTACTCAATGCATTGTTTTTACATTATATTACTTTTTCAATGGAAAACTGTAGTTTACTGTGTAAATTTGTTTTGTGTTTTTAGTTATTTTATTAGAGTGTAGAAGTAGAATTAAAATGAAATGAGATTCAAATAATCAATTTTAACTAGTTTTTAACCAGAAAAGCAAAGTTTCAAACAGATTTTTTTTTAATTTACGTTTTGAAATTAGCATTTTTGTGAGTTTTAGCACAGTTTGTCCAGAATTTTCAGTCACGAATTTATATTTAATTGCATAACTTTTGGCAAGCCACATATAGAAAATGCTTGAAAAGCATTCAGAATGGAATTTAGGTAGCTAATTGGATGCAGAATTGGAATTGGAATTTGAAGTAGAATTAAAATTAAAATGAACTGAAATTTTCCGAGGCTGATAGCCTTGTGGGTAGCACACGACATATAATACAGTTGTGCTTCGGGCTACCTGAGTTCGAGTTCTGGCTCAAGCACCCTTTTCGATCCCATACCCCGCTTACTGTCTGCTTACTGTCCTATCATAAATAAGGCAATCTTAAAAAAAAAATGAACTTAAATTCAAATAAATTCATATAACAAATTTTTAACTACAAAAGCAAAGTTTCAAACAGATTTACTTTTTAATTTACAGTTTAAAAAGAGCATTTTTTTTTAATCAGAATACCTGTTCAGTTTCTGTTACAGCCAAGAATTTTTACTTCCATCACTTTTGGCAAGACACACATAACTGTAAAAATGAATGTACAAATAACTGCAAGTTTAGGATTCAGAGGGAGTTTTGCTACATGATAGTTTTGGAAATTCAAGCAATAATTGACAAAAAGAACTATGCAACCCGAGTAATCGCTAAGAACTGTTTGAAGTGAAGAAGTTTGAAAGAAAGGAACAGAGGCCTTAGGGAAGATGTGTGTTGGGTAGCCATCCTGAACACTTGATTGCATAACTTTGTGTACCGAGCAGAAATCCTGCCTCTCAGAAAGCAGGCGGTCAGGAGAATGACGGGGGCCAAAGGTGATCTGGAATGTGTTTTGGCTTCAGTTTCTGGCTTGTAGTCTGCACACGTTTTCTTCTGTAGTAAACGAGTGACCCCAAATCAGGACACAAAGTTTTTTTTTTTATCTTTCCCTCCCCTCTCTCCTGGAATAAAACAAAAATTGCTTCATGGAAAAGGAAAACTAGGAGTTGCTCAACGCAGCTGAAAGCAGAGCCCGAAAGCAGCACTTAACCAGTAATAAGGAAGAAACCGGCTCGGATAGACACACACACACTTGTGCTAACACACCCACATCTGTAGGGCGTGCACACACACGCCAGCCCTGAGCAGTGGAAGGTGAGGGGCGCACAGACACACCCTGCTGTTCTTGGATCTACTGCGGGAATTATCTCTCAGCAGAACAGCCTGAAGTTCAGTCAGTCAACTTCATTCACAGCTTGTTCTGTTGTCCGGTCTGGAAATGGATTAATAAAGTGTGAACGTGATTGTACCGTATCCTTCTGCAGTGGAGGGATATGGCCATACATTCAGGTATAGTACTTGCACATTTGGGTTTTTTGTTTAATGTTTGCTGAAATGAATGAAGTCATTTTGAGGTGAGGTGTGGTATCTGTGGTTGAAGTTTAACAACTTTGTATAATAGCTAAGCCTGCTGTTTGTGAAGTCCTGCACAGGATTTATTGCTGTTTGAACTGAGGTCTCACTAAACCACTAGATTTACGCTTGAGCCAAAACATTCCAGATTTTTAGCTGTTGAGGATGTTAAACTTTTTTGTATATGGAAAATATTATAGTATTTAATACTATTATAGTATTTATAAATATTTTGAATTGGCATTTGTTTGTATCATTTTAGTTTTTATTTTATTAGTAATTTTATGTATTTAAATGTATGTTTATTTTTAATTCACTTTAGTAATTTTAGTACTTCAGTACTTTTTCTTTCAGTTACATTCCAAAGAAATTATTTCTAATTTCTAAGTTTGTTTTAAGTTTAAGGTTTTTTTTTCCCAAATATTTCTATATTTTAAGATTTATTATAACTTACAAAAACATTTTGTAGTAGTTGTAGTTTTATCTGTTATCGGGAGCATGCCCCCCCCCCCCCCCCAAACAAACTCTTCTGAGCTTCAAGCACACTAACTTGTACAACTTACTTCTATTCTTTTTCATTGCTTTCATACCTTCAAGTGGAATTCTCCAGAATGATACACTGTAGAAATGGATATGTGCAGAGCCCACCCTTGAATTGCTCCAGCTGGTTGGAAGGGGAGGGATGTGTCATTGATGAATAGGAGTTTTCTCTGTTGTTAAATCCAGCTGTTTTCTCCCTGAGGTCTGGCAGTGGAGCTCAGGGCCTCGAGGAAAAGACAAGACTCCTTTTGGGGCAGAATGTCTGGGTCAACAAGACAAGGAAGCATACAGGGTTAGCATGTCATGTTTGATGCTGTATTATAAATCAGCACTTGGACAAGGAGGTTTGACAGAGTCCTGGCAAAAGTCGGTGTAAAGAGGGATTTATTATCTGTGAGAATCCCCTCTTCCAGATGGAGGTGCCTTGAAGTGAGATATTGGATAAAAGAACAGTTACGTCGACTGTTTCAAACTTCGGTGCCAGTCGCCATGAGATACTAACATTGATTTTAATTTCAACTGACGGATTGATCGAAGCCCTCTGGTCCTTTGTAGTCCCATTGCCACAGTTAACATTAGCATTTGGGAGTTAGAGTGATATTTGTGTATAAATGGTCTATATTTAGACAGTCTTATGAAAATGCATGATTTGCATGCTTTCCAGAGCAGTTACTGTGCAGTGGGTTTTGCACTGAGGTTTTCTATGTTATGTAACATCTTAGGGATGCTTGCCAAGTTTAACTCCAGCATGCTTACACAGGCCCTAAACATAACAGGATAGAGAGAGGAACCAGGAAAAGAGAGCTACACACCTCCCACAGCTGCTGGGCTTAATCCTACAGCAGTCAACAGCAGCCCCTCGGTTTATCTAGGCATCTTCTGTCTTGCAGGTCAGGCGAATCATAACACTGGAAAACACACCAGGCTTATTGTGGCGTTGATGATAAAATGATAACATGGCTGACAACAGGATAAATGGGTATTCCTGGAACAGGGAAACTTCTTAGAATTATCTGGCTTAGTATGTTCTTGTACTTGCAGGCACGAACATATTCTCTGGTAATAAAGTGGACTCAGATTACATCAGTTTAGAGATTTGATTTAGTTGGTTTGTTCATCTACAGTATGCCAGAACCAATAATGCACTTATGTCCCCGAGCTACGAAAAGTGCTTTGTCAGCTAGACATCCTCAGTGATGCTTCCAATGCACCAAATCTCCCATCAACCAGGTTCCTGGCATATCATGGTTTCACACAAATAATACATATAAAATATAAATTAACTTTAATATAATGTCATATATTTTTGTATGCACAGACAGTGTCAGTATATTTTGTTTTGGAAAAAAATAGTACCTTTTCTTTAGCACCTAATCAATACTAGAATGATTTCTGAAGGAACATGTGACACTGAAGACTTTAGTAATGGATATAAAATACATATAAAAAATATGTATTAAAATAGTATTATTATTATTTTAAATTGTAATATTTCACAGTATTATTTTACTGTACATTTGTTTGAAAATCTCTGCTTGTGCTCCGTTATCTTGAGTGATATTGATCTTACAAATGCGTATCATTTAGTTTTATTGTTTATGTTTAAGCTTCTGGACATAAACACAGGAACCTGAGGGAACCACTCCTATCAACTGCTTTGTTTTTGTCTGTTCCTGCAGCATTTGGCTGAATTGATTCACCAACCCATTCACATTTCAATGGTTGTAAGTTGATTGCACATGATTATATACAGAAAGAACCTTTTGTCACAAACCAAATTGTATCGTGGTGAAATATTTCCACAGAATTTCCATCTCAAATAACCTGTGCAGAATTTCAGGAATATATGCTTTTGCTTGTCATTAGTTCCCTGTAAAAACACAGATCAGATTTCAACTGTGTTTGGAAAAAAGTGACACATTTAGAAAGGACACAGAAGATAATGATCAGTGTGACAATTTGGTGACTCTCCCTTACCTGGCTAACAAGTCGTGGCAGGCCAGGGTTAAATGCTCAGACGTTACTGCACTGATTTTCAGGTTTAAAAGAATGTGTATTGTTTCAAAGCAATTGCTTGTGTATATCGGTAATGTCACCACCACTGATCAGAAAACAACACTCTGTCCTAACCAGTCACAGTGTGACAATTTCCAGCAAAAAGCAGTTTCTCCACACTGAATGAGAAACTCCTATGCAATGTGTCACAATCATCCAATGAGAATTAAAGACCACCAAATATTGCTTTTGATTTTTATGACCGGCTTATTTTTGTCTCTGTGTATATAATTCAATTTTTATTATATGTATTTATATATATATATTTTATAAATATATAATTTTATACAAATATATATATTTGTTTTTTAATTTCATATTTATTTAAAATAATTAAATGTAATAAATAATAAAATTACTATTAATAATAATAGAGTAGTTATTTATGTAATTGGTTGTTCTTTAATCTTTGTTTTCAGTGTCTAAGCTTCACTTTTCTCTCAGTCTGATTAGTGGGTGTTTGATGTAGAGTTATGAGAACCAATAGGATTTCACAGTGGGTGGGGCTACCCTGCAGGACTTTGCAGAACTATTCTCAATTTTGCTGTCTTTTGTCACTTCTGGTTAAGATATGGTGCATGGTTTAACCACGTAAAGCCTGACATATGAAATAATAGTTTGAAAAATACCCCCACCACCTCTCAAATGGAACAGTTTATTGAACCTTAGGACGGAATCTAAACAAAAAGTTTGTAATGTAAATTAATCAAAGGTGTCTTGCGTTTACTTCAAGTAACACGATCTGAAGGGGGAAGTTTTCAGAATTACACTAAGAGGCCTTTTACTTAAAAAATAAATAAACTACCAATCAGAAACAGAAGGCAGAATATTTTGTACAATAGGGTTTTCAGAAAAGTTTTGAACATGTTGATAATTTAGAGGCCTTAGAAATTTGAGTATCAAATTACAGTTGTCTTTGTAGGGTTAAGTCAACTCTAGAGTTGTAAAGGAAGGGAACAACATGCAATTTGTTTTAGCTATAGCACAATGTGTGAGAGTGTCAAAAACTATAAAAACAAGAGTCATGATTTGCAGAGATGCTGGAAAGAAGGGCAGGAGGTAGGGAGGTTTGGATTAAATGAGTTCAGAAAGATGTTATGTCACACATTCACAAAAACGGGAGAGCTTATACGTGAACCTCTCTTCTTCACTCGTCTCTCTCTCTCTCCTCCCATAACCTCATTTTTGTTGAGCTCAATCTAACGTTCCTTCTGCACTTTAGCAACTTATATTACTAGAGTCAGGCAACTGGCCTGATTTTCTGTGTATTTTGTTTCTCGTTCCTTCAAATTTTCACTCTCATGAAAACTTGTAAGTGGGGCCCAATTTGGATTAAATTGAATAGATTTGTTGTGTAATCCTGTTTTGTGTGTCTGGCTCTCATGTGCTTATCATTTTGATGACTTTATGGCAGTGGGATGCCTTACGTCATTGTATAAACGAAGGCCGCATGAAAACTGGTCCTCTAGGAACAATTTTTCTGGCCTGTGCTTGAAATTAAGTAACGATGACCGTATTTCCAGTAAGTGATTGAAAGCAGAACTGAAAAAAACAGCAAGAGAACTATTTTAATGTGGTATAAACATCTAAAAGTAAAAGAAACGGATTCTCAGAAAATAGAACAGTGTAGATAGATGTTATAGAAAGTCAACCTCTCCATTTTGGGACAGAGGAAATGTTTTAAATATATCCGTTAAAATAACTAGTGGTTGTTTTAGAAGAAGCTCATGTTAATTTAATCTCAAGATAAATGTTTTAAATGCCAAAGAGGATGTGGCAGCTGTAAAAACTGTATCAGCACTGTATCATAAGTTAACTTTGGCCAATAATGATCAACCAGCAATGATTCTGACAGTTACAATGAATTGTTTGTATTGCTTGTAATAAAAACTACCTGTCATTACTCATTTGGGTATTTTAGATCTGTCTGAGAGCCAGTTGTACTTTGGCTTCATTATCTGTTATGCTTTATTTGATAAAGGTGGTGTTTTGTTCTTTGCGGTGACTTGTCAGCTTAGCATAGACGGCACTAGACTTCCTCTGTGGTCAGTCGGCACTTTGCAGTGCTGGGCCCTTCTGGTCAATGACAGCATGAGCGTCAACTGCTGTGAATTCTCACCAAGTGATGATGACAGCGATGAGCTCGCGGGCTAAAAGCAGATCACGGTAATGTTTTTTCCTCTTGGGAGTCTGTGCATAGTGACCTTCATTTCCTTATAATATAAAAATATGACTGTTTATCATTAGAGCACACATTTTCATATTTAATCTGAAGGAAATGTATAGTGGCCAAAAACATATTTATTAAATGCAGAGTGAACTAGAATTTTCCTGCCACCTGATTAATACACAATGCTATTTAGCATCTTTTAATATGTAAAGAATCTCAGACTGGTGAAGAAGCAAAAACAAACAATGATCTAACATAATAGTCAAACATTTAACAGCATAGGAGCTTTAGGGGCGTTGATGGATGTGATCCCCTCTATGTTTTGATCATCATTCTGAATATGATGTAGAGCTGGTGTTTGACAAAAATGTGACTTTCTTCAAAATGTTACTTTTTTATGAAACTTACCCACATTCTTATGATGATTAAAGAATGCATGAAGCTAGAATAAAACGGTTTGTTTGTTGAAAAGCAGAGGCCCTGTTCTTAATTTTTGATATATTGTATGTTCCGATATTAATTTAACATTATATTCTGGGTGCCAAAAGTTTTGTTAAAAATGCTGGGCTAACTGGCAACCATTTCTATAACAAATTCTTTGTACACATTTTCAAGTGGCATCCTTTCACGTTTTGCTTTTTGTAATATTGTTTTTGTGTGTGTTTGTTAGAAAATGTGTGCGAGTCATGTTTGCAAGAACTGTAGCATGGGGATAGCGGAGGGTAACCTTATCCAGTGCTTGCACAGGTGATACTGAGCCGAATATAGAGCCTTTTGGCCAGCTGGCCTTACTATTTAAAACTGAGAGAGGACCTGGGAGGGGGGATGAGGGGGATCACCAAACAGTCAAATATGTGTGGTGTATGTTAGCCTGTCAATTCCTGACAGGCAAACTCGTGTACTTTTATCTTCCAGAAAGAAAGGAAAGGTCAAAGGAGAGCTACATTCTTCCTTTGACCTCCTTCCTTCCACTCTCTCTGCTCATGTCACCGGGACTCCCGAGAGCCCCGCATGACACCATTTCTGAGAGCAGCGTGAGAGGTTTCCGTATTAAATACCTTGTTAACAGCAAACACAGAGTTCACATTTCACATGTCATGGGAGAGGGTTCAGTTGTTGTTGTTTTTTTTTTTACAATTTTTTCATTTTGCATGTGAGACATTACTTAGAAGCTCATAGATTGTGAACATTTTATAAAATAACATTTGTTGTGTTTCAACACAAACAATTAGAAAAACAGAAGTATAGACATAGTAGGGGTGTAAGGGTACATGTATTCGTCCCGAGCCAAACGGTATGGACGTCGTGGTTTGGTGCATGTAGTTACGCGACGAATGCAGTCGGTCACAGGCGATCCACACTCCAGTCCAGAAGGGAGCGAGCGCGGTAATGCAACAATGTTGCTACCAATAAAAATCGCAGAAAAAGATATGATCGGTATGTTTACATGTAATCTCTCAACCAGTGTTTCAGCATGTTAGTTCACTGTTGAAATAAATTATATTAGCCTATTTATTTTATTTACTTAACCTGTTAGTAATGTCTTGATTATTTAATGTATGTTTAAATCAGTTAGTCATGAAAACAAGTTGTGACAGTAACTTTGTAAGTGATTATATTTCAAAAATGAGTTGGAGTAGAAAATTAACGGTAACACTTTACTATAAGGTTCATTAGTTAACATGATCTAATAATGAACTGCACTTCTACAGCATTTATTGATCTTTGTTAAAGTTGATTTCAACATTTACTAATACATTATTAAAATCTTGTTAACATTAGTTAATGCACTGTGAACTAACAAGAACAAACTATGAACTATCAACTATTTTCATAACTAATGTTACCAAAGATTAGTAAATGTGCAATTTATGTGTTTTAATGTAATTGATTATTTTATCTAAAAATAAATATCAACTGAATTTAATAATTTGGGCTCTGTTGTTAATTGCAACCTTTGATATTATAGTAATGTGCAAGTAAGGGCTCCCTATATAGTTTACAGTATTAATTAATATAGATTTTTTTTTATCCTTAAGAAAATTAATTATAATTGAATTTATTTATACAGAGACGCATTTGTTCAAAAAAAGTTTAATAATAAAAAAGCAATTTTATGTTTAGCTTTCATCCCCCCACTGTACAGAGGTACGTAGCGAACCATCATGTTTGTGTACCGTTACACCCCTAATGCGTAGTATATACATCTTTTTACATTTTGATGAAATTAAATGACCACACATTAAATATTCATTCAAAAGTATTATAATCCTGAAAAAAATATATCATGCTATCCACAAAAATACGAAAGGATTAGTTCAATTCTGAAGCACGTCACAAAAATGAACCGAAACTTAGCGTATGGGTTACTTGCCTCACAGACATGAGAAATAGATCTATAGAAAGCTTTTAAACAAATCAATTTAAATCAAATACTCTCTGCATATGTAATTCATATGAAAGGTGCATTTCTCTCAATAGGCGTGTTCACTTTACTGTGGAGATGGCGAGGCAGAATCATTAACTTCATGTTTGCAGCCGACACTGACTCAGAAAACACTAGTTCGTTAATAAATAATTAAAATGTCTCCTTGCTATTTTCATAATCATTACTTTTGCCGGTGCTTTATGTATGCGCTTGAGCGTGGAATAGGCTATATTAGACCTATATATATTAAACGCTTATTATGGTTTAGTATTCTCCTCCGTATATATTTAAGTAATTACGTTAACACTTCCCAATAATGTTAATTATTTAAACATTAATGTATTAACTAACATGAACTAATCATGAGAAATACATTTGTTACTCTATTTACTAATCTTCGTTAACATTAGTTCATGAAAATACAGTCGTTAATTGTTTGTTCATGTTAGTTCACAGTGCATTAACTAATGTTAACAAGATTTTAATAATTATTAACATTAACAAAGATTAATAAATGCTGTAGATTACAGTTCATTATTAGTTCATGTTAATTAATGTAGTTAACTAATGAACCTTATTGTAAAGTGTTACTGTAATTACATTAATATAAACGTGCAATTAGTCAACTTATGGCTTAAATGAACAACTAATAGTCGACTAGAAAAATCTTTATTCGGGGGTAGCCCTACTTTTTACTGTATTTTTGATCAAATAAATGCAGCATAGAGATTTCTTAAAAAACAAAAGTCTTACAAACTCCACATTTATGGTTTAATTTTGTTCTAGTAAAATATATAGTTTTTTATAATTATAAATGAAAAAAAAAACAATTTGTCTCATCTATAAAAAAGTCCAAAACTATAATAACCCTGATAAGTGTTTGATTTGGGTTTTCACCCAGTGAAATGGAGCTGAGGGGGTGAATGGGGTCTGCCAGATTGTAGAGCGTAAACGAGAGGCAACAGCTGAGCTGTAGCGAGCATTCATTGGCACTCGGCGGACCCTCCTCTGTGTTTGAGAGCGAGAGACACGCTGTTCTGTGAATGTCTTCTGCTGAGTGCAGAGCAGGCTCTGTGCTCTGCCGTCCTCACCTTTGTGCATTTGCTTCATTTTCTGCCTCTATGTGACGCAGATGCAGAGCCTCTGCATCTACCTTTTGAGAACAAAAAGGGACAAAAAAAGGATCAGATTTTGGATGAGGAAGACACCAGGTGGAAGCTCTCTGTTCTCCATTTCTTTGATTTGAAACGAAATATTGTTGTTGTGGAATAACATACCTTGCAATACATTTTCCTCACTTTTGGACCATCGATGGAATATCAGTTTCGACTTTGAGACATTTGCAGAGTCTTTCAAAACTGGATCCAAACATGCTGGACACAAACCACTGCCTTCACATCGATGCTTCCTCTTTTGAGGATCAGCCAATCCAAAATGGTCAAGTTAAGATGTCTGAGAGTCTGGACTGTGACAGACATGCATATCATAGCCTCAAAGAAGGTGGGCCTTGTTGTTTTTATGCTTTTATAGAGTATAAAAAACACACCCTCCAGGTATGCACCCAACTTATTACCTTGAATTTAACTTCATAATTTGCTCATCCCGAGTCTTAACACGTCAGACCTGATTATTCTAATATCTTAGTGATGAGATCACCCCAGCTTCTCGTACAGAGCCAAGAGCGAGCACCGGTTGACCTGTAAACTGTGCCAGGCCTAGGGATTTTGAGGATGGTCGGTAAGAGCAGTGTTTAATTACGACCTTAGACACATAGGCTCTTGGATTAACCCAGTTGTCTGCATGATTTGATTTTTTATGTTGTAGTTTAAAGCTCTGGATGTTGACGTCACACTTTCTAGGTCTCGCACAGAATTTTCCAGGCTGGCAAAGAGAAGATGGAGTGTGTGTTGGCATTTAAAAGTGTCTGATTGATTTACAGTATCAGGCCAGGTTCTCAGAGAGGTGCGAGAGAGCTTGTGTTTCTTCTTAAGTGGCTACAAAAATAGTGATTAGTAGTGCTAAGGACTGCGTGGTCAAAAAAACAGCTGTTAAAATGAAGTGAGAATAGGAAGAATTTAGAATAAATAGTGGAACTTTTCGTATTCAATTTGCAAGTGAGAAACGGAGTGGGTGTTCTGGGATTTTATGGGAACTTGTAACAAAAACAGCCCCTAATTTAAAAGTGCAGGATTCACATCCTCACAGTTGATCACCAAAACGTCAGCAATTGGTTTAGTCACCTTACACTCTTAAAAATAAATGTTCCAAAAGGAGTGAATGATAGGTCTTGGCATGCTGAACTACAGTAATTGAGGCGCAGACAATGTTCTGGTTTCATGATCCCCAGACGTAGTGGCTGTGAAGGTCAGGACAGCTGACTAGTGAACACAAAGCAGTGCCATGTGGGTGATGATGTCATTGCGTCAGGATTGACAGGTGCACACTTGCCTCTAATTTATCCTGGTATGCCATTAATACTCATGAGCCACATCCCTCCCAACATGACATTTGACACAATGGTACTGTAACGGCTTCTTTTTACAGAGCAAAACAATAGCAACAAATCTAAAAGCTGTCTACACATTGTCCACCCTCTTTATAGTCATTGAGCAACTTGCTGAATGTGTTGTGCCAGCATACAAGTTCCTGATTTGGAGAACGCCTATTGCCTCTGGTTGAGTGTGGTAAAACGGGAAGCATGAAAACCACCCAAACAACCACAACATTCACAGTCCCTCCCCTCAGCATTCAGCCTTTAGTTAGTAAGAAACAGAAAGAGGGCCGGTTGAGCTCTTTTCTTGTCTATGTTATAGTCATCTCACTGCAGCCATCTATCATTCTCTGTTTCTGAACACTTTTCCTCTTTCCCCATGCAGTTCTTCAGCTCAAACTACAACAAAGAAGGACGCGAGAGGAGCTGGTCAGCCAAGGAATCATGCCTCGTAAGTCACATTTTACTCCTCTAGTTGCGTCAAGCATCACACACGTTTGCATATGTGCATGTATTTGCAGCAAAAGCTGATTGCAGTGTATTATGTCATTCATTTTAGGAATGTTTGTGCAGGCTGCATATATAATTGTTCCCAGAAGTATTTGGAAATTCAAGTCACACTTAAAAATGTATGAATGTCAGTGCATTTTATATCAACATCTTAACTATTGGCATTTGTTTTATAGTAATATAGCACAAACACTTTTCAAGTTTTAGATGATGAAACAACCAATATATTCTGCAAAATGAAATTTGTGGTTAACCATATAAAGCCTACTGTATCATATTTGATACATGAATTTCTAAGGCCTCTAAATTATCAACATGATCAAAACTTTGATGAAAAACCTCTTGTATATGATCTACTACATACCTTCTGCCCTCTGATTGATCATTTATACTTTTTAGCAAGCCTTTTACTATAATTGCCAAAATGTTCACCATTAGGTCATGGTAAAAGGATTGCAACATCTTCACCAAACTGCATATATTTGCTCATTTTGGGCCTTTGAATAAAATTGGTGGGGTTTTTTTCCCTACTCCATATTCTCATAATATTCCATATTCCATATTCATAAATCATACTATATGAGCCATAAAATCCTGATGTATCAAATATGATACATCACTTTTATAAAAGATATATTTATATATAATGGTTATATATATATATATAAACAGTTACATTTATAAAAAAAAAGATGATTTTTCTGAAGCTCCTGTATCATGTATTATATGCCACTTTCATTGATATTTAGTATATGGTAACGTTCAGACATTTTAAGCGTGACTTCTTGAGGCCACTGTATATATTTAAAGCGAGGAATAATGATAACGTTCTTAGATATGCATGTTGTGCAATTTAGCTGCAAAATATCTACAATGACATGCAGACTTTACCGTTTTACTAATGTATTTGTTGGTTTGTCAATAAGCATGCTTTTGTAGCGCTGCTATGGCCACAAGTATTTCATGTTGGTGTAGTGAAGGATGTTGCAACATTCAAATGATATATTTCAACAATGCTTACGTAGAAATCAACACTCAATCAAAAATATTAAGCTATGCATGTTTCTTCCAGTATATGCATTATTATGCATATTGTCGAGAAGAAGCATGCATTTTGCATATAGGCTCCAGCAGACATTAATTGATGTGACGGTCCACTGTGGTCTCGCATGTCCTAATGGAAGACTGGACTGTTGTTTGCCAACACAGTCATTGTGAAAGGGCCTGTTGTTGTGTTATCAGGTGGATCTACTTCCCTTATTGTTTCCACTTCCTTATTCTGTGTTCTGCTCATCAGGCAAGAGGATTTGCAGTATTCACACTGTACATTCTGTGTAGCCTCTGTGGGAAGGAGGAAGTGCCCCAGCAACACTAGCTTTGCTCTTTAAAAGCCTCAGCCAGAAATAAACTGTTTAGTTAGCTTTATATAGGACTAAACACTTACATTACAATATTCATGTACAATGGCATCATTTTGCAAGTCACTAAATGACACATTTTCATGGCTCATGTCAAATCCAAAATCCCCCCAGCACACATAAGTCAGCAGATTAAGATTTCGTAACGGTTTAATGTAATTATGTGAAGGTAGCTGACATATTGTGTCTTAGATTAAAATGTGTCTATAAACTTAGGGAGGAATCTTGAATCTTTTTTGTTTAGGTCATATTTGTAGTGGCCCCTATTATAAACCATGAAAAGCTTGTGGTTGGTAAGATTTTTGAAAGAAATCTCTTATGCTGCATTTGTTTGATCAAAAACACAGTGCAATGTTGTGAAATATTATTACAATTTAAAATAACCGTTAATATATTTTATTCCTGTTAATTTTCAGCATTCATCACTCCAGTCTTTAGTGTCACATGATCCTTTTGACATCATTTTAATATGCTTAAAAATCGTACTGACCCCAAACATCTGTACAGTACTGTTGGTGTATTTTTATGAACTTCTCTTGCACATAGACCAGGCGGATGATCATTGCTCACCCTAGCCTGCGGTTTTGGAAATTTCATGAATTCTAACTGAATTCAAGCTCAGCTGTTACATCACATTATCCATTTCACATTACAGCTCAATCACATGTACAGTTTTCTGCTGTTGTTTTTTATTATTGTCTTTTTCAACCTTCTTTTTAAAGAAATAATATCCACTGTTATGGTAGTGAATAGAGATGCACCGATGTATTGGTCACCGATATTTATCTGACGATTTTCTATCAATTTACAACCATCGGCTATAGCATAAAAAAGGCAGATATAACAAACCAATGGTTTATTAATTACTTGTGTGAAGTCACTGACCTGTATAATGTCTGTATAATGCATAATCCAACGTTTTTCTCTGGGTAAAATAATCAAATACTTGCCAAAACAAATGGAAATCAGTACAAAATACAGCAAGGCTCGTCAATAAGGTCAGCGTGAACGACAGTTGGGTCAATTGAACTCTGCAACACTGTCACTGTCCCTGTAAGTTTATTCTTTGCATGGAGTTTTAAGCCTTACGAATTTAAGTACTCAAGCACAAGAACACGAAAGAGAACTCAATTCTACTCGCTGTGTGAGAAGTTCGCACATATCCATAGCCATATCCAAAGCAGCATCTCAAGAATACAGAATGGAGTTTTGTTTCTTCTAATTCACACAAAATTACATCAAAATGGCTTCGTGAGTATCTTTGTAAATTTAGTCGGTTTTGTTTTAAATGAATGTAAACAGCTGAGAAAGAAAATGCTTGTGTAACAGTATATTGGATCCATGCAGCTCTTAAACTGACAACAGCCTAATATTTCTGCTGCGCTGCTGTCTGTTTTAACTTTAAGCAAACAAAAAAATGCAAAATAAAAAATAGCTTAATACTCTTCATTAAATAACTTTTGTAACTTTAATAAGGATTAATATGTATTTAATTTATACAGGGAAGAATATGCAGTGTTCTTTTACATTTTGTTTACTTTATATCTGTACCTGAAAACTACTGTTAAACCTACCTAAAAACCACTGTTGATTTCATACATACCTTCATACATTCTGTTGTACTGATGTTGCCCTGCTGAATGTTAAATGGATCCAATCCATGTTCATTAGAAATAATTTAATGATGCAGCAATAAACTAGCTAGTATAATTTAATGCATCCATTTTTGAAATTTGCTTATTTAAAACATGATCAAAAAACTATCTATTTTAATGACACAACTTCAAATAAGAGAGCAAGTGACATATATCGGTATCGCCCAATAATTGTTTGTTAAAATCGGTATCACCCCCCCCCCCAAAAAAAAAATAATAATCCTATCGGTGCACCCCTAAGTAGTGAATATATACTGTACATACCAGTGGTACTAGTATATTTTACTACCAGTGTAGGAATATACCTGTCTGATATACTGTAAGTTGACTAGTAGCAAACTCTTGAGCAAAGAAATACATTTTTAAAAGAGTACAAAAAACTAAATTATTTTTTATCTTTTAAATTATATTGATTTTGACATCCCAAGTACATTTTTATTCATGCAGATGGATACACACATTTGCTGTTTTTACACTGTACTCCCTTTGTTCTTTTAGCAGGTGATTTGACCCAGTGTAATATAAGTGGATGTTCTCTTTTTTTGCACATATGACCTTTCAGTATAACCTTTAATGAATAGTTTTACTTTCTCCTTAAATAGTTCCTCAAAATCAAATATGATTCATTGTCAGCACAGATGAGTACAGATACTTGAGTATTTGAATACTTGAAAGTCATAGCAGTGTTTGAGAGAAAACACAGCATGTATTGGCCAGCATGTTTGGAGTAGCAGGAAAGTTCTGGTGTTTTCCCTCAGTCTCCCACACCCAACCTCAAATACTCAATCTGATTAATCTAACGAGTACCTGACGGTCCCAATGAGCAATATGCACAACATTCCCTGTGACTTAACATCAGAAAGTAAGACCATTTCTGTTTCTGTACACAGCTCTGAAGAGTCCGGCTGCTTTCCACGAACAGAGGAAAAGTCTGGAGAGAGCACGTGTGAGTGACTCTTTCTCTTAAAACAAAGAATTCACTTTCTTCTCGTCTTTGACACTTTTGTTGACACACAGTTGTTTTGTTTCTTACTGGTGCAGACTGAGGATTACCTGAAGAGGAAGATCAGGAGTCGGCCAGAGAGGTCAGAACTGGTCAGAATGCACATCCTAGAAGGTGAGTGTCACATCATTCTCTTTTAAATATGAAAATGGAGTAATATTAAATTATTACCATATATTTATTTCAGTTTACTTTTATTTATTTTTTAATAATATCTATAGCACGTCATGTTTCTGTCATGTAATTTCTCCCTCTTGCAATTGACCCTTTTCACAGACTGATAACACATTTTCACAGTTATGAACATCATGAATGTAACATAAATCTGAAGTTAGTTATATTTTGCATTAAATTTCAGAAAACTAGTTGACGCTGTTGTGTGGGTGTTTTTAACACAAAGGTTGAGGGAGTGACGGCTAATTATTTGACATCTTATCTCTTCTAACCAGCGTAATAGATCTCTCTCATTTTTTTCCTCTTTTTATTTTGCTATTGGAAAACAAGGTATATCTTTTTTGTAGTTTCTATTCATCACTAAAGAAGTTTACCAAACGTTGATGACTTCTGCTTCTGAGAACCCTGGAAATGTAAAAAAAAAAAGGAGTCTATAGCCATTTATCTCAACTTAACCTGTTTAGTCTGTATGTAACTTCTATAATCTTTTGTATTGTTTCCTTTTCTGTTACAATACAAACAGGTAGTTGATCAATGTGCAAAAAATACTTATTGAGTCAGTAGGCTCTCAGAGGGGAATTTAGGTGGTATTTATTTACATAGAAGGAAGTGATTCGTTTGTTACTGATTAAATTTATTTCACCCGCAGAGACTTCAGCCGAGCCCTCACTGCAGGCCAAGCAGCTGAAGCTGAAGAGAGCTCGATTGGCTGACGATCTCAATGATAAAATCTCCCACCGCCCTGGTCCTATTGAGCTCATCCACAAGAACATCCTCCCTGTGCACACACTCATCGGTTAGTCTGTAACCACTGTCACGCACAGCATTTATGTTGCATGCACTTTCACAGCAATGTCAGCTTTGTTGGTGTTTAAAC
The DNA here is from genome assembly GCA_038088235.1 of Zacco platypus. Taxonomy (NCBI): domain Eukaryota; kingdom Metazoa; phylum Chordata; class Actinopteri; order Cypriniformes; family Xenocyprididae; genus Zacco; species Zacco platypus. The sequence continues at coordinate 15,756,274 of CM076068.1, forward strand.
ACCATAAGCATTTTCTCCACAAATGACAACAATGCATATCTATTATTTGCAAATTTGACAAAAGGAGGAACCTTTAACTAAATTACATTTCAATAACATTCTTTTCATTTGAATTGTGTTGCAGTTAAACTTGAAAAAAATTAGTCAATTTGTTCACTGAAGATTAGTTCACAACACAAATGCTACAAATTAGGTAGCACAAAACTTTTATTTAAATACAAGTTTAGTTTTACTATCGTTCATTTCTTAAGTGTATCTGTGCACATATCAGACAACTAATTTCTTGAATGTATTATCAGGTACCGAGTCTCCGAAGGGTGAGAGCTCCTCATTGGATGAGGACAGTAGTGATGCCCTGTCACCGGATCCCCCGTGCAGTCAGGACTCTCCGTTGGGTCTTGCCCCTCAACACTCTCCCTCTGATATGCTGAATATGAATGGAGACCTCTCACCCAGTCGGGTATGTTCCTGTTTCAGTTGTTCAAAATAAGATAAAAGTAATATTTCTTTTGTACTTTCAGTAGGCTAGAGGGCAGCACTGCTCTCCAAGGGTAAAAGGGACAGTTCACCCAGAAATCTGACTTTCTTCTTTGGAACACAAAAACAAAAATTTAGGTTATTTTTTTCATTTACATTGTCTCTTTAAATTGGCTTATTATTATGCATCACAAAGGAACATATTCAGAGTTGAGGACATTGTAAGAAATGCATTCAAGATCACATAACGTATTTATCCAGTGTGTGTGTGTGTATATATATATATATATATATATATATATATATATATATATATATAATTTATATATATATTGTAGTTCCTCACTCAGGCCCAACCTCCTCCACTTGTTGCGTCTGATGCCTCTCCGCCACAGAATCTAACCAGTGAAACTAACATGACAAACTCTTCTCGTCCACCAACGGGACATGCAAAGGTAAAGCAAAAACAGCAAATCTATCATCAGTTTTGTTTGTTTTTTAGTCTGAACCAGTGAAAAAATGTGATTTCATCACTCATGCCTCTCTTTTTGTTCCTTTGCTTTTTCTCACCACAAGCAGCAGTCCAAGTCCAGCACAGATCGGACTTCTCATCGATCCAAGAAACCCAAAGATAGCAAGCCCAAAGTGAAGAAACTCAAATATCACCAGTATATCCCACCTGACCAGAAGAACGACCGAGAGCCTCCTCCTCAGCTGGACTCTTCGTATGCAAAGATCCTCCACCAGCAGCAGCTTTTCCTTCAGCTTCAGATCATCAACCAGCAACAGCAGCACTACAACTACCACACTATCTTACCCGCCCCTCCAAAGTGAGTACAACCACACAGGATATGGATTCATTTTACTGTGTTGTGTATGTGCATATTATGTCTGGGTTTGGGGTCGTTATGTACTTGATATAAATCTCATATGTTCACCAAGGCTGCATTTATTTGATCAAAAATTCATTAAAACCAGTAATAATTTAAACTTTTATTTTATTATGTTTTCTATTTTAATTTTTTTTTTTAAAGTTATTTATTCCTGTGATACCAAAGGTGAATTTTTAGCAGCCATTACTCCAGTCATCAGTGTCACGTAATCCTTCAGATCCTAATTTATTATCAATGTATAAAACAGTTGTGTTGATTTATATTTTTGAGGAAACCGTGATACATTTTTTTCAGAATTCATTGATGAAAATAAAGTTCAAAAGAACAGTGTTTATTTGAAAGAGAAATATTTTGTAACATTTAAATGACTTTTGATCAATTTATTGCATCCTTGCTGAATTATAAAATTAATAATACTATACAAAAATCTTACTGACCCTAAACTTTTGTGTGTAAGTCTGCTAGAGCAGTGGTCCTCATCCGGTGTTGGTCATGACCCAAAAATGGGTCACAGATCTGCATCTAACCATAATCATGATAATAAGTAAACAGACAAACCTATGCAAGATAAAGCAAAATATGATCAAAGACACATTAATTACAGATTACATAATCTGCGTTCTGAAAAAAAGCCAACGTTCTAGAAAATTATAGACACAACTAACTGATGAAACTATAAAACAAAAATAAATGTGTTCAATTCTAGACTTCCTAATGAAAAGCAGCAACCATCCACCAGTCTGGGCCCTTCCCCTTCCCAGTCTATTTCCACATGCTCAACAGTTTCCTCCAATCAGAATGGGCCCAATCGTCAGAGCCAGCCTACAGCGGGAGTAGCTAAGCCCACCACTTTGCCTGCAAACCTGGATGAATTCAAAGTGGGTAACGGTTGTAATTTATTAATTTTTAAAAAAGCACTAACAGTGAGCACTTTTTTTTTATTCCAGAGGTATTTTTCCTACTTACTTTGTTATTAGGAATTTTTAAAAATCGTTAATGTAGAGTTGAAGCTCTGATATGAATCACAATATTACAACAATTGGAGAAAATGATGGGAATTTTTACTTGACCGTTTCACTCTACTGTGGATATTTTGAAACTGAGCTGATTGTTCATCTCGCTTTCAGGTTGCGGAACTTAAACATGAGCTCAAACTGAGGGGTCTGACTGTATCGGGAACTAAGAATGATCTCATCGAACGACTGAAGAACTACCAGGAGCAGAACAATGGATCATCAGCCGCAGGAGCTGCAGCTATGAAAACTATGCCTGTTCAGTTACCGCAGGTGTCTGTTCAGTCTTCTGGTGCCGCCCCACATCAAATCCCAAAAGACGCGGCTGCTCCAGTGTCTGCCTTTCCCAAAGCGGCTACCACTAGGGTCCATAGCACTACTCCACCTCAAATCATGCGCTTCAGCAGCACTAGCTCCTCTCCTCCTGTATCTCCAACCCCCTCTGACCGCTCTTTGGCCGGATTGAGTCCAGATGAGACCAGCTGCAATGGGGATGTGTTTGGAGAAATGGTAAGTCTGTGGGTTTGAAGATACACAGCAGAAATGGTCAAAAGAAAATTAGGGATGCACAATATATTGGTAAAATTGTTTCATTTATTAGTATCTTTCAATGTTGGATATTCAATTCATGCATTAGGTCATGCTCATTTTCCCTATTTTCATTTAGATTAACTGGTCACACTTAATTCACACAATTAATTGATTAGTTCAATTTAAAATGAAAATTACCCCATGATTTATTCACCCTCAAGCCATCCTAGGTGTATATGACTTCCTTCTTTCAGACAAACACATTTGGACTTATATTATTAATCACCCTGATGCTCTAAAGCTTTATAATGGCAGTGTTCGGAAACCACCTGTTTGAAGCCAAAAAAAGTGCATCCACGCCTATCGCAGTTCAAAATGCTTACGCTACATCCTATGCCTTCCGTATTCAACTTATGAAACATGCGTAACTGATGCTGAATTGAATATTTTTCTTACACAAATGCATCACTTCCCTTTAGAAGGCCTTTATTAATTATTTCTTATTTCTGTATTTTAGTTCAGTTTTTACATCCCTATTAAGAACTTGTGGTTCTCCCTTAACAGGTTAGCTCACCTCTCACCCAGCTCAGCCTGCACCCCTCTCCAGACCACCCATCTCCAATTAAAGAGGAGTCTCTCGGGCAGACGCAGGCATCCTGCAGCCTATCTCGCCGGAGTTCGCTTCCAGTCTCGCAGCATCAGGAACCATCAGGATCTGCAGTGCCTCCTCTGGACAAAGACCAAATGCTTCAGGAAAAGGACAAGCAGATCGAGGAGTTGACACGCATGCTCAGACAGAAGCAGAGGCTGGTGGAGACCCTGCGATCTCAGCTGGAGCAGGGTAAGCGTGGATCGGCTGCAGAGGTCTCAGACAACACTGGTAATGCTGAAATAACTTCACTGTCTAATGGAGTGGAAGTGAGGGTGAAGGAAGAGGTCAAGGAGGAAATGGACACATCAGAGGACATGCAGAAGCAAGTCCAGTCCATGAAAAAGTTCCAGACCCCGTGTTCACAGCAGACTCTGCTCAAGCTGCAGCAGATTCACCGGCTGCAGGTGCAGCAGCAGCAGCAAATGTTGGTGGACCTACCAAATGTACAGACCACACAGTTACTGCAACAGCAAAAACAGCAGCAGCAAATTAACCCACAGAAACTCCAGCAAGAGCAAGGAAAGACACAGGTGTTGCAGCTGCAGAAGCAGCAGAAGGCGCATTTGCTGCAGCAGCAGAAGTTGCAGTTACTGCAGCAGCAGCAGAAGGTGAAGTTACTACAACAGCAGCAACAGAAGACGCTGTTGCAACAGCAGCAGAAGACACAAATGCAACAGCAAAAGAAGACCGTGTTACTGCAACAGCAGCAGCAACAAAAGTTGCAGCAGCTCATCATCCAGCAGAGCAAACAGAAGCAGCAACAAACCAATCAGAAGCAGCAGCAGACACCACAAAATCAGCAGTTACAGACATCACAGGTCAGCGACATTTTCAGTTCTTCTGATAGCCCAGATATTTGTTTGAACATTGCGCAGTTTGTTTTTAAGCAATCATCTTCACATTATTTTTATTTTATTTTTTTACAGGTTTCACAGGTGTTCATCAATCAGCCGTCTGGTACTCAAATTACGACGTCTTTCCCACTGGATCTCCTGAAAGCTCACCCCACACCCACACTGGTCACTGACAGCAATGGGAACCGTTATCTGATCGCACTCACCAGTAATAGTTTGGAAAGCCTGACTGGAAAGTCTCCTCAGAGCAAATCTAATGGACGGATTACTTTACAGGTGACTAAACAAGTTTAACTTGTAATATTTTAACAAAATTTCATTTATGTATATATTTTAATATATTTTAAAATGGAATTTTATTCCTGATTCAAAGCTAAATTTTCACCAGCCACAAGCTATACTGTCACATGAGAAATCATATATAATACGCTGATTTAGTACTCAAGAAACATTTCTTATTATTATCAATTTTGAAAACAGTTGTACTGCTTATTTTGTTCCCCTATTTTTTTTGTTTATTTTAGTTTTTTATTATAATCATAATACTTGTTTTGTTGTGTTTCAGAGATTGCAGTCAACTCCTTCTAAGCTCCCTAGCCAGTCATCTGCTGATATGGCAAGTTCTGCCAACCAATCACAAGCTGTCAAAGAGCCCATCACCAAAGTATGTGCATATAACAATGTGGATGTGCTTTCTCAAACCTGTTACAGTTCTGAAAAATAGCATTTACATGAGATAGAGGAGCTCTCTGCTGACTTTAAAGAGGCAAGAAACCCAAAAATGTATAAACAGATGGGTACAAATAGAATATGATGAAAGCCTGTGATAAGCACATTATTTTCAACTTATAAGGGGAATTTAGTTAATTTAAGGATTTTTTGACTTCTCATTTGAAATCAACATAGAGTTAGCATTGCATGAATTTGAATTAGATTTACTGATTTACTCCAGATTTGAACACGTATTCCAGTGGCACCTCAGTATTATTCATGTGACCAGGGCTTTTTCAAACAATACGAAGGAGTTGGATGTTTACCCCATTGCTTTAACAACACTTGCATGAGTAATATGCATGAGTTTGCAAAGTTATTGACTGTTATAAACCTATGGACTTATATTTGTGAATCAACATCACAGAATAACAGTCTCAAATGTTGTACATTCAAATTACAGATATGTAATGACCTGTGTGCATTTGTGGATTGCATTGAGAGCTAACAAAACAGTGTATATGTATTATAATTATAGTATTTAGGGCAATATAAGGGGCTAGGGTGGATATAGGCTTCAGCTGACCCATGCTGAAATCTCCCGTTTCCAGGTTAAGAAAGTAGGGCTCCACTTGGAAACCACAAGTGTTCAGGAGTCTAGCCAGCCAGTGTCCGCCCCACACAGCTTTGAGCCCTTCTTCTGTGAGGAATCTCACCCACCGAACAAACCCTCTTCACCCCCTTCATTTAAGGTATCACACTTGCATAAATACTCATTATTTTTGTTTCCCATTTTCCTTTTGTCTTTATCTCCTTCTTTGCTAAAGCTAGCATTTCCTTTTCCATTTCCTCTACCCATCATGTGCATCTGTTTTAGGAGGATGTTTGCCCAACTTTTGATCGACATACTTTGTTCACCCCTTCCTCCCCAAAGCCGAACCCTCAGCCCCCTCAACGTTTTAAAGTATGGCCTTCACTCACGTTCTTTCTTTTTCTTTTTTTCTCCTTCATTCTTTCACCTTTCATTGTTTCCACTGTTTTTCTTGTAGTTATGTTGATGTTCTCTGTTTACAGGATAATGTCGCTAACAACCAGCAAATAGATGATTTGTTTGAAATCCTGATCAAGAGTGGAGGTAAAGAGTTTTTAAGAGTCTTAAATATAATATACATACTACCATTTAAAAGTTTGAGGTCAGTAAGATATTTTAAATATTTCGAAAGTGACAGTAAAGACATGTATAATATTTATTTCGTATAAATTCTGTTCTTTTGAACTTTCTATTCATCAAAGAATGTATCATGGTTTCTACAAAAATATTAAAGGGTTTGTTCACCCAAAACTGAAAATTCTAAAAATATTTCACAAAATTACTCTTTTTATTGTATTTTTTTAATGTATGATCAAATAAAATGTAGCTTTGGTGAACATAAGAGATTTCTTCCATATATTAATATTAATAAATCTCTCTTTTTTCCATATTGCAGAAATTTCATCTGGATTTAAAGCCAGTCAAGACCCCTCCCTGTCAGACCTACACTCCAACCCACCCACTCCATCCCCACCTCCTTCTCCGCTCCACCTCTCACCACCCACACATCACCCCGACCCTGTTCCCGCTCCTTCCCAGCAGCTCCTGGACACCCAGGACAGGCCTTGCTCTAGAGCTGTCCGCCTCGAGGACTTCCTGGAGAGCACCACCGGTGCTCCTCTTCTTGGCGTGGAGCCGGATGGCCCATTGACATTGATTGATGACCTCCACAACCAAATGCTGAGCACTTCCAGTATTCTGGACCATCCCTCATCTCCAATGGACACCAGTGACCTGAGCTTCTCACCCCACCCGGCCAACCTGGACTTTGAAGACCCAACCCTGGATGTCATGGATTGGCTGGATATACCTGTGGTAGGAGGGGGCAGCAATTGTAACGGTGGGGGTATGGTCCTTGCCCCTCTCAGCTCACACACCCCACCCAGTGTATTTTCTGCAGACTTTTTGGACAGTTCAGATCTGCAGATCCAATGGGACTCATGTTTGTAGCTTTTGGTCTTAATTGCTTGATGATGACACAATTTAGCACCTTCAACCTTACTGTGTATAAGGCTGTACACAAAACACTCCAGATGCACATATGCTGTTTCTTATGCTGAATTTTCTTCATATTCCTGTGCCGAATGGTATTTAAACAGTTCCTGTGTCTGATAGCTCCTCTTAAGCACTGAATTTTAAGCTCTCAATTTACTTCGTCATACCCAGATGTTTTACATCACATGGCACTGTTGCCTTTGCCAACAGAGAGACCAATCTGGACCCCGACACCAACTTCTCACACCTTGAACAGCTAAACTAAGCCCATACTTTGGTCTAGCTATTAGACCAGTTGTCCATGCTGGATAGGCTAAATTTCCTCTTTAACCACACCAGTTAGTACAATCTAGACTGCCTATCCTTGGCACAATATAGTGTTACTTCTACCCATCTCAATAAAGTTAAGACCTCATGATCATTTTATGAGGATATTTTTGCTTCACAAGTTTCACACAGTCACTTGCATCAACAAATGAAATGGAGGAAAAATATGAGATATCACAGACCTCCTTTCATTTGAACCCATTTGGCATGTTAGTTCTTCCAACAATGCACTTAAGCTGACCCGACTGGTGCTCTGGTCTACACGACCCAATTTAATGGGCTCTGCAGGGAACCAGGTTTGGTGACGTTCACCAGATCTCTATGCATTGCTGTACTTTAGGATCATGTATTGATGAAACCTTTGTTCTTTTCCCTCTGATTGTAGCGATTCGCTGGTGGAGGTCAGTGCTGGGGTTCAGGTTTCAGAGTATTTGGAACTTCTTGTTTTTTAAAAAAGGAAAAAATAAAATTAAAAAAAATGCAGCATGGAGTGTCTTATTGTTGCCCCTGCATTCACACAAATACAGCACTTTCACCCACAAAGGCTTTAGAATATATATATATATATATATATATATATATATATATAAATATTTTAAATGAATGTTTTTACATTTCACATTTATGCATTTGTATTGGTTCTTGGATTCCCTGGGTATCAAACCCATGATAATGGCGTTGGTAGCACCATGCTAGCACTGTTTGCGCTTCAGGAAAAATTTGGGCCATTTTCATCTTACTGCAGCATTGGTTTTACCGTTACTGGAATTTTAACTTAATCCAGACTTTCTCATCTGACAGTTTAAAAACTTTTAATGTCTTTTTTTTTTCAGATTATAATTCAATTATTATATGAAATATCAGTTGTATAATATTAGACTATATAAATCACTAAAATGACAACATCAAGGAGCTCCTGTGTGGAGAACTGAGAATTTTATTAGGAGGGAAAAGACTGAGAATGGATTGAATTACAGTGTTGAATGGACATTTTGGAAAAAAAAAAAGAAAAAAAAGTCAGTCACCATTTACTTTCATGGCATCTTTTCTTTCTTTCCATACAATTAAATTGAATGGTGATGGAGACTGTCATGAGTTCCACGGAAGGAAGAAAATTATGCAGATTTAAAACAACATGAAAAGTGATAAAATGATTACAGAACTTTTTGGGAGAACTCTCAAACTATCCTTGGAGCATGAATGGTCTCAAGAATATTTTTAATGACTGACAAACACGTGCGTGTTCGTGTGCGTAATAAAAAAAAGATATGTTGTTTGAAGTAGTCATTTTAATGTGATACTTGTACAGGCAATTTTGTGTTTCACTATGCGCTATCACCAAAAGAGGGCGCAAGACATCCATAGCCAAGCCCAGATGATCGTGTGACAAGTAGAGGCTCAATGTTGCTGTGTGTGGCTAATGGGTTTTTTCTGCTTTCTGCCAGACAAGCATGACCGACACCTTGAATGTACCTGCCTGGTGTGTATGGTGAGTGGTGACGGTTTAAGGGAGTTTGTAGAAGTAAATAGACTATAAATAAAACCATAAACTCAAAATCCTCAAAATCATTTCGACGTTTAAAAACTTTTATTTTGAAAAGAGACAATGTTTTGAAGTACAAATCCACACTCGTTTTACGTCAAATCAATCTAATAACGTTGATTTACAATTTCAGGCATTATTTTTTGTTTTATTGGTTGTTTTAGTAACTTACATTTAGTCAAAATCTAAATTAAAAACCTCTATTTAAAAAAATTAGTTCAGCCTGTCTTTCCGGTTTTGGTTTCTCCAATTGTTGTTAAAAGCCCTTATACCACTAGTTCATTAACATATCACTTTTTTACACAGTAGGCATTTCCAACACAGGCATTATCAACGTAACAAATAGTAGCTTATACAAACACTCCTATTTAAAATGTCTTAAAACGTAGAATAAAGCGTCTGTGTAGTTGTTAAATGCAATTCTTATATAATTAAATAATACAATTCATGTACATGAATACAGAAATATATGTAATATGCTTAATACAAATATGAAAACAGAAAAAGTAGAATTGCCCAGTTCACAGGAATATCTGGCTTGAATTAAAGCAAAGCACGATGCAGTACAGGAAACGGATAGGAAGCACTTTTAAGTACATATATTTTAAATACTACAATTTACATTTAAGAAACATCACACTAGCTAGTACTGTTGGTCTGAATGTCAGCACAGATGTCATTTGGCTGTAGGCAAAAGGCCACAGGTAATTACAGCCGTGCTGATATTAAGACTGTGTGTGTGATATTGCTTTTATACAACAGTTCGATTAACAAGTAAACTGTAAATGTAAAGATGAGTAACAGAGATTTTCCCTCCCCTCTCAATGCATTCTGTAATCACTCTGGATTTTCCATATCACAATCATGCTAGCTGGGGTTTTTAGCATATCGGAATCTGAATTTGAATCTCCTGATTAAACCGCAGATGGTTAGCCAACACAATTAGCATAGATTCTGAAGTATCAGACTTTTCTCCATCAGAGTTGCTATGGTATTGAAGTAGATCTTGTTCTTAATTTATTTGGATACATTGTATCTCTGAGGTACAAGTTCTGGTAATTAAGTCCACTAATCCAAGTAAAAGAAAGGACACACAAGTAGAAGGTAAACAGTGCAAGGCTTGCCTACAAGACAGCTAGTGCTTGTGAGATCTTGATTTCAAGGATGGTTCATTCGGTAGAGCTGATATTTTTGCCATTGCATAGCTTGTTTTACAAGAATGATGTGCTTCATTCCCCGTTCCAAGGTCCAGATTATTGCTCAGAGCTGCTGGCATCATTTTTTCAGCCTCGCACCATGAGGCAGTCAGCCTTGGTCAACAATCTGTAAAGTGAACGGCTCAGCATGACATTAAGGACTCAACACAGGCGGTCTTGAGAAACAGAGGACATAGAGAAGATCAGACTCTTTTGAACAAACAAGAGATAAAAACAGGAAGATAAGAGGAAGTTGGATGTTTGATGATCTCTTCTCTCCATAACGAGGATTTGAATGAAAAACTAATGTAGACTAACAATTTCTCTCTTGTATTTCCACAGAAAATATATCTAGGACAAAGCCAATAGCCTTGTGGGCAGCATTCCGAAATGTAGTGCAGTTGCGCTTTGGGCAACCTGAGTTTGGGTCCTGGTTTTTTGGTCCCTTCCTGATCCCATCCCACTTGTCTTCCTGTCAAATTCTGTCCCAATAAAGACAAAAATTCCAAAAATAAATCTTTTAAAAAATTAAATAAAAAAGAAATGCAGTTTTTCGCTTTTCAGGAATGTCTTTTCAGTATAAACATGTTTCCTGGGGCTTTATCAGAATTGTAGTCAAGTTTACAATTATCCGTGAGAGTTTCACGTGGTTCTTTTGTACAGCTTATATTGGTGGGTTTTTATTGTAACCCACTGGAATGGGATTATTATTGTGTTTTTTTCAACTTCATTCCCCTAAAACAACTTAGTGATTTAATGAGTGATTTTCTCACAACAAGACTTCCCAAGACTGTGAAAGTTGGTAACTCAAAAACTTTCTTCATGAGCTCAAAATCCTCATCACACTCGGCGAGGCTTGTACTTAATCCTAGTGTGAGACTGGACATCTGCGTGTCACTCTTTGCCTCTTCTGGGGTTAGGAGAATAGGTTTGCTTAGTCTTTTTTTACATAATTGATCCTGAGGTTGTTTACATAAAGATGGCCAGGATAATGTCCCTTAATGACTTAGGCTGAGATGACGATGGCATTGTCCCCGTTGGGCACCATTCCTGTCTTCTGTTCTGAACACTCACCTCATCAGTGACACGAAAGCCAAAGATAACCCCAGAAAAAGTGGGACACAGAAGAAACCATATAATCTTAGACAAGAGTGGATTAGCACTAAAATTAGGGGTGACTACACAGTCCTGACATCATAGCCTTTGTGCATACAGTCCATTAACAGTCAGCATTGTTGTTTCTTTCATTCCTGTTTCCTCAGACAGTGACCTCCGTCTTGCTGTTGGTCTGATAGGCTTTAAATTTGGGATGGGGCTGATAGAGCGGTTGTCCCCCATAGCCTGTGGGCTGGGAGATAAACTCCGGTAGTGTTTCTATGCTGTACTGTCTCCTGCTGCCGTAGACCTGTCTGCGAACAGAGTGCCCTGGATGTGAGGTCTGCCGGTGGACATGTCTTTGTCCAGAATCCCAAGCTTTAAAGGCTGAGCTGGAAAGTTGAGGGTGGGTGATGGTTTTCGGGATGCGGGTCCTCTCCAACTGGTTGGTTGGGATTGAGATGGACAGGGGGGAATGGATGTCATGGGAGGGCAGGACCTGGTGGAGGTAGGACTTGTCTTTAAGGTGAATTGACATCGGTTGGAAAGGTACAGGAGGGGAATGATGCTGGGAGAAATCCATTAGTGGATAACTCTTGTAGTAGCCCCGGCTTGCAGTATCGGCTGTAAGGGAGGAGAAGAAACAGAAGACGTTAGACAAGCATAAGATTATTTACGTGCATATTTGAACTACATTATAGTTGAGCTAGGGAGGGGTTTTGCATAGTTGAGCTACAGTCTTTATGTGACTATGGGGCCCCTAAACAAGGACATGGAGATGGAAAAGAGTAAGAGATGTATGTATGTAAATGCAAAGGCTATTCCATTGCCTTTCAATTCTCTCGCCAAAGTTTTGCTTTTCCCCAAGAAACTTTGAGTTCAATGGTAAACCCTTGGCATTCTTTAGGAGCAAAGACAAAGTTTCTTGTGGGGAGCGTGAAAGTGAGTGAGTGTGAGTGAATACAAAGTTTCTCCAGGGAATGAGAAAGATTTCTGAGCAAACGCAAAAGTTTTGCGGGTGAACACAAAGTTACTCAGGGGAATGCAAAAGTTTTGCGAGCACAAAGTTTCTCAGGTTGAAGGAAATGTTTTGCGAGCACACAAAAATTCATTAAAATATAATTTCTCCACCACCATGTACACTTAGGGGCTCCATATACTGTATGTTTGTCCAAGTATACATTACATCTAATTAAATAATGTAAACCATGTAAAATCCATTGGAAGTATCAACTTTAAATCACGTTTTGATGAAGGCCATAAAACAGCAGTGTCTGTATTCCTGTTGAGATGTCCACTAAGAGCTTGTCTATTTTATTAAACACTGACTTTATGTTGCATGAAATGTTTAAAGGTCATGCCTCGGACATGAGTTATTTCTCTTCTCATGGTATTTACCTGCGAGCTGCTCACTCTGTCTCGCTGCATTAATGTCTGCTAAATGCACTTGTTTTGTTTTTTCTTGTATTGGAGTAAATCAGAAGGTTTTAGGAGGTGTGTACGTGTAAGTATGTCAGGGGACATATTGTATATGGGCCTACATGCCTGAAGCACACAAAAATAAAAGGATCGTGTACAGTTCCCGTGGATGCTCTTTTGGTCTTAGTCTAATCCTGTATCAAATTTATAAACTGATGTCAGATGGCATTCTTTCAAGTAACATAGTCATCAAGTTATATTTTTATCCTTTTTTTCCTCATTCATTACTTTGTTCTTGCGAAAAAAAAGTGATTCAAATAGATGACATCTGAAAATCCTTGAGCTCACTCCAAAGGCTGTATTGTCAGTTTGCATCATCCTCATCATCACTATCACCACGGTGTGCTGATTGCAGACCATCCTGGCATCAGATCTTTGTTTTGTAACAGTCAGATACTGACGTGTTCATATGTGAAAGTAACTAATAATGTGTATGTATTATGTATGCGTTATTATGTCACTGAATCACTGTGATACTGTTGACTTAACACTATTGGCTTAACATGTTCCCAGAATGTAGGGCAGGCTAATGCTGCTGCCTAAATGGACAACAAAACGCACCTCTCAAGCCCACAGCTTTTTTTTCTCTTTCCTTCTTTTTTGCTGTCTTTTAAAATATGTCATTCTTTGGCAAAATGTGCAAAGATACATTTATTATTTTGCATTTTTTTCAACAAATTGCATACTCAATAAAATAAGAACTGGAATATTCATAACACTTTCATACTTACAGTCTATTTTTAATATTAAATTTTTTTTAACAATTAAGTTTTTAACAATTGCATTTAGAGGTCATATGTGAACAAAACCCATTGTTGAAATTACCAGAGCTGATGTGCTGGTTGAGGACATTGTAACATTGAATCGATGTAATGTGTTAATGTGTATTAATTGTTTGGGTAATCAAACAAGTTTTGAAGAAGCAGATTCAGATGAAGCCCAATCACACCAAGAACAGTAACTATAATGATAAACTATATTATCATCCACAAATGACTATAATGACGCTCATGCAGAAACTGCGATTGGTGAACGATTTTTCCCTGGGGATGTCGAAGGTCACAGCACAGGCATTTGGTCAGGTGATGTCCACCTTTGTGGTCCAGGAGCATTACATATGGCTCAACACTATGGGGATGAAGGAAGCTGAGAAAGGACGTTTTCTCAAGACCTCATCTTCCAAGGGGGTGTATTTGCTGACACTGAGGAGGACTTTTACCCAGTAGCGGCAGTAAAAAAAAAACAAAAAAAAAAACAACGGCAACCTGGCTGCCAGCCTCAAGAGCAGGCCGAGATCCCAAACCCGGTCTGTCAACACCAAGGTCCTTCCCCAGTGGAGCTGCCTGCTCACCAAACAGTGCTGAGAAGCACAAACTGGCTTCAAGGGCTTTCCTGATAGGCAACATAGTCTATGCATCTGTTTCTCTCTCTCTCTCTCTCTCACACGGCAGTCATTCATCAAGCAGTGGCATTGTAAGTATTACAGAAGCGAGCCTATCACTTTCTTGCAGCTTCACTGCAGCGCACCCACACTCGGGGAAATGCCTTGGTTACAAGGATGCAAGACACAAGGTAGGTGTCAAGCGTATCAATACAAGGTCCTCCCTTATCCTTATGGACTGTTCCTGTTACCTCCCATCTTCACGAAAGTCACAGAGGTCGGCCTTGCCCCACTAAGGGAAGTGGGCATCCACGGTGCTGCTCTAGCGTCCTGTAGCCAGAGACTGGCTCCGCACTGATGCTAAGCAGCCTTCAGCCTGATCATTTCATGGGTCGGAGACCTTTGTGAAATGCCAAGTTTCCCTTATTTCTTCCTGGGACCTCTCTGTTGACTTTCTGGGCCTACCCTCTCATTGAAGACAACCCTCCTCACCACGCTCACTTCCATCAAGATTGAGAACCTGCAGACATTCTTTGTCAGCAAAACATGCCTAAAGTTCAAGGTCCAGCATACATTCACATGATCCTCTCATGCAGCGGCTATGTGCCAAAAGTTCTCATGACCCCATTCATGGCTCAAGTGGTGAACTTCCAAGCACTGCCTCGGGACGAGGCAGACTTATTGTTGCTGTGTCCAGTATCCGCCCTGCATGTTTACTTGGACCGCACAGAGAGCTTTAGATGTCTGTCTGTTTGTCTGTTTTGGGGAACAGCAGAAGGGGAAGGCTGCCTCCAAACATGTGAAATGGTAAAAGCAGCTCCATTCAGCATGATTGACATGCACTCCTGGCACAAATTAATAAATTACTGTTACTGTAACACATTTTTATAGTAAAATATTGGTCAAATATTGATGTTGGAATCTTAAGTCTTTAAGTAAAAACCAAACGTTCACTTAAGTCATGCTCATTTTGCGATCTAACTAATTTTCAGTCCAGTGGTGAAATGGTGAGGTCGCGTGACGTTGTTTCTGTGGAGACGTGTGAAGAGAGGGTTTTAGGGGTTGTGGGGCTACTGGCTCGACAGCGGAAAAGCAACTTAATTTTGGCCTCGGTGCTTAAGGTCCAAGGCTTTTGGCCCTGTATGGCACCTTCTTAGCCCTTGGTCTCACTGGCCCGACAGTGGAAAAGCGGCTCATGTGTGGTCCATCCCAGTTGGTCCATGTGATGTATTCTCCACATGTTAACCTTCCTTTTCTGCATAGGAAAAAGAGTGCTTTCCTCAGTGCTAACTTCTGGTCTGCACAGATGTAAGTTTTTATCTAAAAAAATAAAATCGAAATATCTATGGAAAATACTTGTTGTGGTGTTTTTCCATAGGGACGCCTATTGTCAGTACCTTGACACAATGTATTGTTTCCTCCATTTTCATTAGCCTTTTCTGAAATATCAGAGGTGTTTGGGGTTCCCAAGTGTGACCACTAGTGTCAGTACATCGACACAATGTCTTGTTCCCTCCATCAGGAAACAACAGTAACCAAGACATTATCTTGCAGGGAAAATACCATCAAACAGAATCTGAAACAAAAGAGCTTTTCTCTATGCGAGCGGGTGAAGAAAATTGTCAACAGATTAAAGGTCTATTTAAAGGTAATTTCCGGCAAATTACTAAAAGTTTTGACAGCATTTTGGTGTTGAAGCTGTGGCATGTGTGAATTGCAGATGTGGTACATTTACCGGAATAAGAAATTTCACTGGAATTTAATGGGTTTTGCGTGTGAAAGTGGCCACTGATTGCCTTCCAACAAAAGATAAATATAATGGATCTTGAACAATAAAAAAAAAATCAAAACATCTGAATGAAGATGTAATAAACCCGAGAACGTCTCTTTGACCTGAAAGAACTAGATAATTTGCAGCTTAAACTGAAAACACTCTTTATACATCATTACAATTTGCCATTAAATGTCTGATGAGGCTAAAAATCTAGTGTTGCAGTGGATAAGCAACACCTTTTGTGTAGTGAGAATTCTGACAAAACACTTGAATGTACACGTCTCTCTTAAAGTGTAGCCACCAGCACTGGGATGTTAAATTATACCGAGAGTGACAGAGTAAACCGTTCAGTGCCCCAATTGTCCCCAACACAGCAGGGTTCTTTCAGTCAAACTCAGGGACTGTTGTTTATGACATCCAGCAGAGCATGAAATAATTCAGCATCTGTGAATGAAGTATGTTTATGCACATAGCAGCATGTCCCTGTTCTTACCAACTGCTTTCAGAGAGTTGTACTTATTCAGCGCCAGGCCTGGTATACTGAGGTTGCTTTGAGGATGAGAGAGTCCGGCCGATGTACCAAAAGAAAAGCCGGCATTGTTTAGATGGTACTGTTCTGGAAGACAGAAGAAGAATAGAAGAACATTAAAATGAAAGTCTGTATATGTGGATACAATATTTCATGAATGAAGGAATGAAGTTGAGGTCAGGAAGATTTCAGCAAGGATGTAATAAACTGATCAAAAGTGACAGTAAGGACATGTATAATGATACAAAAGATTTCTATTTCAAATAAATCTGTTGAACTATCCATATATCAAAGAACATTGAAAATATATATCACAGTTTCCATCATCACGATAATAATAATACAAAATGTTTTTTGAGCACCAAATCAAATTTTTTTTTCTAATTCTAATTTTTCTCTATGTGAGTATGCCGTCTTACTTTCAGGTGAGAGCCCTTTAGCTATTGTAAAAAGCAGAAACTATTCTGTTACAATATGTGCAGACTATTAGTGGAAAAACATGCTGTGGATTGAGTCACTTTGTTGAACTGCAAAAGAGACCTATTTAAATTCGTTCTATATGCAGCGACCCTATATTGACCATTGAGATGTGGTTCAGATGCCCCAGCCTGAATGGCCTATTTTTCTCTGTAAACTGTGGGTGACAGCACAGGAAGGACATTGATGCATTTAATGAATGTTAGATGTTGCTTTCTTTTTTCCTGTTTGTTCCATTACTCATTAATCACATCTCATTTAACATGAGTGGTGTGTTGAGAGATGTGGACAGCCATTCTTTTAGGGCAAACCTGTTTTACACATTCTGAAATCACCCTGGCATTTACTAGAAGTGGTAAACATTTTTTTAATGTTGCATTAAAGCCAACAGCATACCTGCCAGTGTGTTGAACCAAGCTTGCTCAAGATCATTTGAGGTATTGTGTATGCCTCTGCTTTTTAGTGTCTGATGGCGTAGCTGTCTTTTATGTTGTTTAAGGGCAATATTACCTTTCTCACCAGGTCTCTATTCTAAACCTTGATCAACTGAGAGCGTGGTGCCCTGAGGACATGTGCTTTAATACAACATCAGCAGTGCTGTTAACCACCATTTACTGTCTATGTGCCCTCTTGACACTTTCTGCTGTTTGATAATGATGAAGAGTAAAGGGAGGAACTAATGAAGGGGGTTTGTCAGGGTAAAGCATCTCTCAGGATGGAAGATTTAGCATCACAAAGAGAAATCAAACAGGATTGTTCTTAAGATTAAGTATATGTGATCTAATTGAGCAAGAGGGATAGAAGAGCGAGGGTGATGTCCTCTGTGCATGTTAATGTATTCATTAGGTATTTCTGACTAGACCTTTGAAGTCAAAAATCATCGTAAGGAAGTCCAGAGGGGTAATAACAGCTTTTGATGCATTATGTAATATGTTTAGGGCTGTGTGCATTACTGAAGCGGTTTAGCTGGATATTAATAAAGTTATGCATATTTCTAGAGCAGTTGCTGAACAGTTTTCAGATTCCTAAAGGTCCTAATGCACAGCATTATTGCTTTCCATGTGACCCAGAGTGTAGCCTGCAATTTTAAATCTAATTTATGATAAACATTTAGTTGCTGTGGAAAAAAATGTTATCAAAAATAATAACTGGGATTTTAAAAAAATAGTCAGTCCACTACAACCAGTGTTGTTATAAGATGTAAAAAAATAAGATGTAATTCAAAATATAAGTACATTTTATAATAGTAAAAATAACAGCATGGTGAATAACCACCCACTATGTGCATAATTAGTATTATAATATTTATAATATTAATTTTCACAATACTTTAAGAAGTATGTATGGATATTTCCAGATTGCAAGGCAGCACAATATATTTAAATAAATTGTTAAATTCAAAGATGATTAATAGGTAAATACATGTAAATAATTCAAATAAGACCTTGTAAAATAAATTAATTAATTAATTAATTAATTAATTAAAAAATTAATTACACAACATAATAAAATTAACAAAATAATAAACATCAGAGTAAATATGTAAAATATATCATATAAAAATATAAATTATATTTTATATTTTCAACAGCCCACAAGTCTTGATACAGCCTATAGCCATTCCATCTCTCTTACGGTCTTATTTTTCCAAAAGCATCCTTGTTACAACTGTGGTAATGTCATATAGTGAACTGCTGATGGCTTTAAAGTGAGTTAACATTTAGCTGAGGTTTTTTTTGTTTGTTTGTTTTTTTGTCTTCAGGGACAGACTGATGTATAACTCAAAACCAAATGAGAGCCAAAAAGTGACTCCTCAAGCCCATAGAAACTCAAAGATAAACATCCTGTCTGTCATATTTTGGGATGGAAATGTGAATTGAATGGGGGATTGAGAATGTGCAGCAGAGATGCACTAATATGGGACGGGGTGACGTCTGTGTATTTGTGCGTCATTGTTCACGATCTCCACTGGAGTGCCACCATCTCCCACTATGAAGGCCTGTTGTGTATGTTCTTAGCCCTGAAGCAATGGAGACGTCTGTGATTCTGTAGTGTGAGGTGTGTGTGTATGTGTGTGTGTGTGTGTGTGTGTGTGTGTAGCGGCATATAAAAACAAAGCCTGAAATGCCGGAGGCAGAGAATTAAAGAGTGGACTGCATAAGGGGAAATCTAAAATTGGACCGTTCTTCTTTGTGTATGACACTGTCATGCCATAGCACATGTGCTCATATAAACACACATACTGACTTACACACTCTGATGCCTGATATTAACCTCTGCTTGCTGTAGATAGGCTGGAGGTTTAGATGTAATGCCTGTTTTTTAAGTTTTTTAAAGTTTTTATTTATTTATTTATTTTTTAGCCAAGGTGAAAGGGAGGTGGATGTACTTTACCAATGCCAGAATTTTCTTGCAAAATTTCAGAAAATGCAATATTTGTGTCTTTGGGCATATATTGAGATAGATTTCACTAAATATGAGGCTATTTGACATCTGAGAAGAAATACAGATTAACTGAATTCCAAGCACATTCCAGCATATGAGAGTATCTGAAACTGCATAAAAATCTTCTAGCAGATTTAGTATGAGAACAAATCACCATCATGGAGAAATTACTGTGAAAGAATGCAACAAGCAGGCTAAAAGATAAAGCATCTTCTTTACAATTTTTCTCATAGTGCAGTCCTTTGAAAAGAGAAAGTCAATGTGATTTTTCAATTTTCAGCCACTTTACTACTGTAATGCATTCAACAGGATGTTTTTACAAGAAAATAATATGAGCCAGGAGTCGATTGGATGATGAAAAGTGGACACTGAATGAAGTAATACCAAAGCTGTGTCCAAAAGCTTACAAATGCTGCCTTCTGAGGATGCATTCCAAGGTAGGAAGGCATCAAGGCACGTTGGAATCCAATAGGTCAGTAGTTCATGGTTAGCTTCACTATCTTGATCTGATTAATTTTTGAAGGCAACATATCTTTCGCTGCTTTTGATTTGATTTTCTCTAGATCATTAAATCGTTATTCTTCCTCAGAAGTCTGTCCGAAATCAGTTTAGTTAGGTACCATTATGCACAAATGCTGCCTTCGAAGTCATTGCCTGATAGGGCAGCGAGGCAACAAGTCAGCTGCCTATTTTGGACCCAGCCCAAATATTTACTAAAATAATGCCTAAATAGCTGTTTGGCTATTGTTTTACATTATTCAATAGCCTGAATAGGTTAAAGGACATTTTTAGCATCATTTTCTCACCCTCACATCCAAACCTGTATGGCTTTCTTTCTTCTGTGCAACATAAAAGAGGATATTTTGAACAATCCTTTTAGGTAACATTATTAGACAAGTTGTTTAAGTTATCTTTTTATCAAAGATTAGGAAGACAAACTTCAGTTGTTTTTTTATCATCCACTGATGAATTGTCCTCAAAACTCAGCTTCAGTTAACTAAATAAGATTGATTTTGATTTCATGTTTACTTCAAATGAAAGGGTCTGTTGCTTGCTGAACCGTAGGGCTTATTGCTGATATACAGCATACTACTACTGGTGCCACAATATTCAAAATCTCTTCCCAGGCATGTTGTGATTACACAGCCTCAGGCCTTTTCACCATCTAGTGCTCATCACACTTTCTCCTTCAGACACTGTGGAAGTGTAATATTCCCAATTTAACCCTATGGATATAAAAGCCAACATGAAAACATGTCTTTTAAACTCTGGCATTAAACGTCACCTTCCCAGGACAAGACCTAAAACAACACAAGTACTATAATATTCACTATTATAATAAAATACTATATATTATTACTGAGGATGCAGAGAGTACGCAGTGAGATGTGTACAGTCACATCGCTAAAACCTCTAAGCACCGTGGAGCGAAACTTAAATCCCCCTCATAAAGAGGAGAGGAAAGTGTGCAGCTTAAGCCTGGCACAGACCCTGGATATCAGCATAAAGCCCACATCAACTGTCGGTCTGAAGCCGCTGTGTCTCACGCCTGTGTAAATCCACTGAGTGCAATCGCAGATGAGACGACCTCGCTTGCGTTTATAGACGAGTAAGAAAAGGAGGTTACAGATGTATTTTCCTCTAGCTCGTGAGGAGAAATAGAAATTACGTAGGGAGAAAACTATCTATCTATCTATCTATCTATCTATCTATCTATCTATCTATCTGTCTACTGTTTTATATTATATTTTAAATATATTATAGTATATTACAATTTATACTGTATATTGTAATATATTTCTTGTAGCCACTAAAAATATTGTGTATAAATAAAAATACATATAAATATATTTTTATATCTTCTTTGTGTAAGTATTTATTTTAAATGTTTGAGTGTTTTAAAGTCAGTGGGGTCCAATGCTGTGCAAGAAATTCATACAGGCCGCCAGCATAATTGTGATAGCTCAAATATTTTTTGCATGACAGTGCAGGATTTAAACCTACAACCATTTGGTTACCAGCCATTGATTCCATATGAGGAAAATCGTGCACCTATTTAATTATTTACAGTTGTTGTTGTTTAGATATGCTGAAGCATATTTTGATGGACTGTGATGCCTTGAACTCCATTAGGACTTTTCAGTTGATTCTGATCTGAAGATTTTTAATGAAGTAAAGACCAGATTTAGTTTTAGAATTTTTATCATAGATAAACTTTCTCTTTAAGATAAACCTTTTATTTATTTATTTTTATTTAAAGGGCAGTTCACTCAAAAATGAAAATTCTGTCATTAATTCCAAACCCGTAAGATGTTCGTTCATCTTTGGAACGTGAATGAAGATCTTTTTAATGAAATCTGATATCGTTCTGTTCCTCCATTGACAGCCTATGCAAATACCACTTACAAGCCCCAGAAAGGTAGTGAAGACATCATAAAAGTAATCCATGTGACTGCAATGGTTTAACCTCAATTTTATTAAGCGACTTGAGTATTTTGTTTGTGCAAAAAACCATAATTTACCACTTTATTTACAAAATATTAATCTCCAATGCTCGTTCATGAGAGCACCATCTGATTTTTTTATTATAAATTATAAATCTTGCAGGTTTGGAAAGACATGAGGATGTGTAATTAACAGAATTTTCATTTTTGGGTGAAGAATGCCTTTAACTCTTTAATTTTTATTTTACTTCTTATATCTTTAAACTGGCATGGAGTTAAACTATAAATAAAGAAGCAAACAAATATTTGTTGTTTTTTGCTAAGAACAGAAAGAAGTGGGCAGCTGTGAGCCAGTGATTCAGTGTGTGTTGTCAAGCAATACTCTTAGGAATCGAGCCCGTTAGGAAGCTGTGTGAGCAGACATGTACAAAGGTGATGCATCCAAAAATGCAGAATCTATTGTAAAATCTAAGTTTTTTTTTTCTTGCATGTTTGTATGTAGGGAGAACATCAGAGTAAGTGATCTCACCGCTGCGACTGCGAAGCATCCTGGCAGAGATGCCATTCGCTCCGACAGATGTGGTGCTGCCCAATGGTCCATCCACAGGACTCGCCTCCCCTCCCGGCTGCTTCAGCAACTCCTGCAGAGTCCTGTGAAGAGACGAGAGTCATCATTTACCCAAACAGTATATCCAACAGGGATGTCATTCAGGATTGAATCAAGAATTTACCATTGAATTCCTGTATTTTATTTGAGGTGAAAGGAACTAAAATCAAAATTCCCAATTGAATTTAAGGAAGTACAATTAAAAGGATATTTATTAGTTTTGAGTACCCAGAAAAGCGCTATATAAATGTAAGGAATTATTATTATTATTATTATTATTATTAAATTAAATTTTTTATGTTTTTTAAAACAAGTCTCTTAAACACTCACCAAGGCTGTATTTATTTGATAAAAAATATAATAAAACAAAAAATATATATTTTAAAATCTACTTTATTCCTGTAATTTCAAAGCTGAATTTTCAGCAGCATTACTCCAATCTTCAGTGTCACATGATCCTTTATAAATCATTCTAATATGTTGATTTGGTGCTCAACAAACCTTTCTCCTTATAATACAATTTTGCTGAGCTGCTTAATATTTTTGACATAGGGCAATATGTCTCATTTTGGATCTCATTTTGCTGACATATTGTCATATTGCTTAATCAGAGCAGTGTACAGTCCATAAGGCCACGTCTCTTCCCTATGTTAGCTGAAAACATATTAAGGGTGAGGATCTGTAGCAATGGCAGTGCATATCAGTATAACATTAGTGGTTTGGAGCTGTGAGCCCTGAGGCTGACAATCAACATATTGTCATATTTTTTCAATACAGTCATTTATCATCTGCTGGCAGTCAACAGACTGTTTGTGTAGCAGTCAATGAATTCACACTCAATATGTTCTCTCTACACACTGGATGAACATTATATCCATTACACTAGTCACATCAAACAATAAATATGTCTAAGCAGTTAACAACTCTTGGCATTCACAGGACTGCAGTTATATTGCATTTGTCCTAGAGTTCCTGTACCCTTTCCTGCATCCCTGGGTCCTCCTGGGTGCTGTGTTCTTCAAATCCTTGACACTCCATTATTGCTTTTTTTCCTATGGCCTCCACTTGTATCCCTAGTGAGGTCTCTAATTCTGTCCAACACCCTTTAACCAAATGGGACTGTGATGAGATTTAATGTGATTGTCAAGCACAAACGCACTGGCCTTTGGCTGGCCGATGCCAGTGGCAGTAGGCCACCGTGGCCTAAGAAAAACAACACATCAGAAAGGCATGATAATAGTCACCCCGGTGATGACATCTTCCAGGGAGGACAGAAAAAGCATTTGCAGTGGAGCTGGGAAACAAATAGCAGTGTAATTGGATGGGAGCAGCCGTTCCTGTGCTGTCTCCGTTTGTATCCCACCCTAGTATTTTTGGAATTCTCTTGAGGAGAGAGAAACTCGACTCAAAGAAGATAAACATCATCTGTTTGTTCCAGGTCTCTCTTGGGAGCGCACACCTATCAGTCATTGGGCTAGACAATGCTGAACAGCTGTCCAATGTGTCCATGATATGGGTCCCAGAACATTTTTGGTCTTTTTGGCAGGACTGTGTAGAGTCAGATGCTGTACAAACGGAAATATGGACTATGAGTTAAACGTGAGTAATGGTAATGCTCAATATGGCAGCTGTAGGATTTGAAGAACTCTTTTAAGAACGGATCACAAGTTTTGCTTATTCATAAATGTATATGCACATTAAACTGGACCGGCCTTGGACTTTTTTAAAGCTATTGTATGGAAGTGAAATGACACCATAGTTGTTCGATTTTATTCAAATAAATGTATTATTTGAAATATTTGGTATCCCAAAGAGGTCATGGTCATGAAAAAAAAGGGTTTTTTTGTTCCTGGCATAAAACAAAACGTTTGCTCAAATGCAAATGCAGTTTTTTTGAGGAAACGCAAAAAAAATAGAAGAAAAAATTAAATATAATATTTCCTCCCATTTCATATTTTCTCCATTACTCTGTCCATTTAGGGGATCTGTATATGTATATATATATATATATATATATATATATATATATATATATACAGGGAGTGCAGAATTATTAGGCAAGTTGTATTTTTGAGGATTAATTTTATTATTGAACAACAACCATGTTCTCAATGTACACAAAAAACTCATTAATATCAAAGCTGAATATTTTTGGAAGTTTTAGTTTTTAGTTTTAGCTATTTTAGGGGGATATCTGTGTGTGCAGGTGACTATTACTGTGCATAATTATTAGGCACCTTAACAAAAAACAAATTTATACCCATTTCAATTATTTATTTTTACCAGTGAAACCAATATAACATCTCAACATTCACAAATATACATTTCTGACATTCAAAAACCAAACAAAAACAAATCAGTGACCAATATAGCCACCTTTCTTTGCAAGGACACTCAAAAGCCTGCCATCCATGGATTCTGTCAGTGTTTTGATCTGTTCACCATCAACATTGCGTGCAGCAGCAACCACAGCCTCCCAGACACTGTTCAGAGAGGTGTACTGTTTTCCCTCCTTGTAAATCGCACATTTGATGATGGACCACAGGTTCTCAATGGGGTTCAGATCAGGTGAACAAGGAGGCCATATCATTAGATTTTCTTCTTTTATACCCTTTCTTGCCAGCCACGCTGTGGAGTACTTGGACGCGTGTGATTGTCCTGCATGAAAATCATGTTTTTCTTGAAGGATGTAGACTTCTTCCCGTACCACTGCTTGAAGAAGGTGTCTTCCAGAAACTGGCAGTAGGACTGGGAGTTGAGCTTGACTCCATCCTCAACCCGAAAAGGCCCCACAAGCTCATCTTTGATGATACCAGCCCAAACCAGTACTCCACCTCCACCTTGCTGGCGTCTGAGTCGGACTGGAGCTCTCTGCCCTTTACCAATCCAGCCACGGGCCCATCCATCTGGCCCATCAAGTCTCACTCTCATTTCATCAGTCCATAAAACCTTAGACAAATCAGTCTTGAGATATTTCTTGGCCCAGTCTTGACGTTTCAGCTTGTGTGTCTTGTTCAGTGGTGGTCGACTTTCTGCCTTTCTTACCTTGGCCATGTCTCTGAGTATTGCACACCTTGTGCTTTTGGGCACTCCAGTGATGTTGCAGCTCTGAAATATGGCCAAACTGGTGGCAAGTGGCATCTTGGCAGCTGCACGCTTGACTTTTCTCAGTTCACGGGCAGTTATTTTGCGCCTTGGTTTTTCCACAGGCTTCTTGCGACCCTGTTGACTATTTTGAATGAAACGCTTGATTGTTCGATGATCACGCTTCAGAAGCTTGGCTATTTTAATACTTCTGCATCCCTCTGCAATATATCTCACTATTTTTGACTTTTCTGAGCCTGTCAAGTCCTTCTTTTGACCCATTTTGCCAAAGGAAAGGAAGTTGCCTAATAATTATGCACACCTGATATAGGGTGTTGATGTCATTAGACCACACCCCTTCTCATTACAGAGATGCACATCACCTAATATGCTTAATTGGTAGTAGGCTTTCCAGCCTATACAGCTTGGAGTAAGACAACATGCATAACGAGGATGATGTGGTCAAAATACTCATTTGCCTAATAATTCTGCACTCCCTGTATATATATATATATATATATATATATATATCATAACTATAATTGTCAGGGTTATGTCCTGTGTTTTACTATGAGTTCCTTTTTCTCGCTTCTAGTTTCGTGAGTTACTCATTGTTTGATTATCGTTTGCACCTGATGTTCTTTTAGTTCATTAGTTTGTTGTATTCAAGCTCTTTGTTTCTTTCTGTTCACTGTTAGTTCTCGTTGCGCTTACATTGGTTGTTCTGTTCACGTTCTTAGTTCTTGAGTTCATTGTAAATAAACCTTTTCAACTTTATTTCACCCAACTGTGACTATAATTATGTATTATATATAAATGTAAAGTGGTTGTCAAGTGAACTGACTTGAAGGGACTTCTGAGATGTTGTCTGTTTGCCTGTTAATCAGTATGTGAGGCTTCCTTTTTAGATTTTTCTTAATATCTGTCTTATCAAGAGAATATGACAGCTGTTGTGTGTTGTTAAGAGGATAACAACATCAAATCTTTTGGTTGTTGTTTTCAGTCATGTTGAGATGATTGTCCTCACTGAGCGTGACTTTGAGGATGTGCCATGCTTATACTATTGACTCCAGCTTTGCTAGACGTCCTGCTGGGCTTTCACTCTTTGCCTCAGTTCATATAGACTCAATCATGACTCCCGCTGCCATGATGTCTCACTCACACTCTGAAAATGAGTTGCGCAGAGTGACACACATTTATTTCTCCCACAGCACAAACTAGTGTGTTTAGAAAAAAAGTACAGGCCAGTGTCTAGGAGACAGTGTAGGAGATCAGATAAAAAGGGCATCCTGGGATAGTGCCATCTGAACCCTTTCCTGAGGGATATATTGTGTGCTGGCAGCCAGCCATGCTGGGTCAGAAGCATGGGTCTCTCTCAGTAACTAAACCATCATCCTGTTCCTATTGCAGCTTTATAAGAGCTGGTATGGCCATTTATGTGCCCACTTATTATGCAATTTCAGTCGAGGTAGACTATTTGAAGGACATATATTGGTTGTAATGTACATAATAATGTGTGAAATGTTTATTTTTCTACTTTAAAGTATTATACTACACTATGTGTTTGGCTTTATTTCAATTCTTTGGCATACATACAAAACAAGGGGAGCCTAATAAGGTTCACCCTTTTAATCTGATTGCTACCCAACTAACACAAATTACAGCACAATGTCTTTCTGATTCAAATGTATAATTAGTATGGTTGTCTCACTTAATTGTAATAATCATTACTACATAATTTATTGTAGTAGTATAACCGTAGTAGTCATTCCAATGAGAGCTTGTACAGGCGGCCCTGTCATTTCCTCTGAACGGTTGTGTTTTAATGCAGAACAGGGTTCTGTGTCTTTGGATCTGTGTTGAGTGATTTTATCAGCAATTATTCTTTGGATGCCGTATCTAATTATATTGCAGGAGGAACAGCTTCGCCTCGCTTAATGCTATGTAGAACAGAATTACTCTTGTAATGTGTAACCCGCAGATAACCAATTAGTCAAATTCACATTGTGGCATCCCAATAGCCCCTCATGTCATTCATTTAATGTGCACAGTTTTATGTGAAATAATTTGCACTCTCTTTCTATTATACTTGCAGGAGAAGTTCATGGAATTATTCATAGTGATTTTATTGACATGGTGAAAACTTGGTAGAAATTCATGCCTGTTGCGCAGTGTCATTTTCCGGTTGTTGGTCCTTTCCTGCTGGTTGCCCTTTTGTCATCCTTTCTCCATCTTCTCAAGTGTAATGGAGTTGGGTTTTGAAATTTTTCCTGTGTATCCTTTTACTCTAAACAACTACCGCTAAATTAGGTGACCCCCTCCCTGTGGTTTTGCAACTTTTACAAGAAATAAGGTTATGTTATTTCTATTGTAAGAGTCATAAAGGTTTGCATTAGATCATCATGTCAAGCAGCCTGCACAAATTCTTCTCACCCAGAGGGCAAATCCAGGGTTAGAGGAAAGCCCAAAGAGAGTGGTAATGAGTAGCTTTGTCAGAGAGCACAGACCCTCACTTCGCCTCAGAGGAACAGGAGGGCCTTGAAGTCACGATGGAGATGAGAGAGAGGCGGGGGGCCAGGAGGACGCAAATGTCAGTGCACACCCACTAAGACTCAACCATGCGGGAGAGACGTCTCCAGAATCAGAGAGACACAAAGACACACTTGTACATACACATGAACACACAAACACACAGTGCGCAGCTATGAGCAGCCACATCTCATTCATGTCAACAGAGTTCAGACAGTTTGGAGCCACAGGAAAGACACAGGTTAAAATCTGACAAACAAGCTCAGGGGTTTGAAGGAGGAGCTCTCCCTAGCTCTCCCTAGCTGGAGGAGAAGTATTCCACTTAAAGGTGCAATAGGTGATTCTCCACAGAAACATTTTTTGTTCTACCAGTTGAGAGTCTCCTCATATCCTGATAGCAATCACTATGTTAAACTGTCTTATTGTATTTTTATAAATATATTGTCTGTGGAAGGCGTAGGACCATAAAATGTAAATCCAATCATTGTATTCGGTCTGAATGAAATAATACGATGTCCTACCTGCTGTCTGTTAACGTAGCCTATGTTTTTACATAACCTCACGCACCCTGTTCGCGCAGACATCATACATCATAAACATGTTTCATGCTATGCAGAGTTTTATATAGACAGACGTCAGTCGTGGAGCACCGCAAACAAACAGCTGCCACTTTTTACTGTTCTTACCAAATCAAAACAACAAGCTAATGCTGCATTCTACCGTAATTAAGAGATGACAATCCGTGACGTTCTAACCAGAGCCGTTCAGTTAGGCTCAGAATTATGAGTTTCCATGTCAACAGCATCGTTATATGCTTAATGTTATAACATTATATGTTATATTATAACGAAGTTGTTTACGTTCATTATTATTGTAATGTTTTGAGCTTTGAGACATGAGGTAGTTTAACGGCGTCACTGACGCTTTGCCAACAGCAGCTGTGTGTGTGTTCATGTGTTTTGGAGGAGGCATGGCTTTGGACAGCGATTTGTAGGGAGGGTGGGATAGTATGTGTTCAGTGCTAGCAGGCTAACATTAGCCTTTCTCAGATCACCTGTGATCCCACCTCACTTTGTCCTTCTCTCCTTCCATTTTTCAAAAACTCCCAACCAGTTTTTACAGATACTCACAGATACTTCCAGTGTTCTGTTTTGAATGTGTCAGGGACTTCGTTTTTACTGGGCCAGGGGTTTTCAGTTTTAATGCCAAGGACCTCCCAAATATGGAGATATAATAACAATTTCAAATAAAGGCAGCTATACTTTCATGTATGCAGCAAACACATTTAAATTGCATATGAAAAATAGAATATAAAAAAAAGCAGTAGTGTTATTATAATGACAACATGTTGTTTCCAAAATTGTATTTTAAAGTAAATTGTACAACCAAAATGATGAATGTTAAGAAAAATGTTTGCATTTTATATAGGTCTAGTGTCTTTTTTTTGCCTTATATATTACAATATAACCATTTTTTGAGGGCATGCAAACAGACCCAGAGTCAAAGTTAAAAAAAAAATGCAACTCAACTTGACAGCCAGTGATCAATGGGAAAGGACATTTGGGCTTTTGAAAACTCATTTTCCACAGGAATAAGTCATATGAATTTTGAATGACAGGAAGGTTAGTAAATAATGACAGAATTGTCAGTTTTAAGTAAATGATCTGTGGAAGGTGTGATTGGAATGTAAATGTGTAGTTATTTTACACACATTTTTTATATACAATACTCATGTAACCTAGTTGTTAAAGGAATTTAAAATTTAACTGACAAAAAATTCAGTGCCCCCTTCTGATCCAGAGGTTTATGTGTTATATAAATGTGATATCTCAAAGATCTCAGCCCCTCCGGACACCCATATGCTGGAATACTCTGCCCAGCATGCTGATTCTTTTCTTTAGCTGTGATTGGTATATTATATACCACAGAATCTTGCCTTTGGTCTTGGCAAGCTGCTTAAGATGTGATCTGAATCATGGATTTCAGTATCACTGCTGGAATCCGCATTATGTCTCACATTATCATGACTCACATTCTCTGTGTGGTCTATATTATTTTGTCCCCAACAATGTATGTCCTTCCTTGTTCAACACACATTTATTTATTACATTACTGATTGAATAGTTTTGGGGAATATTACATAATGGTGTAACATTCAAATATTAAAAAGTGCCCCTATTACGATTTTTTGAATATTGCCTTTTATGTAGAGTATAATATAGCTGTTTGTGAATGTAAGAGATCTGATAATTTGTATGATAAATTAAGTTTGTATCACAAATGAAAGAACAGATTCTGAACTGCCTGAAATGAGTCGTCAGTAATTCCAGTCTTCCTTCCTGACAAACCTACATAGGTTTGTAACAAATTTGCAAAATGCCATTCAGTGGTCTTCATTGGGTACCTGCGTACAACATTTGCTTTGAGCAGCCCTTAAACACTGTAGCTGAGGCCTGGAAAAGTTTGGTGCCTGTTGTCGACATGTTGAGAGGACAATATTTTCTGTGCTGTGCTGCAAATCTACTGTGCATGCACTTCCAGTTGATAAGGACTTGGCCATGAATTGACAGTGAGCAAGATGCAG
Organism: Zacco platypus; assembly: GCA_038088235.1. NCBI lineage: Eukaryota > Metazoa > Chordata > Actinopteri > Cypriniformes > Xenocyprididae > Zacco > Zacco platypus. Next base: position 15,786,985 of record CM076068.1, read on the forward strand.
AGATAAAATTCAGATATGGTAATGGGTGTTTCATTTCTGGTGCGTGCTGTAAGTGGTAGACCAATCACAACAGACTGAGCTGACCAATCAGAGCAGAGTAGGCTCTCGGAAAGCAGGGTTCTCCACATCCAAATCCTTCATCGAACTGTTTCAGACTTTGTAAGAAAAGAGGTGATGCTACAATGTATATTATGAAAAAAAGTGTTTTTTGTCCTTCAAAAAAATCCCCATAAAATTTACGGTAAAAAAAAAAACAGCAGCTGTGGTTACCAGAACTTTACTGAAAACTGTATTGTAGGTTTTTACGGGACAGCACTTAGTTTACTGTCTATTTTACAGTTAAAAACCATATAATTTAAAGGTTTATATTGTAATAAGTATGGTTCCTAACTGTTTATTTTACACACTGTCAAAAAAAATTGTTACATTTACGGTAAAAACCCAGCAGCTGTGGTTGCCAGATAAAAATACAATAGCAGCATTTTAGGTTTTACAGATTTAACTTAAATTGACAGTAAAAATGTATTGCATTAATTGATATAATGTTAATTTACAAACCTTTTGAAGTACTATTATCTGTTTTGTACCTTTGTAATACTCTGACAACCACCAAACACAGTGGTGATGAGAGTCACATGATGAATCAAGGTTTATCACAAGCAGCTTTTCTAAAAGCTAAGAAATACAGGTAACACTTTACAATAAGGTTCATTAGTTAAGCATTAGTCAATGTATTAACTAACATGAACTAACCATGAGCAATATATTTGTTACTGTATTTACTAATCTTCGTTAATGTTAGTAAATGAAAATACAGTTGTTAATTGTTTGTTCATGTTGGTTCGCAGTGTAGTAATTAATGTTAACAATATTTTAATATTGTATTAGTGAATGTTGAAATTAACATTAATAAAGATTAATAAATGCTGTATAAGTGCAGTTCATTATTAATTCATGTTATCTAATGTAGTTAACAAATATTAACTAATGAACCTTATTGTAAAGCGTTATCCTAATATATATAAGGTGCACACAGTGCCACACACACGCTAAACACCATTAGGGTAACACACATGAAATTTATTAACATAAACCCCTAGTGTACATAATTGATTAGGGGGAAAAAAATAAGAAAAACTAATAAGAAAGAGTTATTTCAATGAAAATACATCAAAAGTGAAATGTCATGCAATGAATGGTGGGAATGTCAATTTTTCACTGTAAATTATACACTGACTTGTTACTTTTCACTTCTAAAAGCTGTAAATTTAATGGTGTTTCAGCATGAAATTACATTAAATGTACCATTAGATTTATTACAGTTATTCACCATATATAATACCAAAACTTTCTGTAAATGTGTTTTTCACTGTAGCATTTTTACAGTCTTTTACCGTTAAAATCATGATCATTTTTTCCAGTCTTGGATGCATGTAAACAAAATGTAGGAAAAAAGAACTTAGTATAAAAGGGGCACTTTAATGCATGGCTGTAAATGAAAGTGAGAAATTATTTAGGAGCCCAATTCAACATCTGAGCAAATGTTTGCTGTTCTTTTTAATAGTGTGAATGGAAATGTATAAATAAGATGTCTGTGAAGTGCAGCAGTAGCATCAAAAAGAGTTAATCTGTAGAGAAGTTGGTTTAATCTTAAAGAAGAGTGTTAATCTCAGGAGAACTCTTAATCTTGTAAGAAGAGTTAATCTGGTGTGGAGTGTTCAGCGTGTGGGAAATGTTCTTGGAGAGGTGTTAACCTCCGAAAAGTGCTAATCTTCGGATGAATATTTTCCATCCTCCACATGTGTTCATCTCGATAGAGCTGTTTGCATTATTGGGTCATTTTATGTTTAAAATGGGGTTACGGCAGAATACTGAGAGAATTATAAATTATCTTGTTTTATTTCTCATGACGGGTAATTTGATTCTCATGAAGGGTCTTTGCATATTTAGAACGATGAGAACAAAATGTTTGACATTTAGAGGGAAAGGAGCAGAGAAGGTGAACTGGGAATTGAGACTTAAGAAAAAATATTCTAGTTGAATTGGGTTAGCTTTTTAATGCATTGATGACATAAAAATATTAAATGATTGTTAAATTCTGAAGAGCAGCATACATTTTAATGGTTTTAGTCCTTGGCTTTATCCTGCAAGTTACTTGGTCTGCTGTATGTGATACAGATATGAAGGATGGCCAAAATAATAATAATAAATAACTTTGGTTAACCGACTTAACATACTAATGCGAAAGGTACTTAACACATTTAACATAAATTATGACAGAATTTTATTTTTTGGGTGAACTATCCCTTTAAGTGTTACTTAAGTGGGTCAAAAGGTACTGTTACGTTCAGCTTGCATATAATAACAATTTATAATTTATAAACTATAATTTTCAATTATAAAACATTTTCATGTAATTGTAAATAACATACCATTAGGAGAGGACTTTCACTCTCAAGTTTTCACTTAAGTATATAATTTCCCCAACTCCATAAGTACTTGGTAACACTGTAGGGTTTAGGGTCCAATTCTCACTATTAACTCGTTACTTATTAGCATGAATATTACTAGGACATTAGCTGTTCATTAATACTTATAAAGCACATATTAATGCCTTATTATGCATGACCATATTCTGCATTACTTAGTCTTGCCCAATACCTACACTTGACAACTACCTTAATAACTATTAATTAGTAGTAATTAGGAGTTTATTGAGGCAAGATTCATAGTTAATAGTGGGAATTCGACCCTAATCTAAAGTGTGTAAGTCCAAGTACTCTTTTTAAAAGTATGCTAAAGTGTCCTTATTTTTCACAAGTGACTTCCAGAATGCATTGTGAAAATGTCCAAGAAATATATATATTAAAAAAAAAATTATTAAATTACTGTATACTTGTGTGTGCATTATATTTTTTTTATAGTATTTTAATGTTTGGTGAGAAACATGCTAGCTCTGTTGGAATCAATTGTGAGTCTAGTCACCCGTTTGTTTAATGTTGAGAGCACTATTTTTGTAACATGTTACTGGACCATTCCAGATTAGTCACTTATGGACGTTCAATTTTATTTGGGATGCATCGCAGCTCACTGTATTTTATAATAAAGCTCACTCACCTGGAGTTACTGAGATCATTCTGGCCTCCACGCCTCTTCTCCACCCCCAGTTTGGTGAAGATTCCTACCAGGACCATGATGGCCACCACACCACAGATGATGTACACAATCATGTGAGTTCGATCCCTCTCGTGGTCTGGCTGCACCTCAGTGTTGGTGGCAACAGGTTTTCCAGTGTTGGCCCAGATGGGAGTGTCATAGTTGGAGCAGGAGGTCTGATCCAGTCGCTGCTGACGGAACTGACAGCAGAACCGGTAGAAACAGGTGCCGCAACAGTACAAGAAGATACCTGCGTTACAATTAAAGGGAGGGTCCCACTGGCCCATCACATCATAGTAACCCCGGCAACGGGTGCCAGTGGATGGCACAGTATCCTCCTCCACCTCTCCAGGTGTGCTCAAAGTTGGAGGCCCCTCTGATGTCACAGAAATCAACAAAGGATCTACAGTCTGATTGGCTGTTTGGATGTCCATATCAGTAGAAGTTTCGTCCTGTGCTTTAGCAGCCCGTCCCAGAATGGCAGTGAGCAGAAGATGTAGTAAAAAACAGTTTCCTGCCATGCTTCACCCGACACACTGCACACAATGATTTACCTCACTTTAAGAGGGAGGATATCTAAGCATAAATGTTAAAATAATTTTTAAAGTGTTGAATGACTTTGATTGTCATACAACTACAGATATAGTTAGAAACTAAAATGTTTAGAATATTGACTTATTTAGGTGTTTTCCATATATGCTTTTATTTCAGAATTCAATTAAATAAATAAATGCATTGTTAACAGAAAAAATTGCATTTCCTTGAACAATTAAAAAGAAAATAGTCACTGAAAAGTGGTATAAAATGACAGAGTCTTTAACTGTAACTGCATTACCTTTGTCTTTTCAGAGGGAAAATAAATACTTGGACATTTGCTGTCTTGCAATGGTCCTGTCCAGATATGCGTCTCATTTTATTTTTCCCATCATTGTAGTTCAACACTTGTTCTCAGTGCTCACCAGTAGTAAAACTTCCTTTTCAGTTGTCTTTTCACCTCTGTAAACAAGCAGTCACAATAATTTGCCATTAAAAAATCCCTTCCAGAGGAGCGAGTGAACCCACAGACAGGTGTTTTAATCCACAGCGATCCACTCAGAGTGCTGTCTCTGAGCCTTGTGAAGGGCAACAGTTCAGGATTCAAATTAAAACTCCTCCCTTCTGTTCTCAGCACATTAGAGAGAGAAAGAGAGGGAGAGAGAGAGAGAGGGAGAGAAAGAGAGAGAGGAGGGGGAGAGAGGGGCATATTTTCCATCCAGCTGCTATAGTGTGAAAGGAGAAGAGGCTACTGAAGGGTTTAGTTTACTGACTTTTACAGATACTGAAAAATGCAATTCTTTTGTTTGTATGTATTTCCATTGAGAGTGAAGAAGAACATGTAAAAAAAACTGGAAATATATATTTAATTATAAATATTGTGCATCATTATTTTATTGTAAATAAATATAAAATATAATGTATATTATAGCATATATATCAGTTGGTTTTAAAGTTGGTCTGAGCTCACCATTAATGATATCCATTTGAACAGCGTATTCTGGATGTCTCAACCATCCCGTCTAGCAGAGGCTAAATTATGGTCTGTATGTGACATGTTTTTCGTGACCGACTTGGGGTCAGTAAAACTATTATTTTTTTATTTTTATTTTTTTAAATAAGTTAATACTATTTCTCAGCAAGGATGCATTAATTTGATCAAAAGTGACATTAAAGACTTTTTTTTCTATTTTAAATAAAAACCATTTCCATATTGTTTCCACACAATCTTATTAGAATAATTTCTGAGGAATCATGTGACTGAATACTGGAGTAATTATGCTGATACTTTAGCTTTTGCAAAGAAATAAATTACATTTTAAAATATGTTAAAATAGAAAAAGTTATTTTAAATAATAATGTAATTGTGTTATATTGTAATCGTAATCTGATGTAATTACCAGATTTTTGCTGGTAAGAGCAGGAATAAAATATATTCAAAAACATAATTGACTGTTGTGTTACAAAAATTGTTCATGTAGCATGAATTTTAATATAAACATATAGTGTTGGTTGCTTGTTGTTAGTGTAATGTAATAAGCTGTTCTTCACACCTATAACTTGAAAACTGTGTGAACATCAAATGGAACTAGAACATGAATTTACATTTGACGTGTTTTGATGCCAAAATCCCCTTGAAGAGTCCCCCACCCCCGTCCACCAGCACATCAGTGTTCACCATATCTTATAACTATTGCTTTCCAACATTGTAAGGATTTTTTTGTGCACAGACATATGTCCAAACTGTCCACTATAAAAATATTAACCTTTTTGAATTTATGCAGTGTTTCTGTCCTCCACCGTTCTCTTCCATTCTTCACATATAGTGCAGTTGTGACGGGCTCTGATGGGACTTCTGTCTTTGATCAGCTCTCTACACAGGGTTAGAGATGTGACAAACATAACCTAGTCTTCTGAAGAGAGGAAGAAGGACAGGATGAATAAGGCATGTCACAGATCTCTTTTTTATATATATATATATATCCTACTCTGCCCTTTTTTGTCTGTCCTTTTTGTGAACGCAATGCATCTTGATGTCTTTAAAGTCAAAATAAATGATAAAACTTGTACTTTAATAAACATGTCCTTCTTTCTTCGTGATCATTACAAAAATTACAAAAAATCCTCTGTTTAATATCCAGGCCCACACAGATTTTTTTTTTCTTTGCAGGTGTTTAGTTCATAAAAAATTTTCTGCACTGGCTTTTATGAGAAAATATGTAGAATTCTGCAGAATTGGTATTCTTTTACAGCACACAAGGAAGAGGAGAGGAAAGGCGAGGATCTAGTTGAAGCAGTTTTATTGAATAAACACACAAAGATAATCCAAACAAGGAAAAAAGATGACAATATCCAGAAGTTGAAGACAATCATCCAAATTTGAAATGAAAACACAACAGTTCTACAAAATCCCAAGTAAAGACAACATCTGACAAACAGACGACTGAAACACGGGTGTATACACACTGGATAACAAGAGGCTAACAAGGAACAGGTGAGGCTGATGAATTGTGTTGTAAAAAAACAAGGCAGGAACAATGGAAACAAAAAATACACATCAAAATAAAAGTCCTAGAACACAGAACACACAAAATACAGGGGACATGTGACATGTAAACATAGCAAAAATGTATTAAATGGAGCTTAGGGGACTGACCACACACTTGATAACTGAAGGCGTTATCAGATTAGTGGAAATGTTTAATAAATCATCACAAGGGGTGAATGAGGACTTGGAAGAGTTACAGCATACGAGTCATGTGGACTACTTAACTTAAAGACTACTTAACTTAAAGCAGTTTAAGATGGTTTTCTGGTCTTGTTTGGTCTCCCAGCCTGGTGGGTTCTCCTGGCTGGTTTTTAGAAGGATTTTATCTTCTTGTGTCCTTTTTGACACAATGAAAGTCGTACTACACTTTCATTGTAATTGCATGGAAAAAATTGGCCAGAGTATTATTCGAAAAATTTTCTTTCGTGTTCTACATGAAAAAGAAAGTTGTAGAGGTTTGGAATGACATGAGGATGAATTTCATTTTTGTCATTTATTTTTATCTTGAGGTAGGCTGAAAAGAGATTAATTGACCTGTGTGAACATCAGTGGTGTGTTCTGATCTGCTTGTGAGAGCATGCTTCATTTGGAAGTATGAGGGTTATGATACTGAATCTGAATAATCCCCCCAATTTAATATCATTGAGACAGAAACTTTCGCTCTCGGTATGGAAGATAAATGTGTTCTCTCATCAGGATATATTGCTCTCTGAGTTGAACTCTGTATTTGTGTGTTATCTGCATATTTTATCTTGCCCTTTATTCATTCATTCGCTTTAGCATTTCATTGAATCTCATTTTCCTCTATGTAACAAGGACAACATTTTACTTGTAAATCGTTTATAGTTGCTATTCTTCTGTGGTCAGCGATATTACATTCCTCTTTGTGAACTGTCAACAGATAAAGACTCTGATCAATGTTCTGATTGAACTCACATCAAGGTCTCCTTTTTCTTTATTTCTAAACTTTCTCAGTCTTTTTAGTTATTTATTCCTTTGTCATTGGCCATTCTCTACTCCTTTTTTTATTTTTGGTAAAAGAATGAAAGACTGCAGTGCAGTTCTTCTGTGCTTGAAATGAATGCTGTCAGATGCAAGGTCTTGGATAGATTTGCTGAAGCGTGAAATATAGCCTTGACAGTCCTGATATGGAGAACTATTAACAGATATACAGTAATCTTCTCTATATATATTTAGTTATAAGATGGAGAATATATTATTCAGTCTCTCTACTGAATAAAATGAAAGGAATTTGAGATCAGATTTAACAGAAGAAGAGAATATGAAGAAGAAATAAAGCAATGTAGTATTGATGGGAGGAGCAATGATGGTGTAGTTTAATGGTTTATAACCAATAGAGCACTTTTATTTATAAGGTTTTATTTTTACTTGATTTTAAAAAGAACATGAAAGCATGTAAAAGTGGTGAAGATGCTATGAATTTGTAATTATATTCAGGTGTTTATTATGTTTTTGGCCCTGTTTATGAGTCCCAAAGGGCATTATGACATTTTAGAAGGAAAGATTTTGCCTAATCCCTTTGCATAATAATGCAAATTACAATCCTACATTCTTGTACTATTTTCTGCTAATTAAAAACATTAATTTTTTTTATAAAATTTGGTGGTAGTGGGACTGTGTTTTGTAATGTACTTTAAGGTATTTGTGCCAGAGAGAGTGTGAGTGAGTGAGTGAGTGAGTGAGTGAGTGAGTGAGTGAGTGAATGAGTGAGTGAGTGAGTGAGTGAGTGAGTGAGTGAAAGAAAGAAAGAAATAGAGAGAAAGAAAGAGAGAGAAAGAAAGAAAGAAAGAAAAAGAGAGAGAGAGAGAGAGAAAGAAATAGAGAGAAAGAAAGAAAGAGAGAGAGAGAGAGAGAGAGAGAGGGAGAAAGAAAGAGAAAGAAAGAAAGAAAGAAAGAAAGAGAGAGAGAGAGAGAGAGAGAGAGAGAGAGAGAGAGAGAGAGAGGGAGAAAGAAAGAGAAAGAAAGAAAGAAAGAAAGAAAGAAAGAAAGAATTTTTGATAACTTAACCAGCCATATGTCCTTTCATGGCTATAAAATCTCTGGTGTGTTTTAATGTCTCATAAACAGTCAGGTCTGTTTGAGGTCTCAGTAGACTTTCTGTCAAACTTGACCTTTACCAAGTGAAAAGAGATGCAAATAGCCATTGACTCCTCTGTGCTCAGTTCTTTATTATTGTAAATTGGTTTAGGAGCACCTGGATCCATTGAGAAAACCTGCCACTCAACTCAGAATTTCAATAACATGATTTACTCACTCCTTGGTAGCTAGAGGTTTAATATATTTGAACCTACACTTTGATTGGTCTAAAATCTTGGTATCGGTTCACAAACAGGATGATTATAGCAAACTACGGGATTAGTTTCACAACTGATGCACTTGCATCAGCAAATTTATTTTAGCCTTGGCCTGAAAGCAGATAATGTTGAAAATATCCAGTGGAATGAATATATTGAAGACACGGGGGATTTCTATGCCAGGGGCTTCTTCTTTTCTCCCGCTGTTTAAGAACTAGATTAAAGCAGCACAAAGGTTTTAAGGTTTAAAGGTTTTTAAACTTTTGAAGAAAACCGTTGAGTCATTTTTTATCTCCCAGTCAGAAATATGTACGTCTTAAGCGCATTAGACAAGGGGTGATATTGAATTTGATTGAATTGTGTATTTCGTCATCTCTCTAAATTCAGTTTTACGACGGCTCATAATTTCAGTGGTGAGATCTTGAACTTTCTGTCTTCCCCCCCCCCCTACTTTTTATCCTGTCTAACTCACCAAACACTCTTTTACTTCCTCAAGTGGTGCAAATAGAGAATTGGATTTAAAAAAAAAAAAAAGCAAAAATAAATTATATAACAAAAATCTAAATAAAAATGCTAAAGTTTTTTTTAAATCAATTTATTTATAAGTGCTTTAGGCTCTGAAGTTACAACAAAGTCAAGTCAAGTCATCTTTATTTATACACCACATTGTTTCAAAGCAGCTTTATAGTGATATCAGGAACATAATTTTGTCAGTATAGCAGCTCTCAAAGATAATAGTGTCATTGTCCAGCTTAAGTAAGTTCAGTATTGATTCATAAAAATCATTAGTTATTAATTTAGTTTGTTTCTCTATACAGCAGCTCTGGAGAAAACAGTGATGTCATCTTCCAGCTCAGTTCAGTTTACATAAAACGGTGTCAATGCAGGCAGATCAGTAATACTGAATGATGAGTAATATTGTCCCAAACTAAGCAAGCCAGAGGTGACAGTAGCAACGAACCTAAACTCCATTAGGTGACAGAATGGAGAAAAAAAAAACCTTGGGAGAAACCAGACTCAGTCGGGGGGCCAGTTCAACATGGTGTGATTATGATTCAGGCAGCACTACAGGTCAGAAGTCAGATTTGGATCGGAACATTCAAAATATTCAGTTCAAAACCGTGTGTGGACAGTGAACCGCATACATGTCTGATATGCACACGTTCATATCTGAAGTATTTATCTTGGGTAGGAAAATTATTAACTGTTTTTTTGGATTCCTGAAATGTGAGGGAGAATTCATTGAAATTCATCTAAACTGCTCACTTTTCATAATCATAATCTAAAGCAATTACTCTAATTACTCACATGCAGTGATTTCAGATGAAAAGTGTGACTGTCTTTGCACAGCATGTATTAAATATATAATCTAGCAACACATGATAAGATGTTCTGTAACTGCCAGATAGATTAATTTATTTAAATAAAGGGAAAAGCTATTTTTGTGATATATAGTTCCAGATAGGCTGTCAGTCTGTGAATTAGTGGGAGGCTTTTTATCAGACTTTCTGCAGGTTACATGATATACAGTTGTGTTCAAAATTATTCAACCCCCACTGAAATTGATTGTTTTGGCCGGTTTGACATTGATTTTGATCATTCAGTCATCCTGCTTACAATTAAATCAAAGAGGCACGTGTAGGTCAGACAAATATAACATAACATTTATAATGAAATAACCACAAATGTCTTTTCTCTGCTCACATCATTATCAGTTTTATTCAACCCCCAAGTGACATTCAATCTTAATACTTAGTACAACATCCTTTTACAGTTATAACAGCTTTTAAACGTGAAGCATAGCTTGACACAAGTGTCTTGCAGCGAGCTACGGGTATCTTCGCCCATTCATCATGGGCAAAAGCCTCCAGTTCAGTCACATTCTTAGGCTTGCGCACTGCAACTGCTTTCTTTAAGTCCCACCAGAGGTTCTCAATCGGATTTAAGTCTGGTGACTGCGATGGCCATTTCAAAATGTTCCAGCCTTTAATCTGCAACCATGCTCTAGTGGACTTGGAGGTATGCTTGGGATCATTGTCCTGTTGAAAGGTCCAACGTCTCCCAAGCCTCAGGTTTGTGACGGACTGCATCACATTGTCCTCCAATATCTCCTGGTACTGAAGAGAATTCATGGTACCTTGCACACGCTGAAGCTTCCCAGTACCTGCAGAAGCAAAACAGCCCCAAAGCATGATTGACCCCCCGCCATGCTTCACAGTAGGCAAGGTGTTCTTTTCTTCATAGGCCTTGTTCTTCCTCCTCCAAACATAGCGTTGATCCATGGGCCCAAACAGTTCTAATTTTGTTTCATCAGTCCACAGAACACTATCCCAAAACTTCTGTGGTTTGTCCACATGACTTTTGGCATACTGCAGTCGACTCTTCTTATTCTTTGGAGACAGCAAGGGGGTGCGCCTGGGAGTTCTGGCATGGAGGCCTTCATTACGCAGGGTGCGCCGTATTGTCTGAGCAGAAACTTCAGTACCTACATCTGACAAATCTTTTCTCAGTTCCTCAGCAGTCACACAGGGACTTTTCTCCACTCTACGCTTCAGGTAGCGCACAGCAGTCGAAGTCAGCATCTTCTTTCTGCCACGACCAGGTAGCGTTTCAACAGTGCCCTTTGCCTTGAATTTGCGAATGATGCTTCCTATGGTGTCTCTTGGTATGTTTAACATCTTTGCAATCTTCTTATAGCCATTGCCCTTCCTGTGAAGAGTAATCACCTCTTCTCTTGTCTTCCTGGACCATTCTCTTGACTTCACCATGTTTGTAACCACACCAGTAAATGTCTAGAAGGAGCTGAGTATCACAGTCATTTTAAAGCTGCCTAATTGGTGCTTATTAGGCTTTATTGCTGCTCCCTGACATCCACAGGTGCTTTCAATACCTGATTGAAAACACTTCAATGGACCTCTGTTCTTCAGAGTGGTAGTCTTTAAGGGGTTGAATAATTGTGTCAATGAAGAATTCACAAAAGAAACATTTACTACTGTATTACAAAACCAATTGATGTCATTTTAGTTGCATATGCTTCTTTAAGAAGTCCTTGTAGGATTTCATTCTGAATTCAATTACAAATGTACTCTAAATTCTCTAAAACCATTTACAGCATTGGGGGGTTGAATAATTTTGAACACAACTGTAAATGATATGAGTCTTTCTGCAGGTTAAATAACACCAGTAGGTGGCGACAAGTGTTAAAATGAGCGAGTCATTGAATCATTCATTCAACCGATTAGTTTCAAAACACTGATTCATTATGGAACTAAACACCCCTGTGTGTTGCTCTGAGATATGCAATGGCTGATTTTGGGCTTGATTGTTAACTGTTTTCGCTGGTGGAGAACAAGAAACGGAGCAAAAGAAAGTCCTTTTTTAAGTCCTTAAAAATTTACTCACACTCAGTTGATCTCAGATGCAAATTAGTTAGATGTGAACAAGATCTATATGCCCCATATGCATTAAATTCAACACTAAATTACCAGCCATGCTTTTGGCAACCAAGAAGAGGAAAATAAAATTCCCGATTTTAAAAAGGAGAGAGTCCCGTAAGAAACTTCATAGTGCTAAGAGCAGCCCCTCTAGCATAGTTCCCTCCAGTCTCGTTGAAAAGTGTAATGAATAATGAAAATGAGGAAAGAAAAACTCTTGATTAGCTCATTGTTTAGAACACTCAGATCCAGACCCTACAGAAGCGCTTTCCATTTGAAGTTCACTGGTGTTCCCACCTGGCTTTAACTGGCTTAAACAACGATTTCCGCAGAGTAAAAGCCCGACTACTGTTACCACACTTACTCTCTATTTGGAGATTTGAAAACTCTTATTAGCCATTTAAAAGGCCTAAAAAATTGTATTCCTGTTTAATTTTTTATTTTGATTGATAACCAGAACATGAAATGGCCTAATGAGCCATGGAATAAAAATAATAATAAAAAAAAAAAACCAAAAAAAACAAAGAACAACAACAACAAAACTCTATTCTACAACTCATTGAGATTTTAAAGACAAGACACTATAGATATATATTTTTTATATAATTTAGTCTTAATTTAATTGTAAAAATGTAGTAACCTACTATCTACTAGTCTACAACTATTAGCATTGTATGCTTTTGTTTTTGAGGATGGGCAAACTTTGCCACGTTTTTTAAGTGGGGCAATTCTTAATAGAATGTTCACAGGATTTTTCATAGGATTTACTTAGTTGTGTGCATTCAAGTCTTGAAAATTGAATTGTTAATACAACATATTACTATTATTTTATGATAATTATATTATTATTACTATAACATTGTTAATAAACATTTTTAGAGAACATCAGAGTAGTTGACTTCATAAATTGATGTTGAATTCTCAAAATGGTTGTTTGAGCACTTTGGGGCACTTGTTGGGTCTTTGATGAGCTGTACTGACACAAGATAGTAAATTGGAAAAATTGGAAAATAAACCCAAAAATAGTCAAATAAGGCAATTGCTGATTTTTCAATGGTTCCTTTGGTGTCGGGTAATAATTCATTTAAATATTTTTTTGACTGTAACTATGAATCTACCAGGTTAACTGCGTGAATCCTTTTGTTTCATTTCTCATTAAATTGCCAACAGCACAGGCCATGGATCATTTACCTTCACGCTTAGATCCGAGAAGAATCTACTTTCTTTCTTTCTTTTTTTGTGGCTGTTTGTGCACCAGTGTCTGTATAATGCACTAAAAAAATCTGTCATTCCAGCTTACCTAACTCACACGTAACCTACAGTACATCCAACTATATTAAAAACACTTTTAAAACATTTTTTTGTGTAAACCACAGCCCGAGCTGCAGACGAAAACATCAGCAGTCAGTTTAATACCACCTACTTACTGTACATTTTAAAGATTATGTTTAATATATGTATATTTGTATCCTACAATCAAGCATGTTCTAAAATGTCTCTTATGAGAAATGGGGTCAGTCTCATGCTCTCCCTTGCCCTTCTGCCCTCTAATTTTAATGGTTCTGAAAGTACATTACCCACATGACTAGATGTAAAATCTTTTTATCTGCTTGTGACAGTAATATTGGATGAGAGGATCACATCCTGAAAAGCTGTAGTGGTTAATTAGTGGCATGGCCCATGAAATCATATAAATGTCAGGGAATGTGTGAGTGGACAGATACCAAAAGAAAACAGCAATGTGAATGCAAACCATAAATAACATAGAAATGAGAGTCTGTATCTGATTTGGTGGCTTTACAAGACTCGGATTCAAAACGACAAAGCTGGAAAACTTTAAGCAAATAAATGGATATAGAGTACAAAGCACTCTTTCTGTATTTTTAAAGACTGCCTCAGTTAACCATTCATCAGCACATTTTCACTATGTATAAAGAATCGTTAAGAAGACAGAGGATGTGAGCAAGATGATGCAATTCAAACGCAACATTAAAAGTTGCTGTTTGAAGTTGTACTGTTACAGTACATGTCTCTGGTTGTAAAGATTTTAAGTGAACTGTAACTATGGAAAAGAGACATTTACCTGAAACATTGTTGCTTACAGCTAGCTAAATAGATTTAAAATTCTATTCGATCACACAGCATACTTTTCGATGACCATGGTAACATTTACACCTGAAAAATTACAAGCAGAATATGTCATGCAACATGACAATTAAAAACAAAACAACTTTTTTACCACTTTTTATATTTACTTTATGGTTTTCAAGCAGGAACACATTGATATCAAACACACATACATACATAAATGTGGTTTATTTGAGGCAGAAAGGAATTAAGAGCTCTAAACAGTATTTACAGAACAACAGCAGATACGTCAGGCAGCATAGCCTGAACTTAATTAAATAAATCATATATTTATCCTATATAAAATATCAAGTTAGAAATTGTGCACACATTCTGTAACATTTAGAATAAATTGCTTAATGGCTCTGTAATGTGTTTATTATGATTACACTGATCCTATGGACTTTGACCATTTATCATCAGAAAGCAGATACTGCTAGTTGTATAATTATTATCAATGGTGTTGTGTCACTGAAGCCACATTCCTACAATATTACAATCTTAATACAATCTGCACATTTTATAACACTCGTGCATCCTTTACCATTGATCTCCTTAAACCATCTTGAGTAAAGTATATAATATATTCAAAGAACTCTAGGATTGATAGTTAACTGTTCAGAGTAAGTGAAGGTTTAGATAACTTGCAACACAGACAGAATAAATAATCAGCAAAGAACAAAGTAAGTGAGTGACTCTAACATGTATTGAAAGACTGACTGAGTTAAACATCTGAAAATGAGCACTGCACATTTTGACCTCCATTAACAGTAAAGGAGAACTGACTAATTCATTTACACACAAATAAGGGACTCCAAATAAAGAGCGACATTCGACTCATCAAATAAGTATCAATCACAATAGCATATTTTTTAAGAATGAGTAACCTTATTCTCATCCTCTATTACTCTCAAAGCATCTGAAGAAACAGATCATGTTGAGGTAGGACAGAGACACCTGCAGACCGATGAGGGGAATCCTGCAAGTTTGCTTTGGCAAATTTAATCTATTTATATATTACTTTACCTGTAGTTTTATAAAAATATATTTTTAGGTTTGATTAACATTTCCTATTCCAGAGGGGCAGTTTGTGCACCAACGGAGCTGTAAATGCTGTACTGAAGAGTCAACTATACAGACTAATTGGTCCATCTGTATGCATCACAGATCACCGAAGGAAACATTAAAAAGGTCAACGGACTGAAAAGTTATCGCTTTATAAAAAGGCACTGAGCAGAAAAACTGGAAGAGGTACTTTAATATAAAAGCTATTTTTGTTTACACGATTCTCTTATCTGGAAAGGCACTGAGTGACTCTTTATGACTGTCGTAATAATACATTCTTAGATACAGCCTCTACCTCTGGCCATATCCATTCATGCCAATGTTCCCCGATGGAGTGACAGTGACCGAATCTAGAAAAGGACGGAGCGCTTGTCCAAAAGGTCTATGGAAAAGAAATTATGTAATTCAGTCCAGTTATTATTAATACTACCACTAATGTCAATGACATATTTGACTGCAAAGTTGTAAGGGCAAACTTACGTAGCGAGCACCTCAGATGGGAGGTCGGTGATGTATGAGGGAATCTTTTTTCCTGTTAAAAACTGTGCAACCTCAGCACTGAAGGTGTTGCAGTTGTGTTCAAAAATGTGGTACTTTTCAGGGCTGTGGAAAGAAAAGAAGGAAGCACACAATTGCATATGTAAAAGATGTCATTTCTGTGCTACTAGTGGCAGCGAACAGAATAGCAAAAATTGATGAGAGGTTTCGCAAAGATGTCTGCCATATTTTGTCTCTCAATATTAAACTACAAAAGTATTCTGATAAAAAATGACTGAATTTCAACAATCAGTGCAGTTTAATGTTAAATGCAAAAATATACTGACCTGTAAGTGGACTCCCTGAGCGAAGACAGATACTCCAGAAAGAGGTCCCGTGGAACTTCTGTGTCTCCAAGGTCAACTGTGGAATCGGGCATGCCTAGAATAGTACCACCCTGAAACATGAGAGCAATTCATGATTATGATGGGTTACAATCAATCATTAGGCTTTGATGCATCCTTAAACTTGCATTATCTTTAAGTTAGCATGAAACAGAAGTTGCGATTTTTTTCTTCCCTACTGTGAAATAGTGAAATGGATTCTCAAACAAGAAAAAAAACTTAGGGCGGGACTTGATTTTGATTGTTGGATCATTGTGGTTTGCTATTACTAACTGGTGTGATCTGATATGAGTGACAGCTTGTCCCGCCCTCATGCTGAATAAAACATATCATTAGAGAAAAGAAGAGATGACATTGCAAGAGGGAGGGGAAGTTTTGATTACTAGGGCACATGAATTTTTGAAAAGAAATTAATGATGTGCACAGAAAAATAGTTCATAATAAAAACTGCAATATTGCCTAAAAAAATAAGAATGCCCATTTTGATTTCATGGTAACTTTAAGAAATAAACTGTAGCCTAATACATAAAGATCAACTGATTATTTCTCACCGGATAGCAGCTTGTGATGCCTCCTCCTCCAAAGAAAAACTCTTCCCCATAAGCCACCATTGACGTGTGCCTTCATTAAGTAATCAAAGACCAACACATTCAAATAAAGACGGTTTTCTTTAAATTAAATTAGAAGAAAAAAAACAAAAACAAACGTTTTCACATTAGGACCCCAATGTATATGTAATTCTGCTGCCTGATAATAAGAAGCAAGTTTTGCAAAAAGGTTCAAAATACTCACCATATTCCTTCGACTTGCTTTCCTGTCAGTTTAGATATACAAGTATTGATGTCAGTCATTTCCTTACATATTTCCAAATCTACAACTTTAAAAGTTTGTTTCAAAGAACAACTTTTTTTTTCTATGTTAACCACTAACGTAGATGTAGACTCACCTAACATCATGGGACTCAGTTGACGGGCCAGTCCTTTTGACAGGTCATAAATGTACAAATTTACGCTGTAAGAATTTCCATCAGCCATCGCTACGACTTTAGACAAACGTGTGTTTACAAACAAAAACAAAATGCTACTGCTAGCAAAAACTTTTTTTTTTTCCTCGCTCTGACTAAACTTGAAAAACCAGACTTTACTCTTTTGCTGATTCACATTCCCACAATAGCATTAAACATTCACACAAAGAACGCGTTCGTTATGGGTTTAAATTATTTCAATAAAAATTATGAAGTCCGACACAGCATCCACGGGCCTCTTCGTCAGAGTGACTCAAGATATTTTGACACCGGTTGTGACAAATGTGCTTATTCACTGGGGACCCGACCAATGGCAGCACAGATGCATTAACTTACCAAATATCTGTAATATTCTCCAAAACGCTAGATGGCAATCTAAAACACGCATGACGATGTTCTTTCTCAACAGTGAATCAACTAGTCATTTTCGCGAATCGGTTCATTTGAACAGTTGGTTTCAAATAAACGGTTCAAAAACCCGATACAGCAATTGTAATGTCATTAAATGACATCCCGTCGTGGCATGAAAATGCTCTAAAACTTTTGGAACATATGGAAAATGATATGGCTGTTTATTGTCGAATTTTCGATCGTGCTTTTTAATAAGGGTTTTATTGTAAATTAGCTCCAGTTCAGTTTGTTGCAGCCATACAGTAAATTACCTAACTTGCGTTTATTTTTGCATTCCAAATGCTCACTCATTACGAGTCGGGCAAGTTTTTATTTTTATTTATTTATTTTATTATTAAACAATTAGTTATGTACAAACAACGTGGCGCTATCAACACATCTTTGCATTACAATTTACAGACCAGGTGCACGAGACAATACAAAGCAAAATAGTCATAGTAAAAAATGAACAGCACAAAACAATTAAAAGGGGGATGTTTTTTTTTTTTTTGTAAATCACGTTCTTCTATAGTGGAAAAAAAAAGATTTATTGCATTCTTCTTTTTCATCACTTTGAGGGCGTTTGTATAAGAAATAAACTCAATATGAAATGTATAAAACATTGGTTTCACCTTCAAATACTTAGATTTGTGTATATAAAATTTTCCCAGCATAAGAACGCTAACCAGGAAGTCATCTTTGTTATTTTTCATTACAAGTCAAGTCACCTTTATATATATATATCGCTTTTTACAATGCAAATTGTGTCAAAGCAGCTTTACATTAATAATTGGCAAATAATTTTTGGCTGCACAGCAGCTCCCAAAGAAAATGGTGTCATTGTCCATCTTATTCTATATATTATTGATTCATTCCGTTGCAAAGATCAATAGTTATTAGTCTAGTTAATTTGTGTATATCAGCACTGGAGAAAACAGTGACGTAATCGTCCGGCTCAGCTCAGTTCGCATAGTCCATAGATAATGTCCTTTATAGTGAAGTTTCCAGGGTGAGGCACCTTTGGGTAAAGCCAGTCATGAATTTCAGACCATAAAGCCTCCACATGCATACATACAATGAAAGAACAGATGATTCGTGGTTTCAATATCATCACAAAATATACGTTTATTAGAGACAACCCAAATCTATGTCGTAACGAGTCGTGCAACTTCGGAATGGAAGTTTGTCGGTTCACTCGAGTTGCCAGATCCGACTCAATACATTCATAGAAAAGATCCGAGTGAAAGGAACGATTCGTTCACGGCGAGTATGACACCTTAATTTTTTTATTATTATTATTATTATTAAATTTTTTTAAGATCCTGGCTTCAGAATATCATTACAAATGGTAAACACCTATATAAACAGTAATTTTTCAACTGTTAAAGCGGTTCTCAGAAACGTTTGTTTACTTCCTCTTGCTTGGATTAACCAATCACTTCGCTCTTGTTTTGCCATTGGTTCTTGCCATTCAATACACGTCTCTGATAGGCTAGTGGAGCTGTCACTCAAATTGTGGCGCACTGGATGCATGCGCGGTAGGGATACAAAGTTCTCTTACTCAAAAGAGAAAAGTGCCTGATCATAAGTTTAAGAAAAATTGTTATGTTTTACCCCCAACTGTATTTAAAAAGCAACACTGACACGGTTCTTAGATAAGGCAAAGAGTAATGGCGGATTGGGGAGCGTACTATCAAAACGAAGACGATGAATTTGAGCAGGACGAAGAAGAGTCTGGAGGTTAGCACAGCTAACTGCATTAATTGAATCAATATATGTTCAAAATAAGTTGCTCGTTTTGGCCACCACTAAAATTTCATGTATGAAATTAAGATGTGACGACACATAAATTCTTTGTAACTTTTAAATTAATAGGTGATTACAAAATCAGTGGCCGTGACAGCCTGGTGTTTTTGGTTGATGCATCCAAAGAGATGTTCATCAAGGGTGAGGATGGAGAGCCATCAAATTTTGACATGACTATGCAGGTGAGTCTAACTGTAACAAGTTTTGTTTACTCATTATCTTTTGTTTTCACATTTTGCCTGTGTTTAATTCCTGTGCGTTTCTAATAGATGTTATTCTCCCTTGTATCTAGTGTGTGCGCAGTGTTTACACTAGTAAGATCATAAGCAGTGACAAAGATCTGGTCGCTTTGGTGTTCTATGGGACTGAGCAGAGCAAGAACCCTAGAGACTCCTTCAAGCATGTCTACGTTTACCACGATTTGGATTCTCCTGGTGGGTAACTCACTCTTTATGCTTTTCAGATTGCATATTTGTTGGTGATTCTATCTCATTGTTCCCTTCTCAGGAGCTCACCGTGTGCAGGATATTGATAAACTGCAGGGTGAGAAAGGAGCTCAGTTGGCTGAAAAGATCCTGGGCAGTGGGGAAACTTCCCTCGGAGAGGCTCTATGGTGCTGCTCCAACCTTTACAGTGACATCAAGCTGCGACTGTCACACAAGCGCCTCATGATCTTCACTTGCAGGGATGACCCTCACGGAGGAGACGCCGCAAAAGACAGACAGGCTCGTACGAAAGCTTCTGACCTTAAAGAGACAGGTAGGCTGAAATGTAAGGGAAAATGAGACAGATTCAGTGGCGAATGATGGACATTGTATAGCCTGTGTTCTGTTTGCTCCTCAGGTGTGGTCATAGACTTGATGCACCTCACAAAGCCTGGAGGGTTTGATGTTTCTCAGTTCTTCTGTGATATTGTAAGCCCTCCAGAAGATGAAAGTGAGCTTGGTGTCCAGGAAGAGCCCTGCAGGAAACTCGAGGACTTGAAGAAGAGGGTCAGAGCTAAAGAGTTGAAGAAAAGATCTCAAAGCAGGTAAATACACTGCAACATGTCTATCCTTTTTGCCTGTCCATGTCGATGGAAAAATGTTTATATTATATTATTATATATAATATTTTTCTGTAGTGTTTGTGAGTGGATTTTAATGCAGTTTGCTTCAGGCATGTCAAAGAACAATTTAGTCTATATGAAAATTGTGATCCAAATTTCAAATTCTTCCCTACTGTGATGTATATCTAAACAAAAAGGTTTTGCAAACGAGAAAAAATATATGGTGGGATTTGATTTTGTTCATCAAGAATTGATTGCATTGTTGGAATCGTTGTCATTTGCTGTGATGATTAAAAATCATTTTCAGATAAATCATTTAATATAAACACTGCATTATTCCAGAAAATAAATGGATTTCATGGTGATTTTAATCCTTTTAAACATTGGACAAAATGGCTCCAGAATGCAGTTCTTTGATTTACACCTATTTGTTTTCAAGGTTAACATTCTCACTTGGAGAAGGCGTCAATCTGGCAGTCGGTGTATATGTGTTGGCCAGGACAGCCACCAAACCTCCTGCCGTCAGACTTTACAGAGATACTAACGAACCTGTGCGCACTAAAACTCGTTACTTCCACACCCACAATGGCGGCATACTTTTGCCAAATGACATGAAGAGGGCACAGGTAAAGCACTAGATATGGGGTTAGAATTGTTGCATTATTCTAAATAAATTGATTGAGATTCACAAACAAATGTAAAGAGATTCACAAGAATTAAAAAAGTTCACGAATAATTTTCTTATGAAAACTCAAACACAACAAAAGTTATTTCAGGGCAAGATTGCTCTGATTGTAAAGCAAACTGTGATTTGTTGGAGTGAGAGCGTGCTGTGATTGGTCAGCACAAATGGCTGTTGATTGGCTTAAGTAGACGGTGGGTGGAGTCAACTTATTGGTGGATTTGTTTAATTTTTGAGAAACTCTTAACATTTATTTGTGGATCTTAATCTAGTTATTTGTAAATTTTATAATTGTTTGTGAATCTCTTTACATATGTTTTATAAATCTCAATCTATTTATTTGGAATAAGGCAAAAATTCTAACCCCATAACAAGATGTCACTCTAAATCAAAATCAATACTATAGCAAAGCTAAACTAAGTTTTATTTGCTGTATGTGACTCTCTTACTTTGAAGGTTTATGGCAGGAAACAGATTGTGATGGATAAGGATGAGGTGGATGAGATTAAGAAGTTTGATGATCCAAGTTTGGTGCTAATGGGGTTTAAGCCCATGGACCGCCTCAAACTGCACCATCATTTACGACCCGCGCTCTTCATATATCCTGAGGAAGAGCAGATATCAGGCAGGTCTTCATTTGTTCATGCCTTAGCACCTCTTTCACTTCAACCCATATATTTTCTTCACAGTTTATTTACATATTTTGGAAAGCTGATGTGCTGTTCTTTATTTTTCTTTTGTTTATTATAGGGAGCTCCTGTATGTTTACAGCTCTGCTTCTGAAGTGCAGTGAAAAAAATGTATTTGCATTGTGCAGATACATCCCTCGTCGTAACACTCCACCACGGTTTGTAGCATTAGTTCCCCAGAGAGAAGAACTGGATCAGAGTCAAACTCAGACAACACCTCCAGGTAATTGCAGTCAAGACTATCAGATATGTTCATTTACACCAGGAATGGGCAACTTCCTTCCTGGAGGGCCGTTGTCCTGCAGAGTTTAACTCCAACCTTAATAAAAACTCATCTGCCTATAACTTTCCAGTAATCCTGAAGACCGTGATTAGCTTGTTCCAGGTGTGTTTGTTTTAGTGCTGTAATCAACGCATCACACTGTTTACATTCATCTCGCGTAACGGCGGCTTCTGCTCCTGGGAATGGAGAAAGTTCCATTCTATCACAAAATCCTTGACCACAATTATCAAAAGTATGGGAATACTTTAAACAGAGGCCAAATAAAATGGTCCTTTGTTCCCTTTGCAAAACCGAAATGGCGTACCACATATGGAATTGGATCTCTGCCAAATTTTTGCGCGCGCAAGATCATATTTTGACCGTGCAAAAGAGCATTTCGCGCGTTGACGAGAAAACCTTCGTCTCGCAAATAAGAAAATATTTCGACCGAACGAAAATCAGTTTTGCATTTCAAAGAAGTTTATTTGGATGTGCACGGACGTTCTCTTTCGAACGTGCAAGATTTCAATTAGCGTGCGTGACAATGTGCCAAAATTCCACCCAATCAGAGATGAGGCTGCTAAATTCTGATTGGCTGGCTTGACAACCAGTCACAAGACTCCCTGCATTACTGACAGCGCAAGAGGAAAAATACATGGTTGAGGAAACGTTTGTTCAATGGCTTGAACACTATCAAAGTTCCTTTAAGACTGTATAGAAAGTCTTTGACACTCTTCATTTTAAAGTTCAAATGTCTACCACTGCACGACCACATATAAGTGGCTTATTTTTAATTAAAATCAAATCGTATTATTACATAATGGCGTCCCCAGTGTTTCTACACCTCAATTAACTGCTAAATTAGTTCTAACTTCTTACTTAAAAAAAGCTCACTAGATTAATTAAAAATAATCGTTAGAGTAGTCGACAGAAAATATAATCGTGAGTTGCAGCTCTAGTTTGTTTAGGGTTGGAGCTAAACTCTGCAGGACAATGGCCCTCCAGGACCAGAGTTGCCCATCCCTGATTTACACTGAACATGTTACATTCAACTGTATGGCTAA
This sequence comes from Zacco platypus, assembly GCA_038088235.1. NCBI lineage: Eukaryota > Metazoa > Chordata > Actinopteri > Cypriniformes > Xenocyprididae > Zacco > Zacco platypus. The sequence continues at coordinate 15,810,010 of CM076068.1, forward strand.
TTGATTTTTATATATATCAAATAGTGATATCAAATTGTGGAATCCTATATTTTAGGCTTCCATGCGATATTTCTTCCCTTTGCTGATGACATACGCACTGTGGATGCTCATGAGGGTCCCACAGCCTCTGATGAGCAGGTGGACAAGATGAAAGAGATTGTGCATAAGCTCCGCTTTAAATACAGGTGTGTGGTTTTCTACCAGTTGTGCACACTGTAATTGCATTTTTCAGTCTTGGGAGTTTTCGTTGATTTGTACTGCAAGTGTTCTGTATTTACAGGAGTGATGCATTTGATAACCCAGTGCTGCAACAGCATTACAGGAATCTGGAGGCTTTGGCTCTTGATATGCTTGCACCTGAGCCCATTGAGGATCTGACAAGTATTTTTTGTGTTCTGATTGTTTTAAATAGATATTTTTTATCATTTAATCGTACAACATTCTCATATTCTTTATGTTCTCTCAGTGCCAAAGGTAAAAATGATAGATGATCGTCTTGGCCCACTGGTTCAGGAGTTCAAAGATTTAGTCTATCCTCCTGATTATAACCCAGAAGGGAAGCCTGCCGCTAAACGCAAACCTGGTGAGATGACAAATGATTTTATATTAATATAAAGCATGAATGACGGGTGTGATTTTTTTTTTTTTTTTTCTTCATTAATGTTTTACAACCTAAAAAGTATGATCTAGGTTAATTGTGAAAATCCCATTGAAAAAATGATATTTTCAAATACATCTATTTCTTGCATGTATACTTTAGTTTCCGACAGCACTGCATGAGCTAACGGCACCATTGAGTGGCTGTGTGCAGAACATACTCAGAATCTCAACCAGGGTCCTCAATTAAAGTGCTATTATGCTTTTTCGAATATTACCTTTAATGCAGTGTGTAATATAGCTGTCTTTGAATATAAACTGTCTGCAAAGTCGAAAGTGTACGATAAATAGTTATTAGATCGACTCTGAACCGCCTAAACGAGTCTTCAGGAATTCTTGTCTCACTTCCGTGACCTGCATATGTAACGCGATAACACATTTACATAATGCCAGCCTATGCTCGTCATTGGCTGTCCGCGAACAACGCCTTTAAACACTGTAGCTGGTGTAACCTTTAAAATAGCATAATTGGGGCACTTTAACATTTCTGTGTTGGCGAGTAAATAAAATGGTGGTTTTCTCCAGCTGGCAGATAACTGGCCACTGAAAAGCAGCACTGTGTCCATTTAAATGTGAGCCGAGCCCATGAGCCGGTGTTTTCAGTGGCTCAAAGCAGTTCGGTTCACAGTAAATGCTGCTCAACACAAACTCCATCTCTGGTCACTCAATACATGCATTTTAAAACACAACAACTGCTAACCCTCTTCCCAAATTCATAACGAGAATCATTTGCTGTCAATTAAAGATAAGTTTTAAGGTCTCAAGTTTAACATTTAAAAGGCAAGAAAGACAGTCATAAATATTAGTAAAGTAAATAAATATTCTGTAAAATAAAAAATAGATAAAATATGATTCATAAGAACTTATGAAATACTTTTTTTCCCAGTATAGTAGTATTATTGCACTAGTAATATATTTTTTATTGGTTTAATTCATTGAAATAATAATAAAATATATTTTTTATATTTTAATATTGACTTTTTTAATATAAAATATTGTTACTTTTTTTATAGTCATATTGAATGACTTGAAAATTAAAAATTGTTTTGATAACATGCCTAATGAATAATAGGTAACACTTTACAATTAGGTTCATTAATTAAACATTAGTTAATGTATTAACTAACATGAACTAACCATGAGCAACACATTTGTTACTGTATTTACTAATCTTTGTTAATGTTAGTTAAAGAAAATACAGTTGTTCATTGTTTATTCATGTTAGTTCCCAGTGCAGTAACTAATGTTAACAAGATCTTAATAATGTATAAGTAAATGTTGAAATTAACATTAACAAAGATTAATAAATGCTGTAGAAGTGCAGTTCATTATTAGTTCATGTTAAATAATGTAGTTAACTAATGAACCTTATTGTAAAGTGTTAACAAATAATAACACTGCAGGGGCAGAGCAGCTTGGTTCAGTATGCATTGAAAATGACTGTATTCTGTATGCTAACTTCCAGAGACTGGCCATTTTATTTTTAGCTACAGTGCAACTACTTTCAGAATCTTTGAACGATGACATTGACAAAATCTTGACTTGAAGTGTGTCATCCTATGTCACAGCTGAATCTGGTGGTGGTGGTGCTGAAAAGAAGCCCAAAGTTGAGATGTCTGAGGAAGAGCTGAAAAACCATGTTGCAAAGGGCACCTTGGGCAAACTGACAGTTCCTCTGCTAAAAGAAGCATGCAAGCAGTTTGCAATACGTACTACAGGAACCAAAAAACAGGAGCTTATAGATGCCCTGACCATGCAGCTCTCTAAATAAACTAATGCTCTTAAGGCCTTGCCTGTATTTGGGGGGGGGAGCATGACACCTTGATTACATACTTGTTCATAACATAAATACAGAAAGATTTGTAATGTCTGCGCATTTTAAGTCACTCTCATTTTGAGTCAGTCTTGCCTATCTAGTGCACATTACACATTATTTCATTCAGCATTGTGACTGTTGTCATAACGTATGCAATAAAAGCTTGATTTTTTTTCTTATTTCGCTTTGTTTGCAATTTATTCTTCTACTTTATTAAGCTAGTATGGGCATGATTTAATACATTACAGCAAAGGAAGAAATTTAATAAAACACGTCAAAATACACTTTGCTGCAACTTTTGAATTGGTATGAAAACTTTATTAATGTTGCTAATTGATACTAAGGAGGTTGGACTGTAGAATACAGAATTTATGCCTGTCCTTCATGCAGTTTTACAAATTCACTCTCACATGTGTTCTTACTGATTTTTTAAACAAATTTAATTATGAGTTCAGTAACTAGTTTGTTTAATTCTCTCTCAGCTCCGTTAAACTTGTTTTAAATCAAAAGAAAAATACAGATTCCTAGCCTAGGCATGCAAATATATCTGATGCTTATTTTGTTACACAACTAATAAACAGTTACTAGTTTGTGGGCTCTAGAACATCTGGAATGAAGTCATCACGCATTGTCATTTGTTTTCTCATTAGCACTAAATGAAAACAAACAGAAGGGTGATTACTCATTTACCACAGATGTTTGAAATTACAGCAGATGTAAATGTTGATGTCTGGATCTTATTTTCTGTTAAACCAACCACAGACCTAGTGGGCTGTATATACAGACCCTACACATTCCAAAATATTTTATATTGAAACAAACAAAAAGGATAATTAATGTCTCCAAAAAGATATAGGAAGTCTCTTAGTAATTTCTTAATGTGGGCGACCGAGACGTGTTTGACAGTCCCATGGGATGTAACCTGCTCGTGACGCAAGCCAGCGGAAAGCCAATGACGTTTTGCGCATGCTCACGTTGAGCCAGAGCGCTGCAAGGAAAAAGTACAAGAGACAAAGGAATAAACAACTCAAGGGGTGGACGCGAAAACATCAAGTTTGAGGAACGAAAGCAACCTAGACTGTAACATATCGTATGCAGACAGAGGTATGTGCTGGGAATGATTACAGCGAGACTTTGAAAGACGCCGTTTTTCCGTTGCTATCACGAGTAGCACGTAGCCAGAGTGTCAAATTGGTCTGAACGCAGTAACGTTAGTTGAGAAGCTCAAAGAGAAATATGGCATGTCTTAAAATATCTCGTTAAACTTGCGTACGAAGTGTTGAATATCGTTTCTGTCTGTTAATAAGTCATATACACCCATCCTGTCAGTTGGCAGGAAGTTTTGCACAGCCATTCCCAATGCAGTCATCCTGGGCACAACTGCACATTTGCCTTAGAGGTGTCAGAAGGGCTCTTGTTTAGACTTGCCACTCGGTTAAACGCTAACTTAATTAACGTAATTAATGTTCAGTACTGAAGCCTTTGCTGTGTGTGTGTGTGTTTTAATCTGATTGGTAATCAGTCTCTTGTTGTTTTTCTTTCTTACTCTAAAGCCAAGGCAGTTCTCACAGTGGTCTTCTATGGCAGTTGCCAGGGTTCTGCACTGCTGACCCATTTACTCCCGGTCAGCTGTACGAGTCAAGCTGTCTTTTCCACCCTGGTGTTAGCCAAAATGGACAGAACTTCTCTGCTCTAGTGGTTACTATGGTGCTCAGCAAGTCTTTGTGCAATAACAACATGAAGAACACAGAAAAAGGACACAGTCGAGCCTGCTTCTGAGAAGTGGTCAGTTTCCACTTGTGCTTATTTTCACTGATTCACTGCAAGGTGCACTGGCTCACCTTTCATCCCAGTAGCAAACTCCCCTCCCCTTGCCACTCATCCCAAGCAGCTGAGAGGTTGCTGTGGAGATGATAGTGGTGACATAGCAGCAGGAATGGGGAGTACTCCATGTTCTGGTAAGGGGAGGGGGGTTGGGGGTTTTCAGGAGCTGGGTTGTATGCCATGGAAGGTCAGCAAGCAGAAAGGAGAAGCGGTCGGTGGACGTGGGTCTGAGCTAGAGGATAGGCCAAATGCTGGAACGCCCCCCACCTCGTCACAACCTCCTGCCATTTATCACGAAAAGCAGCATCGAGAGCTGTGCGCTCTGCATGCCCTAAACAATGTCTTCCAGGATGGAGCAGCATTCAGCCGTGATGCACTTCAGGACATCTACCAGAGGTCAGTGCCAAGATGTATTGTTTCATCCGAAGTGGTCAAAATTTGGGTTTTTTTTCTGTGCATACTTCTGCTTCCTTTTTTTTTTCAGGCTCTCTCCTAGCACTTTGGTCACACCCCACAAGAAAAACATGCTGGGTAATGGTAACTATGATGTGAATGTCATCATGGCGGCATTGCAGACTCGTGGGTTTGAGGCTGTTTGGTGGGACAAGAGAAGGTATTTATTATACTCTTGTAGTTTTAAAAGAATCAAAAATTTGGTTTAAATCACATGTTCCATGAAATGTGCTTTTTGAATTCCTGTTGGTTTTGAAAAACACTTCAAATAGTTTTCAAGAAAAGTTGCACCACATGATATTTTTTTGTCTGCCCTGAAGTAACATTTGCCTTGTCTTAACAAATCTAATATTCAATATTTTAAGAGACTTATTGTCCTTTACACGAAGTGATGAGTGTCTGCTTGGTTCCTCTCTATGATATCATTTCCTGTCTCATGCAACACATACTTCTGTTAAGGAAATTATTAAAAACTCCTTTTTTAAAATATACTTCTGAAGAATTTCTTTTATGACTTTTGAGGTTTTTTTTCATTATGATACCAGGACTGCTGTATCACCCGTTTTATGACCACAGAAATTAACAGCATAGTTCACCCAAAAATGAAAATTCTCATTTACTGATGTTGTTCCAAACCTGTATGCATTTCTTTATTTTACGGCACACAAAAGATTTGAAAGAAAGAAATGGGCAGTAATCAAACGGTTTTGGTTCCTATTGACTTCTGTTATATTTTTATGTCCATACAGTAGAAGTCAGTGGGAACCAAATATCTTCAAAATGTTCTTTTATAATCCACAGAAGAAAGTCATGAAAGTTTAGGGTAACACTATAAAGGGTCTTTTTAAACATTCTGTTGACTAAGTAAATTTGCAATCATACGTTAACCAACTCTCATTAGAGTATTAGATGACTTGCAGTCTGTTTAATATCTGCTAACTCTTTATGATTGTCTCCCAACAGACATTCTCCTGACTAGCAGTAATTTTGCAAGTATACATCAGCTTATTCTAACCCTAACCCTACCAGTCTACTAATACTTTTCTAACATTTTAATAAGAGTTTGTAGACATGTAGGTGCAACTTATTGTCAACAGAATGTGTTAAAGGGACCTTCAAAATAAAGTGAAACCAAGTTTAGTGAGGGCAAGTAAATAGTGACAGAATCTTAAATTCTGGGTGAACTGTCCCTTTAATTTTATGCCCCAAAAAACGGTGGTCATCATAGAAGAGATGCATTTGTGTTATTGTATGTATGATTTGAATTTTTAATCTATTTTTGTTTAATAAATTAATAGGTGGGCTATTATTGGTTTGATCTTTGTATTTGTTATCCCACAGGGATGTTGGCAGCATTGCACTGCCGAACGTCACTGGTTTTATCTTGAATGTGCCATCCAATCTGCGCTGGGGACCGCTGCGTCTGCCCCTCAAGAGGCAGCACTGGATTGGAGTTCGAGAAGTGGGAGGAGTCTACTATAATTTGGACTCCAAACTGCGCAGTCCTCATGCTATCGGAACAGCTGAGGAACTGAGGTAGGTGTGAAATGCTAAACTAGAAAGTAGCGGTCAGTTTTAACGTGAAGGTCTGTTTTATTTCTTGCTGTCATTCTGATAATTTCGCAGGAAATTCTTGCGTTACCAGCTTCGAGGGAAGAACTGTGAACTCCTATTGGTCGTGCCAGAAGAGGTGGAAGTCCACCAGACGTGGAGGTCAGATAACTGATGAATGTTTTGGATCGCTTTTTTTGTTTTTTTTAGTTATGTTTTGTTTTTGGAGGTTTCTCAAGTTCATGCTCAGGAGGGAAATGTGAGGTTCAATCAGGGACCCTTTTAAAGAGCAGCAAATGGAGTTGCACTCAACCAGTCATGAAAGCACACTGCTCAGACTTTGTTTACACACACACACACACACACCGCTGGACTCTTGCCATCGAGAGAGAAGCAGCAAAGAACACACACAGGGATATCACAAGACAACTAAACACTACGCAGAAAATTTTGTTTGTTATTTGGGATTCTGATGAATTTTTTATACATTGATTGATTATTTCTTTTACTTTGTACTGTTTTCTGACTTGAACATGAGAAGTTATGGAATTCTTAGTGATGTGTTCTCCTTGTGCATCACGTGTCAACCTCACTTCTTCTCTCTTTCCATGTGATTTTTTTTTTTTCCCCTGTGCAGCCATGTGATCGTTTGAATTGTCCGCCACATGTTACAGATCACCGTAAAAAGATGTTTGTTTGACCAACTGGATTTTTTGAACACAGAGGTGCATATGTACTTATTTAGTGCATGACATGTACTTGAAGATTTCAAGAAGAAACACCAGTAGCCCCTGCTTAACCGTTCCCTGCATATTTAATGGCATAGTGACAGATGAGTTGTTTTCTGTGTATCACAGTATAGCATGGCACCACAGTAATTGGATGTTTTGTGTTAGTTTCCTATAGTTACCAAAACGGTCACTTGTCAATCTCTTACCTTAAATGGTTGCTCTCGACACTCTTTCTTGTTAAACGGTTAAGGTTAGACTTGTTGCATCCTAGACCACATGTAGGAAAATAGAACGGGTGAGTGTTGGTGGTAAAATAAAATTATCAAATTGCCAAAAACTGTTTTGTGAAATGAAACGGTTGTATGTACTTTGACATAGAAAATGCTAATAGTTAGAAAGGCGGATGTTTCTAAAATCTTGCAAGTTAATTCATCTTTGATTGATATTGGATTAATATGGCCTTAAACTGTTTACAGAGGGAGCAGATTACACAAAGGGAAGTCTAATGCATCTCAGGTTATCTTCAGATCCAACTCTATTCAGTTTCACTTATTAAAAACCAATCTTCAACACATTGTGTAAAACACTTCAAAAAGATTATAGACACTCAAATCGGATACTACAACTTAAAAGGAACATTCCACATGTCCATACACAGGGTGCTTTGTAATACTGTAGAGATGAATAGATTCTTTTGCCATGACAATCTAAATTCCCACGTCTCTTTTTCAGGGAGATGGGGACAACATGTGCTCATGCCATTGTTTTCCATTCAAATAAAATGCTTATGATGGCACTTTATGTATGATGTAAAATGTGCTGTGACATCATTAAAAATGTCTTTGTATGTATACAATGTAGTGCTGCTTTATCTATCTTGTTCACATCATCCACACTGCTGTTAAAAATAAAAGGGGTATGTTGTTTCTTTTGAAAGAAAGGAACAGTATTAAATTGATCAGAAGTAACAGTAAAGACATTCATAATGTTACAAAAGTTTTCTGTTTCAAATAAATGCTTTTCATTTGAACGTTCTGTTTGTCCATGAATCCTGAAAAAATACTGGGGTTGGACAATGAAACTGGAACCTAGTTTTAGACCACACTCATTTATTAGTATGGTGTAGGGCCTCCTTTTGCAGCCAATACAGTATCTGTCTTTCCCAAGATGAACTGATGCAAGACCTTCACACTGGCCAGAGGGATTTGGAACCATTCCTCTTCCAGAACACTGGCCAGGTCATTATGTGATGCTGGTGGAGGAAAACGTTTTCTGACTCGCTCTTCCAAAACACCCCAAAGTGACAATAATATTCAGATCTGGTGACTGTGCAGGCCATGGGAGATGAAACATGAAACTTCACTTTCATGTTCATCAAATCATTCAGACACCAGTCTTGATGTTTGTATTGGTGCATAATCCTGACACATGGCCCCACCTTCAGGGTACAATGTTTGAACCATTGGGCAGCTATAGTCCTTCAGAATGGTTCGGTAGTCCTTGGCAGTGATGCCCCATCAAGCACAGTAGGGAATGCCATGATATTGCAGCCCAAACTATCAGTGATCCACCCCCGTGCTTCACTCTGGGCACACAACAGTCCTGGGGTTAAGCTTCTTTGGGGCTTCTCCACACTAACTCTCCCAGATGTGGGAAAGTGAAGGTGGACTCACCAGAGAAAAATGCATGTTACATCATCCACAGCCCAAGATTTCCTCTGCTGGCACCATTGAAATCAACAGATTTGGCATTGGCATGAGTGACCAAAGGTTTGGCTATAGCAGTCCGACCATGAACACTGACTATAGAGCTCCTAGCAAACAATTTTGGTGTGAACAGGATAATCAAGGTGTGCATGTAATTCTGCAGTGAGTTTGGCAGCTGTGGCTTTATGTTTTCTGGATATAATCCGACAAGAATATTTTTTATGCGTAAAAACAAAACAAAAATAACAACTTCATTCAAAAATATCTTCTCTTCTGTGTCATTCACACTGTTAACATTCAGAGCTTCCAGGTTCTATGTCGAAACGCCGACTCATTATTGGCCGGCTCCTGCATCAGCATCACTCGCACATGTCATGCCGCTCAGCGTCTGTCAAGTCTCTGACGTAGAACCTGGAAGCGCTGAGCATAAACAGTGTAGGAGAATGACACAGAAGAGAGGATATTGTTGAATATCCTTATTTTTGTTGTTTTTGTGCACAAAAAGTATTCTTGACGCTTCATAAAATTAAGGTTGAACCACTGCAGTCATGTGGACTATTTTAACGATGTCTTTAGTGCTTTGCTGGGCCTTGACAGTGGTGGTTAAAATGCTGTGTATGGAGGAGTCAGATACCTTTTTTTGATTTCATCTAAAATATCTTAATTTATGTTCCGAAGATGAATGACGGTCTTAGGGGTGGGGAATGACAAGAGGGCAAGTAATTAAGGACAGAATTTTCATTTTTGGGTGACCTAACCCTTTAAGGGGGCTTGTAACCCGAAGGTCATTGGTTCGAGTCTCAGTAACGCAGGAAATGTGGGGGGAGTTAATGAACAGTGCTCTCTTCCACTCTCATTACCCACAACCAAGGTGCCTTTGAGGAAGGCACCTAACCCCCAATCACTCCCCGGATGCCACAGCAAAAATGGCTGCCCACTGCTCCGGCTGTGTGTGTGTGACTTGGATGGGTGAAATGCAGAGTACAAATTCTGAGTATGGGACACCATACTTGGCTACATGTCACGTCGCTTTCACTTTTATGTTGTGTGCATCAATATTTTATGTAAAGCTGTACTATTGCTCAGCTAATTCAACCTTCACACTCTGCTCTTATTGATGTAAAATCAGTAAGGATTGGCCACCAGACCGCGCATATACAAGTGTCAAACCCCCAACGTTATATTGGCCAGTGTTTCAGTTTCATTTGTCCATCCCCTGTTCATTACTGTTTCCGCAAAAATATTAAGCAGCACAACTGTTTTCAACTTTGATAATAATATTTGTTTCTTGAGCACCAAATCGCCATACTAGAAAGATTTCTGAAAGATCCTGTGAACTAATGGTGGCTGATAATTCAGCTTTGCCATAATCAGTATAAATTACATTTTAAAATATATTAAAATAGTTATTTTAAATTGTAATGATATAAATATATTCAAATAGCAAAAGATACTCCCTTCAGAAACACTGGTATACATCTTTGGGTAGTAGAGATTTAGATCTCAGTTGCTAGTCATAGACATAACTGTAATGCTACAAGTTATTCAAACTGATGCCTTTGTTTTTCTATTTAATATTTTGTAGGTCTATTGCTAAAATCAAATCTGAAAGCTAAGCAGTGTATAAATGACATTAATCCTGAGTGAAATTAAACTAATGTGGAAGCTGCTGGTTGATTATCCGACCAACAGTGGCGACCAAGTCAATCCGCTGTGTGGCGCACGGGGGCGCGCTGCGCGCTGCAGATGTGTCGCAGATTTAAAAAGTCACTGTACTCATCTAGTACAAGGAAATGGAGCAGTACAAAGCATAAAATACTGAATTGTAAACAAGGCAGCGGAAGAGCGGGAACGTGTGCAGCCATTCTAACTGTGCATGGGAGTTACATTTCACAGTTATTTAAACGACAAGAAGGAAAAACACAGAGACATTGACAGCTACTTCATCAGTATTTTACTGGAGGAATAACTTAACCAATGGAACTGTCGGCAATCGGTGAGCAAGTGTTCGCGGTGGAATCAATCATAAAGAAAAGAGTTAGAAAGGTAAGTGACATGCGCGTGCAGCTGTGTGTTTGTTGACAGTTCAATCTGTACCCGCTGCACACATACATGTTAAGAGGGGCGAGGACACACACGTCCCCCTTACAACAACGTGGAAGTGTGTTTGTAGTCTAATAACTTAGCTGATGACGCATGTCGCACAGCACGCTTTTGGAATTGGGCGGTAATCCTTTTCGTAGTCATGGAGACTACGCAGTTTTATTTTCCGATATGATCCAATCACTAATGTTAATTGTAAAGTTTGGTCTTTTAGATAGAGAACGTGAGGTTTATTTTATCTTAAAACAGCATTTGAGGTTATGGTGCGAGCAGACGTGGCTCTCAATTACTTTTAAATAATCTTAAAACATTCATTCATCTGAAAATAACGCGCGTTAAATGACCGTTACTTTTATCCTCGTCTGTAAAATGTCAGAACTGTATTAAAATAAATAGGAGGAGCTGTTAGTTTAGGGGTTGTCCCTTCATAATTCTTTATGACGCAAGCGTAAAATTACGTAATCGCACACGTACTAGACAAAAACAAAACAATCATCAGAAATGTGTAACGTTTACGTTAACGTTTCGGTGTAACTACAACCGAAAAGAAACATTTTACTAATGTTAACTGATGATATTTTTATACAATATATTGTAATCTAAGAAAATATGAATTCAGTATTGATTCTTATTTATTTATGTTTAAGGGTCATGTGGAGTATTTATTGAAGTGGAAGGGCTGGCCTCCAAAGTAAGTATTTATTTTTAGTTATTATTATTATTATTAGCCTTTTTAAATAAAAAGGAAAATCACAGAATCGGCTTTATTTCTATATGTCTTTGAATTACCCTTTTGTGTTTTTCACAAAAGTTCTACAATTATTAATCTAGCAGCTATGGTTTTATTTGCATGTCATGTCAATATGACCTTTTTCATGTTTTTATGATTTTAAAGGTACAGTACATGGGAGCCAGAAGAGCACATCCTAGACCCTCGACTGGTTTTAGCGTATGAGGAAAAGTGAGCAATTCTAAAAATGAAACTTCCTTGTTCATTCTTTCTTTCACTTTCAACTACTAGTAGTGGTGAATTTATGTTGATTGGGACACTTTTGCCATTGAGATGACTGGGGAAAAGTGTCCCGATCAACCTGAATTCACCCTATTTGAATTCATCACAATGTATTTTCTAATTGCACACAGAGAACAGAAAGACAGATCAGTGGGGTGCCGTAAAAGAGGGCCAAAACCGAAAAGACTCCTCGTGCAGGTAATGACCACATTTCATTTCTGTGATTGTTTCCCTGCTTAACTGTCATTTCAAGTAATGTCTATCCACATATTGCTCTCTCAAAGAGGAACATTTACGCAATGGATCTACGCAGCACACACAAAGATGCAGAGAAGTCTTCAGCGCATCTGCCGCTCTCGTTGACCCGGTCACTTGACCCAAGGTTCCAGTCCTCAGGGACTTGTATATATCAACGATTAACCCCCCACAAGAAAAAGAAGAAAACATCTAGAGAGACTTCTGAAGAAGAATGGGATAGAAGGGAAGAAGAAGACGATGATCACGATGATGATGATGATGATGATGATGAGGGGGTTATGGAGGAGGAGGAAGAGGAAGACACAAGACCAGGAGGAACTAAAACTGGTAGCAATACTTTAAACAGTAAGTATGAGGGCAGACATAGGCAAGACTGCCGTGATCTTTGTCTGTCTTATAGAAAAAAACGGTCCTGACATTTTATTTTATAATTTAAAAATATTCTATATCTGTAACTATAGTAACTATATATATATATATATATATATATATATATATATATATATATTACAAATAAAGTATAATAGTATATTATATTTTACAAATAAAATATAATAGTAATGATTAGTGTTTTCCATTAATTACCTACATTCTCACAGTATCATAATGAACCTTATATATATTTTTGCACTTCTCATAATAACAAAAAACATATTCGTTGTTTTTTGTGGCATTGCTCTGGCAAAGTATGTTTAACACTCATTTTGTTACTCAATGGCACTACTTAGACATTATTTTCACATTCGCATAATTTCCAACATTTTCGGTGGACAGTCTGAAAGATGATTACAATATTTCACTTGACAAGTTTGTTTTCATTGAAAGTTTTCACTAAAATAACAAAGTTTCACTCTTGCAAGTGAATTAATATAAAAGTATTGAAATGTTTCTATTGTAAAGTAAAATAATATACTTAATATACTTATTTTATATATTAATATACTAAAATATTCTTTTTTCATTTACATTTATTTTAGTGTAGTTTTATTACAATAGTAATATATTACTGTCATAAGGATACTACTACTATTACTAATAATAACATAAAAGTATATTAAAAGACTTTTTACACTGTTCAATTTGGACACTGAAAATGGGCTCTTACTTTTAGTTTTACTATTTTAAACAAAAAAAAAAAAATATATATATATATATATATATTACATTATAATATATAGTACCAAACATGGATATTCATTTACAGATTTGCTAAAAACGACATTTAGTGAGCACTATTCTGTTTTCTTTTTTAATATAAACAGTGCAAGTATTGTATTCACACTGAAATAAAAAACAGCGGCACTTCAAATACCCAGATTATGCACTTTATTAACCAAAAAAAAAAGTGTGGAATGTTGGACACTTCATGCACTCAACTGTCGCGGCTTACCTTACATAGTGGAAGGGGAGAGACAATCACATCACAAAATAACCATGAAAAATTCATATACTAGACAGTAAAAGTGTTTTTAAAGAGTGACTTGTGTCTAAAATCTAAATCAGCATCTCTTATAATGCTAGATTGTTCTTAATCACGATTCTTTAACATTTATATGAAATGAAGGTATAAATATGTGCAAATTCTACTCTGTCCCAGAGCTTGTCAGGAGGGGAGCCTGGAGTCCAACCACTGAATCAGAGGCAATGACAATATCTCCTATATCTGAAGACTGGAGTCCAGTTATGGGCCCAGAGGAGGTAACTGTGACAGATATCACCATCAACTCACTGACTGTGACTTTTAGAGAGGCCTTCGTAGCAAGGGGGTTCTTCAGGAGCTGGGACCTGGAGATCTGACATTACAGAGACTGAGAATGTTGTGAGCGAGGGGGGAAGGAGAATCGGTACATCCTTTTTTTTTTCCTTTTTTGCTTTATGCGCTTGCACATCTTTTGTACTACATTCATTTGCACTATTAGTTCTAACCAAGCTAAAACCTTTCAAAATGTTGTTTCAGGATTGTGATTGCAATCATCAACATCACAGTAACAATGATTAAATTCATTACAATACTGATTACTGTACTGAATATAAGTATTATGAGATTTTGAAGTTGTATTGGCCATGAAACAAATCAAGCTAGTTTATCTGATACTGATTTTGCCATGTTTTGTAGTTTACAGATTCATCTAGACGAGATAAGCTTAATTTGGTCTGGACATGTACTTGTATAAAATGATAATGCTAGTACAGAGTAATTAGCACAATTAAAAATTATAAAAAGCCAAGTTGAAACAGGTATGTCCATACATTTACACATTAGATATATGTATACATGACATACTTGGTAAACACACATGACCTTCAATTTAAATCGCCCACCTCAAATGCAGTAAATTAGAATTAGTGGCCTCCCTATACGTAAAATATGTGAAATACAGCTATGGAAAAGTATTAACACTTTGTGCCATCTTTGAGACTTAATAAACAAAATATTGTGGTGTTAAAAAGTTTTCTTTTTCATTGCACAATGTTCTACTTTTAATGTAATTGTGTGTATGAAATAAAGTTGCGTTTTATTTTTTTCCAACACTATTGCTTGCTAATATTTCATATCTATCGCAGTGTTTTTAAGTTCTTCGGTCCTCTTGTGCATATTCTTGCCATGTATGACTGCACAATCTTACACAGTAGTCTAAAATGTTAGAAGTGAACTTGACTGCTGTTAAACTTCTGTGTTATTTTAGTCTAAGATGATAACTGAGACCTGAAGACAATTTTTCTATATTGAGGTGAATGTATATTTAGCCTCTAGGAATGTCCATCTCTGGAAGCTCAACTGTTTAGTATCTGACTTCATGTGACCTGTACATATTTGATAAACTGTCTGTGCCAAATGTTTGTGGTTGCTTTTGCTATTCAGAGTATTTGCACTTTAAAATGGAAAACCTGGTATTATGATGTCATAAATAAAACTTTGGTGTAACTGTACCATCAATTACAAATGCTTTTTATATTTAATCAGTAATGCGTGGCACTGTGGGTTGATTCTGACCGTTTCAAGCCATCTTGGGTTGACATTGTTTTAGCTCCACATCTACAATATAAGAATTACACCACACCAAAAGCCAAATTATTTTTGAATGGTGCAAACATATTTTAATGTACAATTAAATAATTGGCAAAACGTCTGACCACAATAATAATAATAACTTTAAAAAAGAACAACCAACCAAACAAACAGTAAAACTACTGGAATCAGAGCAACAGTTTTTGCTCCTCTCAGCAATCACCAAAGTGTTAGCAAGAGAAAAGTGGTCAAAACTAGGAACCATAACTTGGAACTATGGTTGGTTTTCCAGTCTGTTTTAGAAAAAAAAGAAAGAAAAAAAAATTACAGATCAAAGCAAATTGCCATGGTTTGTACAGTGAATCATAATCTGTATACTTTTATATGCACTCATAAGACATTTCCTCAAAATGCCATGATATTCCTCATTATTCCCAAAGTGGGACATATATGGTATAACAGCAGTGTCATGTTGCATCATCAATATCTTTGAAAAAGTGTAATTCAATATCAACTCTTGAATTACCTTCAAGTTTTTTTTATTCTCAAAAATAAAATTAAATATATCTATATATATAAAACAAATATTGTTCTCCTCGTTTTTATAAAATAAGTCTAAAGCCATATTGCCTCTGTTGTGTATTCATCCAGCACCCCTTTAACCAAGAGAAAACAATTCATTTATAGGTTATTGTCATATGCCATCCACTTTCTTATCTAAAACTATTTGTCTCTTCCTTGCTGTATTTGTGCACAAGATGGAGATAATGATAGACAGTGTTGATTTAGTACACACTAATGAAATCCTTGTAATGAAGTACACATACAAAGGCGCATTGGTGCTTGTCTGACTTGAGCTCCATTTATGTATAAAAATCTCACAGGTTAAGTCTAAGCTGCCCATAGTTTTTCAGCTCAAAGCATCATAAATCAAGAAGAAACATCTGCCCATTTACCTCCATTCACACATATAGATATATATATATATATATATATTTTTACAAAGACATTTCATTTTCAGTCATTTATTTTCAGTTATTTTCAGAATTTTCTTTATACATTAAGGAGATCACTTAAATCCCAAAGTTCAGAACACTAGAGATGCGAGTGAAGAGTCAGAACAATAATTCCTTACTGGAGAGACGGGGAGAAAAGAGGACTTGGAGTCAGAGATGGAAGAGGGTAGTTCAAGGTGATCGTATGCAAAATCCATAATCCCTCATCTGCATTTAGTCTTCTCAGTAGAGATCACTGCACTGTCCTATGCACACCTGTAGTGTCATCAGGTTCCATTACTGAGGAGGGCATAGTGAAAACATTCATGGGACAGGGTGTATGAGGGTGGGAAAACTGCGACATGCATAGGAGGACTGGTATTTCCCATGCAACAAGCCATCAGAAAACATCATCGTTTCCCAAACACTATCAAAACTTCATTTAAGCCCCAACCACCCCTCAAAAAATAAAAGAAAAAAAAAACAAAAATAAAAAATAAGAATATAAATTCATCCATTTATAGTCAGGTTCTATCACTAACAAAAATATACTCTTCAAGAATTGTAGGAGGTTCAAATAGCATATGCCATAAACTGTCCAAAATAAAAGAACAAGAAAATATCTATTAGCCAACCAAAAGAGCTGAGTAATAAATAACAGTTATTACCAATGCCATCATAATCATTACAATTGTGAGAATAATTCTAATACTCTCCAAAACTGATGGCATTTTTGACTATTTAGAAAAAAAAAGAAAACAAAATAGTCCATTTTGTTTACGCATTTTGCTTTTTAATTTCATGCCACTTTTAAAATCTTAAAAAATATCTATAAAAAAAGGCAGACTTCTTCACCCCAAAAATATTTCTGGTCATATACCAAGAGGAAATATTTCCCATCCCTTAACCCAAAACCCTTTGAACACAATTGGCAAAAAATATATTTATATATTTTTATATATTAACAGCAATAACTTACCATTCATTTAACTTAATTTGTTGACTTGCACATGTAGTATCTCCCATAGGAAGTTCAGTTCTTTTCAATTACATAAGAAAAATATTAAATAATAATAATAGTAATAATAATAATACTATCAATGACAGCCTTTGTAAATCCTAGATCTGCTACCAAACTCCGGCAATCAGGACAGTTCTTTGAGCACTGCAACATTACATCAAATCTAACGAATGATTCATGTTCGACCCCATATCTTGGTTATTTGTCAGCATGTCATTTGTCCCTTGCCCATGCAAGGGCATTCCACCTAGCTGTGAAAGCATGGCACTCTGGTCTGCTCCAAATGGGCCCTGGTCCATCGAATTAGCCTGTTGCTGCTGTTGTGATGTCTGCGGTTGTTGCTGTGGAGGGTGCACAGCAGCCATGCCACTGTGATGCTGAGGAAGGTGACCTGGGTGAGGTGACCCCGTCTGTGTCTGGGGTGAGATGTGATGAGGTGATGGCTGGGGCTGCAAGCGAGGAGATGGACTAGAGTTTGGTGGCTGGGACTGGGGCCGAGGCGATGGCTGGGGTGACCGGACTTGGTTACTTAAAGAATTAGGCAACTGCTGGCCCTGCAAATGGGGAGACTGGGACATCTGTTGCTGGGGCTGCTGAGGGCTCATGGGATTATGTTGAGCAGGAGATCCTCCTCCTAGACTTGACTGTTGCTGCTGAAGGAGCCGTTGCTGCAAAGCTTGCTGAAGCATGCCTGGAGTTTGTGAACCTATAGGAGCGGACTGCATCTGTTGCTGCTGCATCTGTTGACCACTGGCTCCAGGACCTCCATGTTGCAGTCTCTGTTGCAGAGCTGCTGCAACCTGCTGATGGGATATAGACCCAGAGTAGTTTTGCTGGGTCCCAGGCTGGGTACCTCCCTGCTGCTGTTGGAGACTGCCAGGCTGAGGTTGGCCAGGCTGCTGTGGGGGCATTCCAGACTGGCCGAGATAACCCTGCTGCTGGGGTGGTTGAGGATGCTGAAACTGAGCATGGTTTCCCATATGTTGCTGCTGCTGTTGCTGCTGCTGTTGCTGTTGTTGTTGCTGTTGTTGTTGTTGTTGTTGCTGTTGCTGTTGCAAATGCCGCCTCATCATTTCTCTGAACTGGGGGGAGATGTTGGACATGTTGGACATGTTGGGGCCCTGATTGGGCATAACACCTTGTTGCTGTTGTTGTTGCTGTTGTTGTTGTTGTTGTTGCTGCTGCTGCTGTTGTTGTTGTTGTTGTTGTTGTTGCTGCTGCTGTTGCTGTTGTAACGCCACCATTTGCTGTTGTTGCTGCAAATTCCCACTCATCATAGACCGCTGTTGAAGTTGCTGCTGTTGCTGCTGAAGCTGATTCATTGGCATGCTATTGCCTTGTGGCATATGCATATTTCCTTGAGCTGTTGCAGGATTTGCATTCATTTGCTGGCCATCGATGAGCCCTGGACCTCCACCAGGTCCTCCTGGTACACCCACACCTCCTGCTCCAGGCCCTCCTCGACCAAGGTACCTAGGAACTCGTTGCCTGATAAAGGTTGCCATGAGCTGAGGGTTTGAACGTAGTATACTCAAGACTTGCTGTTGTTGATGGGGAGAGCTGGGTAACCTTAAGGTTCTTACGAGTTCCATTAAGGCAGCCTGAGAGTGATTTCCAGGCCCAGCACCTGCAAGTGCAGCCGCTCCTTGGCCACTCATCATACCCATTACACCTGAATGACCTTGTTGCTGCGGTTGAACAACTGTCTGCTGCTGCTGTTGAGGTGCAACCATTCCTTGCAGACCCATTTGGTTCATTACCCCAGATCTCTGCTGAGGAGGCATACCAGCACCAGTCCACTGCTGTTGTGGCATCCCCTGAAGTTGAGGTGCTCCTTGCTGTGGCTGTTGCAACTGGACTTGAGGGAGCTGAGACTGAGTTCCTGCCTGCTGCTGCATGTTTGCTGTAATCATTCCCTGCTGCTGATCCATGTGAGTTCTTGCCACTGCTGCTTGTGTCTGGGATGGAATTCCCTGAGGTCCAACCATTGCAGCTCCAGGAAGGTTCATGCCCATCTGGCTTTGTGTCTGGGGACCTTGATGCAGGCCATGTGGAGGCATCATGCCAGGAGCTTGGTTTCTTTGCAGGATCTTTTGCTGAGCCATTTGCCGTTGAGACTCTGCGACTCGTTGAATTTTCATGGCAATTTCTACTGCAGCAGGTGGAGGGCCAGGTTGCTGATGTTGGGGCATCACAGGCTGCCCTAGGCTCGACTGTTGCTGTTGAGGGAAGCCGCCTGGCACCATGCCTGGCTTTCCCATTGACTGAGAAAGTGGAGAGGAGCCTGGAGGTCTTTGCACATATGGAGGAAGGTTGTTGGCATGCTGAAGATGCTGAATTGATGTTGGCTGCTGCTGCTGTGGGATCATGGGCTGTTGTGGGGAGTTCATCATCCCACCACTTCCAGACATTTGCTGGTACTGATGGGCCATCCCTGCCAACTGCTGTTGCTGCTTTGATGAAACACCTCCAACCCCAGGCTGAGTTACTGGAGGCTGGCATAGCTGAGTGGGCGGCTGTGGGGTAGGAGGCTGACTGCTTGGTGTTGGTGTGCTCGGACCAGTAGTACTACTGTTCCCAGGAGATGGCAGCCCACCATTGCCTCCTGGAAGCTGCTGGCCTGTCCTTTGCATGCTGGCCATTCTTCTACGCACCATCTGGGCCTGCTGTAGCCTGTGCTGGAGCTGTTGTTGTCGCAGTTTCTGCTTGATATTGAGGCAGAATGGCACAGGACACTTGTTCTCTTGGCAGTGTTTTGCATGGTAACAACAGAGTGCGATGAGCTGCTTGCAAATAGGACAACCACCATTGGTTTTGCGCTTGCAGCCTTTGGTATGTTGAACTACACGTTTCATTTTCTGGCAAGAAGGAAGCGAGCAGTTGGCATTGCGGCACTGACAAGCATGCACTAGAGACTGGATGCACCGCTGAATACTGAGACGCCGTGAGTCTCCAGGATTCTGCGTTGAGGAAGCAGCCTGACTGTTGCTTTCGTCGTCCAACCCTAAGCCCAGTTTCTCCATCTTGTGCTCGTGACCTTTCGTATTATAGCAAGTGATGCAGAGATCATAGTCCTGTGAAGGAGAGGTTAGAATAATCATTAAAATGAGAAAGTTATTATTGTGTACTGTAAAAAAAGGACATAATTTACCAGCATCAAGTACGACTGATTATTTTAACTATGGTGACCCGACATACTACTTTTTCTGGCACGATTTTTGCGTAATTCAGGTCAATGCAAAAAAAATTGGGCCTGTCCTGGAGAAAACTTCTCATACCATATAAGCTGTACATATACAACTAATGAAAATGCAATAAGATCACATATCGTAAATCATCACCCTCTCCCACACCTCCACTCTATAGTCCTCACCTCACACACAGTGCAATGGAAGCGAGTTTCAACATGGTGTTTGCACTCATTGCAGGTATAGACAAAGCGGTCCTGGCTCTGGTTGTGTAGTTCAACCAGCATGCACATAGTGCTCCATTTGGAGCGCCGCAATGAAGAAAACTCCAGGTGTTTATCCCGTGCAAGTGTTAGGAAGGCATCACGACCATCCATCAAATCACACGCCATCAAAGGATCCAGGTCAACAATGGGCAGAAGTGCATTGGAATTGGGTGCTGCAATCAGCCGGATAACAAAGAACACCTTGGAGAAAAAAATAAAATGTTGGATTAAAAAAAAAAATATGTGAAGCCATTTATGAACATTGTACAAAAGATACTGAATGTAGGATGCCACCAAACTTGACAAACGCTAAATGTTTGACAACGATTACCTCGATTAAACTAAATCATAGTGAAAAAAAAGTCAAAAATCAGGCTTTAGTCTTCCTTATACCTCTTTGTGCTTTTCCATTGTGGCATAGAGTTTCTGTGAAAGGTCATTGGACACATTTGGCATCCCCGGCTTCTTTTTGTTGGCTCGGCTTAAACTGGTTTTGTTCTTGCTCGTCTTCTTATTGTTCTTTTTCTTGGCATTTTTGCTGTCACCTTTTGTTGTCTGGAGAAAGAAAGAGAAGTGTTAAGGGTTGTGAAAAAGCACTTTTAGAAGGGAAAAAAAACCGAGATGAGTAAGAGTTTAAAGACTAACATCAACACTCTCATTGGATGTGCTGTTCTCCTCCCTCTTCCTTTCCTCCTCTTCTTGCTCCAGTTCTTTGATACTCTCTTCAAGCACATTGGGCCAGAAATCACCCTCAAAATAGGGCAGTTCTTTGGCGCTGGTGAGACGATCCTCTGTTGCTTGTTTGAATATGTCCTTTAAAAAAATAATTTTAACAGTACTTTAAAAAATAAAAAAAATAAAATATAAAAAATAAATAAAATAAAAAAATAAATAAATAAATTGTACAAAAAAAGTGTTTAAATTTTACCTTATAGTCATGCACGATGCGCTCTGCTACGGCTTTATCCAGCATCTTTTTATACCACTCCTGTAGCCGCTTAGGCTTGGGTATCTTCTGGTCTGCAGGGTGACAGTGAAAGATGTAATCATCTCCTTCACTAGGAGGGCAAGCCCAGATGTGTCCGGTGGTAAATCTAAGAAAAACAAAATCCAAAAATGTTTAAGCAAAAATTTCACAAGGCAAAAATGTGAACATGAGTTAAGGTAAAAATACTGCTGAAACAGTATGGTTGGGGAGTATCTTACCCTTGTTTTTTGGCATACTCCAGATATCCTATAAGAATCTCATGGTACACGCCTGTTCTCAGAGAGCGTGGCTGAAAGAAGTGGACACTGTCCAGGTAGGATATGTAAACTCGTCTGGATGATTGAGGAGGGGCAAAAAAAAAAACGTTTAGCAGGAAATAAAAACAGACCCATCAAATAATAAAAAGAGCAATTACATATGCCTGACCTTTGATTAGGGGGTGGACAATCTGAGCCATACTCTTGCACGTGCATTCCAAAAAAGCAGACA
Organism: Zacco platypus; assembly: GCA_038088235.1. Classification (NCBI taxonomy): domain Eukaryota; kingdom Metazoa; phylum Chordata; class Actinopteri; order Cypriniformes; family Xenocyprididae; genus Zacco; species Zacco platypus. Next base: position 15,832,078 of record CM076068.1, read on the forward strand.
TCAACACCTTCAACATCCTCAAATGCAAATAAAGCTTTCGTTCTGTATGGGAAAGACTCTGCCATCTCTCCACTATCCACAAACCTGTGAAAAGGAATCCAAGCAGATAAAGGAGGAATGATTAAAGTCTGCATGGGAGGTATATTACATTATAAATCCCAAACAAATGAGGCTTCACGGCAAGAATATATATCACAAAATGAGTATTAAAGTAATTATTCTTGAAATCTCCAACAGATAAATGTGTTGTACTAAAACTGAGTGTCTGTACTTAATTATCCTGACTCACCTAGATTTCATTCCTGGTTTGACTTCTACCACTTTGTCTGAGACATGAACAACACGAATAGTGACTTCACCAGACTCTGGGTGATTATGTCGCTTCAGAAAGTCATTAACCCGTGTTTCCAAGTAGTTGCCTAGTTTGGTCTGTGGAAGCCCTGAAGATCCAAAAATAAAAAAAAATAAAGTCATTTAAATGTCATTACTCATCAGTGAGAAGAAAATACATTTGAAGAAGAAGAGAAGAGAAGATTTGACAGTTTGTACATTTTAATAAAACACTGAAATGGAACCACATACTTTTAGCAGCATATTTATTCTCTTTACGGGTCTTGTTAGACTTCTTCAGACACCCATCACACACAAAGCTAAATGAGGGAAAAGAGAAAAAGGTAGGACATATGTTGGTCTTAGAAACACTTTCAAAAACCAGTCAGTTGCGATTAATTTCAGTGCAGAAAACTCACCCTGATGGCCATATAGTGTCATTGTGCAAAACACAGATCTGATGCATCTTTCGACCACAATCCATACATTCCACAAATCTGCAGAGAAAATTGGGGGGGGGGGGTTAAAAGTATTAATCCTGATAATTTTGCTGAGAGCACAAAACTGAAATTAAAGGTTCAATGGACTTACAGCTCAGGGTCGAGTGTGTCATTTTTCTTCTTTTCAAACTGATCCTTGTTGATCGATCTAGAATATATGCAAATTGTGGCATTATTAAAACAAGAAAAGACTATGCAATATCAAAAGACTCAAAGTGTGCATTTATGGTCTCCAAAAATCCTGCGTCAAAATCTCAAAAGGGCAAAAACAAGTTTGAGATTTATTGTTGTTGAATGTTGACTGAATTCATTTTAATCTCCACTGAAGTGTTACATAACTCTTTGTTCCCCTTTTAAATGGCAATTAAACATGTTTGGTGTTCAGATCGCAATCGAATGGTTCTTTACTACATAATGCATTCTGGGTGCATTTACACTTGATTTTTATGTTTGGATAAATAAAACTGCATTCTGAGGTGGTGAGGGACAGATTTAATGCTTGTCCTTCTTTATTGTGAAGTTGAGCGCAGAAAAAAAAAATTACTCTAAAAATTAAAATTCTGTCCCTTTGACAGAACATGGAAAATTCCCATTTTTATCCATCAGTAAACTATTTTAAATTGGTATTTTTAAATAAATTGATAATCACAGTAATTTTTTTTTTGCCTTACTAAAAATTGCTACCTTACTATACAATATTTTTTTAAAACATTTGGTAAATAACAGAAAAATTTTCAATCAATGGAAACCTATGATTGTTATATGCAAGCGTTTTTCTTTTATAACAGATAAGTGCAATCAGATCTCTATCGATATATATGTAATATGAGTGTGAGGTGGGGGGGGTCTTGATACTGCTAACATTTTACAAACTTGCTTTCATGTTGTACTGCTGAAGAGAGAAGAAAAAAAGATCATGCTATGATAAAACACTGATTAAAAATAGTGTGAAAGAGGAGACACTTACGTTTGAGTTTGGGATGGGTCATCTCCCAAGGACACAGTCTCACCCTGGATCTCATTGAAACACTTCTCACAGAAGTGGTACCTGTCAGCAAGAAGCCCATATTTTGGTGAACTACACCATGCGCCAACACCACAGCCAATCACAGTGAGGCAACGAGGAGGGAGCCACCAATCAGTGCAGGACAAGGCAGGGCAGGGCAGGCAGGCCAAAGGGGAAGCGCAGGACAGGGTCGTCGCCAGAGGAGCCAATCATGATGCAGGATTTTGAGCAGGGGGTTTGAGCAGGGAGGGGTTTAGGTGCAGATGATTGGTCAGATGAAAGCAGGCGATAGCGGACACAACAAACAGCAAAGTACAGGGGAGAAGAAAAGAGTTGAAAAACAGACAAGACAGAAATGGATGGATAAGGAGGGAGACAACAACGGACAAGCAGAAAGCCAAAGCAAAGCACAGATTAGCATTTACATGTATAATGAGAAAAATCATTATAGCAAAACTGGAGCAGAATCAGTTGCGAAGGGTGTTGAGACTTATGGACACATGAGCACATTAAACATGAACAAAAAGACTGCAGCCACAATGTCAAGCAAACAGGCATTTTAAAGGTGCTCTACGAAAAGATAAGAATTACTCATTTTATGTTATTGTTACACTGATCAGAGTCAAGGTGTAGGCTACATATTGTATTTATTTATGAGCAGTTATTGAAATTAAATTACTAAAATTCATTCAATGGGGTCATATCAAGAAATATACAACTCCTTTACATACAATTTTTCGATGGACCATGAAGACATTAATATGACTGACCACATTTAGATATATAAGCACAAACAGGCAATTTAATATAAAGGATCATAGAGAGGGTGAAAATGGGCATTTTAAAAATTACTGTTGTGATTCAAGAAACTGACTAAAATTATAAGCGGATTTCAGGATTTTTAAATAAGTAATAATAATATTTATGGGTGTATGCAAACATTTCTGGTTAAGATTATATATATATATATATATATATATATATATATATATATATATATATATATACTCTTAAAAATATATGCATTATATTATTAAATATATATATATATATATATATATATATATATATATAATCTTAACCAGAAATGTTTGTTTGTAATATATATATATACACACACAATGTTTTATTAACTGTATGTATCAGAAAAGGAGCACACTTTAAAATGCCAAGTCTTTTCACACACATAGGATTTTGCAATGGCTAAGGACTGATTGGTGGAAAAGGTGGGATAAGAAGACACTCTTATCAACCGTGGTGCAAGTAAGTTCACTTTATGTGGCCAGATACAGTGGAAAAAAAGCTGTTTAACAGGTTTCACATGCATATGCAATTAATAATCATAGCATGGGTCATTTGATATATATTCTTTCGTGTCCGTTGATGTTGGCCTCAGTCGTAAGTTCCTTACCTGTTCTGATAACAAAAGTAAGCAGCATCTCGTGGTATAGTGCACAGCTGCTTCCCATAGCAGCACAGAGTTTGGGGAGAAAACTCAAACTGTGAGAGAAAACAAAAAACTAGTGTTATGATGGTTACAATGCAGAAAACATTGACATATTCCCTTATTTCTAAAAACAGATCAATTTCAGGTGTCTTTTAGTAAAGTATGTACTTGATCTGTGCGATTACACAAAATCCCATACTATGACTAACTCTTTGGATGAGAAAGCTAACTTGGTTAGCTCAATGCCTAAGCTATAAAGCTCAAAGTCACAAGCTGTTATTCATTTGGTCTACAAACAAAGAGTAAAGTATTGATTTATAAAATGTCATGCTGCATCATATTAGAAGGACAATTTAATGTATGCAAACACTCCTGCATCCTCTGTTTTACCTTTCTCCCACAACAGTAGCCAAGGCTCTGCATGACCGGGTCGATCTCCTGCTCAAACACCTCCGCCAGCTTGGAGCAGTACTTGTAGACCCGTGACGTCTTGCGATTGTACAGCCAGGCGTTGTTAAACATGAGCCAGATGTCATCCACGTACTGCCACGGCTCCTGGTACTGGCCCGTGTCGAGCTTCCGTTTTATAGTAGACAAGTCCATAGGATTCTTCACAATATCAAAATAGTCCTGTGATTTCCCAAAAGTAACCATGTTAAATATCAGAATCGTACATTTCCATCAATGAGAGTATGAACTTAAGAGTGTATTTGATATCCCACAACTGATCCCTGCCAATGATGATTTTATACATGACTGACGGAAAATATATACACTACCATTCAAAAGTTTGGGAGGAAAGTCTTAAAAGAAATGAATACTTTTATTCAGCAAGGATCCATTAAATGAATCTAAAGTGATTATAAAGACATTTATAAATGTTACAAAACACCAAATCAGCATATTAGAATAATTTCTGAAGGATCATGTGACACTGAAGACTGGAGTAATGACTGCTGAAAATTCATCTTTGCCACCATCAGAATAAATTACATTTTAAAATAAATTAAAAATAGAAAAAAAATAATTTTGTACATAATATTTCACAATATTATACGGCTTTACTGTATTTTTGATAAAATTGCAGCCTTGTTGAGCACAAGAGACCTTTAAAATAAACCTTTAAAAATCTTTTGAATGGCAGTGTATATTATGTGTTTATAATAACATGGTTATGTATGTTAAACCAAAAACCGCAAAATATTAAGGAGTCTGTGCAACAGACAGCACACGTACTGGTATTCCCAGGAGTGAGGGGTCCACAGGCTGGCGGAATGGCAGAGACTCAGGGTCCTGGCGGTAAAGAGACTCCAGTGTGGGCATCAGGGCCTGTCTCAGCTCCTCTGGTTTAAAAACTGGTGAAAAAGCAAGTAAGGTACACAGAATTCCTATATCAATTGTTAAATTTTTGGACAAAAACAGTGAATATTTAAGCTATTCGGTCTACACCAGAGGTATTTAACCTGTGGCACACAAGAAAACATTTCAAATGGCTAAAAAATTCTCTTGTTAAAAATTTGCCCTGTTTGGCATTAGTAATCGCAGCATCACAAGCATCAAATTACAATCTCATCTGTAGTCAAATAGACAGTAAAATGTATCAATTGATGTGCGAGATTCATTAAATGTTGCATGACTGTTAAATTGTTGCCCATTATATTTACACAACCCTAACAGCTAAAATACCCAATTGGGGTCTGATCATACTTTTCTTCTTGTTAGGGACTCCAGAAGGTGAACTGTGGGTAACTGTGGACCCTGAACCCTCTTCCTCTTCTTTAGGCTCAGTCTTTATCTCTGGCTTTTTGTCCTCCCCAGCTGTAGTGGAAGATGTCTCCATTGGCACACAGTCACTCAATGGCTCCTCTTTCGTTCTCTGACAAAAGAAAACAGACAATTCTCATGAAATGGTTTTAAGATCCTTACCACAGGGTTCAAGGATTTTTTTTTCTACTTGCTACAACAGTTTAGTAAAGATCAGTGAGTGATTTTCTCTTTGTCTTTTGTTGTTTGAACATAAATGACACCGATGGTAGCAGGAATATTAGGCTGCTGTTACTTTAAAACTAAATGCGCAGAGCAAATATACTGTTACACGTGTTTTCTTTCTCATCCGTTTATGTTCAGTCAACAGATCATAACCGACAGGGTTTACATGAGTACTTGCATTTGCAATACGCCATTGACACTTTGTAGTGTGTATGTTTCCATCCAAGTGCAAGACGACACTAAACAGAGCTTAATTCAGTACCCAAAAGCCGTCTACTGTGCATGAGCACACAGAGAGAGATTTTGCGCGTAGGTAGGGAACAAAGTTCTTTATGGTGTCTTTTTGCACTTGAATCTGAATGGTAAAAATAGCTTGAATCGCTTATTTACCGAAAATATTGTAAACTTCTGCATTGTCTTACCTCAGGCTTTTCCTCAGTTTTAATGTCTTCCTGCTTTCCAGTTCTTCCTCCCACCATGGCTTCTTCATCCTCATCCTCCTCCTCTTTCTGCTTGACCTCCACCTTGGGATCAAAGGGGGCTGTGGAGTCTGAAGGACCCTGCTGAAATGATCCATCTGCACTGCTGACAGAGGCAGGGGTAGCAGCCTGGCCGTCCACTGGCAGAGAACCCTTATGAGACAACTTAAGAGAGAAAAGACAAAAATAGCCAAAAAGGTCAAACGGTGTATAGAAAGAGCCAAAATCGAAGACCACAAATGAATACACAATACACTCTACATACAATCAGCATTAACAAGAACATCTTTGAAACATTTAACATTTTTTTTGTTCATGTCATCTCAGATTTTAATATATATATATATATATACAAATATATTTATATATTTGTATGCATTCTGGAATATTTTTGGTGGGTATGGATGCTTTGTAAAACGTTCATAAAAACATCTCAGAAACTGTTGTTCGTTCACATTCTATAAGTTTATTCATAAATGAGCCCCCAGGATTTTTGTGTAATACAGAGCAGTAGTACTTACTGGAGTGCGGGGATGCTGGCCGGCATTTGGCGTGGACATGCCACTTTGAGAAACAGCGGGAGGAGTTCCTCCTAATGACTGCTGCTGAGGTTGCATGACATTGTCAGAAGTGGTGGACGGAGGTAACTGCTGCTGACTGCCAGTCGTGGCAAACTGGGGTAGACTGGGTGTATGGGGCTGTGGTGTCTGGGAGCCCGGCGTGGGTGTGGGTGTGCGGCTATGTGCTGGGGAAGGAGAATTCTGGTGGACGGGTGGGCAGTGGGGGAGGTTGATAGACTGTGTTGGGGTGGAAGGTTGAGGAACCCCACTTATGCTGTTAGGACCCAGAGACCCCACCGAGGACCCGCTGCCTGCCCCTCCAGCAGACCCAGGCTGGGCTAAAGGACTGCCAACTGGTAAAGATGATAAAGTAGGCATTTGCCCTTGCTGAAAATTAAAAATAGAGCAAACACTGAAAATCCATTCATGAGCTCATGCATATATGAACAAATATCATATATGATGCAATGCAGCATTGCAGCTCACATGTATACAAAAAAAGACAAATAGGTATAGGTGTGTGTGAAATAGTAGTAATAGTGTTTGATCAACGCAATAAAAGAACTGGATAATTGGATAGTATATTATTATTACTACATATCAGATCTTCATGAATTCAAAGTAATAAAATTAAGAGAAAATCTATACTCTCTTACTTGATTAATAGATCCATCATTTCCTGGGTGAGCCATGTCAACAGATCCAGCACCAAGAACAGGACTTGAACCTTGAAACTGTCCAGGTTGCATGTACTGATTTTGCATTTGTGCAACATTCGGTTGTGGCATCCTTCCACTGCCCATGCTTCCCTGAAACAGTCAAAACACTCAGCATTTAGACAAAATATTGGCAACACTTTACAATAAGGTTGATTAGTTAACATTAGTTAACATGAACTAATAATTAACTGCACTTATACAGCATTTATTAATCTTTATTTCAATATTTACTAATACATTATTAAAATTTTGTTAACATTAGTTAACGCTCTGTAAACTAACATGAAGAAACAATGAACAACTGTATTTTCATTAACTAACGTTAACGAAGATTAGTAAATACAGTAACAAATGTGTTGCTCATGGTTAATTCATATTAGTTAATACATTAACTAATGTTTAACTAATGAACCTTATTGGGAAGTGTTACTGAAATATTGTGCAGAATCTCCCATTAAACTACTATGCAGTAATAAATAACAAATCTATGAAAAGGTATCTCTTCTAGTCACAGTAATGACCTGGTTAAGAGCTGTGTTGAGTGGAAGAGGAGGTGTAGATCTCTGACCCATTGATTGCATTCCCATATGGTTCCCAAATGGATTCATGCCTGCAAAGCACAGAGCAGAAGAGAGAGTTGATGCATATATACATATATTCTACCATTCAAAGTTTGGAGGCAGTGAGATTTTTAAAAAGTTTTTGGAAAAAAAATTATGCTAACCAAGGTTGAATTTATTTGATCAAATATAGTAAAACAGCAATATAATTTTTTTATATATATGTTAAAATGTAATTAATTCAGGTGATGACAAAGCTGCATTTTCAGAAGCCATTACACCAGTCTTAAGGTCTTAATGTTTTTGTGGAAACTGTGATAAAAAATAAATAAATAAATAATCAGTATTCAAAAAGAACAGTACTTATTTATTTGAAATATCTTTTTTTTGTAACTATATAAAAAAATCCTTGCTGAATAAAATTGATTTCTTTAAAAAAAAAAAAATAATAACTTTTAGTGTACACTTAATATCTCTCAGTAAACACACTCACACATGTAAGTATATGAGATATACAAACCGGCAGCATTCTGCATCCTGTTCATCATCTGATTTGAACCAGTAGGGCGCACCATCGAAGGATCCGAAAGAGGACCATCTATAGGTAGAGGGGCAAAACAAGGAATAATCTCAAGTAAAATCTATGAAATCGCTTAACAATGCAGTTTTTTGGTTATGTTAACATATTTCCTATTAGGACCAGGGGCCTCATTTATAAAAAATTCCGTAGATTTCATCCTAAAAGTGTACATACGCACAAAAGTTTTCAGATTTATAAAACCAAGCGTACACCAGAAACTGCGCAAAAATCCCTTTATAAATCCCAGTCGGTGGAAGATTGTCCGTACGTGCATCTCCACCCTGTCTCCTCCCCGAAATCACCATATATGGAGCTTACAATGCCTAGTTTTACTAAGCATAACCTCATTTGCATATTTCCATGCATATGTGACACCATTGTTAACACCATCAAAAGTACAAGACATTGGGAAATATTACATGCAGACAATAAATTCCATTTGTGCCATACATATTGCTAAAAATCATCTAATATCCTTGTTGTTTTATAATAAATATATCAAAATATCCATAAAAACAAAATTTTAGCTATAAAATAGCCTACTTCTCAGATAAAGTTTTTAGAATAGAGTTAATTCATTCATTTCCACTGTCCAATAGTATTTTGATTGTTTTAAACAATTCGAATGAAATCGAATTTATGCAGTTTTGCTGATGAGGTGAACATATCTTTTAGGATGTTTAGGCTATTTTAGTGGATACAGATATAAGCTCACTTATTTATTGCAGTGTAAATACAACTGTCTGACGCAGCACTTTACTGACAAAGTATTTTAAAAAGGAAACGTATAAATCTTACCATTTTCTTCAAGTACAGTGGTATTATTAAGAATTGTTTGAAGATGTCTGTACACGACATCAACCCCTCCAGCTGCGGTTGTACAGTAAGATATTATCATTAAACCTATTCAAAACGGACAATATAGACCGTTCGACCATCGAATCCAGCAGTCTTTCATAATATCAAAGTAAGTGTGCATCACGGATCATCATTCTTGCTAAAAATATTTTGTCATATCATGAGATCTGCAGTTAAGTTTAAAGAGGAATAATTGTGCTCCTACCTCTCCTCACTGTCATTAAAACAGCGTGTCGCAGGAAAAGTGATCAAAAGTAGCACATCCTCTATCTAAATCCATATCATTTTTGTTTATCTTCTGCGTAATGACTTTATGTAATTTTAGGGCTTATCGCCATTAATAAAAGTGGAATATTAATGTAAATATGTATATCAAAACGAAAACTGAGTTTAAAATCCTTCGGTTTACTTCATTACTTTTCTCACTCTAGTAAAAGTGTTTGTACGCATGGGTCAGAGTTTGCGTGAAGGTGCGCAAATTTTCCCATCAAGTTTGTTTATAAATTAGTTTGATGTTATAAATCCCATCTTTTGTGTAAGAAGTAGCGTACGCCTCTTTCAGGGCATGTTTTGTGCGTACGCAACGGTTATAAATGAGGCCCCAGAAGTTTGGGTAGGAAATATCAAAAGACTCATCAGTGAGGGTGACAAAGAAAATTCTCTCCAATTTCTTTGGCAATAAAAATTTAAAAGATGCAGCAAGAGTAAGAATTCTTTTTTCCTCATTTTACATCAAATCACATTGAATACTAAACTCTATATGCATACCTGTAATAAATAAGTAGCATACTATGTTCCAAGACTTTATGTAAACCTTTAAAATGTGTGTGTGTGTGTGTGGGAGGGGTATAAACTTAACCAATGTTATGAAAGTATTGATTTCAGTATTTTTCATATAAACATACAGTGGGGAGAACAAGTAGAAATCTGTAATTTTTATCATAGGTGAGTGACGCAATCTAAAACAAAAATCCTGAAATTATTTTTAAGTAATTAATTTGCATTTTATTGCATGACATAAGTATCTGATACATCAGAAAAACAGAACTTAATATTTGGTACAGAAACCTTTGTTTGCAATTAAAGAGATCACACGTTTCCTGTAGTTCTTGACCAGGTTTGCACACTGCAACAGGGATTTTGGCCCACTCCTCCATACAGACCTTCTCCAGATCCTTCGGGTTTCGGGGCTGTCGCTGGGAAATACGGACTTTCAGCACCCTCCAACGATTTTCTATTGGGTTCGGGTCTGGAGTCAGGCTAGGCCACTCCAGGACCTTAAGATGCTTCTTACGGAGCCACTACTTAGTTGCCCTGGCTGTGTGTTTCGGGTCGTTGTCATGCTAGAAGACCCAGCCACGACTCACCTTCAATGCTTTTACTGAGGGAAGGAGGTTGTTGGCCAAGATCTCGCGATACATGGCCCCATCCATCCTCCCCTCAATACGGTGCAGTCGTCCTGTCCCCTTTGCAGAAAAGCATCCTCAAAGAATGATGTTTCCACCTCCATGCTTCACGGTTAGGATGGTGTTCTTGGGGTTGTACTCATCCTTCATCCTTCCTCCAAACACGGTGAGTAGAGTTTAGACCAAAAAACTCTATTTTTGTCTCATCAGACCACATGACCTTCTCCCATTCCTCCTCTGGATCATCCAGATGGTCATTTTTTTTTTTTTTGGTCAAACTTCAGACGGGCCTGGACATGCGCTGGCTTGAGCAGGGAGACCTTGCGTGCGCTGCAGGATTTTAATCCATGACGACGTAGTGTGTTACTAATGGCTTTCTTTGAGACTGTGGTCCCAGCTCTCTTCAGGTCATTGACCAGATCCTGCTGTGTAGTTCTGAGCTGATCCCTCACCTTTCTCATGATCACTGATGCCCCACGAGGTGAGATCTTGCATGGTGCCCCAGACCGAGGGAGATTGACCATCATCTTGAACTTTCTTCCATTTTCTAATAATTGCGCCAACAGTTGTTGCCTTCTCACCAAGCTCTTGCCTATTGTCCTGTAGCCCATTCCAGCCTTGTGCAGGTCTACAATTTTATCCCTGATGTCCTTACACAGCTATCCGGTCTTGACAGGTGTCTTTTATACAGGTAACGAGTTCAAACAGGTGCAGTTAATACAGGTAAATGAGTGGAAAACAGGAGGGCTTCTTAAAGAAAAACTAACAGGTCTGTGAGAGCCGGAATTCTTACTGGTTGGTAGTTGATCAAATACTTATGTCATGCAATAAAATGCAAATTAATTATTTAAAAATCATACAATGTGATTTTCTGGATTTTTGTTTCTGATTTTTTTTTTTTCAGTTTTAATATCTTAATTTCTTATTTCATTTTTTATACATTTCATTTTATATATTTAAATTATTAAAATATTAAATTAAAACAAATACACAGGTTTAACTGATAAACTTATTCACATAAGGAATGCAACATGCTGACAGCAAGGAAATGTATCTAAACATTTTTGTTCCTAGCTGACAGTGATTAGAGTCTATACTAAATTTATACTAAACATTCAGCAAACACCCATTTGATTCTTGAACAGATCATCTTTTTAAAATGCTTTTTATCTATTGCTATCGTTATCACTGTTAATCTTCTGGATTTTGTGAGTGACTGACAAAACAATAATTTAGTGGTTTAAAGACAAGCTTTTTCAGGCCATTGTGACTTGCTGGTGTGATCGCCTGACAAAAACCGCTTGCAACAGATACGCTGAGGCTCTAAAGGAATTAAGCAAATTTATTGTATTGTTGCAATTTACTATTAATTATTAAAACAAATGCTTGACCATAATGATACGGCCTTATTTCTAAGCTTTACTAAGAATGATGTTGGCTGACAGCGTTTTACCAGTTAAGAGCAAATATTTACAATGTTTTTAAACTGTCATTAAGAATCTTATTGATGGCATTTTTCTTGTAATCTGGCACAGTTGATTGCTACGTGCGAAAACGAGCTGTGATATGTCCACCCCATAATTTGTGGAAATCTATGGTCACTTAGGGGTCAAAAGCAGAAATGCATTTGCCTCCACAACCGCGACCAACGGGGGCAAAAAAATTAATTCCGGTACCATCAAAAACTCATGATTACCATCTGTATGTCACAACCATTAACTACAACTTACTTGCTAATCGGTCGCAGGGAGGGGCAACTTTCATGGATGAATACTCACTAGTAGGCAGTCCTGTGGGTGGGCCTGGCTGACCAATCCCAGTGGGCCCTTGCTGCAAGCCAGTAGGGGGCATGCCAGGCTGAGTGGGCATCATCCCCTGTTTCTGTAACCGTGTCCTTCGTTTCTCTTCCAATTCTTTCTGGATTTTATAGATCTTCTCCGCCAGCAGGTGATAATACTCCGCCTGAAAGTGTGATGAATAATAGTAACTTATAAACCAGTGATAATGACAAAACACAAATCATTAACATACAAGACAATATACCCACCCTGCTGTTAGCGGACTCATACATATCCCCTTCGACCTTACGCGCATAGGCCACTAGATTCTCCATCCGCCGGTCCTTTAGTGCAGCTGGGTCTGGAGTGGGAAAAATGGCTTGGACTCTAAAGAAAGAGGACAACAGCAAATGACACAAAAATTAATATTAACTGAATATCAAAAGCCTTGGTCAGTGGTTATAATGATTAAATAACCAATTAAAGTACTTGTTTCAAAGTTCTTCTTCCATTATAAAATGTGACAAAAAAAATAGACAGATGTTACTGTTGCTTCTTTCATAATTTTCACAAACCAGTGTACAACTTACAGTTTGTGCACCAGGTGGTTGCGTAGATCCTGGGTGATGTCCTCATGCCAACTCTTCCTCATGCCAGCACTGGCAGCAGGGTTGGCCACAGGCATAGACCCCACACTTCCCACAGCACTGTCATTCATCAAACTGTTGAAAGGCAAGTTATGGAAACAAATGAGGACCACGCTATGTTTGCATATGAACTTATTAAAACTGACAGACGCCTGCTGCAGCGGATTAGTGTTACCGTGAGATTTTAAGACCCTCTGAATGCAGAGGATAGAATGGTGACCAGAGGTTTGTTTACCTCTGTGAGTTCATGTTCAGATGCAGAATTGTATCCTGGAGAAGGTTAGACTGCTGATTCTGAGACTGACCACCAACAGCCCCATTTACTCCTATGGGATTCGTTCCTGTAACAAGAAAGTTCTTGAGAAGAGACACCGCTACAAGTCTATTAAAAATTCTGGGGTCGGTAAGATTTATTTTATTATGGATATTTTAGAAATGCTCACCAAGGCATTATTTGATCAAAAATACAATTGATACAATATTAAATACAATATTATTACAATTTAAAATATCTGTTTACCAATTTTAATTAGATAAAACTTGATTTTCAGCAGCTATTACTCCAGTCTTCACTGTCAAATGATTCTTCAGAAATCAATCTAATATGTAATCTTATGATTTGATTCTCAAGAAATATTTCTTATCATTAACAAATGTTGAAAATGGTTGTGCTGCTTTATATCTTTGATGAATAAAAGGTTCAAAGGCACAGCATATATTTAAAACATTATGTCTTAATTCTCATTTTTGATCAATGTATCCTTGCTTAATAAAAAGGAATTCATTTCTTTGAAAAAAACTTATACTTCAAATAAAATCTGAAGCCTCTGTCATTACCCATGGTGTTCATTGCCCGTTGTGTTTGTTGGACAGGCTGCGAGGGAACCTGGTTTCCCTGGTAAGTGAGGCCCAGGGCCGCGTAAGCCCTCTCGATGGAGCTGGGGTCTATCTGCCCTTGGGTATTGAGATTGGGGGTACTGGGTGGACCACCACTTACATTACTCAAAGAAGAACTTAACCCCACACCTCCAGTCCCTAGCAAAGCTGAGGCCGTGTACAGAAAAAAGCAGAAATAAACCAAAATAAGAGACAATTACCATAGAGCTGGAATCTGAAAATGGTACTAAAAATGTTGCAATGTCAAATTCTACAACAATAAAGACAATGAAAACATTCTAACAGCCATAACACCACAAGGTTACAAACTAATTTTCTATGTTTGAAAAAAGTGAGATGGGGCGAGATGTATGAAACAGCATGTTTTGCATTTATACACACACTCACTCTGTTGATTCCTCTTGTCTCCTGCGTTTTTCAAAGGTAGACATACAGGACAGTCATGCCGTGTGCAGTTCTTCCAGTGAGAGATTATCTGTCTGGAAGAGGCACAGTGTGCCACTAAAAAGAAATAAAGACGCAAACCCAATATTAGTAATAGTGCCAAGTTGTTTAAATAGGCAGAACAACAGAAACAAAAGAGCCACACAGTTTCAAATCTGTGCAGTACCCTCACCTTGGCAAGATTTGCCAGCCTGGCAGTGCGTCATGTGGTTAAGGACGTTCTTCATGGTGCGACAGTGGGGCAGGTTACACTGTCGTACTTCCCCGTTGGCCTGCTCTCTCCGCTGGCACTTGTGGGCATGGAGCAAAAGCACCAGCTGCTGCTGTATGAGTTTGCGCTTTTCTGGATCGGCCGCTGGAGGAACACCTCCCACCACTGATGCAGACACGGCTGATGCAGCTGATCCTGGGCCGAGAGTTCCTTGGGCATTGGGCACCATGCCGCCCGTTCCTGCGCCTCCGGCAGCGCCCGCAGGGGAAAGCTGAGAAGCCTGCTGTGGAAATCCCAAATTAACAGACATTAAGATATCTTGTATCCTGTAACGTCTTTAAAAAGTCTAAAGTCTGCATACAAGGATTTGAATGAATACAAACCATTCCAGGTATGCCCTGCATAGGCTTCTTGTCGAGGTTAAACTGGGCTGGACTGTTGGACAGACCTACTTTGTTCTGGAGCTGAGGGGCCAGCCCTGCAACACCCAGACCCTGACTGGCAGGCTGACCATATGGGCCTCCATAGGGGCCTGAACCTGCATTCATCCCCATCTGCAACAAACAGACAGAGGGAGGATGACAACACTTTTCCATAAAAAGAAAAACCTATGGATAAAAGTAGGGCCATATGATTGAGAAAACGCTGATGGCATTGTGGAATCCAGTCACACAAATGGAATTAACTGTGTAACGCAGAAGGTAACCAAACTTAGCAAAATTTTAAGGGAAACGGTTCCAACAGCACTACGAGACATAATGACAACTGTAGCACCATTTTACCGTATCTACAGTTTAAAGTGAGCAGCATGGCAAAACTATGGATCTGTACACACCACCATGAGGGCCATTTATGGTAATGATCATTATGCACTATATTCTAATATTTTTTATCTAGAGCCAAATACACTTCATTCAAACCCTTTCTGCACAGTACACATTGCTTCTCTCCCCCACTTCAAATATATATATATTTTTATAAATATATCTTTGCTAAAATGCATCAAAAGATGAGAATGCGGCAAACATTCTTATTTTTAATCATATGTATATAGTATATGACCATGACCATTTAAACCAGGTTTGTGTTTTTTTTTAATCTACATTTATCATTAGGCCTATTAATCAACATGTTATGAGCATTTCAAAATAAACAATGTTATAACTGGGAAAATTATTTGGCAAGGAAAGACCATTAAGGGTGTGTTCACACGTGTAGTTCAGTTCGCTTGGTTTGTTTGGTCTGGACTCCAAAAAAAAAAAGCCTGGTTGGCTTAGCGCTCACATTGGCATTTTTAACACCGAACCTAAGGACACTAAACCTAATGTCTTAGGGATACATTCACAACCTGATTGGTCAGCTTTTATGACATATATTTCATAACATACTTATTGAACACACAAAACAATGCTGTGTGCTGGGCTAAATGCGCTCGTAGTATGTGCGTAGCCTACATATGATGAGCTTAAAAAATGTGTAAAGGAGTCAAAACAGCGGCAGGAATCCCTCAGTTAGACACAAAGATCTGCTGTAAGGAGACACGTTTCTGATGCCTGTATTGAACTATGATGGGCAACATTGTGACTATGACGAGAAAAAAAAAACGATATGCTTGAGGATTCTTTCCTTTTTATGGTCGCATCTTGTGACATGTACTGTTATAGGCTAGTTTATATGTCTTTGGTCCATGTTGCGTTCATATTTCATTCGAACCGCACCAGAGTTTGTTTGGAAGTGGACAGAAAGCCATCTTTTCAAGGGTCTCAGTCTCGGATCTCCTTAAATATATCAACCCAAAACTAATTACATTACAAGTCACATTTATCGACTGATATAGATGTATTGTGAATTTTTAATAAAGAATAAACAGAATAGTTCCAACATGGCCAAAATAAAAGAATTTTTATAAGGTGTGTGCGACACTTCGGGCCAGTGTTGTCATTACCTTGTTCAATGCTCCAGGTTGCTGTGCCCTCAGTCCACCCTGGACACCTACTGTCTGCTGCTGCTGCTGCTGAAGAGCCTCTGCTAACAGGTTACTGTTGCTGCTCAAGCCCGGGTTGTGATGTCCTATTCTGGGCGATCCATTCATCATCTGTGCTCCCAGCATGTTTTGCTGCTGAGGAACGGGCCCTCCTGACTGCTGCTGTCCATTCCCTTTCTGAGGCCCGAGCATATTCCTGTTCATGTTGCCCACCATCCCTGCCATCTGCTGCTGTTGCATAAGGGCGGCCTGTTGTGGGGAAAGATGTTGCTGCCCTTGTGGGCCCATGCCCTGGGTACCTGGAGAAGACTTCACATTTCCAAAAAGCCCCATTGAGGCTCCTGCTGGGCTCCCCATCGCACCCTGCTGCGGTGCTGCAGGTGCTGGTCCGTGCCGGAGGAGTTCTGAGAGCTGCTTGTGCTTGGCTGCTGCATCCTTGCCACTGGACACAATTCCTCCAATCGCCCTGCCCACACTACCCAAATTGGCGTGCAACTGGCCAAGGTCCCCTCCATTTTCTAGACTCAGCTCTGAGGAACTGATCAGCTCATCTGGAAGATCATGCTCCAGGTCAAAAAGCGAGCCAAAATCTACAGCAGGAAATGAGAATTAGAAGCAAGATTAATGATGGGAGAATATTATGTACTATTTTTGGTCGTGGAGCCAGACTCACGAAAGAATATATTTCTTCTTCTAACTGCGATTTTCTTCTTATCTTTTTTCTTAGAAAATAAGAACATTTTGCATTCCCAAAAAACTTTTATTAAGAAAGTTCTAATCTTTTTTCTTAAGATTGTTCATAAAGGAATAGTTCAACCAAAAATGAAAATTATCCCATGATTTACCCTCAAGCCATCCTAGGTGTATATGACGATCTTCATTCAGACAAATACAATCAGATACATTTAAAAATGTTCTTATTCCTCCAAGGATTATAATGGTTGTGAATGGGAGGGCTGCATTTTGAAGTAAAAAATAATGCATCCATCCATAAAACTCCAGGGGGTTAATACAGCCCTTTTGAAGTGAAGTGATGCATTTTTGGAAAAAAATATTTTTATTTAAAACTTTATAAATTCAAATAACCAGCTCCCAGTGGACGACCACATGCAGAATGCGCAAGTCAATTTGCGGCAGAAGAGTATCCTTTGAGCTGATGCACAATTTAATGATAAACACAGAGGACAGAGCAAAACAAAAATCAAAAATAACTTTTCAAAGTTAGGATAACCTTCAAGCTGTCTTAAAGGGTTAGTTCACCCAAAAATGAACTGTCATTAATTGGTCACCCTCGTTGGCGGGGAGAGAAGAAATTGTTGAATAAAGTCATTATTTTTGTTTTGTTTTTGCACACAAAAAATTATATTCTCGTCATAACATTAAAGTTCAACCACTGTAGTCACATGGACTATTTCAACGATGTCTTTTCTACCTTTTTGGGCCTTGCAAGTGGTAATTAAATTGCTGTCTATGGAGTCATCAAAAAATATCTTAACTTGCGTTCCGAAGATGAATGAAGGTCTTATGGGTTTTTAATGACATGAGCGTAAGCAATTAATGACAGAATTTTCATTTTTGGGTGAACTAACCTTTTTAGTTCCACATTTTTTTTGTATTCCACAACACAGCTTTTCATTTTTTCTATGCAAGAATGCTATAAGGATGTGTTTGGCTGCTGCTGCTCATCTTGCACATGACATGCTGTTCTAAATATGAGGACTCAAGAATTTCACCTTTTAAAAAAAAATTCTCGACTTTTTGATTTTTTTTTACATTCCACTGACTTGTGCCTCGCATTTTTATGCAAAAAAATTTTACACATAAATGCATTTCTTATCGTTAACGGCACGTCCTTGTGGTAAATTCAGTATGTTAGGCAAGAAATCCAAACATTCGCCTATCATCCATCAACCTCAAATATGCATTATCATTTGAAAAATCAAAGTAGCAACTATACATGGCGACTCATCCTAACACTAACCTAGATAAACGTGCACTACAAGTGGAAGTGTGTGGCATGTGAAAGCTTAAGTATAGCGTGCTTACTGCAAGATATGGATGCGCCGACGCGATCACTTGCATTTGTTCCTGATAACAGCCGCTCTGAAAGCGGTTCCAACAATATCGTCCCTCTGTGTCATTATCATTAAGAGTATAGCTGTGCTGTGGAATTCCTTTTCTCGTAAAATTGGAAAACTCTTCTGAGGTAAATGCAATGTTAAGTGACATTGCTCAAAAGTCATTTTATTGACGTCTGTGTTTTATTGACGTCTGTGACATCTCTCTGGCGTTGAAACACTGAGCGATTACATGAAACATGATAAATTTTGGTAAGTTGTACTTTATCTTTCAACATCTTTTGATGATCATGCATGTTTTTACATTTATTACGAGTGGAAGAAAACACTTGTGTTGCCGCTTGAACTGAGGCGCAACATTAATCTGTCACATCACATTTAAGAGTCTCTTACATTTACATTTACATTTAGTCATTTAGCAGACGCTTTTATCCAAAGCGACTTACAAGTGAGGAAAACAAACAAGCGATTCTTCATGAATTGGCAAATAACACAGGAAGTGCTCACAATACAAGTTTCATACATTGCTCAGTACCATAAGCTAGAGTAGGAAGGGAAAAAGGGGGAAGGATAGGGTTTTTTTTTTTTTTTTTATGAGGGGATCAAGTGTTCACGGAAGAGTCTCTTAACATTTATTATTTGAATTTTGAGATAAAATGGACAGAATTGAAAAGCTGAGACTTTGTTTCTTATCAGAAGTGATATTCGCGATTATTGGAAGGGATGCGCGCTACAAATGTTTGGTGTAGGGAAATATCGTGGAATTTTTACTGTTAATTCATTTATGCCACGTTAACATGCCCTAAATTCGACACAAGATTTCGCCCCCTTTTTATTGACAGGCCCTGATCATTGGCTGTTTTTAAACAATTGGCCGATAGTGAAAATAATTGCTTTTAATCGACAGATGCATCCCTGTTAATGACTATATTAAATGGCTGGCTGTTGTTTGACAGGGAGCCGAACACACACAGATCATTACGTTGATAAATTAGGACGTGAAGTATTCAGGTAGAACTACTTAGATTCTTCGTTTGGGAAGTACTGCAATCACCATTTGCATCCATTCAAAAGTTAAAAAAAAAAAAAAAACTAAACAAGCACAGCATGCAATTCCCTAACATATATGTACACTTTATTGAGATGTATATATAGCTTTGTCTCCTCTAACAAATCAGCCATTGGTAAAATAGGTGAAAATGGTCAGTTTACTCATGAAATTGTGCTGGTCTTAAAATGAAGTGCAGAACATTAGATTGTGACCACACATTAACACCACAGACAAAACAATTTGATCCTAAGCATAATGTGTATGAAAAACGTCAGACTCTGGTGCATTTGCGTTTATTCAACTTAATAAATTCCTTTTAGTGTCAGAACCGGATCAAACTCGAGTTTGAACAAAAGGTTGAAAACATGAGAGACATCAACAAAGGAACGTAGTTCGATTTTGAAGATACGTGCAAGTATAATAACTCGAAGCTTTAACATTTAGTAAGAAACATCAGGACACCTATATGCTTTTAATTCGCAACGCCTAGCATTACATGTTTTACGGTTTGTTTTTAAGAGACAGGTTCGTCAGTTTTGTTATGGCTGAACAATGGAAATCAAGATCCGAAAGAAAATGACCGACGCACGAAGGGCTATTTGAGCCAGCAAGCGAACTCACTCAAACACAACACAAGTACATTTTGTATCCTCCAAATCACACAAACGAGTTCATAAATTCATCTAAAATAGTGAAAAAGCCTCAGGACCTTAAATAATGAGGAATGAATTGATATGCATCTAGCTAACAATGGCAGGGAGTTGTTGTGCGGGCCTTCAGCATCAGTCTGTTATTAGCTGACCAGCTAGCTAACCAATATTAATCACATTTATTAACGTTAAAGAGAACAGAAGAGTGTGTTGAGAACAACACAATGAGTTGTGCTCGTCGCACACGGGCAGTTTATGAAAACAACAGTGTTCCAGTGCAGTCAGAAAGTTTTGAAGTTTCACAGTTTAGCAGGCTAATTCATGTTAATCACTGTCGGTTATTAGTAAATGATGAAATGTCAAGACATAACTTTCAGAAGCTATTTGTAGAGGTCTAATTGTTGTTATAATTTTTTATATGAAACTTTATACATAATTATTATTGAAGAACTGATTCAAACTCTTTGCAAGTGAGAACCAAACCGAAACTGGCATTCGCCGGAGAAAAAAAAACCCTAAACAAATCCTACTATTGTTATTGCCACTGTAGAACTATAATGTTTTTGACTGCACCCGTCAGTTTTACATTTACACAAGTTGGCACAAAGCGCGGACCCTGGCTGAGGGAGCAGCATGTGCAGGTCTGCCGCTGAGAGTGAATCCCAACAGCGACGAGAGAAGCGCTAATGCTAACCTAGCTGGAATGACAAGCTAAAGCTAGTCTCGTGCGGATACGACGTCGTTAGCTTCCCAAACTAGCCTCTGCTTGCTAGCCTGTGACAAAACTAAAAGGAAAAAAACATTCCCCGCTTAAAAGACTTGAGTTTGCACCGGTATACACAAAACAACCAATCGGTGATTCAAATATCTCTGTATCGGGAAAATAAAAATAAAAAAATTAAATATTTACCGTTTCCATCGCTGGCTGAGGCAGATAGAGCCGGGGAGGACAGTTTAGGCCTCTTGGCTGAAGGCGGGCCAGAGTCCAGAACGTTCTCGGCCATATTTTTTAACGAATTAAAATATATATCCTCAGAGATAGGCTCGTAAGCCTATTCGTAATCCTCGATTTTAAAAATATCGCTTTTAAAAATATGACTTTTCCCCCTCCTTTTTAGGGACGAAGGGGGGGAAAGTCCCGTGTACAAAATACTCCTCTTTCCTGGGTTCGCCTCTCGATTTCAGCTTCAGCGTATCAACCCCCCTCCCCAGACCGATTTTTGTTCTTTATACAATTCTGCAAGCGGAGGAGGAGGTAGGGGGAGTCGGCTCGGCAAGAAAGGATAAAAAAGATACTCGCAGCGGCTCTACAAGAACTCATCTAGTCCCGTCAAGAGTTACAGAATTGAGCGATGATGTATTTGAAAATAATTTTGCTCGTCTGCCATATCTGTTCGCAACGGCAGAGGTGTGTTTTGTAGACCGAGTCGTATGGGGTTGTCAGTATCAAATGGAAGTTAAATTCTGTCAATAAGTAAATTTTCTTTTCTTTGTCTATTTTTCTTGCCACAGATTTCAGTTGGTATTTTAGTTCCTGAAAATGTTTTCATAACAGATTTATTATCTTATTAGAATAAGTCTATTATGAAAATATACCTTTCACATTTTAATTGGAAATTTGCAAAAGTCACTGAAATCTTATCAGCTACACTAGATTAAATTTTTTTTTACTTATTTAATTATTTTAACAGCATTTAGTTATTAGATGCAATGGCTTGAAAGTAAGCTACTTATTTAAAAAGAGGAACAAATAACCAACAATATCCCACTTCGATGAGTATTTTAACTTTTACAAATAAAACTACATTTTATTTGATCTACTGATTCAAGAATTGCGTTGAAATATTGGAAATAACAGCACCTTATACCTTTAGCCGCATTCTTCTATATATCTGTCAATCTATCTTTATAATAATTTGTTCATTTTTAGTCATTACATAAGAAATTAAAATGGCAATTAAATATTAAACCTTTATTAAAGACTTAATCAGCTTTTTAAATTGAGGTTGTAGTACCCTTTTGGATGGCAGCTGTATGATACCTAAATTGTGTTAAATAGTTTGAATAAATATGATTAACATGAATTATTAACACAAATTGCCATTTGTAATTATCCAATTTATTTTAGTGGTAAGGTATTAGAAAATGACTATATCAGCCCTTGTAGGAACTGAACTGATGACTGGTTAGCGATAAAACAGCAGGCTATTTTATCTCATAGTATCTTTCTATACTTTAGCTTACTAGGATTGAAAGTGTTTTCGAGAGGTTTGGAGTGAAAATCCTCTCCAGTGCTTTATTAATATGAAGGTAATTTTCTATTGAAAAATGTTTTAAGACATTTTGTTAGTAATACTAATTTGTCAAAATCAAGCACATTCAATCAGTCCAGAGCAATTACATTTTTTATCAATATATTAAATGATAGGAAGTGGTTATAAATAGGCCTAAAAATGAGCATAACAATAGGCAAATCACCTTTTGGGAACTTTTTTGACCATTATTGCAGGACAGTTATCCATAATCCCAAAGAACACACAACATTGGCAATCTATGGTAAATTTGCATTATTAAAATCATGTTTTTTAAAATTTTCTGTTTTCATGACTCCACTTTATGGAACCTGGCAGTTTTTACTCATGCTCTTTTTGCTCTGAGGATACTAATGTTACCTTTCATTTACCTCAAACAGCTTATCCACAGCTGACCCACTGTCCATTCACTGACCGCCTGATGCATACTGCACACAAAAATGCCAAGAAATTGCCAGTTTTAATGTGATTGGCTGGTGCTATATAACTTCTGGGAGCTGGGAGTCGTACACTAGTGGTCAGGGCCGGTGCTAGAATTCATGAGTGGGGCCCCTCGACCCCGGTGTAATGATTGGGCTATACATAAATGACCTTAGAAAAAAATGGATGACCGAATGACGTTTGCTCAAACAACTTCACATAAAACTAACTGTTTAAATTTAATAGGTTCACTCAAAAATGAAATTTCATGCGGGGTTGGGGAGTAACGAAATACAAGTAACTTAGTTACGTATTTAAAATACAAAATTTGAGTAACTGTGTTTCATTACAGTTACATTTTAAACGGGTAGTAATCAGGTTACAGTTACATCTGAAAAGTATTTTAGATTACCAAAGTGATTACTTTGAATTTTAATGTCATTTAAACAGCAATTGGTGATTCTCTGACTCTGACAGTCTGAAAAAGCGGAGTTAAGTTTCATCAACATTTTAATACTTTTAAGAGGGATCATAAAAATGTTGTTATTTTTATTTAGTACGGTCCTGAACAAGACAAAATGACTGAATTTATAAAAAAAATTGCCCAACAGCTTAACTGTCATGTCATGACAGTGATGATCCACGACTGTTTTCATGTTTTGTGATAGTTGTTTGTAAGTCATTTTATAATTCACTGGTCACTGCAACTTTTCCTCACAATTTGTTTTTTTTCCCTCACATTTGTGAGTTTACATTTCACAATTCTGACTTCTTTTTCTCAGAATTGCGAGATTTGAACTCACAATTGCAAGTTCTAAAGTCAGAATTGGGAGATATGAACTTACAATTAATATCTCATAATTCTGACTTTTCTCAATATTGCAAGT
Organism: Zacco platypus; assembly: GCA_038088235.1. Taxonomy (NCBI): domain Eukaryota; kingdom Metazoa; phylum Chordata; class Actinopteri; order Cypriniformes; family Xenocyprididae; genus Zacco; species Zacco platypus. Next base: position 15,855,871 of record CM076068.1, read on the forward strand.
TTATATCTCATAATTTTGACTTTTCTCAATATTGCGAGTTTATATCTCATAATTTTGACTTTTCTCAATATTGCGAGTTTATATCTCATAATTTTGACTTTTCTCAATATTGCGAGTTTATATCTCATAATTCTGACTTTATAACTCACAATTGCAACTTTATATCACGCAATTCTGAGGGAAAGTCAGAATTGTGAGATAAAAACATGCAATTACCTTTTTTGTGTTTGTTCCACACTTATTAGTATTCCAAAGTATTCTAAAAATTAAGTTACTAAACTTGAGTAATGTAACGAAATACGTTACAAATTACTTTTTAAAGCATGTATTTTTTAATGTGCAGTGAAATACATTTTAAAAGTAACCAATCCAGCGCTGCCCTCATGTCGGCGTTGGAGACTGACAAGGAAGAGAAGAAACTGTCGAATAAAGTAGTTATTTTTATTTTGTCTTTACACACAAAAAGTAATCTTGTCACTTCTTAACATTAAAGGGTTAGTTCATCCAAAAATGAAATTTCTGTCATGAATTACTCACCCTCACGTCATTAAAAACCCGTAAAACCTTTTTTCATCTTCGGAACACAAATTAAGATATTTTTGATGAAATCTGAGAGGTTTATGACTCATCTATTGACAGCATTTTAATTACCACTTGCAAGGCCCAAAAAGGTAGAAAAGACATTGTTGATATCGTCCATGTGACTACAGTGGTTGAACTTTAATGTTATGAAGCGACGAGAATAATTTTTGTGTGCAAAAACAAAACAAAAATGACTTCATTCAATAATTTCTTCTCTTCCCTGTCATTCTCCTATGCTCTTTACATCGTAGACACAGTACAGCGCTTCCAGGTTCAGTGTCACGACACGACTCAGTATTGGCCGACGCTGTACACGTGAGCAGCCCGACGCATGTGTGTGATGCTGATGCAGGAGCCAGCCAATAATGAGTTAGCATTCTGATGTAGAACCAGGAAATGCTGCACTGTGTCTACAACGTAAACAGCGTAGGAGAATGACAGGGAAGAATAGAAATTGTTGAATAAAGTCGTTATTTTTGTTGTTTTTTTTGCGCAAAAAGTATTCTAGTCGCTTCATAACATTAAGTTTGAACCACTGCAGTCGTGTTGACTATTTTAACGATGTCTTTACTACCTTTCTGGGCCTTAAAAGGTGCAATGACTTTGTTGCCTATGTCTCTCGGACTTCACAAAAATATCTTAATTTGTGTTCTGAAGATTAGAATGACATGAGGGTGAGTAATTAATGAGAGAAATTTCCTTTAAAGCCACCATGAAATTAAAATGGACTATTGTTGTTTTTTAATGGAATATTTCAGTATTTATAATAGGCGTATATATGAGTTTGCATCATTATTATGTTTTTTTAAATTCATGAGCCCTCATAATCTTCAATCAAAATCAATTTCCCCTCCCACTTGTGCACTTTTGTAGCAACCCACAATGATCCACTCAATTTATGATGGACAAAATCAAGTCCCGTCCTACATTTTTTCTTGTTCGAGAAGCCAGTTCAAAGGATATATGTCACAATAGAAAAGAAAAGACTATTGCAACTTCCTTTTCAAGCTGACTTTAATAAAGTGAAGTCAAGTCCTCACCTTTATTTTTATAGCCCTTTATACATTACAGATTGTTTCAAAGTAGTTTTACAGTGATAAAAGGAAAATGATTCAATGATGCAAAAATGGTTCATTTCAGCTGTACAGCAGCTCTAAAAGAAAAGTGTCATTGTTCAGCTGAAGTCAGTTCAGTGTTGAGTCAGTTCCATTGTAAAGATCATCACTTATTAAATTAGTTCATTTCATCTACAAAGCAGTTCTGCAGAAAACAGTAATGTCATCGTACAGCTCACTTCAGTTTTCATCCAATAGTGTCAGTGGAGTCAAATCAATAATATTGTTGAATATTAAGTGTTTCCAACTAAACAAGCCAGAGGTGACAGTGGCAAGGAACCCAAACTCTCATCAGTGACAGAATGGAGAAAAAACCTTGGGAGAAACCAGGCTCAGTCAGGGGCCAGTTCTATGACCAACTAACGAACACGGTGTGATTATGATTGAGGCTGCATCACAAGTAAGAAATCAGATTGTGGATCGGTAGGATTCAAATATTTTATCCAGTTCCTTTTGCCTGAAGATCAGATTCATCATGTCAGTATGGAGACAAAACTAGTCATAGATCTGTGCAGAGGGCTTGTCTGGTTCTTGAGGTCTTTGCTGAAGATCTGTGCCGATGGCTGTTGAGTCAACAACGTCTTCACAGGGGATTGTCTAGTTTACAGGATCTCTGCGTAAAAAGGAAACATTCTAGTTTGTTCATTTCCTGCCATTTCGAGAACTTGTTGATTTCCTGTCATTTCGGGAACAGCTGTAAATTAACTGTAGTAGATTGAATAGAAGGAACTGTATCTTTTCACTTATAAAAAGTGTGAGTAATGTTAACCTACATCATTGCTGACCCAGTTCAGCTGAACAGAAAGGAGGAGCCAGACATACAGGTACAGTCAGTTAATTTCAGCCGAACAGCTTCCAGCTTGGTGACAGTGAATTTATAGTATAATGTCAAGAAGGCTATCATTTATTTTTTAATTAATTAATATTTTATCACTAATAAGAGGGGAAATTAGGAAGAAAACAAGAATTTACAACATACAGTCAGTTTTCCGGTGGAGTTTATAGCAAGTTTTGCTGTGTTGGTTATTTGACAATATAGTGAAGAAAAAAATCATAAGACGTTTTGTTTCTTCAAAATTTGAAACTAAGCATTATGAAACGTACACATAATAAAACTTACTTAATTAGTCATTACCTCGAAGTAAAGAAAAAGCTAGGTTCCACCGAGATTTGAACTCGGATCGCTGGATTCAGAGTCCAGAGTGCTAACCATTACACCATGGAACCATATACTGCCACATTGCGTAGATGAGTATTTGAATATTCTGAATATGTACAAGAAATAAATTTAAATGATTTGCTATGTAGTTACGGGTTTTAATAATCATACCGTATACCAAAACAACTATTTTATAAAATCAGAAGTGTATAATGGAGCCATATTGAAATATTATATCTGGTTCTCCGGTCCGGATGATGGCGCTAATGCGCTGTTCACGATGAGCAAACCACTACACATTGGATTTTCTTGGAGGTAAAGCAGGTAAGAAATGTTTTCTTTTACACACAACAATGTTCATATTGTTGCATTCAATCTTCCCCCGTGTTTGTTATTGTGTACCATTTATACAGAACTCTAAAGTTCTTCAAAGCTTTGTTTATATGCTTGCACCATTGAATGAGTTCAAGTTACAGTAAACCAATGTAGTTTCTTGTGGAAATATGTAAAAATTGTATTGCTTCTTAAACGCAATTCGCAGTGAACCTTTGGAGCCAGCTGCAGACTACATTCCCGAAGACGCCGAGAATCACCTATAAAACCTATAATAAAACTTACTTATAATAAAAATTACAAATGCCTAACAAATGTGTTGCTTATGGCTGTGGGAAGTTGAGCGGGCAGAATGTCTCAATGTTCAGATTTCCCAAAGACCCCGTGGAGTTCCGCAAATGGGAGAAACAGGTCCAGAAGACCCGCAAAACTTGGGTCGCCAAGACGTACTCCCATTTATGCTCCGAGCACTTCAGCAGGGACTGCTTTGATCCGAAGTCTTTTGCCATCGCAAAAACAATGGGATTCAAAGGGCTGAAACTGAAGGATGGAGCTGTCCCGACTGTTTTTATCCGGCCACCGTGCAGTAAATGTGGAGGTAGAGATGTTTCCTGTCCATTATGTACGAAAAGGAAACCTGGAACGACCACTGAACCTCACCAGTTTGCATCAGTGAGTATCTGATGTCTCTTTATTTCGTTGTAGACTCTGAAAAAGCCTGCATTCAAGGCTGCATTTATTTGATCAAAAATACAGTATAAACAGCAATATTGTGAAATGTTATTACAATATTAAATAACTGTTTTCTATTTTAATATATTTTGAAATGGACACTCCTGAGCAAAAAAATGGGCCAAGGCAAAATTGGGTAAATATTTAGATTTTCATGGTGCACATTTGACCATTTTAACCACAAATCACTGGTCTGGAAATTGGCACAAATACTGTAGATAAAGTAATTTAGTACAGTGGGTCTTTCACTTTTGTTTTCTTTAAATGTTTAAGCTGTGTAGGTAAATTTGCAGACCGCTTTTTACAGGAAGTAGAGTCTGTGTTCCACTCAATAGTAATGGCTTCAAACAGTTCATGAATAGTTGAAGAAAAATGTCATGAAATTAATGTGAGACCAAATATTCTTTATAGGGTTCAAATTTGGACTCTGACCAGGCCAAAACATAAGCCTAATGGACTTATTTTAAAGCTAGCTTGGTTGTTTTTGCAATTTGGGCTGGAGCAAACAACATCGTCCTATTTAGACTTTTCATTTGTGGGAAGCAAGTGATTCAGCAATATTCTCCTGTACTTCAGACCATTAAATGACTTTTCACAGTGAAGCAGCGGAAATGACTCTCCACTTCCTGACACCTCTTCCTCAATGCTTCTCTGTGGTAGAGGTGTTTTCATTGTTGCATTTCTCACCGGAACTTCCTCTGGTGCTTCACCATGCAAATCTTGTTTTATTGTGATTCATCACTCAACAAAACTCTGCTGAACCACTCTGAAAACCACTCTCGAGCTCCCCATATTCTGCCAAAAACTTCATCCTGTCACTCTGTCTTTGATGTTTTCCTTATACAACAATGTTTTTTTAAAGAAGCATTTGCTTAATTCTTGCCAATTTCCTCACCAGACCATTAAAAGCTTAGTGTTTAGTCATTTTGGGCTTGGCCCTTTTTTTTCTTCTTCTTCTTTTTTAAATTTTTTTTCTTCCCAGGAGTGTAAAAGGATTTTTTAAATCTTACTTGCCTTACTTTTGGATGGTGTAATGCATGTTAATAAAACATTAAAGAATTTGATCACTTCAGAATTAAAATTCCCTGATAATTTACTCACCCCCATGTCATCCAACATGATTTTCTTTCTTCAGTTGAAGAGAAATTATGGTTTTTGAGGAAAATATTCAAGGGTTTCAACAGCTATCAATGAATTGAAGGTCCAAACTGCAGTTTAAATGCAGCTTCAAAGAGCTCTACACGATCCCAGCTGAGGAATGAGCGGCCATTTTCTTACTTACACTTTTTAACCACAAATTAAAAAAAAGCTCCATTGATACTGCAATTTGGACCTTCAACTCACTGGTAGCTGTTGAAGTTCACAGATTTTTTAGGAATGTTTTCCTCAAAAACCTTAATTTCTTTTTGACTGAAGAAAGAAAGACATGAATCTTGGATGACTTGGGGGTGAGAAAATTATCAGGTCATTTTAATTCTAAATGAACTAATCCTTTAAGCAGCAAAATGGTTTTCAATATACAGCACTTAACTCAAACTTATAATTTATCACATTGTTTTGATTAATGAACAGGATGAACAGGAAGAGGCATTTATGAATGACTGTCAGAACGATGAAGAAGAACAAATATTTGATGAAGCAGACCACAATCAGCAGAATAGCAGTGGTGACGGTGTGACACTTTCTTCCTGGCCAGAGAATGATGAAACAGGTGAATTCAGGAACCCTTGTGTTATTGAACCTGCACAAGTACATGTAAAAGTATATGTAGTAAACCCCACTCAATTTCATATCTCTGCAGTTATTTGTGAAATGTGTGGAACCAGTGGCACAACAGACACCTTCTTCTCCAGGTCCAAGCGCTTCTGCAGTGTGTCCTGTTCACGTTCATACTCATCCAACTCAAAAAAATCCTCAATTCTTGCACGGCTCCAGGTGGTATTTTCTTAATGTAGAATTACATGCACATTTATTCAAACAGTGATATAATTTTTGCGTGTCTTTGTATTCAGGGAAGGCCACCTATAAGGAAGTCGTCACACAAACTGTATCTGAAATCACAGACTGAGGTTCCACGTTCAAAGGCCAACGATCAGCATCAGGAGAGCAGAGCATTTGTACAAGATGGTAAGAAAACACTAAAATCCCTCTTGCTTTTCACTACAGTGAGCTTTACTAATGTAATTTTGGCTGTTTGAATGTTCATATTGTCCTGTCTTCTTCCAAGCTACTTTGGCTGGATTTGACTGGGGTAGTTACCTTGAGAAAAGTGGCCTCCTCGCTGCCCCTGTATCCTGCTTCAGACATGTGAGTGATTTCTATCCACCGAGCTTCTCCTTGCGGAAATGTACCTGTGAAAGATAAATGTGGTGAATGTAATAACTATGATATGTAACCTATATGTGTAAATTTCCTTCATATTATTCTTGCTATTGTGTTGGATATAAAAAGGTCAATACATTATTGCCCATTTGACAGGCACCACTCTGCACTCAATGGGACGACGTCTATGTGGGGTTAAAATTGGAGGTTCTGAACACCCATACAGCCTTGCCTAGTAAGGTGTACTGGATCGCCACTGTTGTACAGCTGACAGGTACTCACTGCTGAATTTATTTTATTATTTATTAGCACTATAGCAAATAAATATTATTTTTATTTACATTAAAATATTAATATAAATAAATATTTGAATATATTTTAAGATGTAATTTATTAATGTGGTGGCAAAACTGAATTTTCAGGATTCTGTGATGGCTAGAGAAAAGAAGAGCATTTAATTTACTGAAAATTGCTGTAACATTTGATCAGTTTAATGTAACCTTGCTGAATATAGTATTAATTTTGTTAAAAAAAATTTGTACTGATATCAAACTTTTGAACAGAAGTCTATATTATATTTATACTTTATAGTTATTTTATTTTACCTAAATTTTGAGTTGTTGTCTGAATAATAAGCTAAACTGACTGGTAACCACAAATGAATATACAAAAACAATAAAGAAACAATACTCAATAAACAATATTTTACTGTTTCTAATGAAAAACAAAAAATATAGTGTACTGTGATTCATAAACGGATGACTCCCATCAGGTGACAGAGGAAACTTACATTTTTGGAAGTTATTGGTAACTTTGAAACAAGTGGTTTTAAAGTTACACATTCACATAGTAGTTTGGAATTCAATAAATGTATTTAATAAAAGATTAGATTTAAATATGAGGACAATTATGTGATATTGTGTGATAAATTGATTAATTCTTTGTCAAATATATTGTGTGATGTGTTTCTCTCAGGCTATAAGGCTCTTCTGCGTTATGAGGGTTTTGAGGATGATGACAGCCATGACCTGTGGTGCAACTTAGGCACGGCTGATGTTCATCCTATAGGCTGGTGTGCAGTGAATAGCAAGCTCCTGGTCCCTCCTCAAGGTAAATGTTTACACCATAGGTCATTAGGCATAAATGTCATAAAAATGCTAAATCGAGGCCATTTTTTCCCCCTACAGAGGTCCACCAACATATTAAAGACTGGAAATCCTACCTAATGGAGAGACTAGTTGGAGCACACACACTTCCTGTTGACTTTCATGTCAAGGTGACGGCAACAGCAAGTAGTCCATTGATTCCATCTGATTTTCTTTAATTTCCACTTAACTGTCTTCCTGTGTCTGTATGCGTTTCAGATGGCAGATATTATGAGGTGTCCGTTCAGACAGGGGGTTCGTGTGGAAGTGGTCGATCGCTCCCAGGTGAGCCGTACCCGCTTGGCAGTGGTGGATACTGTCATAGGAGGGCGGCTCAGACTGCTGTATGAGGACGGGGGACTGGGACCCTCGGGCGAGGTGCTCTCAGATTTCTGGTGTCACATGCAGAGTCCTCTATTACACGCTGTTGGCTGGTCTGAAAGAGTGGGGCACTCAATCAAAGAAACAGGTGAGAAGAAACTGGCATCTATGGACTGAGTCAAGCCTCATACACAGATAGACAAAAATGTCAATGCACACACTTTTACTTGAGATGAAAAATATGGAGCTTTGTACAGGACGTGGGGGGAAAAACGAATTTGTTCCATTAGCATTTGTAATTAAATTTTTGGATGCTGAGAGAGGTGGAGGATGGGAAGGAAGTTTATGTTAGTACATGTAAATTGTGTTTTTTGGATTTTCTTATCTTTCATGTTTGTCTGATAAAGATATGGTTAAAAAAGAATTTGTATCTGTGACGCATTATTTCGTTCTCTTGTTTTAGTTAAATGGTTGCCAGTCATCAAGTCAAGTCACCTTTATTTATATAGCGCTTTTTACAATGCAGATTGTGTCAAAGCAGCTTTACGGTGATAGAGGCAACATAATTTTGGCTGTACAGCAGCTCTAGAAGAAAATGGTGTCATTGTTCAACTGAAGTAAGTTTAGTATTGATTCATTCTGTTGTAAAAATCATTAGTTATTAATTTAGGTCATATATCTGTACAGCAGCTCTGGAGAAAACAGTGATCATCCAGTTAAGTTCAGTTCACATACAATGGTGTCAAGGCAGATCAGTAATATTGAATACCACATGTCCCCAACTAAGCAAGCCAGAAGCAACAGTGGGAAGATAACCCAAACTCCATCAGGTGACAAAAATGGAGAAAAAAAAAATCTTGGGAGAAACCAGGCTCAGTCGATGGGACCAGTTCTGGCCAATAACGAACAGTGCATGATTATGATTCAGGCAGCATTACAAATCATAAGTCAGAATGGTATTGGAACAGTCAAAATATTTAATCCAGTTCCATCAGGTTGAAGATCGGATTTATCACGCTGGTGAGAATGATTGAACTAAAATGACGGAACTAATTAATAAAAAAAAGAAAAGAAAGAAAAAAGGTAGAACAAAAAGAAATAACTTTGAGATAAAATGGCAATTAAGAAGAATAAAAAACAAATTTCAACCATAATTTTTTTTTCATTTGGTCATTCAGTTATTTGTAATATCATACATGATTTTCTGACAGATGTGAATGTCAACATGGGCAGCCATCCAGCATTTCGCAAAGTCCTTCAAAACAGTGTGCCAGATCAGTTTAAGAAGGTTAGTGCATATACCATTCATTAAAATATTGTTAAATATTATAATTTCTTTTACTTTTTGATAATGTTAGTTTAAAAATCTTATGTCATGTAATTATTTAGTATGTATAATTCCTTACTGTATACAAACAGTTGAGAACCGTTTACATGGGAAACACGTTTTTTGAGGAAGGCATGAAACTTGAAGCAGTCGATCCACTGAACCTTGGGAACATCTGCGTTGCATCAGTCCGTAAGGTACGATACAGCCACTGTTCATGAGTTTAAATTATTATTGCACATTTCCTTGTTGAAAATAATTGTACTGACCTGCCTTATCTTACCGCTCAGGTGTTGCTGGATGGATACATCATGGTAGGCATTGATGGGGTTGAGATCGGTGATGGATCTGACTGGTTTTGCTACCATGCCAGCTCACATGCCATTTTACCTGTTGGATATTGCGAGAGCAACAACATACCTCTTACTCTCCCTCCTGGTAATGTGCTCAACTGATTATTCCAGTTCTCTTCTTACAACAGAAATCAATATTTAAGCTATAGAGCCTTTATTTGCGGTTTCATACAGTGTTTGTTGATATTTTCTCCTTTCACATCAGGTTATGATCATGCCACTTTCACATGGACAAAATATTTAGAAGAAACAGGAACTGTAGCTGCTCCACGAAGACTTTTCAACACTGTAAACCTTTTATTTTGACAATTGAGCCACATACAATGTGTAAGTGCATCTGTGAGTTTAATGTGTTTTAAGCTGGTCTTGTGGTCCCTCCCTCATCTGTCTTTACCAGGATGACGTAGGCAACGCCTTTACCCCAGGTATGAAGCTAGAGGCAGTGGACCTCATGGAGCCCCGGCTGGTGTGTGTGGCCACTGTTAGGCGCTGCGTAGGCCGGCTTCTCCTTCTCCACTTTGATGGCTGGGAGCCTGAGTTTGACCAGTGGGTAGACTGTCAGTCCCCTGAAATTTATCCTGTGGGTTGGTGTGAAATCACTGGCTACCAGCTGCAGCCACCCATCGGCCCAGGTAGATTATTGTAATTTTCATAGTATTCATATATGCACTCCAGAATTTGGTTTTCATGTTATATTATGCTCTCTGTGTAGAACCGCCTCAGGGTCAGGAACGCTCGAACTCAAGCAAAAAGGCAAAACCTTTTATGGGGAAAAGGAGTAAGTTTTATTTCATCTTATTAGTTTCTTATTTAAAGTACAAATGGTAAATATTCCATTTTGAATGATAAACAATTCTAAATGATACAATTCAATCCCCTTGAATAGTTTTGTATTGTGTTGTCATTATCTTTCCTTTATTTTCTTACTTATTGGTATTTTTCACTTTAGGACGAAGATTTGTAAAGAAAAACACAAGTAAATGCACATCTAAAACCCAGCCAACTCAGCGTAATGAGAATCCAGAGACGAATCAACCACAAGTGGCACCAAAACCCTCCGTCACAGCCCCCATCTTACAAATAAAGACTGAACCTGAAGATGAAGGTATATAGCATTTTTCATAAAAAATTTTTTTTAATTTTTTAAAAAAATAGTTCTGACATGGCTTCTCTGTACCACAGTAATTTCAGTAAAAGTGAAGGTGGAGGAAATGGAAACCCCCATTTTATCCAGTGTACAAAACAAAGAAAGCGCTAAGCCAGAAGCCTTAACAGTCTTCAAACAAGAAGATGTCTCCGTTTAACCCACTGCCTGTACTGATAAATTCATAGTGATCACTACTCTTAATAAAAAAATGTAGCCAAAAGTGTGAAGCAGACTGTCTGTTTTGTGTATTTTAATAATATAAACTTCATTTATTCATTTTTTGAATAAAAAAAATTAACAATGGTAATTAAATAACACTGGTAGTTATTTAACCAAACTGTTAATGTAAAACAGGTGTAGTTCATATTGAGATCATATTTTTATAGTACACATTTTTTCAAATTACTGAAATGTATTAAAATAAGTTGTGTTAAACCATTTTCTGATTATAATTCAGTTTAGAGTTAGCTCAGCGAGTACCCACTCACTTCTAACACACCAGAGACCTGAGTTCATTCCTTACCAAGGGCAGTTTCTCACTTGTAAGTCACTTTGGATAAAAGTGTCTGCCAAATGAATAATTGTAATTCATTTTTCGCAAAGTGAAATTAAGGTTAATGTAGATGTTAGCGATACAAAATCATTGTATAATAATATGGTAGATACTGAATTTTCCTGCTTATAAGCCTTTAAAGACAGATGTGGGAAATGTTATGAACAGAACATTTATAACACACATATGGCAGATCAGTTGTTTTTTTAAATGTAATATTTATTGACCAGCATAGTACATCCCTTGTATAGTAAAACTGCATTAAGCAAGTTAATTCTACACTCTAAACAGTCTAGCACCCTCACTCATGTAAACTTCAAACAGGGTTCAGGTTATATTTATCTAAATCAGTAACTGCAATGTAAATACAGCAGGATCACACAGACTTCCTTTTCTTCATGGTCCTTTTCTGCACTGTTGTAGTTTTTGCACTTTTATGTGGTTTGCCTTTGGCTTTAACTATCTTAATGACTTTTGGAGGACTGATTAGAGCAGATTCAGTCTTTGTGGCCTTAGTTGGTTTGGGGTGCTGAGTAGGAGGTTTTTCCCCTGGGCAGCTCTTAAAAACATGCACGTCTTTGACCCTTTGACCTCTGAGTTCAGGAGGGTGGCCACAGGTGGCTCTGACTTTCAGATTCACCTGCTCAATCCACCTAGAAGCAGAAGGAGCAATAGAAGGGTCAAATGTATCATATTGAAGTAAAGGCCTGGAAATACTTGAACAAACTGGTGTGATGTCATTTTGAAGTAATAACACGAACACAGTGGAAAGCTGCTTTATAGCAGAAATTGACTTTTTAATTCAAATTGAAAGTGATACTGACACTTTTTCATGTTTAAAACTGTAAAGCTTGCTTTAAAGCAATGTATTGTATGAAGTGGTATATAAATTAAATACGCAGAATTGCAAAGCTCATGCTTACTTAACTGCTGTTTTTTCACTGTCTTTGTGTTTTGGAGAGAAAAGCTTGCAACACATATTTACATATCATTGTCAGGATGTTCACCAAAAGTATAACGTAAAAACAACATATAAAGAATTACATAAAATGTATTTAATGTCACCTTTGATCACTAACATACATCTTTGTTTAAGGCATTTATTTCAAAAATAATTAGTGACCCCACAATTTTGAACGGTAGTGTACATATAACAAGCAAAACTCACTTGCGAAGAGGCAGCAGTGGACAATCGCAGAGCAGCGGATTCTCCGCCAAGTTTATGACCTCGAGTCCTGTGAGTGGACTCAAGTCCGGCAACTCCTCAAGCTGGTTCCCTTCAAGAAACAAGCTACGCAGACCAGACCCCAGTCCTGCTAAAGAATCTTTAGATACCTTCAAAAGGAAAGAGAGATTTAAACCGAGCTTGGCGTTCTTGTTTTAGCATTAGAAATGGTTTTGTCTTTACCTTTTCTAAACCCATATGATTAAGGTAAAGATGTTTAAGTGTGGCAGCGATTGACTGAAAACCCCCTGCTCCAATCCAGCGAATAGGGTTGCGGGAGAGATTAAGCTCTGCAAGGCTGCTGGCTTTAGAAAAGGCTTCACTTGGAACCTCCTTCAGTTTGTTGCTGCCTAAATGAAGAGTATCCAGGTCAGGTGCAGGATCAAAGGCCCTAGGAGCAACCACTGTGATGGCATTGGAGGTGAGATAGAGGCCTCTCAGTTTCTCAGCGCCTGTCAGGATTCCTGCTTCCAGTTTAGCGATATCATTGTCCTCCATGTGCAGAGCTAGCAGACCAGGCAACAGCTTGAATGCTCCTTTGGGGAACTGGGTGAAACGATTCTTTTCCAGATGGAGGTAAGTGAGAAGGGGCAACCCCTTAAATGCCTCGGGACTCAATGAGGTGAGGTCATTTTCTGAGAGGTAGAGATAGACCAGACTCTTCATACCATTGAAAGCCCCATCTTCTACCTCATGGATCTTGCAGCGCTGCAAATGAAGGGAAACCACTTTTGCAACGGCTGGGAAACTATTCGCAGGGACGTAGTGAAAATGGTTGCTCCGCAAGTCCAGCAAGCGTGTGTCTGGTGAAAAACCACGAGGGATCTTGGTGTGGCCTTTGTTTTCGCAAGATGAGTGGTGGTTCTCAGCCTGCAAAATGCATGTGGGTCAATGACAATGTGTGTGACTGTGTTATTTTGGTACCATTGATATATTCTCAAAGTATAATATCTTGAAATAGATTTCTTTTTTTTGTATTTTAATTTTAGTTCAAATTTTAGTCTTTTTTGTCATTTTTTTTTTAAATGTCTATATAAAGTTTTAGCTTTAGTTATTTTAGTACTTCAACTTGAAAATTGTTTTTGTATTTTATTTCAATGGATGTTTATTTTATTTCCAAGTAATAAAAATATTTTTAAAACAACGCGACTTAAACGACTGTTTAAGATAGCCATTTTTTGATAATTTTTTATCTAGTTTAAAACGTGGCAATTTAATAGAAATGTATACATTGAGTTCATGTTAGTTTCATAGGGTTTAAAAAATTAATACCATTTTCAAGAAACGTTTCAATTTAATGACTCAAAAATATCATGTGTTGTATCCATGATGTAGTAGGTAATGACGTGTCTTCCTTACCTTGAACACCTTATTTTCGGTGTATAACAGTACATAATAAAAGCGCTATGTAAATGCTAACTTCCTTCGTAATATAAAATTTTTCTTTCAAGAATTTAATTCTTTTAATGAGGCTTTTTTTGTGATATCAGGACAGTTGTATCAGCTGGACATTTTTGTTTTTATGCCCCCCAAAAATGATCAAAATGAATTGTAATTCAGAAATTAAAAACATGCTCATCAAAAAAAGAGATGCAGTCAAGTCATTGTCCTGTATGTGTGAATTGCATTTCAAAGGATTTTGAATAAATGATTTGGAAAAAAACGTGCGCCATGTCACTGACCTGAAGACCTTTTAGGAATATTTTTGCATTAACTCCAGTGAGTTTTTACTCACCTCACATTCACAGTTGGCTGGGCATTTGACTTTATCTGGGGGTGGGGTTGTGGGCAGTGTAGGCAGTCTGCTCTGCTCCTCCAGCTCAGCCTTCATCATAGCCTCCTGGCTCTGACAGCGCAAATCAACGGGCTGTACCGCCTCCAGATTCTCATCAGACAGATGTGAAGGACCTCCACATGTACCACCCAGGCGAACGCGCTCCCGTATCGCCCACTCACGCAAAGGCCGCATGTAGCAGCTGCAGTAGATGGGGTTGCCTGCCAGATTGAGGCGAGTCAGTTTGGGAGAACCAGGGGCCATTGGCTGCAGGACACGCAGCTGGTTGTGGCTTAGATCCAAATGAGTGAGACGGGGAGAGAGCAGGATAGCTGCATTTGAAAAATCCTGCAGGGAGTTGTGATCCAGGAAGAGGTGAGTGAGCTTGGGCAAAGATACAGACTCCTCTCCAAGGTAGGTCATGGGGTTGTAGCTTAGCTCTAAGCGTGTTACTTCTGGAAGTCTGGAGAGAAGGAAAGTAAAATATGAGAAAATTAAAAGAGCAAGAAACAATGCTCTGCAATATATATATATATATTTAAAACTGATTATATTGAAGAATTTAGGCAGTTCTGAAGGCAAAAGTGGGTCCAACCCGGTACTACATAGCATAGATTCAACAAGGTGCTGAAAACATTCCTCAGAGATTTTGGTCCATGTAGACATGACAGCATCACAAAGTTGCTGCAGATTTGTCGGCTGCACATCCATGATGCGAATCTCCCATTCCACTGCTTCCCAAATGTACTCTATTGGACTGAGATCTTGTGACTGTGGAGGCCAGTTGAGTATTGTGAACTCATTGTCATGTTCAGGAAACCAGTTTGAGATGATTTGAGCTTTGTGACATCCTGCTGGAAGTAGCCATCAGAAGATGGGAACACTGTGGTCACAAAGGGATGGACATGGTCTCTGGGTAGTCCTGAGACATCGTCTCTGGGTAGTCGTGGCCTAATGGTGAGGGAGTCAGGCTTGTAACATGATTCCCACGCCGGCAGGAATTGAAAGTGGGGATTGTGAATGAACAGCACTCTCTCCACCTTTGATACCATGACTAAGGTGTCCTTGAGCAAGGCACCTAACCCCTAATTGCCTCATTTGTAAGTTGCTTTGGATAAAAGCGTCTGCTAAATGTAAATGTAATGAGCTGTTAAAGCTCCGCCCTCTCACATGGTCAGCAACAATACTCAGGTAGGCTGTGGTAGGCTTTCACGTTGTTTACGCCAGATTCTGACCCTACCATCTTAATTCTGCAGCAGAAATTGAGACTCATTTGACAGGAAACGTTTTTCCAATCTTCTATTATCCAGATTTGGTGAGCCCATGCTAAGTATAGCTTCAGTTTCCTGTTCTTAGCTGACAGGAGTGACCCAGTCTGGTCTTCTGCTGCTGTAGCCCATCTGCTTCGATGTTTGACGTGTTGTGCATTCAGAAATGCTCTTCTGAGTACGCTGGTTGTAATGAGTGGTCATTTGAGTTACTGTTGCCTTTCTGTCAGCTCGAACCAGTCTGGCCATTCTCCTTTGACCTCTGGCATTTTCACTGCTGCTAACTGGATATTTTCTCTGTTTGGGGCTATTCTCTGTACTTAGAGATGGTTGTGTGTGAAAATCCCAGTAAATCAGGAGTTTCTGAAATACTCAGACCAGCGCGTCTGGCACCAACAAGCATGGTTAACACTTTACAATACGGTTAAATTTGTTGTTAGCATTAGTTATTGAATTAAGTATCATGAACTAACAATGAACAGTGAAAGTTTTTACATCATTTACTAATCTAGGTCAGTATTCTCAATCTTTTTGACTCCAGGGTCCCCCATTGTCCACAACAACATTCAAGGCCCCAGTGCACTTATTCATACCAACCACTGACACACACACACACACACACTCCTACAGCCAATTTACTGTATCCAAACCACCTGACCTGCATGTCTTTGGTCTGTGGGGGAAACTGGAGCATTAACGAATATTCGTTTATTCAAACTTGAAATGTTTAAAATACATATGCTACATAATATTTGAACATTAACTAGATTAATACATGGTATACATACTGTATTACACTTCATTGTTAGTTCATGACAACTAATGCAATAACTATTAAACCCAGAATGTTTCTTTAAGCTCACCGTGTCATTGTCTCAGTGGGAAAGAACTGCAGTTCATTGTTATCCAGGCTCAAACGAGTAAGAGTGAAGAGGCCAGCAAACGCCTCGATTGCCAGATAATTTAGGGAATTGTGACTGAGACGTAACCATTTGATGTTCTGCAAACCCTGGAACGCCATGTTAGGCATGTACACCAATTGGTTGTGTGTGAGGGAGAGGAGGTTAAGAAGGCCAAGCTGTGAAAAAGCTCCAGGCTGGATCTCTTCCACTCTATTTCGGTCAATAATCAGCTGCTTCAGTGAGGAAAGCCCATCAAATGACTCCTAGATTGTAAGGAGAGAAAATGATGAGATGCATGCAGAGATTTCCCAGGTTACAGCTACAAAGACCAATTCGTCATGTCTTACCTGGTACAGGATCTCAATCTTGTTGTTGGCCAGGTTGAGAAAGACCAGCCGGCCGAGTCTGCGGAAGGCTCCTTCCCGTACTCTTCGGATGTTGCTGTTCTGTAGGGACAGGTGGGTGAGGTAAGGTGTGTGTGTGAACGCCCCTGTAGGAAGCTCCTGTAGGTCATTTCCTCTCAGGTCCAGTTTCACTGTTATCTTGGAGATATACAGAGCAGAGCATAAAAACAATGCAAATCATTTTAAAGAAATGCAGCAAAAATAAGGCACAAGTGATCATGGTGTTGCACAGATTACCTCATCAATGGTAGGTGGCACCTCAGTGAGGTTCTTGTTGACACAAGCGACCGTGAGCTGGATGTTGTCACAGATACAGAATTTTGGGCATTTGCCTGGCTGCACTGTGTGGATCTTCAGGGCAAACAATATTATAACCAGCAACGTGGAAAGGCTATACATCTTTCTGTGTAAAACAAGAGGAGATTTGCAACACCTAAAAGAACTAATTCATTTAACCTTATGGGTTTTCAGATTACTTTGTAAGAAAAACCCCAGCCAGATTAATTAAAACTGTGCCGGATTAGTTTGCCAGTGCTTTGAGGATTTGGTGTTGCGCTCTACTGGTATGTTTAAACTGGCTGGATTGAAGGTATTCATATAATTTATGGTTGAATGCAACTCCTTCACTGCCTCACATCTGAATGTCAAAATAAGCACTTCAGGAGCAAACTCCAATGCCAAATCTGACAAAGTAGATTCTGTCTTAATAGCTATATCTTTAAGATTTGGAGTCAAATGTATACACAAAGTTGTGTTTTCTAGCAGAAACATTCTTAAAATCTTCTGAAATGAGACATTTTGTGATTGTTTAAAAAATGTGTAAACAAGTGAACACAAACAAAGCCACACTGGGATGCAGTAAAACTAGCGTCAGCTATAAAGATCGAACCAAAAGGTTGAACTGTACACATGATTTGGCCAGGGTAAGTTGTTTAAAATGTTGTTCGATTATCAATTTATAGATCAGATTGTTGTCCAAAACAATAATCTAATTATGTATACTACATTTCTCATGTTTCATAATTGTTTTAATGTTTACATTTAGTTTAATAAACTGTTTAAAGACAGGATTTTCGTGTGACAACTTACCCCGCTGTGACTATCTGCCTTGGACATGAACTTCTTCATATTAGTTTGAAGAAGAAAAATATTTCTGCTGTTAGTCTCGGCAAATTAAAGTCACTTCTAATTTTAAAAGTGCAATAATGTATTTTACATTTTAAAAGAACACATTCAACAACTTACTCTGAAAAAACAGAAAAAAGAAGAATTAATTTCTCTCGCCGTTCTCATTCAATAATATCCATAAAATGAAGACAAGTTCTGAGAGGCCTCAGTAATCGCTCCGTCATAAACAATAGTCTACTTATAAAATAAAATCTCAAATAAATGAGAAAAATATCATAAAACAAAAAAGTTTTAGTTTCTTTAAAAACAAAAAGGGCACCGCGAACGAAGCAGCCGAGAAACCGATTTTCCAAATGCGAAATATGCTCGAGTCCCAAGAGACTTCCGACCGCGGCTCTGCTTCACAAAGACGCGCACTGTTCTCAGTCTCTCACAAATAAACCACTGGAGGAGAGAAGGTTCCCTGACAGGGATTCGACACCTATATTTTCAGAACGACGATACTGAGAAAATCGCCCGACAGGTTTGCAAAAGTCCTCAAGGCTCAGTGAACTCGGGGCATTTGTGTTGCGTAAAAGCGCAATGGAGTGAGAGCTGACCTACAGGACTTCATTCAAGACGACATCTGTAACGGCGTGAACAACGGTCTTAAATCTTAAAATGGTCAACATTACACTGAAACAGAGACGACACAATTTTTCTCCCAAGAAAAAGATTTAATATCAACAAATTGGAATGTTGCAAATATAATATTCAGTGCATACCAGTTGTATTATTAAATATACTAAAATGTCCAACATATTTTTTTTTTCACTTCACTTTCACTGCTTGCTTCACTTCAACCGAAAGACTCAGTTTGTTTTTAAACAAATTCCACCACCAATATTTCACAATATGGCACATCTAATCAGAGGCATGAGAGTGAACATGCTCTGGGCTCCATGCCAAAGTGTGTGTGTGTGTGTGTGTGTGTTCCAAGTAATGACAATTGGTCAGAAATGTCATAGCTGTAACATTATAATCATTTAAGGTTTACGCGATAATTAAGCCCTAATTATCATCCAGTGCCTTTTTTCCTATTTTCCCTTTTATGTATAAAAATAGACATTTCTAAAAAGAGACAAAACACTCTTATTCAAAGCTACTCTAACCGTCTACAGTTCATCTGTATTCAGTTTGGTTTTGTTGTCATGAGGCACTAGTCGCCGCTGTACTTTACAGTTGTCTGAGATCTGCATGGCAAAATCGACCCAGAATGGACTGACCAAAGATAAACTAGATCATTAGTTTACAGAGTTTTGTGTACCCTATATCCTATCTTTTTTTTTTTTTTTTGGACCCGTATTAAGTAATTTCAGTGGCTCTGCATTGGGAGTTAAGCAGTGGTCCTTTTCACCAATGTGGTCTTGAGAGCATCTCTGGCACTGCAGCAGGATTCTAAGACTTTGCCATTTCTGGAAAACAAAACAAATATAAAAGGTTAAAGTAACGTGATCATTAGAGAACAGGTAGTCAGAAAAATGCAACAAGTCAAGATATACATCATATTTTGAACACAAACTAACCGTGACACAAATATTTCCAGAATGCCAGCCTGATCCGCTGGGAAAAACTCCTGTGCAGCTGCGTGCTCCAAAGCCAGCAAGTGTCCAGGCATTACAGATACCTTCTTTATCTTTTTATCTTCACTCTGGAAAAGAAATCAGCAGTAAATTAAACAACACTGACAAAATGGGGAGAAATGCAAGAAAAGCTGAATTGAACATCACGTCAGAGAGTGTGGTACCTTTAAAAGTCCCAGGTTCACTATCAGCGAAGAGATAAAACTATAAGGTTGAGAGTGGGAGTTGGAAAAGGCCTTCCTCAACAGGGCATCTGGGCAACAAGATGAACAGCTGATTTTAATAACAACGACATTCAATGTTTTCAATAATAAGCGCTCATCCTCATGTTGTACCAAATCTGTATGATTTCCTTTCCTCCATGGAGCATGAAAAGTAGATACTTTTAGATTTTTTTTGCCAATACAATTGAAGTCAATAGTTACCAGAATTGTTCGGTTTACAAAATTCTTCTAAATGTCTTGTTTTGTGCACAGCAAAAGAAAGTAATAGGAATGACATGAGGATGAATAAATGATGACAAATTCTGTTTTTGGGTAAACTATCCCATTAAATGTTTACTTGAATGGTAGTATGTACGTTTCTCATACCAGTGCTCTCAAAAACCGCTTGCTTTACTTCCGGTTCATCTTCATATACTGAGGAGATCTTGAGAAAAACGTCTGACACCTTACTAGCATCTGAAACATCAACCTTAAAAAAAATAAAAATAAAATAAAAGATTTCAATGGGTTGGAGAAAAAGTTAAACTCCTGAGGTACAGATGGACCTTCAAAACCTTACCTGCTGAATGAGCAGGATCCTTTTGGCTCCAAGGGACATCAGTTTCTCAGCTGATGGAGAGATGAGGAAGGATGTAAGCTCAGAACTGCTGTGAGGCTCCTCCTGTGGAGAAGTAAAGATCAGTGAGTTTGGCCAGTGTAAAATAGATAAGCAGCTATTGGGACACATCAGGCTTAGAGGTTCATTCAGGCATGTTTGCTAGGATCACCTTTTCTTCAATGATATCTTTTGTTCCATTGACACCATTTTCCTCTGTATCATCTTCTTCCTTCTCCTCCTCACAATCCTCCTCCTCTTCATCTTCATCTTCCTCCTCCTCATCATCAACATCATCATCATCAGGCTCTCCTTCATCATCACTGCATTAATCACATTTTTCATTACTCTCAGTGGGATATTTCAAAATACAGAAAAACATGCATTTGCAAATGAGAAAAGCGAGCATTTTTCACGAAGACCCAGATAAATACCTGAGCGAGCCCAGCAGTTCCTCCATGTTCATGCCTTCCATCGCTTCCCTGAGAGCCTCACAGCCATCCTCTCCAAAGCAGTTTCCTAAACAAACACCCACACAAGATCAAATTACCACAGAATAATTGACTTTGACACCAAAACGCTTAAGTATTTAATTGGTCTAGATTATTTTTGTAGCATGTTTTAGAATAGTCTGTTTTTTTGAACCTGTCAGTATTATTTCAGGTTTGTTAAAATCAAGGACTAATAGTGGAATGCAAAAAACTCCCATTCAATTTAAAGGGGTAAAAAAAAAAATCACTGTTTCTGTCTTTAAAAAAACCCATTTATAATCAAATCATTAAATAATGTAAATATTTAATATGTATTTTTTAAATTATATTTTGTATTACGTATCATAATTATAAAACGATAAAACTGGCTTTAAGTGAGGCCTATTTATATAATAATAAAATACTGTGACAGCAAAAATACTTCACCATTGAGGTCCAGTTTCTCCAGATCAGCTTTCCCCTGAACAGCCTTTGCAACTACCAAAGCCGCAGCTTCGCAAATCTCTCCAAATGACAAATTCAACTCCTACACAAGAAAGTTTTTAGAATGCCTATTACAAAAACACTAAGATGTTTAGTTATAAAATGTTTGTGTGCGTTTTAGGTAGATTTAATGTTGTATCATGCATTAACTAACCCTGAGGAATGGCAGTCCCTCTTTAAGAGCCCCTGCTATTGCAATAGCACCTTCTGAGCGTACCAGACAGTCTCCAAAATTGATGACCTTAAGATGCTGGAGGTGCCTAATGGTCTGAAAATGGAAGAAATCACACACGGCCAATAAACATCTGTTCTACCCATTTCAAAAATTGTGTGACATGATGCAGAGTCAGATTGCACAACAAACCTCTGCCATGGCTATCGATCCTCTCTTGGTAAAAGTATTGTCATTGAGGTTGAGGACCTGGAGGTTAGGGTTGTGCTTCATGGCAGTGGCTAAAGCCGTGATACCAGGATGGTTGATTCCATTCTGTGGCATATGGACCTCCTCAAGACTGCCTAATAACTGCGAAAAACAGAACAAATGTAGAACAAGTGTCAAACAAAAGATGAACATAAAATACTTTTATTTTATTACACTGGGTAATGTTTATTGAAAGGAATCTCTTATGCTTACACAGTAAAAACAGTAATAATGTGAAATATTCTTGTAACTTATATATATATATATATATATATTTGAAAATATGTTTTATGCCTCTGATAGCAAACTAAGCAAAGCTGAATTTTCAGCAGCCATTGCTCCAGTATTCAGTGTCACATGATCCTTCAGAAATCATTCTAATATGCTGATTTAATGCTCAAGAATCATTTCTTATGAATGCTGATCTATTTATCTCTCTCTCTCTCTCTATATATATATATATATATATATATATATATATATATATATACACACACACACACACAAGGGTTGGATAGAACAATGTGAACACAGGAGAAATAGGAAATATTTCATCATTAACAATAATATGGACTACTATTTAGCTTTAATACAGCTTTCAATCTGTTTTCTTCTCAGTCGTCTCTCATAGTCTCATACTACTCATAGCGGTTAGATGATGTTCACGTCCGTTGATTGAGCTGGCCATGGCAGATGATGCTCATTCTGGTGCTCCTCAAACTAAGACTGAACTGTTCTGGCTGTGTGAATGGGTGCAATGGGTCATCTTGAAAAATGCCATCATTATTTTGAAACAACATTCGGACCACAGGATGAACCTTATCACCAAATACTTAATCAGTAACCAGACCATATATGATGGGGCCAGGTGAATACCAGGATATGGCTGCCCAAGTCATCACAGAACCACCCCCATGTTTAAATGTTGGAACTAGACAACCCAAGTTGTACGTTTTCTTGTAGGTTCTCTTTAAATTAACATTATTCCCAACAGAAGGTCGAGTTTATGATGATTCATCAGACCATCAGAAGTTTCCAGTCTTCTGCTGTCCAGGTTTTATGATCATGATCTTTTTCACATTTTCGCATTGGTGTCTGTGATTAAAGCTTTAGCAATTGCAGCTCTCCCGTGGATGTTGGCCTTGTGCCTTAAGTTCTCTGCGGACTGTTTTTGTGGAAACAGTCTTTAAACGCTGTTTAATTTGCATGTGCAGAACTTCCATATTATACGTAGAACGCTGGCTACGTTCAGACGTAGAACCCGGAAGCGCTGTACATAAGCTGCGGAGAATGACAGGGTAGAGGAGAAATTGTTGATTAAAGTCGTTATTTTAGTTTTGTTTTTGAGCACAAAAACGTATTCTCATCGCTTCTTATCATTAAGGTTGAACCACTGTAGTCCCATGGTCTTTACTACTATTCTTCCGTAAGGTCTTACAGGTTTGGAACGACATGAGGTTGTGTTTTTAATAAGGCTGGGATGATATACCAGTCTCCCGATTCAATACTATCACGATACTTTGGTGCCTATTTGACATTTATTGCAATTTCTTAAAGAGTTATCAGTCATTTGAAACAATTTAAAAGATACAGTCATTCTCTACACCACCCACACAGGAACTCAGCCCCTCCTCATCCACTAATCTTTTCCCTTCCTTTTCCCCTCTCACGGAGGCAGAAGTATCAAAACTTCTCCTCTCCACTCATCCCACCACCTGCCCTCTAGACCCCATCCCCTCACACCTTCTACAAGCCATCTCTCCCACTCTTTTACCAGCACTTACACACATCATTAACTCGTCTCTCCACACAGGCACTTTCCCTACCGCATTCAAGCAGGCTCGAGTAACCCCACTGCTTAAAAAACCCACGCTAGACACATCGCTCGTGGACAACTACAGACCTGTATCTCTCCTACCGTTCATATCAAAAACACTTGAACGAGTTGTATTCAACCAGGTGTCATCCTTCCTCACACAGAACGACCATCTGGACGTCAACCAATCTGGTTTCAAGAGCGGCCATTCAACAGAGACTGCGCTACTGTCTGTCACGGAATCCCTGCGGATTGCTAAGGCTGGCTCCAAATCATCTGTTCTCATCCTACTGGATCTATCTGCTGCCTTCGACACCGTAAACCATCAAATTCTTCTGTCCACCCTCTCGTCACTGGGCATCTCAGGTACTGCGCTTCAGTGGTTTGAGTCCTATCTCACAGGTAGGTCTTTCAGAGTTGCCTGGGGAGGGGAGGTATCCAAACCTCATGAACTGATCACTGGGGTTCCTCAGGGTTCAGTTCTTGGTCCCCTCCTATTCTCCATTTATACTACGTCACTGGGTCCCATCATACAGGCACATGGTTTCTCCTACCACTGCTATGCTGATGACACACAACTCTACCTGTCCTTCCAACCAGATGATTCCACAGTAGCTGCACGAATCTCAAGCTGTCTGGCGGACATCTCGACGTGGATGGAAGAACACCACCTGCAGCTCAACCTGGCAAAGACTGAGCTTTTAGTCTTCCCTGCCACTTCCACTCTTCAACATGACATCAACATACAGCTTGGTACAACCACCATTACCCCATCAAAGTCGGCCAGAAATCTTGGAGTTATCTTCGATGACCAACTGACCTTCAGTGACCACATCTCAAAGACGGCGCGGTCGTGCAGATTTACACTTTGCAACATCAGGAAAATCCGTCCCTTCCTGACTGAGCACGCAACACAACTGCTTGTCCAGGCCCTGGTCATTTCAAGGCTTGATTACTGCAATGCTCTTCTGGCTGGTCTGCCGTCAAGTGCAATCAAACCTCTTCAAATGATCCAGAATGCTGCTGCACGTCTTGTCTGCAACGAGCCTAAGAGAGCCCACGTCACGCCCCTCTTCATCTCTTTGCACTGGCTACCCCTTGCTGCTCGCATCAAGTTCAAGGCGCTGATGCTTGCTTACAGATCCACCACAGGCTCTGCACCTTCCTACCTCCACACACTGCTACAACGCTACGTCCCCACCAGAAGCCTGCGATCGCTAAAGGAACGAAGACTTGTGGTACCATCACAGAGAGGCACAAAATCACTCTCCAGAACATTCTCCTTCACTGCTCCCTGCTGGTGGAATGATCTCCCTACTTTCATCAGGAACGCAGATTCCCTGGCAATATTCAAGAGACAGCTGAAAACTCACCTCTTCCGTGAACACTTAATCCCCTCATAAAAAAAAAAAAAAAAAAAAAAAAAAAAAAAACCCTATCCTTCCCCCTTTTTCCCTTCCTACTCTAGCTTATGGTACTGAGCAATGTATGAAACTTGTATTGTGAGCACGTCCTGTGTTATTTGCCAATTCATGAAGAATCGCTTGTTTGTTTTCCTCACTTGTAAGTCGCTTTGGATAAAAACGTCTGCTAAATGACTAAATGTAAATGTAAATGTCATTATTTGAAGCGTCGTTTTCAAAAGGGGATAACTATTTTGATCGCTACCATAGACATCAGTGATTATATTTTAACTATAAACATCTATCCCAGTACTCGTATGATAATTTGAACTATTTTAATCAGAAATAATGATACTTAATTAATTAGAAATAATGATACTATGACGTTGAAATAATGACTACTCTCTCAGAGTCAGCAGCAACACAGACTGTTGCGATATGATTTTGTCAAAAGTTTAATAGACCGACGAATTGTTGTCATTTAGGAATAAGATCGCGTGTGTTCGTGTGAGGAATAAGATCGTGTGATCGCACAGCTCTACTGCCTTATTCTCTCTCAACATTGATATCTGACGCAAAGAGTAGGCTATATGAGTAACGTGAGAGCTTTTCAGTGCATTCATTATTACTAAATCATATTCATGAAGTGAGACATCGCAATTAAAGGACCCAACGGTTCTCTCACACATCCTACCGGAACAGTTTAAATTGATTTGTGGTTGTCAATATTGATGTTGGAACAAAAGTGTGTAAAAGTGGGCCCACCTCATCTATAAGCAAGGACCAAAATGAAATTAATTTAATTAGAATTAATATTGATTCTGAGATATATGAAAAATAATAAATAAATAAATAAAACTCGCGATAGATTTTTTTCAGAAATTTAATTTTTGGGGCAACTAACCCTAACCCTGAGGCGGATATTGAGTTCTGCTGTCACTTTTTCTGCAGTAATTCTGTATTGTTTGAACACAATTCTTCTTAGTGGTCGACTGTCCCCATCATTCTTCACTGAAGACGTCTTGCCATGCTGTGTGTACACAGGCTTCTTTGTGGATACTGTTGCTCTTGAAACACCAAATCAGTGGGGCTGTTAAGGTTACAGATGCACCTGCTAAACATTTTATCCCCTTTGGAAGTCTGACAAGTCATATTTCACCAATTTCTTGTACTATCCTCTGATAAACAACTTGTGCTACACTGGAATGCAACCTAGACAAAGCATATTAACAAATAATGAACAACATGTTTTTCCACTGTAGCCTAATCAATATTATTGACCCCTATGACAATAGGTGTTCACATTGTTTTGTCCAACCCCTGTATATATGTGTGTGTGTGTGTGTGTGTGTGTGTGTGTGTGCGTGCACATGGGCGTTGGAAGCAAAAAAATGTGAGTGGCTCCTTCCCTAGAATATTTTTTTAATGGAATAGATTTCCTGCATATTCTGGTGCCTTTTAATAAAACAATTACATCATCTTTTAAGAGACCCGTATTCGATATCTGCATTTACACTACACTGGCTACACGTGAAAACTCTTTTTGTGGCTTAATGCATTAAGACAATGATATTAAAAGACCAAACTCTGCACACAATTAATTAACAAAGCATACTATGTATATAAAAGCAGATGAGTCCAGAATATGAACGGAATGAGTTTAATTTATTAACAGAACTCATAGAAACATTTATAATGCGATAGTTTCATCCTGAGATCAAAACCATTAATTAGTACCGATTCTTCACCACAGCGATTAAGTGCACTGATCCGCTGTAAACATTCATGTGTTCTAATGGTTTGGTGGTAGAACTCGAGCAAAACATGTCAGATGTTTTCTAATCCGCGCTTGTATAATTTTTTTTTCTCATTGAAACAAAATGTGTTCATCAGTGATTTTATATCACAGCAGGGACATATTTGTGTTCATTTTATTTTGTTATTTCACCAGAACAAATTGAGAGTGTCCACAAGAGTTAGCAATAGATTGAAGCGCCCGTCTGTGCACGAGCCACGAGGACGCAGCAGCATGATTTCAAAAGCGACACATTTCAGTGCCAGATAGCCTCTTATTTAACATAAACAAATGTAATTAATACTCTGCTAGTCGACTAGAGATGTTTCATTCATTCATGTAATAGATGTATCTGCACCGCGAGACGTAAAAAAAAAAAATTACATTCAACTCATTAACAGGGGACTATCCAATCTGTCCGCTTACATGGCAGGCACAAACACACGCATACGATTCACAGCCTATCAGATCTGAGAAAAATGGAATCCATGTGCTTTTTTTTCCTGTGTACATGTGCGTAGGTCATATCCGATCTGTGCCACATGGGAGGAAAATAAATAAATAAATAAATCGGAATTGGGTCACTTGAAACATGCAAGCTGTGTACCAATTCAGGGGCTGCATCCTCTGGAGGTCACATTTGAAGCCTGAATACATCATCGAATCAGTTTCATTTAAGAAAAGAAACCATTAGATTGCAAAGTAATAAAGAAATTACAGTATTTTACACCCCACAAGGAATAATTAAATTTTATTACGGTTTCCTTTCTTAAATAAGACATCCTTGTTGACATATACAGCCTTCACATGCGACCTCCGGAGGATGCAGCCTCCGAAATGAGATGCAGCTGCAGTGTAAATGTGGCCTTAAAGTGAGAGGGTCCAATAATATTGGTCTTAAAAAGTGAGTGAAAAACCAACATACAATGATTCTGACGCCCATGTGTTTGTTTGTATGTATGTGTGTGCATGCATTGTCTCGATACCTTAAATGCTTTGGCAAGTGCAGTGGCACCATTATTCTCCAGCCGATTACGTCCAGCTATGAAGAGTTTTAACTTCAGGGGAGATCCAGCTGCACTAGATTGCTTATAGCATTCAGTCAATGCAGAAGCAAGGACCTTTAAGAAAATACATCAACAAATAAAATCACATACTCCTTCTGTTCAAAGAGCTTCAAAAGGATTTGACATGTTAAAAATCTCTCTCTAACAACCAAAGATGACGGGGTTGTCTTTAAAAAGCTGCATCTCAGCATTTCTGAGTTGATCTCAGCCTAAACTTACCATACCCCCTCCAATGCCCATGCCACAATTATTAAGCCTGAGCTCACGTAAGGTATAGCACACAGAGCTCTTCAGGAGGCTTTCAATTCCCTTTACACCATCAGGTCCGAAGGCATTATCGCTCAGATCCAGCTGAGTCAGCCTGGCTCCTGATGTCATCAAAGCATTGCCCAATGATTTCTAGGAAATTTGAATAAAATATTGGAAATAGAACAAGCTTTTTACTCACAGCAAATACATATAACTGTACTTTTTGAGATGGAGATTTTCTTACCAGAGCAGATGGAATTTCAGAGCGAAGGCGACCTGTGAACATATCACTCCAATGACATTGCTTTTAAAAAAGAAAAGTAAAAGTATTCAAAGATTAAATACAGCAAATAGCACATCAGAGTGAAATTGTCTAATGGCCGTATAAAAGTACCTTCAATTCACTTTTAGCTTCAAGAGCCTTGGAAATGGCCTGTGCTGCTTCAACCCCCAATGTGTTTCCCTCCAATCTGAGGGACTGCAGACCCTCACACTGTTCAATCTCCTGCACCATCTCTTTCACTGCACCGTCACAAGAAAAGGAGGGAAATTGTGAGTGTTGATGCACTGAGACATGGCAAATGTAAACATTTGCTAATGGAGAGATTTAACTCACCTGATTCAGCATTGTCCAACTTCAGCCCTCGTCCTTTATAACTTAATTCCACTTCTCCAACATGAGTCTTGGCCAAAGCCTCTGTAATCTCAGCAATATCTCCAGACGCCATTGCGTTCCCTTTGCTTTACGTACTGGTAAAGTTATTAAAACATGAACAGGTATTATAAATATAGCACCTACATAGAGACTAAACTGCTTGATCTCGCAACCATATGAATTTTCTCAGACATAGAATTACATTCACACATTTTAACTAATTAACAGAACTGTAACATTAGCTTATTAAGCTAGCCTGTCATACATATAAAATAGAAGACCCACGATAAAAACGTGTTCAATTTAAAATGAAATGTTGCACCTTGCATCTCGATAAAGCCAAACAAATTATGCTGAGCTCACTCAGGTTGTCCCACACTATTACCGTGCTAATATCATCATTGATCCATGTGTACAATAGCTGATACACACCGCTCAGGCTAGCTCAGAGAATTAGCTTCCTAGCTTTCCTCTCACCCATTATTTCAAATTCAAGCGCAGCAGCATTAGTTAGATAAATGAAAAAATCATATTGAATTTTTATATCTAAGAATATTTACCTTACACCTGGGCTCAGTTATTAACGTAAGAGAGCAGATAACTAGCCTGACTACAGAAAAAACATCACAACAGGAGGCACATGGAGGCGGCAGTTCTTTGAAAGTGCCGGTGTCACGTTCTTTCATAATAAAAGCACCAACAGTCTTGTAATGACTTTTTGACTGTTATGACATTACTGCTTTTACTGAATAGACCAATATTTAAATAACAAATTTTGGTGATTTTTTTTCCCCACAAACGTTTAAATTAGTGAATTTAAACACAAAAATTTAATACGCAACAAAAATGTGCATCGCAGGTTTCTAAGCCACTGGTTAGAACGGACTGACGTACGCCCCAGTGGCCTAATGGATAAGGCACTGGCCTCCTAAGCCAGGGATTGTGGGTTCGAGTCCCATCTGGGGTGGACATCTTTTAATCGTTTCTTAGCGATTCAACAGGTGATAAACAGCTAAATGTAGGCACATCAACATAAGAAAACGTTTAGAAGAGAGTTTAATCGAATGGAAATTTGCTAGCTCTTCGATCTTTACCTGTCATAATGCTAACAATTACCTTATATTTGACGCAGGGGTTGATTATAGAGTAGATGGTACTAACAATTTTAGTAGTCAGATCCAGAAAGTAAACTTCTGACTCGTCTGATTCAGCGTGAAACATGAATCGATTTACAAGGGGATTTATTTTGTGTGTCCTAACGGCGACCTTCGTAAAGACTCAGCGTAAGTGTCTTAAATGAATTTTACTCTTTTAATATCATGTTTTGATCATGTTGGCCTTTTTTGCATGTTTGTATTACATCAGAAGACTAGCGTTACAATGAAAAAATAACTTAGCTACAACAAACCCGTGTTGCTTGTTATCCTTTGGCATTTGGTTATTATTAAACGAGGCGCTATCTGACGACAGCCTACTTACAAAAATGTAACATATTAAACCCCTAACGCTTATTGACGTGTGATCTCTCTGTTTATCAGATGTTCAGAGAGCCACTGTATATTGGGATGCTGTTCAGAGGTCTGTGGTGCTGAAAGAGGACGCAATGGAAGAGCACGGAGATGCATTTGGTTATTTCAATGATAGTTTATCTGTTTCTGGCTGGGGAGTGCTGGAAGTACAGGCTGGTTATGGAGAATCCCAGGAGAACGATGAAATTACATACTTCCTGGCCGGATACCTTGAAGGATACCTAACAGCCTCGTAAGTTTTCTCTCTTTAAAGTAAATTATACTAAGGCGTATGGAAAAAGAATTACACTTTAGCATACTTCAAAATAGTAGGTCTGCCTATTACGGAAATAATACTTTAAAAGAGGTTTAACTGCGAACTTAAATGCATGTTATTTACAATTGAATGTATAGGCCTAATAGTTTAAATCTATATTAAATGCAATTAATTGTACTTAAAAGTTATTTTTAGCCTCTTAAGTAGGGTTTAAGTACATTTATATATATATATAATTTCCTAATTACTTCTAGTGTTAAATGGTTAGCTAAAGTATACCATTGTTAAGTAGGCCTACTGACGAGCATTTAAGGCAAACCAAAATATAATGACATTTTTGTTGTACATTTAAAATATCTTAACTTTAAATGGAATATCAAATAACACATTAGTTAAAACTAATAAATTACTTTTTAATTCACAGACAGATGATCAACCATTACTTTAATATGTATCCTCAGATGATAAAGGATCACAGTATTATGAAACCTCTAAAACGCTTTATAAGGTAAGTTGGCGTTATCTAAAATGATTGCATTATTTCAAAATTAAAATAATAATGCCAGATATGAAAAACATTTACCGGCTTGCAGTGCATTTACAAATCACAAACAAAACATTACATATATTAAACATACAATTTGTATATATTACTGTACTGTAGTATGTATTCATAACATGCACCCATCAGGCATAACAGGACCCAAGTTTTCCCAGCAGAACGTTGCCCAAAGCATCACACTGCCTCCGCCGGCTTGCCTTCTTCCTATAGTGTATCTTGATGCGATGTGTTCCCCAGGTAAGCGACGTACCCGCCCATCTACGTGATTTAAAAGAAAACGTGATTCATCAGACCAGGCCTCCTTCTTCCATTGCTTCGTGGTCCAGTTCTGATGCCCACGTTCCCACTGTTGGAACTTTCGTGGGGGACAGGGGTCAGCATGGGCATTCTGACTAGTCTGTGGCTATGCAGCCCCATATGTAACACACTGTGATGCACTGTGTGTTCTGACACCTTTCACAACCAGCATTAACTTCTTGAGCAATTTGAGCTAAAGTAGCTCATCTGTTGAATCGGACCACATGGGTCAGCCTTCGCTCCCCACGTGCATCAGTGAGCCTTGGACCATGACCCTGTCGCTGGTTCACCACTGTTCCTTCCTTGGACCACTTTTGATAGATACTGACCACTGCAGACAGGGAACACCTCACAAGAGCTGCAGTTTTGGAGATGCTCTGACCCAGTTGTCTAGCCATCACAATCTGGCCCTTGTCAAACTCGCTCAAATCCTTGCGCTTGCCCATTTTTCCTGCTTCTAACACATCAACTTTGAGGACAAAATGTTCACTTTCTGCCTAATATATCCCACCCACTAACAGGTGCCAGGGTGAAGAGATATCCAGTATTATCACCTGTCAGTGGTCATAATGTTATGCTTGATCGGTGTATGTTCCAACATACAAAAGAGGTTCTGGAGACTTTCAGTTGTTCATGGTTTTGGAGAATTGGAGTTGTTTGTTTTTTCCAAAATTATTTCATACAATTATTTATTCCATAAACATATATTCTACTGAATTATTTATTAAACTTCCATTCTTTTGAAATAGTGAGCAGGACTCATGGACAAGAACACAAGTGAAATTAAATGGGAAAAGTGATCCCTTGTGGGATCATGTGGGTCTTCTAGTGGCTCAGATGGATGGATTGCATGCCGGGGCAGCGTACTGGGCCAAAAATAGACATAAAAAGGTCAGAAAACATGAATTCTGCATACATCTGTTTAATTGTACTGTTCATCTCATTCTTCAAGTTTGGTAACACTCATGGACATTTGAAAAGGTCTTCAAGTTTCTCCAGTGAACCTTTTCTTTTTATATATTCATTGACAATCATGCTGTATGTTTTTCATTCTATGTTATGTGAAACTACATGCTTGCATTTCAACTCCCAGCCTCTGTCCATGTTTGCGGTTCAGTTCCTCAATGGTATTGGGGATTTGTTAGACTTAATCCCTGCTCTCAAGAGGCGTTCCAACTCTTCTTCGGACTCCTTCAGAATGCCAGGCATGAGTCACTGCTCTGCTCTCATCAAGGTTAGAGGTAAAATGATGCCTTTATTTCATGACTGCAACCACATATTCTGAATTGGGTGGAGTCAGCCATTGAAAGCCCCATGTCAGACCACAAATCTGAATATTCAGGGCTGTCTATGATGGCCTTGTCAATGTGCACCTTCTTTTTTCCAGCTTTAATTGTTCTGTTCCTATTCTATCTGCAGTTGTTACCTGGCTATGAGAATCTGTTGTTTGGTCACTCCAGCTGGTACACCTATGCAGCCAGCATGAGAATCTACAAGCACTGGGACTTTAGACTGAAAAATAAACATAATGGCACAAGCAGACTGTCCTTTAGCAGCTACCCTGGTATATTATAGGCTGATGTTTGCCTTTTATCATTCAAATTTAGTCATTAATAATTTAATTTAGTCCTATAAAACTGTTTTTGTCTCTTTCCAGGGACCTTGTCATCTCTGGATGACTTTTATTTGCTGGGAACGGGGTTGTTTGTAACTCAGACAACAAACAACGTGTTCAACTCCTCTCTGTTCTCTCTGGTCTCCCCAGAGGCTTTGCTTGCCTGGCAGAGGGTGCGTGTAGCACATGCGCTGGCCTGCACTGGGAAGCAATGGGCCCAAATATTTTCCAAGCACAACTCGGGTGAGACAGAGATGCACGAGACAAAAGTGGATTATTATATGCAAATACTGTGGTCTATATTTGCAGTGCTCTGTTGTGGTGTCGTCTTTCAACATTGCAACAAAGTAAACACACAATTCTCTAGAATCTGATTCTATGGGGTAGCATTAATGGGAAATTCTGTCATCATTTACTCACCCTCATGTCAAAAATGCATGCATTTCTTTCTTCTGTTGAACACAAAACAAGATATTTGAAGTAATAAATTGAATATTTATTTATTTGAAAATTAAGCTATCCAATCACAGTGGAGAAAGGGCTGGACAAAAGGTGCATTCTCACCATGTCGTAATCATTACCGTAATGATTCTGAACTGCAAAAAGCCTCTATGTGCTTGTAGGACTTGTAAGTACAACGTGTAAACTCATCATTTTCAAAAGCTACGACTTGGCCGCTGTACCACCTGACCGCTGCAGATTTAAAGGGCACCTATTATGCAAAATCCACTTTTACATAGTGTTTGAACATAAATGTGTTACTTGGCAGTGTGTGGACACAACCACCCCTACAATGATAAAATCCACCCACTTCTTTTTCTTTAATCCCTTTTAAACCAAAGCAGTCTCATTAGACAAGCCGTTTTGATTCGTTGTGACGTCATACTGCTCAGGCCGCCCACGGTCGCTGACTGACAGTCCTGCATCACCATACTTTACACCCTCGGCAAGTTGTACGCTGTCTGCAATTTTCTCTGCGCTCAAGGAACAGTAGTGACAACAATGTCTGGTAAGTAATTGAGATGTTTTGTAGTTGGATGTAAGAATAATCTTCATTTACTCCTGACATCTGAGCCGCTGAACACAGTGGATTAGTTGTATTTTTGAAGGGAATACGCCACAGATCT
Source organism: Zacco platypus (assembly GCA_038088235.1). Taxonomy (NCBI): domain Eukaryota; kingdom Metazoa; phylum Chordata; class Actinopteri; order Cypriniformes; family Xenocyprididae; genus Zacco; species Zacco platypus. Next base: position 15,889,868 of record CM076068.1, read on the forward strand.
AATATACACATATGATTTCAGTAATGTTACTTGCTGTTCATGTTCACAAACATAACTGACTGTATTTATGTGAACTGTGTGTTTTTAACAGAACCTTGTGTGTATTTGACCATAAAAACTCACGAGAAGTTACTCACGAGACTTGATGTCTGACAGCCAGCTTTCTGTGTGCGTGTGCTTCAGATAGGTGCGCTCCATTTGAAGTTTTTCTGATATAGCTTTAAAACGCGAGGCAATATTAAACTTTATGATGAAATTAGAACTATGCTATCCATGAGAGTGATAGTACAGAGCCCCTAAAGGGACATGATGGTGAAAAAAAATTAGGATGGGAGGAATTAAAAAAAAAAAATCTTTTGCGTTCCCTTGCAAAACCTGTTGTGAGCTCGGACAAACACTTCCTGTTTAATGTCCCCGCTGGCTGGCAGTAGTGTTTCAGTCAGATCCACGCATTAATACTCACTAATAATGTGCGGCTCATGGAGTTTGAACTTGTTGGACTCAAAAATAAGAAAACGTGGTCAGTGCTTAGCTGTTCTGATATTTCAGAAGAGCGCCTGGCGTTTTCAGCTGGCTAAAAATGCTTTGGTGGACAGACGGCCAAGGAACACAGACATTTTTAATGACATAAGGGTGAAATGATGACAGAAATGAATTTTTTTGGAGTGAACTGTGCCTTTAAGATTTGACCTTACAAAAACAGATATACTTGAAATACACTGGAACAGCCAAACCTATTTATGAGAGGTCCATACTTTTGGTCTTGTAATTTTTCTTATTTTCAATTATTTTTGGATGATTTTATCAGGGACCTACAATAACCAGTATATGGTGGTGGACCTGAAAAGAGTTTCACTTGGAAAGCAGATTGAAGAATGGAGTCTGACTGTTGTGGAGCAGATTCCTGGTTTGGTGGTGTACTCAGATCAGTCACAAGCCTTGCGTCATGGTGAGGAGTATTTCCTAATAAAGAAAACAGTACGATCATAAGGTTGGAAACTTTCTGAAAGTTAAAATACACTCTGAAGGTCAAATTTAATACAATGTTTGCTTTACAAATCATCTCAATAGGTTACTGGGCATCCTACAACATACCTTTCCACTCAGACATTTACCGAATGAGTGGTTATGGTGTGATGTGGAAAAAGCATGGTGAAGACTTCTCATATGACCTCTGTCCACGTGCTAAGATTTTCCGCAGGGACCAGGGAAAAGTCACTAATCTGAATACCTTGAAATACATTATGAGGTACAATGGTGAGTTTAGGACATCTCCTTGGAAAGTATTCAAAAATATTTCTCCCAACTAATCTGCCCTCTTGTTAATCTAATTTCTTTGATGAACAGTAGCACTTTGTCATATTAGATTACAGAAAAGACCCATATTCAAAGAAGCACCCTTGTAAATCCATCTGCTGCCGTAATGACCTGAGACTCCGACAACCTCATCCAGGGGGATGTTATGATACTAAGGTACAGAAATAGGTCATTTTGGTCTGTGTTATTATGATATAAACTTCAGCATAAATAGTGAGATTCTAATGGAGGCTTCTTTAGGTTACAGATTATCACATGGCCCAGATGTTTACGGCCGAAGCTGTGAACGGACCCACTACTCAGGATGGTCTTCCTCTTTTCTCTTGGAGCCGTTTCAATCGGACAGCTCATCAGGGGCTCCCTCAAACCTACAACTTCTCATTCATCACTATTCAGCCCCTTCTTTTTGGGTCCAGAGATCAAGACAAGACTGATAGTAGTCTTGTGCAGTGTATGCACAGCAGTCTAAAGGATACAGATCCAAGACTTGAAAATTATTTAATCGACTTTGCATCAGATATTTACAGGCAGCTTTACAAAGTCATTGGGTACATTTTTGCCCCATAATACTTTTTGTGAGATTAAATGCATGAATACTTCAAATCAGTGCTGGACTTTTATGCAATAAAAGACTATAATAACAAATATTTGCCCTAACTTGTCTAATTTGATATGTGTAAGTGACAAAGCTATTAACAAATTGCACAAATTAGAATGTCCGTCAACCAATCAGAATCAAACATTCAACAGCTCATAGTATAAAATGAAGATAAACTTAGCTGACTTTAACAAAGTCATCAGTGTCATTGAACAAGTGAAGAATTAAATAGAAACGAGTTTTGTTTAAATCATTTTATTCAAATTTTAAATTCTAAGAAAAAAAAAAAAAAAAAAAAAAAATATATATATATATATATATATATATATATTCTACATCATAAATATTTGTAATATTTTATTAGTGAATTGTTGGTATTTACACCCATATGGTCAAAAAATATGCAACCATTATAAAAGGGTATTTAATTGTATTAATTAATGTCCCCCTAATCCACACTATTATTTGTTCATATTGGTTTTCACTGGCCACTTTTTAGATTTTTAACGCCATATAATAAATATTCATATCTTGAATATTTTGTTATAGGCTCGTTACAAAATATATTACCAGCCCAGTCTGAAACAGTATTTAATTTGTCCTTCTTTACCTGAATGAAATAGCCTACACAAACTAAGTTTGTGTAAAACCTGATAATCATGTTATCAAAATATACAAAAGAGCAAGTTACAAACTTAATTATTTCCTAGAACATTTTCTGAGAAAGCAGAATCTTAAATATTCATAGCTGCTAATGCCTAAATACATTCCGCATCCTCGAATCCTCACTGGTATCTGCGTCAAAAGAGCATCATCAACTGGCAAGTGGGCGGGGTGAATACATCACCGGATACAAGCCAATCAACTGGCGCGCTTATTCTACTTCTATGACACGAAAAAAACAGTAGCACGCCGCTTCACCGTGGGAGACAGAACGGCAACCGAACAGCATCCGAGCCGCACCGACAGTCCGCATACCAGCCTCAGTGTAGTACCCTAATGGCAACGGAGGACAAAGGAAAAACGGCGGCGCCCCAGGCTTTACCGGAAACGGGATCCCCTTCAGCAATAACAACACAAAGCAATCTAAACAACAATAACAACAACAACAATAACAATAAAGACACCGAGGGAAGTGAAGGCGCCACAACAGCCACGTCTACTGCTGTTGAATCCAGTGTGGCTGAAAACATCATAGGAAACGGTTTAGCTGTTAATACCACCGGAGGCAATAACGGCAAATGGGTCCGTCTCAACGTCGGTGGGACGGTGTTTCTAACGACACGACAAACGCTGCTAAAGGAACAAACTTCATTTCTGTACCGACTGTGCCAGCAGCAAGACTTGCATTCTGACACGGTAAGACAGCAGAGAGTGATGTTAATGTTTGACTGTGGTGATCCAGGGCGCTGAGGTGTGTTAATGATGCGGCGGGGGCTTCAGTCAGATGGATGTGCGCGTGCTGCGCTCATTATAAATGCGGACCCCCAGTGTTTGGACATTAGAGCATCATCGCAGTTATTGGCCAGTAAAATCCATATTTTACTTCACGATGCCTTTATCACATAATGTGATCCAACTGAAGCTGATTTTGTGTACAGCAAAACAACAGTAACATCAGTGAAACATCAGTACAGCCTAGATTTAGAGGAGTGAATCTCATGAAATCATATATTGGATGTAGACAATGAAGCTTCTTTGTATTATTATTATTATTATTATTATTATTATTTGTTAGTGCTAATCCATTATTGTTTATATATATATATATATATATATATATATATATATATATATATTTTTTTTTTTTTAATATTTTAATCAGCATAAATTAAATGCAGGAATTATTATATAATCATATAACATTGTATGCTTTTTTATTGAGTTGGTGGGAATTTGGGAAAGCATAAATTGAAGTCTGTCACATGAACAATCCTTAAGAAAAAGAAATCAACTATAGAGCCAAGTAATCATGTGAACTCAATCCAACAATCCAAAATAAATAAATTTAGGGTTATGGTTAGGATACTCCTGGTTAAATGACCGAAGGAAAATGAGGCCTAAGGTAATCCAAATAAAGCATCCATATCTTATAGAACTGATTTGTTAGATTGTAAAGCACATGCCAGGAGTTCCAGTGGGACCAGAGCAAACATCACCTTATGCCAACTCATGTGTGAAGCGGGCCTGATTGTCACTCACCCACTGCAACAAAATGTTTTCTTCTGGAAGCGAAGGTTAATATTTTATAATTTCCTGTTGGCAGATGTCTTTATGTGTCTGCTTGGAAGGCCCAAATCTAATAAAACTGAATGTAATTCGAGTTGGATGCCAAATATAATTTATTTAGTATTTCCAATATCGTTTGGGAAACATTTGTAACATGACCACATGCAATATGGTACCTACAATAATACCTACAGCCTGCACTAATATACCTTTAACTTACTACAGTTTTACATTTTAAACACTTGGCAATCAATCAGAGATTAAACAAGCCAATGAATGTGGAATATATGAAATATTTGGATGATTTTGTATTGTATTGGCTTTTTTTGCATATACAAATGGATTTTTTTTTTACATGGTTCCATATGTCTTTCCATGTGTCATCATCAATGGTGAATACGGTTTCATATATTTATATACATTTATATATTTTGTTGCTTTTTCTGCATTACAGTAATGTAATGTTTTTAAATTGATGTTTATTTATTATTAGTTCTATCCAATTTATTGTTAGTTATAGTGAAAATAATAATAATTGGTCCTAAAATAATTTGAAAGAATTTCATTGTCTTTAAGAAAGTATAATTTCTCATTTTTTTTCTTTTGGTTTTGAGATTTACTAATATATGTATGGTATTTTAAATGTGTGTTATTCACATTTAATGTGTCTTTTAATCTATAAGCACTAAGGCATACAAAAAGTATTTGTCTTAACAGATGGTACTCTGCCTTCACAGTATTCACCCCCTCCCAAGCTATCCTCTTATTCCACACTCAAAGTACCTCCATCCCCACAGTGAGTGATGAGGCACAGACGAGCACTCATCACAGCTCCGTTATTACTGGCCGCTGCGGTGTTGTGTGCTCTCTCGCTGCTCATGTCACTCTTCTAATGAGATTAGAGTCATGGCACCTTGACGACTCCCAGGCCTCTGCACTAAAATATCTATGGAGGCTTCTCTGTTCTATTCCTGGACTGGTCTGTTCTTCATTGCTAGTTTACATGCATTTCTACTTGATTTTATAATCATTCTGTTAAGCCAGAAAATTGTTTATAATTTAGAAAAAGAAGACTTCGTTCTGACTTTTTAAGGTGCCGCATTTATTGGTCCATGGGCTCAGAGGGATAGTTCACCCAAAATGGAAATTCAGTCATCATCAACTGCTCACCCTCATGTTGTTCTAAACCTGTATGACTTCCTTTTTTCTTCTGTGGAACATAAAAGAAGATATTTTGAAGAATGTTGATAGCCAAACAGTTTCGGTTCCCATTCACTTCCATTGTTTTTTGTCTATGCAGTGGAAGTCAATAGGAACTGGAACTGTTTGGTTACCAACATTCTTAAAAATGTGATCACAGAATTTTCATATTTTGGTCGATTATCCCTTTATGCTATGTCATGAGGAGTTATTGATTATTATTATTATTATAGAGAATATTATTAACTAGTTTCTCAAAATCTTGAGTGAATACGCTTTTAACATAAGCTAGAAATGCTTCTGTTAAAATAGTTAATTTGGCTTTCTTATTGTGTGCTGTGTTGCTTTACGAGGCACAGGTTATTATGCAGCTCTGTTTTGAAATTAATAAGCTCTTTGTTTGCCTACCAGGTATTTCCCATGGGATGCAGCTAGTTCCCTATTGGGACTTGGTTCTTATACTTCCTTGTGCAACTGCAGAGTTAAACGTTAATGCAAAATGAGGATGGACAGATAGCAAACTTGTCTGATTTGAATTTTGTGTGTTTAAGGCATATACAGTAGTATTATGTGTAAAATCCCCAGTGCGTTCTCGTGTTCTTGTGAAATCCCGAGCGGGGCAACAGCCTGTCTCTTCTGACTCACTGCAGGAGTCATGCGCAGGTGTTGTCATGCCTGCTGTCAAGTCTAGTCATGTGTACTGTGGGGCTGTCTGCTGCACTTGCTGTTTCGAAAATGGGATTTGCGTGTGTGTGTGTGTGTGTGTTTGCTCATCATGTGGAAATGAAGTTATCTGTGAGATTTTGTGCTGCTAATGAAAATGTTTGTTAATGCTTTTTTTCCAGATGTTGTTCATGTTGTGATCTGGAATTAGTCCCAAAACGTTTCATACTGGCTAGTGCTGGGCAGTATGCTGGTTCATCCGTTATACCGGTTTTAATTTTGCGTACGATATGCATTTTTCAAATACCGGCATACTGGTGTGTAACTGAAACAATTGCTGCATATATTCAAAGGCCACAAAGAATGCTATGTAGAGTGTTTTGAGTAGGGTCGGGAAAAAGTATGGAAGATATTAAGGTCAGGAATCGGATACCTGTAATAAAATTTTAATTTAAATTCCTGTGTGCATTTTAATGTGATTGTAAGCCATTTTCAAGCACAAGAAGACACAAAAGAGAAATCACATGCTGTTTCCCACATCCACAGGGCGCACACAGAGAGCCTCCTCTCACATAGTGCGCAAATACTGAATTGAGTTCTCTGTCGCATCTTCTTGCACTTGAACGCACAAATACACATAAAAATTATGTCAAAATATCCTCGCAAACAGTCAGTTTTGTCTTTAAACAGAAAAAACGCATGTGTAACAGTATATTGGATCCTGCATGAGGTCTTAAAGTGACAGCAGTCTAATAAACCTGTGTTCAGTTGTATTTATTTGTGCTATTGCTAATTTGTTTCTTTGTTCTTATTTTTACTCATTTTTAATAATGTTTGATTTTTATTTATATTAGTTTGGCTAGTCCAGTTGTTTTTGCTGGATTTCTTTTGTTAAAACCATGTTAGTGTTCTTTAGGCTGCTGATATTTTGTAGGCCACTAGATTTTGTTCATGGAAATCAGTTGCAACAAATCGTGTGGCCAAAAAACACAGAATAAATATGTTTGATATAAATATTTGACTAAATGTTTTTATCTTACTGGAATCGAAACTGGGAATCGTTAAGCAGAATCGGAACCAACCTTAGATTTGATTGGGGACTAGTATTGACTGCATATATGGTTATAACTTTATAACACAACAACAAATAACCCACACAACTAACTCTCTCTAACACAATACCATGTAGAGCCCCACAGACAGAATCCCAGAAGCCAGTCACAGATGGGACTTACAACACCAAAAATTTGCAATTTTTGGATGAAGAAATCAAAAGAAGGGCTGTACAATGAATCAAAGCTTGTTGTGTAGGTGTGTTGTTGTGAATCTGCAGTGAGTTATCTCATTTATGCTCTCTTTTGCTTTCCCTGGTTTTATAACCTTGCAGTGCTGTTATTCAGTCTTGAGCCTTCTGTTATGTCAACATCTTCCTCTTTCTTTTTACTTCTTTCACCCAAGCGCGCTTCTATGCACTCCCTATTTCTCTGATTCCTTTTTGTGCCTTTTGAGTGCTCTTGCCCTGGGCTCAGTTGTGTAATGTTCTCTGCAGGGCATGTTGCACTAGGGTATGATGTAGCCTACATGATGTCCTGCTCCGGAGGTCCTGTCTCGCTACATTGGTGATGAGCTCTTAAGGTTAATTCATTGCAAAGGGGAGACCATCAGCCAATCTGTCACAATGACTGTGGCCATGCTAATGTGACCTCTGCTCACTGCCACTTTCCAAATGCCCTTTGCTTTAATGTTTTTCCTCTCTTGTGCCAAGTCACATTTTTATTCCCTGAGGTGATGCACTGTTCAGTGCATCATGTACATCAGTTAAACCAATTCAGCATAGAGTCAGTTGCATTTGCATATGGAATTTTCTAACAGTTACCACAATATTAGCAAGTTAACAACATCTAATATTGGTAAAATATTATATACATGATTGATAAGTAATGTGCATTTATTTTTAAATATGACATATTTCATGATATTGTATTTAAATATGTAAATACCACAGTATTAAACATCTAATTTTATTCAATTATTAAACTGAGAGACCTGTGATGTGTTTGTGTAGGATGAAACTGGCGCTTACGTGATTGACCGAGATCCCACCTATTTTGGTCCCATACTCAACTATCTGCGACATGGGAAGCTGGTTTATAACAAGGAGTTGGCAGAAGAAGGTCTGTTCATTTATTTTCAGGCATTTTCAAATTTATGGCCATATTTTAATATTATAAAATACATTATATTATTTCAGCACATAACTATTTATGCATTGGTACTATATGATTATCACCCAATATTTGAGATTTTTTTTTTTTTATTTGAATTGGTTATTATATTGAATCGTTATTATTCAATTGTGCTATTTTAGTCTTTTTAATAGAATACTATAGTATGTATTAGTACTTTTGAATTAGTTTTTATTTTTATATTTTCAGTTTTCATTTAAATGTTAGTTGTTTTTGTCTTAGTTTTTTTTCCTGCAGTGGATTAGAGATTTTTTCCTACCTTTCAATAGTTTTAGTTTTAGTTAAATGTCCAGTGTGTAAATTTTACCGGCCGTCTAGCGGTGAGGTTGCAAATTGCAATATAGAAAGGGTACAGTGGCCAACAGGACAAATATGCCGTCGTCTGAGACAGCAGAGAGTAGCTTGTCAATCAAGCGCGCTATGTACAGCAGTTTGTCCGTTTAGGGCTACTGTAGAAACATTCCGGTGTTGTGCCGAAATCCTACCCCCGCTAAATTATCACCCCCATAGTATTGGTAGGTTTATGATTAGGTGTGGGGGAGGGGTTAGGATTAGGCAATAAAATAGCGACTTCAACGAGGGGGCAATAATTTGGCACAACACCGGTGCAAAATGTTAAGTTTACATAAGGGGACCCGCAGTGTATGTAGATTGAAATGGCTCATTCTAAGGTAATAAAAACATAACGGTTCATTATGTAAGGTCGTTACACACCACTGAAAACATAGTTATGTATATTATATTGCATTTCTATCAATAGATCCTCCTCAAATGTACACATTGCACCTTTAACAACAATATCAGTTGATTTTGGATATTTGTATTTGGTTAACTCTTTCATGTTAACACTTAATCCTTCTAAACACTAATATAATAGCATTGTTAAATGTAATCTTTAGAAAATCTCTAAATTAACATCCATTTGTACATTTATAATTTGATGATTCCCTTGTAGCATTCACGATTCATTTTATTTTTTTGTTTTATTTTTAATTTATTTAGAATTTCAATATCGGTGCATAATGTCTAGACAAAACAGCACATAAGTGTAAGAGAATTTAAAAATGAAGTGTGTCTGTCCCGTCAGGTGTCTTGGAGGAGGCAGAATTCTACAATATCACACCGCTGATTAAATTAATCAAAGAGAGGATTCTTGAGCGAGACTCCAAGGCCACACAGGTAATGAGTAGGGTGTTTTATCATGCATCCCAAGTGGCTTTATTTTTTGGAAATATATATTTCTTCATTAATATCCACTATCCAGTTTTCAGCTTCATCACTTTCTCAGCAGTATATTTCTGTCCATCTCAGATTCTACTGTATGTTCGTGACTATGTTTGCGTGCTTATGCAACAGCCGTCAGTTTCCTGCCCACACTCGCTCTTCTTTCCATACTTGCCTTTTGGCATTCTTCTCTGCTACCCACCACATTTCTTTTTTACACTTCGCCAGTCTTCACCCTCTCCCTCTGTCTCTCATACAGCAGGTACCACCAAAGCATGTGTATCGGGTGTTGCAGTGTCAGGAAGAGGAGCTGACCCAGATGGTGTCCACCATGTCGGACGGCTGGAAGTTTGAGCAGGTCAGCGTGCGCGCCTGCCGAAAACCCCGCCCCGGACTGCTCTGGACTGTGGGTTGGACTGACACTGAGTTGATTTCCCTTCCCCTGATCCTAATGCTCCCAGTGTCCAATTCTCCCCTCAGATTCAGAGTCCAGTAATGTAGCTAAATTGTGAAATTAAACTTTTGCCATTTGTATCCATCTGAATTTTACATGGTCAGTTGCACCAAACCCTCTTAATCATTGTGTTTTTGAAAACTATATATTATTCCAGCTTTGACATTATGTAGTTTTGCACATCCCTGATGATATTTTGCACATTCAAAATGTGGAAAATCACATATTTTAACAAAATAAGAGTGATTTGGGGTCCTCCATACTCCAACAAGATGGATAGTTCACCCAAAAATAAACATTCCTCACCCAAACCTGTATGTATTTCTTTCTTCTGTAAAAACACAAGATATTTTGAAGAATGTTGGTAACCAAACAACATTGTTACCTATTGACTTCCATTGTATAGACAATATATATATATATTTGAGAAAATAAAGAAAGAACGTCATACAGGTTTGGAATGACATGAAGGTGAGTAAATGATGAAAGAATGTACAGTTTTGGGTGAACTATCCCTAATACCTCCTTAAAATGTAACGCCCATGGTGTGAGACTCTTAAAAAACAATGTATGACATGATGCAACATTCAAAATCGTCCATCTGCATGTGTACATAAACATTTAAAAAAATATGCAGATTCAATATTAAAAGAAAAATAAAGGCCATAATATATCTATTACACTATATTGGACAAAATGATTGGTTTACACAAAGATTATGCATCTATACATTCTGCATATGCATAGATTAAGCAAACATTTTTCACACCAGGGTAAAGGACAACACACTATCATGCTTCTAAACCTCTCTCTGAGACGTATCCTAATTCTTTTTGCTTTAAAGCACAGCCATGAAAAACATTACAGCTAACTAGGTAAACCTCACCAATAGACTAGTCTGTTTAGACTAGTTGACCAATGAATGCAATGAAGATGTTTTTGGTACAGCTGACTATATATTTGATCCATCTTGATGTTTTCCTTCATGGTCCTCTCCCCTTTCCTCAAATCTCAAGTAGCTCTCATGATGAAAAGACCTTCTCTTTCTTGGCTGTTCTTTGCTTTTCAAGATGGTGAACATTGGCTCATCTTACAGCTATGGAACAGAGGACCAGGCTGAATTTCTGTGTGTGGTATCAAAAGAGCTGCACACCTCGGGTGGAGGTTTGGGGACGGAGCAGACCCACAAGACTAAGGTTGGAGAACCTACAGACACATACACACGTAACGGCTTTAGATCGTGCCATCTCACAAACACCGTAAAGCACAGTTCCAGTGACACATTCCTCAAAAACATGCTTACGACCTACAAAATCTGCATCTTTTCATCTCATTTCACATCAATAGCCTTGAGATCCATTCGCACACCTACTCTTCACAAACTCATAAATCTTTTTCATATATTTTTTTTTTGTATGCCATCATCTGTCGTGCTGCGCTCCCTCCGGTTTCTGTTCACCCTGTTCCACTCATAACACAACTAGACCTCGGACACACAGGAGGAGGATGGAGCGAGGAAGGAAGAGGAGGAGGAGGAGGAGGAAGAGGGAGAGAGAAATGCCACCCCCAATGAGTGGATTAGAGATTAGCAGAAACTTGTGTCAAAGGAATTGGTGAGGAAATGCTGTCATGTTGGTTGTATTAGTGGTAGATGTACAAAAGTCTAGTTGTCGGAGGGTTTCGGTGAATTGCATTTTGGTGCACCAAATAAGACGATCGCATAAATGTATATTACTTTGTTTGGATGTGAAAATAGTCCTATTAGGCTGTACGGGGAGGATTTATCCAACTAGTTTTACTTGCCTTTTATGAGCACAGTGCAATGAAATGCAATAGCCTTCACCTCCCAAGCATGATTTTTCCTCTTAAGTAACTATTCCCTATGTAAACACAATTCACAAGAGTGCAGACAAACTATTGTGCGGTACTGAACCTTGAATATAAACTTGAATAAATATATCTTTAAAATGGGATTTTTAGCTCAGGTCACTAGACCAGAAATAGTGAACGAATGACTCAACCCGAATGACTTCAATATTTAGCACAACGTTTTTTCCATAAACTGCCATGGAGTCACTGCCATCTCCACCCATATCTACATCTTCAGCAAAAATGATCTTTGTATTTGTCATAATAACATGAAACATACAGGGAAAGGCATATTTCTCACTCTACACTATCCATATCCAAGTTGTTAGTAATTATACAGTATATTTCTGTAGATACACACTACTGTTCAAAAGTTCTGGGGTCTGTATGATTTTTTATGTTTTTGAAAAAAAAATCTATTTCAGGCTAAATTTAGTTGATCAGAAATACAGTGAAAACAGTAATATTGTGAATTATTATTACAATCTAAAGTAACTGTTTTCTGTTTTAAAATTTTACAATGTAATTTATTCCTGTGATGAAGTTGAATTTTTAGCAGCCATTATTCCAGTCTTCAGTGTCACATGATTCTTTAGAAATCATTCTAATATGATGATTTAGTAACATTTCTTATTATTATCAATGTTAATAACAGTTGCGTAGCTTAATATTTTTGTGGAAAGAGTGATGCATTTTTTATTTATTTGAAAAAACACCGTCACCTTAACTTTTGATCAATTTAATGCATCCTTCCTGAAAAAAAGTATTAATTTCTTTCAGAGAAACCTCACTGACCCCAAACTTTTGAACGGTAGTGTATTTCTGTGACTATAATATCTTTTCCAACTCTTTTGCAGCTGTTCCAGATCCATGGGTCCCGGATGTAGGATACAAAGAATTTTATTTTTTTTAGATATCCATTTTTTTTTTTTTTTCATGTGCTCATGATGCTGTTTTTATAGCCATACTTTTGTAGATTTGTTGACTCGAACAACGGGTATCGGGGGAGACTTCACAACCAGCAGCAAAAAAATTTAATCGAAATGTTCCTAAAAGCAAAAGGCACCTGAGGTATTAAGAAAAGATCACAACTACTTAATCTTAGTACATGGCCTGCTACCAAAGAGTGCAAACTAGTTATGGGATACTATAGTAAATTTTAGTAAATACTAAATGCATTTAAACAACTAAAAGACTTAGTTTGGCTTAGTCGGGATAGACACTGTAATCAATGTTGGAAAGACTGTGTGGATATGAGACTGTAATCAGATATTTAGTATTTCTAGTTTAGCTTTTGCACATTTACTATAACAGAAGAAGGGCAGCTCTGCTACAGACATGGGTCGTGTCCTGTTCCATCTAGCATCAGCTGTGGGTAAAGTGCCAGCAGTGTCACCCTGGCAGACCACCAGCAGTGCACTTTACCCCCATTTACAGTCTGTGGAAGTTCATTTTGATAGTCGTTGGCGCCGGATAGAAGGTCAGGGTGTCATTAGAGGTCACTGGGATATTACAGGGCTCACGAGGCTTCTGGTTGTGTTTGTATGCTGTATATGGATTTTTAATAGGTCCGGGGCACAGTTTACTTACAATGAATTTAGTTTTGTTCATTCAGCTAATGTGCTGGATTACGATACTGTGTCACTTGTTAATGTGTTTTGTGAGAAGGATAGATTTCTTTCAAAGGAACTAACCTGGCAATCAAAATCGTTCCAATCAACATGCCTCAATTCAACAAAAGATCAAGCACCTTTTGCTCTCTTTAGCCTAGAGCTGTGCAAATTAGCTTTCTTTGGGATTTTTATGTGCTGTGGACTGATTTGCATGCCTAAGCTCTAAGCTTGTTTATTAAATATGCTCTAGTTTTGCATAGATACAGTGCTTCTAAACATATTTGGACGCTTAAACCATGTTAAAAATACATGAATGTCACTGCATTACATAACAGAATAGCAAACCAAGTGGCTGTTATTTTAAAGACCGATAGCACAAGCACAAAACTTTTCCCAGGAAAATGTTTTTGTGGTCATTCTGATTGGACAGCAGTGCAAACCATGGGAAACTGGCTTCATAGTAGATCCACCAAAAATACCAGTTGATTAAAAGTAATTGGGGAAAAAATTCTAAATCATGCTTCATTTATTTGGAGATGCCACATATTCTCTATTTAATACAGTGAATTTTTTATGCGTTTCTAAATCTGACTTAAGTGTTCAAAATTGTTCAGATACTTTTTGGGGCCACTGTATATTTTTCGTTGTCATATTTAACGACAGCATTATCGGTCAAAACAGACTTGAAATTGTTTTTTTTTGTAAAACATGTTCAGTCAGTTTGTAATGGCAACATGGACTATTATTACTATGTTTATACAGAGGAAAGAGGCATTTGTAAACAGTTTTGTAGCTCAGTGCGTTACTGGGTCAATCAATTCTTATTCTGTCCCCATTAGCTGCTGCTATGTTCTAGAACTGTGAGCATAATAAAAGTCCTTGTGTCTAGACAGAGAATAGTGAATTAAATGAGGAGGGGAGATATTATAAATTTCATCAACACGTGTAGATGCAACTGATGTAGAAGCGGCAGAAGTTTTGATACGACACATATCATATTAGCATGTCGGTGCAGTACAGTATAATAATCTCTTTAAACTTTGTACTGGTGTGTTGAACAAATTGAATTTCAGAAGTATGTTTTGTCTTTTATTTGTTAATTGCATCATATTTTATGGCCTTGTATTTTTTTATAATCATACTGTGCCATCCTTCTGTATTTATTTTATTCTAAAATGTCAGATTATGTCACTTGTCAGGGCACAGGTAATGTTTTGGTTTATATTAATATTTCAGTCTGTACACACACAATGTCCATTTTTGTTTGTTTTCTTACATTTATGTAACATTTCTCTAGGATCATTTTGATGCCGCAGACCATGTTTTTGATACTAGAGAAATTTTTGTTTTCTAGTATATTTACAGTATATGCGGTTTGTATACCGTTTGTCCACTCTGAGCTCTTCTATATCATTTATTTATAAAATATGGGATTTGTTTTATGTTTTTTTTCATGGTGTGAAAGGATAAATTGAATTTTGTTATTTATTTAGTTTTTTTATGTACTTTATATGTATAATTATGAACTTTCATTATAACATATTGCATTATTAATGCGTTTTGATTAGCACTGAAATCACAGCAGCCTGTTGAAACAAACTCCTCAAGTTAAGAAGATTACTAGTGGTTTTCTTAACTTAAAGGGTTTTGTTGAGACGGAGCACAGACCCTTAATAGTGTATGTATGCCAAAGAAAATTGGATTAATGTTAGTCTCTTCAACAAAGAGAATATCTTTTATCACTGAAAACAATCATGAATTACTGTAGATGTCCAAGCAGCATTACGGTGTAAATAGTTGTCAAAACAATTGAAATAAAGTTTAGTTTCTTTTTCAAAAATGTGTGAAGCGTTTCGCATGTTTATTATTATATTATTTGGCTGAAAATTAAATATCTTTCCAACAAAACATTCTGTTACACTCATTCTTCATACACAGTCACTGACTAACAGCAGAACTACTGCAGTTTGTTGTACAGTGCTTAATATCGCTGTATGGTTAAAAATTAATGCAACCGCATTTAAAGCTTCGCTTAATGCTGTCTGTTCAGTTTAAGAAGAACAATTGAAACCTAAGCTCTACAACACTTGTTAACAACGAATAATGTAAGATAATGCTATAACACTAAGTATAAATGTTTTTTATAAATCTAAAATCTAAAATAAATATAAATTTTGCAGTGAAATTCAGTTCTGTCATCAACAAAGGGCTTTTGGTCCAGATGCTGATGCGGCGGTGTGTTAGTAGTGTCATGTTCAGGGTTGGGGTTACAGGTATGTGCTTTGACTG
Organism: Zacco platypus; assembly: GCA_038088235.1. NCBI lineage: Eukaryota > Metazoa > Chordata > Actinopteri > Cypriniformes > Xenocyprididae > Zacco > Zacco platypus. The sequence continues at coordinate 15,905,570 of CM076068.1, forward strand.
TCACCGGTGGCCAGGTGGAGATACTCCGTCAGTTCTGTGCACTCCACTTCCACTATGGGCTTCCTGTGACGTGCTGACAGGGTCTTTCTCTTCCACAAGTGGGAGGGTCGCTTCTCCAGGCACGTCTTTATCATTTCAGACAGATCCTGCTGCAGATTCTGGAAGTTTTCCCTGCGAGGAGAAAAGTTCATAATGAAATCTTTTTTTAAGTATTATCACAGATAAGTAATAAGTTCACAGACTGGTTATGATGAGGAATAGTAAAATGTTAAACTCACGCTGTTGGAGGCGTTGGCAGATTATAATTTTGCCCTGTAACTCCCGTCAACCAGTATGTTGTCTCTTTTCCTTTACCCTATAGTGTATATGAGGACCAGTGCAGTTATTGTAAGTAAAACAAAAATAAGTTTCATTCAATGAAATAAAGCTGGAATAAAATAAATAAATATTAGATGAAAAATTTGATTAGACGAAAAAACAAATGGAAATGTTGCCTTGGCAACTAACTGAAATAAAGTATGTGGAAGTTACAAAAAAATAAAGCTGATTAAAAATGACAAAATTTAAACAAATTAAAATAAAAACTGATTTTATAAAAATAAATTCAATTCAGAATACTAATGCTATAATAGCATATAAATAATACTAAAATAACGCTGATGAGGACAATTATCAAAACAACGATAGTGAAATCACTATTTTTACAAGAGTGAGAGACAATGATTAATTCAATCACAGACCTTTAAGTAAGTTTCTCCTCTTTTTTCATACTCAAACTTGCAGTCTGTGCGCTGGAGAATGTTGATAGTCGACTGACTCACGTGGATTCGTAGTGCTGGGGTGAGGAAATGAATGTACAATAAAATATAGACTACACATAGATGTTTACTAACAATGCTTTGGAAATCTTTTAAGGAAATCTGGTGAATTGGTTTACAGTGCCATTCAAAATTTTGGTGAAAATTTTATAATGTTTTTGAAAGTCTCATGCTCATCAAGTGTAATTTATTCCTTTGATGGCATAGCTCAATTTTCAGCAGCCATTACTTCAGTTCTGTGTCACTTCAGAAATCATTATGCTGATTTGGTGCTCAAGAAACATTTCTAAATATTATCAATGTTAAAAACAGTTGTGCTGCTTAATATATTTTTGTGGAAACTGATACTGATTTTTTTCAGGATTCTTTGATCAAAAGAATTAGTTCACTTCACTTAGTTCAACAATCCACCGTAAAGGATTAGTTCACTTCAGAATTGAAATTTTCTGATAATTTACTCACCTCCATGTCATTCAAGATGTTCATGTCTTTCTAAACATCGGGTTGAAGGTCCAAATTGTAGTTTCAAAGCAGCTTCAAATGGCTCTACACGATCCCAGCCGAGGAATAAGGGTCTTGTCTTGCAAAACGATCGGTCATTTTTAGATACTTTTTAAGCACAAACGTCTGCACGCATTACGTAATCACATTGGAAAGGTCACGTGTGACATGGGCGAAAAACACACTCCAAACTCTTCTCTTCCCTCCTCCAACTTCCAAATCGTCCGACATCGTTGTTTTACCTCTTTTTGTAAAGGGAGTTTGACTAAGTCTTTGCACAACCGCTTTGTAGACACTGGATCGTTACTTCCACCTACATCACGCGTGACCTTTCCTTCGTGATTACGTAATGTGTGGCGAATCGCAGAGCAGTGCAATTTGTGGTTAAAAGCTACATACATATGTTTTTTGTTTTTTTTTCTGAAAATGACCGACCATTTTGCTAGATACACCCCTTATTCCTCGGCTGGGATGATGTAGAGCCCTTTGAAGCTGCATTGAAACTGCAATTTGGACCTTCAACGCACTGTACCCTGGTGAAGTCCACTATATTGAGAAAAATCCTGGAATGTTTTACTCAAAAACCTTAATTTCTTTTCGACTGAAGAAAGAAAGACATAAACATCTTGGATGACATGGGGGTGAGTAAATTATCATACAAATTTTTATCCTTTTGAACAGTACTGTAGGTTTTGAAAGGCAGCACTACTCACGTAGACCTGTGGACTCCATACGAGATGCCGTGTTCACAGTGTCTCCAAACAGGCAGTATCTGGGCATTTTAATTCCCACTACACCAGCAGCACAGGGCCCTGTGTACATGCAACATTCATTACTAAGGGGTTATATTATTCATTATCATCATACTTTTTCCACAAAAAATAATTGTTTTTTTTTACAACCATTTTCCACTCTCTCTCTGACCCTTGCTCTTATGCTTTTTTCGGATAGTACCTTTAATGTAGTGTATTATATTGCTGTTTGTGAGTGCAAAAGGTCTGCAAAGTTTCAAAGGTCAAAACGCATGATAAATGGAATTATTGTCTGCCAAAAAGAAAGAACCAAATCTGAACTGCCTGACATGAGTCAGCAATTACAGTCCTACTTGGTGCATGAATCTACCTAGGTTAGTAACAAATATGCATAAAGCCAGACTATGGTCTTCATTGGCTGCATGTGAACAATGTCTACATTGACCTGCCCTCAAACACTGCAGTTGTAGCTGAGGCATGGTTTTCTTCATGTTGTCTATATGTTGAGAAGGCGCTTTTCTCTGTGCCGTGAAAGCAAAACCACTTCCAAATAATGAGCACTTGGGTCCGAATTGATATGCTAAAACTGACGCCATTGTTACTCTTCTAATCACTGGGTATACAAGTGCTGAGGAAGCCTCAAAGCTGAAATTTAGACGGTATGGTAATGGGCTTTTCATTTCCGAGACACACTGTGAGCCTCTGACCTATCAGAGTAGAGCAGGCTCTCGGAAAGGAGGGGTTTAGAGAGACCAAATCTTTTAGACTCTGTGAGAAAAGAGGTATATTATGAGAACTTTAAAGTGTTTTTTTTAACCTTGGATACATATAGGAGATCTCCAACACAAAATTAGGGGCACTTTAAACTTTTTTGCTGCTGTGCCATTAAGAAATCCTCTCTTCAATACTTGAAAACTTTAATAGTTTATAAGGCCTCACTGTTGAGAGGAGTGCAATGAATGACTGGCCCTTACCTGAATGCACACCAATGCGAATCCACACAGGCATCCCAGGGAGGTGGCGTAACTGGAATGTGCCCATGAAGGCCAAAATGTCCAGTGCCATGAAGCAGATATCCATTGCATGCCTGTTCCCATTGCGTCGAGGAAGACCAGACACCACCATGTATGCATCACCAATCGTCTCTACCTGGAATCGCCACACAGACGCATTGTAAAAGCTTTCTCTGATACTGGGTCTCATTCAATTTCTACTGAATTGAAATACCTTATAGACATCGTGATTGTCAAGGATGCTGTCGAAGTTTTTGTAGATGTCATTGAGCATGTCCACTACCTCAATGGGTGTGCTAAAATGGCACAGTGTGGTGAATCCCACAATGTCACTGAAGTAGATGGTGACCTCGTCAAAGAGCTCAGACTCCACTTTTCCTGTTTCCTTCAGAGAGCGCACAACTGGTCTGCAACAAAAACAAAATGGCAAGAGTTAATGATCTGATTAATTGCCTGGCAGTAATGACATAAAAAGCATGTACAATTTTATCTAAACAAAAATAAACATTAAAAAATATCTGTAATATTTAGGCATCACAAAATTATAATGTACAGTATGAAAATGAATATTTATTTGAGATTTGCTAGGTTACGTTTAATTGTTATTAAATTATTTATGTTAAGTCAGCATGAAACTGAAGTTGCAATAGTCTTTACTTTTTAACTGTGATGTATATGTAAGTGAAATTTCTTCTCAAACAAGAAAAAATGTATGGGCGGGACTTGATTTTTTCCATCAGAAATTGATTGGAGCATTGTGGTTTGCTAATGCTGCATCTAATGTGAGTGACAGGTATGAATAAAAAAAAAAAGAAGATAAATAACGGATAAATAATTTATCATAAACACTGCAATATTCCATAAGAAAACAAGAATTGTCAGTTTTGATTTCATGGTGACTTTAAAGATTAACTTTAATTGATCATTATGACAGCAAGAATAATCTAAATGTAAAAATAGAAAAAATGAGCATGTGTACAATTAAAAATTCTCTAATATGGCCAATATTCAATATGTTACTGATATATCATGCATATCTAATAATGTGTCACAACAGGATTCTGAAGTGTTCAGACCCAGGCAGAAGCATGAAGTTTAAGCAGTCCGCTCTGTCTCTCTCAGCCTTGTACAGAGCTGTGCGTTCCTCAACCAGCCGCTCCAGGTTACGGGAATACATCTGCAGCCGGCGGATCAAATTCTCCATGTAGCTCTCATGTTCCTGGTTGTCCAGACTATTCATAACCAAATCAGGAAATCATATGTCAGAGAGATTTCAATCAAGACTTCTTTCAATTAGATTTTCAAATGGTCATCATGGATGCTAATGGTCTGATTTGTATTTCTTACTTCTTTATCTACCAGTTCTCTAAGATTTCTAAATGTCAATCAAAAGCATATAAAAAGTGACCTGACAATCTTCCATAGAGTGATTTCTATCTTTTTGAAGTCTGGTCTTCTGTCTGGGTCCTCGTCCCAACAATTTCTGATCAGCATGCACACCTAGAGAAATGGATTACAGGGGAAAGAGCCAAGAAACATGGGAGCAATTGTGACCATAATATTTTTTTATTGACATCAAAGTTTATTTATATGTACAGTAACTGTCAAAACTTTGGAAACATTACAATTTTTTAATGTTTTTGAAGAAGTATCTTATGCTCACCAAGGCTGCATTTATTTAATCAAACTTACAGTAAAAACAGTAATATTGCAAAATATTTTTACAGATTAAATGGCAGAGGTGAAGGCATGATGGCAAAATTCGAATTTTCAGTATCAGTCTTCCAGTCTTCAGTGTCACATGATTGTGTTAACTGTTGAAAACAGTTCTTTGATGAATACAAAGTTCAATGAATATCATTTATTTGCATTTATTAAAGGATTTATTAAAGCTACAATCCCTAAGTTTTTCCTCTTTGCCTCTTTTTGCAGAATTACCATCTTTATGTGGGTTGTGCATCGGTGCGACTCCTCAGCACAGATAAATCTAATGTTTTCAGCACCGGTTTATACTGTACTGGACCATCGGTTTATACTGTACTCCGGACTCACAGATTGTAGTCTTGGAAGTATGACCAAAATAAGAATTTTCACCAGAAAATGTCATCTGAACAACTAACAAATTTGCCACTTGTTCTGACCAACTGAGAAAAGAAAGCATTACAATAAATAGTGCTAACAATGGTGATTAAATATAACAATCGCTTAGCTCAAATCACATCAAACCGTGCAAATTGTTATTATTGTTATACTTTGTTCTCAAATTGTTAATGTTAACAACATCAGCATTGTGTAACTTTGTGTATTTAGTGTGAATTAGTCTAATCTCTATGTCATATCATACAATCCGCCATCAAAATGATAAGTGTAATTATTCCAGCTGCTGTGAGAAAAGGCTATAAATGATCCGCCACATGAGCGGCAGCATGCCCAATTTCCTGCGGAAACCCACCAGTATCACTCAGATTAGAACAATCTTACCGTTGTGAATCAGGCTAAGGTAAAGAGATAGTTTTGAACACTGCCTGGTTATGTACATGCTCAAAAATTGATTTAGGATCATTTTTTACCAAAAAAAAGTTATGGACTGCAGCTTTAAATAAAAGTCTTTTGTAACACTGTAAATGTCTTCACTGTCACTTTTGATTAATTTAATGCATCCTTGATGAATAAAATTATGAATGTTATCACTGAAAGTGCTGAAAATTCAGTTTATAATAAAAACATTTTTAAATGTATTTAAATAGAAAAAATATATTTTATAATGTTTCTGTTTTTTATATATTTTTGATTAAATAATACAGCCTTGGTGAGCATAGGAGACAAAATAAAAATTGTACTGTTTCCAAACACAGAACATGACACCTTTCCAAAAGTGTTTTGTCAACTATTCATATGTTTTGGCTTCTTTGCATAACTGTTTGGCTGCTATTAGTACAAATAACAATTTGTGTATGAGTCAAACAAATGCATACATACCTCTTGTTCTCTTTCACTGGTGTTCTCAAAGTTTAGATCAGGTCTGAAGAAAGAGGTTGTACTAGGGTATTGCACTCTGGCTAGTTTCTCTGGTAAAGGAAAGTGGATTAGTTAAAGGAATCGTAAATATGAAAACAATTTGCTCCAAATCTGTCTGAATTTCTTCAGTAGAACACAAAAGGTAAATATTTCAAGAATATCCTGGTCACTCATTCCAATAGCTACTGTATAAGTGAATATAAGCTGCAAGCTCCAAAATGACAAATCAAGCACCATAAAAGTATCATAAAAGTATTCCTCATGCACCATATTCCAAGCCTTTTTACTTTTTTTTATTTTCTTCTCACCTTGGAATGTTCATGAATGAATGAATCTTTCTTTAAAGCGAAATATCCGGTTTACAAAACAGTTCTGAATGACAAATCGGACTAATCCAGTACTTGAATTCAACTCACTGTGTCAATGATCACAGCCCTGTTCAAGGGGAAGATCATTAGTGAATAACAACTTAAATGGCTATTGTAACTGTCATTGGAGTCACTTTGTCAGTTCCCTTTTGAAGTGGTACTCAACACTGCACTTTGAATCAACACTATGGGGACACCATCAGTGTAACCGGTCTCTGATGCATGTGTGAACACACTCTTATTTCATTTGCTGGCAACAATCCTTCATTAGTGGAGCGCCTAGAAGTTTAAGAGGGCGCCCGTGATACATGTCATCAGCATTTTTGTCTTCAGGAGCCATTTGTTTAGCTAGCACGTAGTGAAGGTGAATCTATAATGGAGAATTTGTGTTTATTGTATAATGGAGAAGTGTTTCGGGAACTGTGTGCCTCCGTGTCCCTGGTTTCTGTCACCTGAGGACACGCATGACCTGTGCTCTGTATGCACCCATTGTGAGAAGTTTACAATGCGGAAGCTCTGTTCATGCCTGTCCTTATTTTCAAGGAATGTAGGACAGGCGTCTGCCCCTCATGGCTCAGGGGCTGTTGTTGCCAAGGCACAGCAGAGGCTTAAGTTGTGGGGATCCCAGGTTGAGCTGGCTGAGGAGTTCCAGATAGGCATGGCTCTTTAGTGCTCCTCAGTCGAAGGCTTGAGTGATCTGCTGGATCAGGGTGTGCTGTCTTTAGTGTCATCTGATCTAGCAGATAGCATGTTGCTGGCACCAGCCAGGAGGAGGCAGATGTGGTTGAAGAGGCTGAAGATAGTATATGTACCGAGTCCTCTCAGCCTGCTGGCCCCGCATACGGGGAACTGTTGGACATGGCCTTCACCACAACCAGATTGGAACTGGCTTGGGGACATGAGAAACAGGAAGTCACTCATGGCCCTTCCCCCAAGAGCCTTCCATTCCTTCCCAACCTCCATACAGAACAAGAGAAGTCGTAGAAGAAAATATATTAAGCTTGCATTCATCAAGTTTCAAACTTTGCAATGTGGAAGGATTATTTGAATAGACGCTTGCAAGCTACATCTTGCAGGGTGAATTATCTTCATGTTATCCTGCCATCCAAGCCGTTTCAGAGGAATTTTCACCTTGATGCCCCGGTCTCACCCTCTAAACTTTTTGGCACATCTATAGTGATAGACGAACTGCTGAAGAGATTATCTTTCCTCCTCCTTCTTTCCCCACACATTCTTTAGTGTAAAGCAGAATGATAGTAGCAACTGTAAAAGAAAATCTTCTTCATCGTTGCCCTCCCCAGCTATGATGGTTGTGGAGTTGGATTGGATCGTCTTACTACTTACCACTGTCTTACTATTTATTATGGCAAGCAGAGCTTGCTACTATGGCAAGCATTCTGTTATAGCCTAGGTACTGGCTATAACAGAATGCAAGGAAGGTGTGAGCACTCTCCCCTTACTGACATAGTATAATTAAGCAGAGCTGCAGCTCCCATGTGGTTTCCCAGTGAAAGTGGTAATGGCCAAGGTTGACAGTGAAATATTACTCCCTGTGGCAATTATTCCCCAAGAGCTGTGTTAAGCCTAAGAGGCTGTCACAGCTGAGACATTTTTTATTCCTTAGAGCTCTCTTTTAGGGCTAGGATAGCTCTCAGGGTAGGACGGAAGGTTGTATAGGCCAGGACTTCTCTTGCTATAAAGGCATAGACGCTGGAATTTCTTCTATATTTCTGGGAAATAATGGCTTGGGGAATACTACTACTAAATGGTCCGCGGCCTGTATTAACACTCAGACTACCGGCTAAAATAATCTGTTGAGTCAATTTATGCTATGCCCACTGTGCTAGTGCCTATTCTCACCCACTGAGGCAGGCATCCCCGCGGCATAACGGAGTGGGTATTTTTTCCCCATAGCGTCGATCTAAGCTTCTTCTTGACAAGACACCACTCCCAACCTAGAATAAAGCAGCATTCAGGAGGAGACCTCCAGAAGATACAGATGTGGAGGAAGAGAGGGGCTATGGAAATAATGCCAGACTTCTCCACTGCGGCAGAACCACTGATGATTCAGGTGGAGAACCCTGAATTCCAAACTCCACATGCTGGAGTGAAAGTATTTCTACATTCCTCTATCACACTGGCAAAGCCATTGTTGATGGAAGATGGAACATGATGGAACATGGCCATCTTTCTCCACTGTGGCAGAATCATTGATGGCTCAGTTTGAGGAACCTACAGGGGCAGATCTACCTAAACAGCAAACCCCACCTGATGAGGGGAAAAAAATTGCAGGAAGCACCTCATCATCTCACTCCACATGCTGAGAAGGAAAGACTGCCATCTTTCTTCACTGTGGCAGAAACACTGATGGTTCAGTTCGAAGAGCATGAAAAGGAAACTCCCCCTAATGTGGGGAAATAATTGCAACATTTCTCCACTAAAGTGGAAGCACCTCATCTCACTCTAACGACAGAGGAGGAAATACTGCCATCTGTGATGGCACCTGCTGAGGTGGAGCAAGAGCGTCCACCTGAATGGAAGAGAAGGGCAAAGAAGGAGAGAAAGACAGCTATAAAATGTTCAGATGAAACTCCACCAGCAGCAAAGCCAAAACTTGCTTTAATGGATGTCAGTGCTACACAAAAAACCAAGGCCGAGGAAGAGGCAAAAAAAAAAAACAATGAGAGAGAGGTTGAAGATGAAACTCCAGAAAAGCAACAGACAGAGTGTGTAGAAATGATAGTGGAGGTGGATATGAGACAAGAAAGGAGCATGAAAAGAGAGACATATTGAATATGCAACTCCACCACCTGCAAAAGGAAAGATTGCGTGGATGGAGACGGACAGTACAAAAGTCACATATGTATAAAAAAGAGAAGATGAAAGGAGAAGGCCTGAAAGACAAGCAAACAAGAGAGAAGATACAAAGACAGAGCAGGCAGCAAATGTTACTCCACCACCTACAAAAGGAAAAAGGATGAATGTACAGGAGCCTGAATGCAGCAGCAGCATCAGCCAGCAGTGCAACAGAAGGTGGAAGAGACTTCATCTCATTTATAAACTGGCAGAGAAAAAGGTTGAAGAGAAGATCAGCAAAGAGGAGAAAATACAGAGGCAGTTACTGTACTAAAAAATATGTCAATGATCCATCCTGCTTATCGACAAACACAACATGTTCAGTAAGTCATATAGCTGTGGTCTCACTCAATGTTTGAGAATCAAGAAAATATACAGGTAGTGGAAGAAAGAGGCTAAAAAACAAGAAAAGATCAAGAAGATTGAGCCTCAAGAAAATACAATGGCTCTAAGAGAGACAAGGCTGATCCATTTTTCATGTCTTAAAATGTCCTGCGTATAGTGGAAAAAATCAACAACACTGAAGCAAACAAAAACTTTTTCTAAAATGTCTGATCTAAAAACAAAAACAGAAACTCTATAAAATGATTTGCTTAAAATAGTTATCATAAACAACTGAAAACTGGTCTGTGTGGCAGACTGCATAGGATGAAAGTATATACATTTATTTATATTATTTTAATTATATTTTATTTTACTATCATTTGCACCATATTTTTATAAATAACAGGTAAATCAACATATTGTGAATCTTTATAATGCAAATATAAAACATATTTTCGGGTAAAACATTTTCTACAGCACACATATATATGCTACCTTTAAACTTGTTATTTTTAATCATTTATGCTTCAGTCACAAGCAGTACAGTCCGATTTTATTTATTTATTTATTTTACTTTTAAAGTTAAACCTTAGCATAAACAAAATAAACTTGACTTTGCATGCATGGTGGGAAAATCACCAGTAGGTGTCATTGGTGATTGTGTATTTTCATGCAGCTTTCTATAAATCTTTTTCTCACCAGCACAATCAGAGCAGGCGCTTGTGTAGAATGTGCACTTCCTCATCATGATCTCCTGGGAAATGATGGCAAAACTGTACACATCTCCTTTTTGAGAGACCCTCTGCTTCCTCAGGTGTTCAGGAGCCGTCCACAGATCTGAGATAAGCAGAAACACAAATTAAACATTATAAACTTAAGCAAGTGTTTAATCAAATAACTATAATATAACAGTGTAGAAATAACTGAAATTCTTTGTCAGGATAATAATAATAATAATAATAATAATAAAAATAACAGAAATAATAATAAACCACCCTTTCACCTTTACTGGGACTGAGAATTGTATTGAAACCAAAGTCTGCAATCTTCACTACCATACGGTTGTCAACCACACAGTTAGTGGATTTAAGACGCCCATGGACTGCAATGTTGCTTGCGTGGAGATAAGACATGCCCTAAAGGAGGTCATATGAGAAACTGTGTTAGTATAGTACATTTACATAACTATATATAGCACATCGAGGCATATAGATGTTGAACCATCCGTTCAGACACTGATATATGCAAAGAATTTAATAATACATTTTAAATTTAAGAAAATACTCTAAATGAAGGTAATCATCCAATTACCTTTGCAATGTCATACATGACCGAGATCTTAAACTGCCAGTCCATGAAGGTCTCTTCTGGGTATGAAATCTTATCATTAAGCACATGCTAAAAGAATAAAAATTCATATTATAGTATTCATATACTATATCAGATTTTTTTTTTAAAAATTTATTTCATCATATGAGGCTCATTACAATACTCACTCTAAGGGATCCTCTTTCTCCATATTCAAACACGCCAAAATACTCATTGTCAAATTTGACTGTCCCATAGAATTTGGTCAAATTGTAATAATCAATTTTCAATAGCTGAAATGAAAGTGACATTATGACATCTATTGTGAACAACACAAAGTTATTCAGGTTTTATCATAAAATAATTCAATGTAAGTGTTTTTTTATTCAGTGAAGAGAATGAAATCTTGTTACCGCATTGAGCTCTATCCTCTGTTTTTCAGTGAAGCTTCCATCTGTGAGCCTTAGTTCCTTAAGGATTACAATCTGTAAAGAAAAAAACAATCAACTTATTAAAAAAAAAACCCAGAATGATGGAATCATTTTAGATAAAAGTATTTACAGTACCTTTTTATCATAGCGTGCACGGCGTAGGATGTAGCTACTATTTTGTATAGAGTCTTCCTCAATCTAATCACAACAGACAATGAAACATTCAAAAAGTAATGCAGTAAAAAATAAACAAAACTTTTTAAAACACATTATTATAAAAGTAAATTAAAGACTTTGGTGCCAATACATTACCTTCAGACAGATCATATTCCACTCATTCAACTCTAAAGGGGTAATCAGCTCTGAGGAAATGTGAGACCATCTTTTCTGCATGTGACGGTAATTTCTATTTTGCCTTTAATACAGAAGCAACTGTAAATATCTTGCTACATACAATTTCCCACACAATGTGCATATAAGATATGTACCGGTACAGTGGCATTACAAAAAATGGCATTACAAAGGGACAAAGAATAAAAGTGAAACACAACATGTTGCTCTAACCAGTAAAAGATGAAGGCAAGTGTACCCATGACCCCCACAATGGCAGTACACAATACTATGACAATGATGTTGTCTTCCAGGCCTAAATAAATAAATAATTAAAAAAATACATTAGTTAACATACAATGAAATATGCTTGATGCTTTAACTCAAACATTGTACACTGTAATAAAAAAAAACCCTGTGAAATTTATGGTAAAGAAAAAACAGTAGTTTCCGTTGCCAGAACTTTCCCTTTAAAATTTGGTTTTAATTTTGGACACTGAACTTAAAATTTACAGTAAAAACCGCATGTTTCTTTAATTTAAATAAAGTTTATATACCAAGTTAGTAAATTATTTTTTACCTTAAAACGTAGGTGGTAAAGAGACAAGCTGTGGTAAATACTAATATATAGAAAGTGCACATGTTTCATGCACACAATGTGTTGGGGAAAGTTACTATTGAAAGTAATGAGTTTTGTGTTACATGTTGCATTACTTTTACTAGAAAGTAATGCGTTATGTAACTTTTGTGTTACTTTTTCTCACCTGGGCTGAGCCTGATTGTTTGTTTTTTTAATAGCAAATTTTTTTTTTTTTTTTTTGGAAAATGTCACGCCAAAAGTTCAAATGCAAATATAAATGCAAATTTACGCCTGTACAGTAGAAAGCCATTCTCAGTTGCAGAACAATATGACTCAGGTTGAACACTCTTACTTCAGGAATAATAACAACAAAAAAATGAAACACAAATGTGATGTTTAGCTGAAGTCATTTTTGCTTATTAACATCTGATTATCGAAAGTCAGCAATAATGTGAGATTAAATACATAAAGTACATTTGTGTTATTTAACATATTTAAGTGTTGCTGCTTTGCAAATTATTCTGAGTTTGCATTTCACTGTTTTCATTTATTTTGAGCAATATTGAGTCTGTTTTTGTGCAAGTGAGATGTGTAAATGCATGCTCACGTTTAGTTTAGAACTACAATAACCATCATGTTTACATAGCGCACACAACAGGAAGTGTCAGTCAATAAATTGGAAAACAAAGTAACTTTCATAACTTATTGGAAAAAATAACTATACTTTGTTGTAAATTTAAAAGTAATCCTTTACTTTACTAGTTACTTGCAAAAAGTAATCATAACTACATAACTACATAATCACATAATTCATGTTATTTGTAATGCGTTACCCCCAACACTGACACACAAACATGTTATACAAATACATTAATAACAAGTTGTAACATAGAACCCTAATATACATAACTGATAAGAAAAAAAGATGAAACATAGTTACGGTTTTTCACTGTAAATTTTAAGATTGTTCTTGTTCTTTTTCACTTCCAAAAAGAGTGCATTTAACAGTATTTTACTGTACAATTACATGAAACGTCCCATTTGATCTATTACAGCTTTTCACTGCATTGAGTAAGGGAAGTTCTGTTAACCAAATAAGAGAATTTTATCATAGCATTTTTACAGTCTTTTAGCATTAAAATGAAAATCATTTGATTTTGAACAGTGATGGAATCCTCTATACCTTTTGAATCTATTAATGGACGGTCTTTAGGTAGACGATCAAGCCAAATGAAGGAAGGATTGCTGTCTATTAGCTTTGTGCGGTTGTTGGAAGTGTTGAACTCATAAAGAATCTTGTACTAAAGTACAGAAGAGGTAAGTTTTAATGTCCAATAATCACTCCATAGTTTGCTCAAAACAAATTCTATTCTGTAAATAGATTGATATTTCTGAAATCTGTGGCATACCTCATTGTCTATGTTAGTGTAGATCAAAGAAAAATTCAGATCCCTGTCACCATATTCATCCAGCTGATAATCTCCAGCTATGCCTGTGTTTTGGAATTTTCAGATTTTAATTTTGCTGTGGATCTACTAAAGCGACTCCAACATTCTGAGACATGACTGAAGCTTTTCACCTTTGAAAGACACGTTTCTGAAGTAGTTAATGCTGATAGACTCAATATTCTGAATGTCTGAGAAGGCCGTGTTCCAGATGTTCCTCATCACCTGTCTGAACAGCAACACCGCATCATGATATGCTGCAATATAATCATTCATCTGCGCACAGAACAGGGAGGAGATGAGAGTTAGTACTTCTAGATCCCTAACAGGAAAGCGTCAGCATGTGAATGTGAACATTGTGCAATTACACTCTACAAAATGACAACACAAACAGATTTTCGAAGCTAAAAACTGCACCCACCGAGTTTTTTCCAGAAGTGTCAATGGTGTAATTTCTTGTGTCGGGCATTGTTAGCACCAGGACATTCTTCATAGCTTCGTTAGATGACCCATTATAATATTGGTCACTGTGAGAGAAAGTTAGTATTGTTTCTCATGTACAATTTTCAGTCTTTCTAGACTTTAGATTATGCTTTTTGAGAATAGCACAGTTATATAACTCAGTTAGATAGCTATCCATGCACATTTGGTCAGGTCAAGATCAGTAGATATCACATAGCTCTAGAATAAAAAAAGCAGGAGTTGAAAGAGAATGACTGACTTGTAAAGATCAATCAGAAGAAAAACAACTTCATGAGACGCCGTAGTGCCGTTCTTCAGATCCATGATGTCATCAGGTGTCCCACATATAATGAACACTGAGAAAGAGAAATCAAGTAAAAACAAATAAAAACACACTTCAACGTTTGACTTTTTGAATGTAACAGTGGAACATTTTGACACAATTATTAACTTATAAATTACCATGAGTAAAACATTTAGAGACTAAAGTTGATTTTCTCTAATATTCAAATAATATAAGGTCTCACAGTTGCTCTCCCGGTCCTGGCTCTCCAGAGCCTTACTGAGCTCGTCCTCTCTTCGTAGGACCACACTTTTCTCTAAATTGGTGGAAAAGTTGCCTAAAGATACCTCAAGAGCATTTATGTACCTACAGACAAGAGACAAAATCAGAAAGACTCAAAGGGAATATTCCTATATTCCTTCACAAAACTCTTCTGTTGCAAACTACTAATGTACAATAACACTACATACTCACCAGAAACAGTCCTCGGTGTTATTCTGTTTCTTGAATATATACGCTGTGTTCCACACAGGCTTGATAGTATCGTTGAAATTCCAAAAGTGAGAGAAGAAACTGGAGATTTTTCTAGCTGGAGGCAGAAGGCGAGTCAGATCTCTCTTGAAGTCACAAGACAACCCAAAGCTTCCTGCTGATATGATGGGCATGTTGAGGTTCAGACCGATCTCCAAACTACAAAACACGTATCAGATGTTGAGTGACCTCAGATTTAAATAGCAAGGAAATTTCCCAAAAACATCTTTTTCTTGAATAGTCTGACAAGTCCATTATCTTTTCAGTGAGGTCAAAATGTTGTTCCTATCATATAATATAACTTTGTGTCACTAAAGAGAATAAATATATATATTTTTGTTGGTCAACTGTATCTGCCTGATGAATAAACATAATGGTCACCCTGTCACCCTCATGTCGATCCAAACCCATAAAATATTCTTCATATTCAGAACACAAATGAAGATCTTTTTAATGAAATCTGAGAGCTTTGGACGGACACATTGACAGCCTACGCAAGCACCACTTTCAAGCCCCAGAAATATAGTAAAAACATCAGTAAAGTAATTCATGTGACTCCAGTGGTTTAACCTCAATTTCATGAAGCGAAAACATGAAAAAAAAAAAAAAAAACATAATGTACAACTCTATTTACAAAATATTAATCTCCAACGCTCATTCACGCAACAATGTCTGTTCTTGTCTCACAACACGCTTATGTCGTGGTTCACTCGTGAACACGCGTTGAAGATTAATATTTTGTAAATAAAGTGGTAAATTATGTTATTTTTTTTGTAAACAAAGCAAAAATGTTAGTGTTACTGTTGCGTACGCTGTCAAGGGAGGGCTAGAAAGTTCTCAGAATTCATTAAAAAGATCTTCATTTGTGTTCCGGAGATAAGAGAAAAGTTTGGAACAACATGAGGGCGAGTAACTGACCCTTCGCAAAGACCCGCCGCCCCCTTTAGTTACTGTTGCTTTGTCCGACAAGCCACGCGCTCTCACACCACACATCATGTTCTCACGCTGTGAAAAATACATCGCGGAGCGAAGAGGACACTGACAACGACAGACAAGACAGAGCAGGTTACTTTTGATATGAAACACTTTCATATTTAAAATACTGTAACTTTTTAAAGAAGTTTAAACATTAAATACCATATATTTTCTCTTTAAAGTGTCGTGACAGATCGCTGTAGCCCGTGAACCAACCATCTCTTCATACTAGTTAATTTATAGCATCAAATAAACATGAATGAACATCAGAAGGAATTTTGTTTCAATGCTGAAATTTTTGGGTGAACTAACCCTTTAAATAGGACTAAGTAAATCAGTGTACTGCTAAATGTGCTGAAAAGCATTTATAGAAAACTAAAATATACTTTAATGTCGTTTCTATTGAAACTTTGTAAATACAGATTTACAATGATGAAGTGCAAATTTATTACGTTTAAAATATATTAACTCCAATTGTAATACTGGATAAAGCACAACAGTTAAAGTTGTAATCAAGTGCTTTACATGAGATTTAGTATGTTAAAATAATCAACATTAAAATAATTATTTAAAGCATGACATAAAATTACTAAGACATAATGATTTAAAATGCACTTTAAATTAAAACTTAATTTGACAAAATACACTTTTTAAAAGTGTACTTAAGTGTGTTAATAAACAGTCATGAAACTGTACTCCCTTTAAGTACACTTAAGTGGACTTTTTTCCATTAATCTTATAGTACAGTGTTTTAAAGAACCAGGACAGGATTTGAAGAACACTAAATGCAAATTAATACACTTCTTTCTTTTTTTTTTTTTACATGGGTGAGTACTATAACGAATTTAAAGTGGATTCAGATAGCACAATCCAAAAAAAAGGAAGCAAATAAAATGTACAATAGAGACAAAGAACTGTAAAAGCAAAATCTAACATACTCAACCATTTGGAAAGTGGCATAAGTGCAGGTTGGTCCCAGTAGAGCACATCCTTCCTCCCCTGTATTCTACGAAAGAAACCACAACGATGAATGTGAACTTTAAATATATATTGTAGCTTCTATATATACTGCATGTATACTGTCATATATACTGACCGCAAGATCATTTAAAATTTCAACTCCCTCGCAGGCGCTACTGGTGCAGCCTTTTTTTAAGTAGTAAATGGTTTGAAATCCTCTGAAATTAACCGATAAATCCACACCTTGAAAAAGTAGAAAAAGACAAAAAGTAATCCCTAAATAATTCAAATACCATATTGAACTGCATTTCATATTTACATGTCATTAAATCTTTTGTTTTATATAACTTTAATTATGGCTTTGCAAGAGTGTAATTTCTGTTGGAGTGTTGAATAGCCCATCCTCATACTCTACAAAATGTTGTTAGGATCATACTTTACCATCTTTTGCGTGGATCTCAGAATCATATTCAGTAGCCCTCATCACCGCAGGCTTCACAAAATTGATACTCCAGGGCGACACTTCGTCATCCAATAAAATAACATTCATCAGAAGAGTTCCATTAAAGCAAGACTCTTTCATGAAATGACTTTGCTTTAGGAATGCCAATGATAGACATGCAAAAAACCAGATGTGGTAATCCATATTCAAAAGTTAGGAAGAAAGATAAAGACGCAGTCTCTCAGCCTTTGAGCCTTGTAGATGTCCTGTTTTTTTCTAGAGTTATATCCTGAAGACTTCATCATATTCATGAGAATATTCCATGAATGGAAAGTGTAGAGGAACAACTAATAAGGTTGTTTTATCCAAACTGCTCTTTTGTCCTAGACAGGCACACTTTCTCATCGATCATTTTGCCTGAGCGTGTTAATGAATAACACAGTGAGTGGCCGTGTCTCAAAACCTAGTGAGCTGCCTACAAAGACAGCATTTATATGCATCATAGGCTTTTTTTTTGTTTTTTTGCTGTCTAAATGGCAAGTCCACAAGGCTAACTCACATGGTGACTGTCAGAGTGAGAATTTAGGCCTAATATTCTCATAGAGGTGTTCTTATAAACAAAGTATGTATATATAGGTAATCAAATTTCTGTTAAATGCAACTTAAGCAGAAGTTCTCAGGGTCTATTGAACACTAGTGTACAGAGAAGGCAACGGTGAGAAGAGGAGTGAAGGACAAAGGTTGAACCATAAAGCCATCGTCCTGTGATAAATGAATCCGTCATAAAAGCAATCAGAATGAAGCACCTATCCTGTTTGTTTTCCCAGGTGAGAAGAGGAAAATACATAAATCACTACGGTATAAATGACTGGTGACGCATTTAATGATTTGTTGTGCATAAGTTTATTATTTGCATGTCTACATTTTTATTTTAGGCCTGTTGTATGTTATATAAAATATTTTTATTTAAATTGTATTTAATTTTAAAGTTTTAATGCCTAGGACTGTGTACCTACATGCTGGTGTCCAGTGATATAGTAAAAATTGTGTTGGTTATCTACTATTCTACTTACAGGCAACTAAAAACGTTGTAAATCTACACGTAGCCTACTTGAAAGTGCCACACTCGTTGTGTTGTGCTTAGACATTCCTTTCCAACACGTTTACGTGGGTGCTTTCCCTCAGTAATGATTTATCATCTCAAACAATAGTCTTGGCAGTTCATATATTTATGGTTCAATTTCATTTATGACTTCTGAGAGAAATCTGAGAAGTAAATCTTGTTTTAATCTGGATTATCGGCAGACATTATAAGTTATCTCTTAAGTTTGTCTCTCGCTAACTTTCATTCACTGCACATAAATATATATATGTGCTTCTATACAGGGAGTAGTTGCTTCTTTGTAGAATTGCCCAAGAACTAGTTGTTGGTTTACGAGCTGAGGGTTCAATATAAAATGTATGATAATAAAGTAAAAGTGTAAATAAAATTTTACTATCCTTTTATGGGGGTTTTTTGTATTGCATTCGTTTATTGTTTTCCGCACTCGAAATGCTTCACATGTAACATGATGTTTTTGTAATGAGATTTCTTCTTTTAACAACAATCTCTCTGTCATGATGTACTGCTCCCTCTAGTGGACATCTGTATGGACACATGTCACCTGGTAAAAACCCCACCCCTTGCTTCCCTTCTGCCAATAGATGACACTACATCACATCTCAACACATTTATTGAAGGGCTATACTTTGACATTTGTAAAAGCCTTGCATGGGAACAGTTTTGAAACTGGATTATAGTGTATAATATGTGTATTTAGTTTTTCATTTTATATAGGCCTATATTTATGTATATTTGATATACATACAATAATTAATGGGAATTTTATTATTTAAAAGTTGAAAATAAAATTATTTATTCAATACATAATATTTACTTTGATTCCTGATTACGTATTTACTTTTGCAATCTCCAAATTCTCATGGATAAATGATATCTCTAAAAGCACTTTATTTACATAAAGTTTTTTACAAAAAACTAAAAGTATAATAATCTCATAACAAAAATGTACAATTTCTGAAAACACTGCATTGAATGATTATGTCAATTTTATTAGAATTATCATAAGAAGCATTGTTCTTGACAAAATTAAAATACTGTGATTTGTAGCTTTCTTACAGAAAACTAATACCAGTCCTATCAATTGCAATTAAAGAAATGAAAGTTTCCCTTGATGTGTATTAATTTATTTTAGGAAATTAGTTTTACATAAATGACTTAAACATACACAGCACAATGAACTCAAATGCCTCTGTACATAAAATGAAAATAAATACATAATTAAGTACATATAAATGACAAATATTCAAACAAGGGCAATACTGCTGCATTTCGTGTCACAGTTATGTAATGTTCTGCCAATGCTATATCAAAGCTCAGCTGACTTGCATCCCAAACCATTTTCCAAACAGACCACTGACCAACTTCCTGTTGCTTATTTGCCAGGCTGGAGAAAACAACAGTTGCATAATCCTAATTACTATTCCATCCCTATCCTACTTACACACAACACCATTTTACGCCAGCATGAGAACCTTGAGTTAAATCCATTCCTTTATCTCTTTATTCTTCTGTTTGGCTTGAATGTGTGAGCTAGGAGCTGATAACTTGCCCAGACCAGGTCTCGTGTTTCCTTCCAGAAGAAAGGTTGGTGATGACCACCTCAACAGCTTGGAACTTTATGTTCTTGGGAGGAACAGGACACACTTTGTAGGTTACCTCATCCCCCTCCATTGGCACATATTCACCCTCAATACTAGATAAAAAAAGAGAATTGTGTTTTGTTTTGTTTTTTTAAATAGATGCTAAACTAAAAGTATTTTTTATATTGTATGGTTGTAATTTTATATTTTTAAATTCACTTACTCTGAGATGTGAACAAATATGTCTTCTCCTCCATGGGAGGGGCGAATGAATCCGTGACCTTGTGACCTTGAGAAGTTCTTGCAAATGCCCTTGAAGACGGGTCCAGATTTTGCTCTCACCGATCTGATAAAACACCAGAGTAAAGAGGCTCTACAATCAACTAACATGATTCCTTTTAGTAAATAAGAACAGCAAAACATTTCTTTATGTAGTAATAATATTAATAATTTAAAAAAAAATAATACTCTTTTCAATACATCCATATATTCTCCGTTGAATTTTTAAATACAATAACAATAATATTAATTAATATTATTAATATATTATAAATAATATTATTAATATAACACTAATATTTCAGTGTATGTTTCAAGTTTATGTTTTGTCATTATCTTGTGAATTTAAGTCCTGAGTTTAGTTCTGTCCATTGCCCTGTAATGTCTTTGAGTTGAAGCCAAAGTTTAAGTTTCTGTGCCCCTGTGATTCCTGTCTTTTGGATTTCTTGATTTGTTTATTAATGAAGTTTAACGGCCGATATTAAGATCTACCTCTCCCTTCATCTTTGTCTGCTTAGTCCAACATGGCAGACTGTTAGCCAATGCAGAACATGTTTAACTATTGTTTTGCTTCTGTTCTGTTGACAATAATAATCATTATATTACAACAATAAAAACCAAAAATTCATTCTATTTTATTATATAACAACAACCAAATTAAATTAAATAATAATAAATATTAAATAATAAATATATATTTATAATTAATACTTTTGTTTAATATGTATATAATTTATACATACTCAATGATAAATATTATATAAATCTTTATTATTATTAAATAATTATTATTATCATTAATAATAGTAATAATAATAATAAAAAAATATTTTAAAATTAATAATAAAGAAAAAAGATATTTTTTCTGCAATGATTTGAAGTCTTAATGGTCACAAAATATTTTTTATTTATTTATTTATTTAACTGCTTTAAGATTTTTAAATTGATTAAATGTTTCTTTGCATTTATCAGTAGACCCAATACTGAAGAACAAAGTAGAAAAGTGTCAAATGGTATAAATATTTATCAACAGACAAAATAAAAAAAAAAATCATTCAAAACTCTTTTAGCACTACCTTTACACAAAGTATATGAAGTATTTTGCACTGTTAGCATAGGTACTCACGCTGAATAGGTGCGTGTGCGTTTTGTTGGCAGTGGACTGAGAGGTTCCCCTGTCTGAGGTGGTTTCCTCTCCAAAACATTACTGCCTTCCCTCAGGAAAGGTAATGAAAGCGTGACAGGTGTATGTGGGCAGTGCAGCTTTCGATCAGATGTAGATGTGCTGTCTGAATCAGCCATTGGTGTGAAGTTCACTGCAGTTAAGATCAGGCCTCTGTGGTTTGAAAAATGGGTTAAGTCAGTGAGAAAAATAAACAGCATTTTTACTAATATATATATATATATATATATATATATATATATATATATATATATATATATATATATATATATATATATAAACACAAACTACCCTGTCTGACCTGATCTGCTTATTTGTGTTGTCCTGTATTCTCTGCACTCAATCTCAAATCTGGATGAAGCAGCTGCATCAGAACCACATCAAATCGTATTACTGTTTTCCACTATCAAACTCTTTCCTTTCCATTGTTTTCCCAATGCACCACTGGTTTCTGCCCTGCAGTCTAAGAAAGGCCAAGCATCTATGTACCGCAGACTCTATATCAGCCTAATCGACAGTGATTGATATTAAACTGCGAGTGCTTGTGTTTTATTATTATATTATCAACCTGCGCTCAACAATGCAGGTTGTGGACAAACGTCGAGGAATTATTCTCAGCTTCTAGAGTACACAGCATGCGTCAACATAGGAGTAAAGGCGTTTTCACTCAACGGTAATATATACGGACAGGAAAATACAACAGCATAATGATGAAATTCTTACCGTACTGTACGTTACAATCTGTCGGTTGATGTCTCGAGCGCTGCGGAAACAAATACCTACATAGCTACACTACAATCCACTATAAAATGCCTGAATGCTATCATTCGTGGTCCACATATTCGACTCAATGGACCCCGTGCGTAGCAAGCACACAATAAATGAGGTTACGGGTGGAGAGGGAGGGACACCCCATCGAAATTGAACGCGAGAGACGCGACGCGACGCTCGAAAACAAAAACGTTCCAATTATAACCATCAACACTACAGAATCCTGACGTCAGCCTTCAGTCGTCAAATCAGAGGCTCTTAATGTGATACAGGCGCGTCCTTGTTTTGACGCGTCGCGATGCTTGTTATTGAGGTTTCTTCATAATATTTAAATTCATTATATTTGCTCAGCCAATGGCCTTCAAAGACCAATATTTTATAAGAATGAGGGATTAAAACGAATTTAATCACCAATAGGCTAACACAATACAAAACTATATTCTATATACGTTTTCAAACTGGGGTCCGAGGACCTCAGGTGGCCCGCAGGGGAGTGGTAGTGGATCGGTGGAAATGTTTAGAGAAAAACAGCATGAAAAATTAAATAATAGAATTAAACTAAACAAATAAAAAAACATTCATTACGATAAGTAGAATAAAAATAAATGACACATATTATTGTCTTACAGTATAAATTGTGAATATAAATGTATAAATTTATATATATATATAAATGTATATATATATAATTTTAGTGTATACAATATAATGCTGCAAAAACAGGCATACAAGCCATATATATATATATATATATACACACACACATTAACAAAGACCCAATAATTTGAAATGAATTTTATTTTATAACCCACTGTGAATGATCAGCATTCATTTCCTCAAGAACAAGAAAAAAAAGAAAGGAAAATACTGGAGTTATTATCAACTGGCTGTGTTTGTGAGGTGTTACGAGCAGCAGTAAAAGTTCATCTGATGAGCACAAACATGTCGACTCAGACAAAGCTAGCAATTTACAACTTGGTATCTTAGTAGTTGCTATAGTCTGCTGGTCAGAGTGATTGATGTCACTGCTTTGACATGGGTACAACCTTGTGTGAAAGAAAAACAACCCTACAAAAAAGGGCACTCAAATATACAGAAAAAGTGTTCATGAGGTTGGAGATCTAATTACTGATCCATTATTCAATAACTTTCATCCAAAACACTTAAGATAACGCACATTCGAGATTCTTTACAAATGTTTATAAATAAGCATTATGTTTAAAACATTAATAGACTTGACCTGTTGTGCGTTCAGTACAGACACATTTGATAGATTTTGGTGTTGTGTGTGACAAGATCTGCCAAGGTTTGAAGAACAGGCATAGACAAGTCACTCTGACTCACAGTAAGAATAGCTACATGAATAATAACTGGTCAAGTTTCAAGCTAGCTATTGTGAAAGAAGAAAAGCAGTTGTTAGAATCGTGTGAAGATATCATTCCATCAATAAAGCCAACAACGGCACAAAAAAATTTGCAAGCAGTTCTCATTACAGATCAGTGTAATATTACAAATAACAGAAATTAATAATCCACAGTTGCCTGAACACCTGCACAGATATTTGGATGATTTTATGAATTCAATTCTGGTGTCTCCCACTAACACATATGTCCTTAGCATCTTTTGTAGGCTAACTTTTAAATTCTCCATTCTGCAATAAACACAGACCCAGTTTGAAATTTATAAGCATTACAGTTGCTAAACTTACTATCTTTTATCTGCCCTGCAATGTATTATATATCTTTGAGAAGTTTGTATATCAACATGACTTGTCTATGTAGCACAGTTTTGAAAATGTATTATATATACTTCAGTTCACAATTACATTAGCATTTAAAACTTTCGTACACATACCAATCCTCCTGTTTGATGCATAACCCCTCCCCCTCCTATATATGTATATTTATGGCCAATCACACTCATTACTGCAGCTCTTTCATTCTGTTGAGGGCGGAGCCTGCCTTGAACCATTCAATCTGGGTTTCGTTGAAGGTGTGGTTCAACTCAATAGTTTCCGAGCTTCCGTCAATGTGCTTGATGATGGCATTAAGGGGCTAAAGGAACAAAAATTACAAACATTTAGAATTTTCGCACTGTTAAAAAAAGCTCATGAAATGATCGAAATGTAAACTGAAAATAAAAAGAAAACGTTAAGAAATATTTTACATGCAAGTCACGTGAACCGATATGGTATAATGAACATGGAAATATGTTTTAAAATTACTGAAATATTAACCTATATATAAAAAAAAAAAGAAAAAAAAAGTGAATTTACAGAATTAAATTACAGATTTACAAAACAGGCTACATCCTGAGACTATTTCACAAATTCTTATTTCACAAAATGAGAATTTTTTTATTGCTCAATAACGATACATAGTGTAGATGGTGTTATTTTATATAATTTCTGTTATTAAAAATGAAGAAAGAGCAGCAAAATACAAATAACAAAACAAAAACAATATAAATATAGGAATTTAAGTTTTTCAGGTTTATTTAACATGTAGTTAGAATTAGCACAGAAATGTAATCAAATGTAAAAATAAAATACTGCATAGTGTTCACTGTAGGAATTAAATATATATTTATTCTTGTTAAACCTAAAAAAAGTTATTCAGTGAAGAGCAGGAAGTTATTTTCTCTTTTGTTTGATTCACATTAAATGACGCAAAACAGCAGGTTTATTAGGCTGTTGTCACTTTAAGACCAAGCGCACATTTTTACACACCATGATACACACATAGAAATCTTTAACGATAAACTTTTTATACCATGGTAATGATATATATCATCATACCGCCCAGCCCTACCAAAGACTAACACAAACCAGAAAAGATGTATATAAACTAGAAACTGTTTAACAGACTAGGTCTTACCTTTCCAGGGGCAAAGGTCTTAAGTCCTACAATGGAGATTTTATCATCTGGGCGGATTTTGTCATAATCAGCAGGGTTGGCGAAGGTGAGGGGCAGCAGGCCCTGTTTCTTTAAGTTAGTTTCTGTTGACAGTCATGATAGAATAATTAAAATCAATTGCTAAATGAGAAGCTTGGGTTCTTGCAGAAAGGTGTTTGCATTCAAATTCACTCACCATGGATTCTAGCAAAGCTCTTCACAATGATGGCCCTCCCTCCTAGATGTCTGGGCTCCAGAGCCGCATGCTCTCTGCTGGAACCCTCACCGTAGTTCTCATCTCCAACAACTACCCATGAAAGATTGTGCTTCTGCAAGAGGGAAATTACAGAACATCCAGAAATCCTTATGAATACAAATGCAAAGGCAGAAAGCATAATGACAATAAGAATAATAAAAAAAGGAGCCCTTACTTTGTAATGGCGGGCAACATCAGGGACACCGCCAAACTCTCCAGTCAGAAGGTTACGGATTTTATTGACTGCATCGTTCTCAATATTAACGGCACCAATGAGAAGGTTGTTGGAAATGTTATCGAGGTGGCCGCGGAACTTCAGCCAGGGTCCGGCAGCGCTGATGTGATCGGTGGTGCACTTTCCTTTCACCTGACAAAAGGAGATACATTGTTTAGAGTGATATTGAAATCCACAATTTCAAACATCCATGACTAAAACTTACCTTGATGAGCACTTGGAGGTCCTCAAGGTCTTTTCCACTCCATTTGTCGAAGGGCTCGAGCAGCTGGAGGCGGTTGCTCTGAGGGTTAACATCTACTTTCAGAGCAGACCCATCTGGTGGTGGGTGCTGGTAGGTGTCCTGACCTGGGTCAAAATCAAGAGTAGGAAGCTCATCTCCTGTGGGCGGCACCAGTTTAAACTTCTCTCCATTGGAGCCTGTGAGAAAGTCAGTCTCAGGGTTGAATTTCAGTGTGCCTGCAATGGCAAGGGCTGTGACAATCTGCAAGACAACAAATGATATGAAAAAGGGAAAGAATAAATAAATTGGCAAGACTGCATATAAACAGTTTTGAGTAAAAAAAACTCAGGTCAACGTTAAAATACCTCTGGTGAGGTGACAAAAGCATGAGTGGCAGGGTTAGCATCATTTCTGGCTGTGAAGTTTCTGTTGAATGATGTAACAATGGTGTTCTTTTCTCCCTTCTTAACATCACGTCTGCAAGAAAGATTTTATTGGTTTATGTTATGTCTTTATTGCATAGCTTTATTACACAGTTCTTAGAATCACTTGATTCTGATTAGTCAATCATGGAATTAAGGTCAAATATTTTTGTATAATGATGCTACATTATGACTGTTGTCCCAGGCACATGATTTTGCTAGTTTCATTTCTCTCAAATGACCCAGAGCTCACTCTCTTCTCACATAATACAATGAATAAAATCAATTTCATACCCATTATTTTGGTAAGTAACCCTGTATTAACTGGAAAAATGTACGGTGATTGACAATTTTGGCTAAATAAACAGATAAAAGACTATCATGGTTTATTTTGTGATAAATGGCTGGCTAGCTGTACATGTTTCTTTACATATTACTTTGTTATTTTATATTCCCCCACAAACTTTGGGTCAGTAGGTTTATTAGCAAGGTTTTTTTTTACTTTTATTCAGCAAGAATGCTTTAAATTGATCAAAAGTTAAAAATGTTAAAAAAGGATGGTACAAAAGACTTTCAAATAAATGTTGTTCTAGTGAACTTTCTATTCATCAGAGCACCTGGCAAAGTATCACGGTCTCCATGAAAATATACAGTAGCACAATTGTTTTCAACTTTAATAATAGGAAATCTTCATTGAGCAACAAATCAGCATATTAGAATGATTTCTGAAGGAGCATGGGACACTTAAGACTGGAGTAATGGCTGCTGAAAAAAAAAAGCTTTGCCATCACAGGAATAAGTTCCATTTTAAAATGTATTAAAATCGAAATTAGAGTAATTGACAACCAGTCATGAATTATTAGAAAATAATGCCATGATTTAAAGATTGTTTCATCAACTAATCAGAATTAAGCATTCAACAGCCCTGTAGTATAAATTGTAATAATATTGTTTTACAATACTATATACACCCCAAACTTTTAAACGGTAGTGTTCAAAAGAAAATCAGCAATGCTGAATTAAAACTGAAGTTGAAGACAAATATTTTACCTGTCCCACTGACCAATGCAGGGTCCACAGGCATTAGCGAGGACAACACCACCAACATCCCTCAACAATTTAGCCTGCAGATAAAGACACACCCTCAATAGTTAGACTAAATGCACTAAGTGCACATTTGGAGGTACACACAACCAATGAAGCCATTTCAAATAATAAAATCCAACTCAGACTCACATAGCCATCTCTCTCAATCGTGGCACGAATCTGCTCAGACCCAGGGGTGACTGTGAACTGGGCTTTGCATTTGAGTCCTTTGTCGAGTGCTTGTTTGGCCAAGGAGGCAGCTCTGCCCATGTCCTCATAACTGGAGTTGGTGCAGCTTCCAATCAGACCTGTAATGTTCAGGCACAGAGATTGTGCTCAGGACAGGAAGCAATTTTAGTGAATAATAAAAGTTTATTAAAGACCATTAAAATGAGGTGGACTCTAAATCACTGACCAACTTTAACCTCCAGGGGCCAGCCATTCTTCTCAGCTACAGACCCGATGTCTGAAACAGGGTGGGCCAGGTCAGGGGTAAATGGGCCATTGATGTGAGGCTTCAGCTGTAAGGGAGTGTTATAAAACATGGTGGAGTGCATTAATTATTAACACTTTACTGTACTGTAAAATGTGTTCAACATACCTTAACTGACCTGCCCTTACCTCACTTAGATTAATTTCGATCACCTGGTCGTAATGACAATCAGAGTCAGGTACCAGCAGATCTTGGTTCTCATCTGCTAGAGTAGCAATTTCTGTGAGGGAAAAGTGGAATGAGAGGCCAAACTTTTGAGGAAGTGATTGAATTATCCATTAATGAGAGACTACCGCTGCTTACCTTCACGACCGGTCTTCTCCAAGTAGGTCCTCATACGGTGATTGTAAGGGAACACAGAGGTGGTGGCTCCAATTTCAGCCCCCATATTACAGATGGTGGCCATTCCTGATAAAAAGAAAAGAAAAAAAAAGAGAAGTATATTCAGTTTTTACCATGACTGGCAAAACGGCCATGTTACGACTGCACGAAAAACATACCTCCTTATGCCACCTACACGGTACACTATTTTAGCCCTGATTTTGAGCTTGCCGACAAAAACCCAAAATCTGAGGTAATTAAATATCTAGACCCAAGTAAATATCCAGCCTGTCTCTAAAAAAAGTTCTAGGGTGAACTTTTTTTTGACAGGACAAGACAGAAACTAGAAACATACAGAAAATAGAAACATCCATATTGGACTTGGTGCATTTGTGTTTCACAGACTAACAAGCCATTTTATTCCCATCTGTATTCAAAGGCATATGATGAAGGAAAAAAAATATGAGATGTTTTGCGCACTGGCCCCTACCCCCCAAGAATCTTGAACGCAAAGAAGAACTCAAGAACGCAAAACCATCTCATATTTTTTCCATCACCAAGTAGATTTAGGGGCTCCGTAGTATTTAACATGTCTGTTTTTCTTTATTCATCCTAAAAAAAAAATTACAAGGCAAATTACATATTGTTTGTCAGCTAATTGCAGTCCTCTGAAAAATCTAATTCCATCTCAACAATAATGAATGAGAAGTGTTAAGACATTATGACCTTCGTTGCACACCATAACTAAAGCTAAATTTATCGCAGCACACCCTGGTGCACTATAATTATGTATTTAGATCCTTCCATTTTGGATACAGACTTTCAGCTCAAAGTAACAGCTGAACCAAATTAAGGAAGGAAATTGAATCCCAAAAATGCTCAAAATGGTCATTGTAATAGAAGCTACAGGTATGATCCCTAACTTAACTACCTTATAATTAATAAATTAAGTTGTTGATGCTGATACAAATGATGATATATGAAATGACATGATGATATATAAAATGGAGCAGTTGTGGCCTAATGGTTAGAGTGTCAGACTGGCAACCCAAAAATTAAGGGTTTGATTCTTAATACTGGAAGGAAATGACTGAGGTGCCCTTGTGCAAGGCACCTAACCCCCAATCACTCCCCGGGCGCCAAAGCAAATGGTTGCCCACTGCTCCGGGTGTGTATGTCAACTACTCACTACTCCTACTGTGTGTGCGCCAACTTGGATGGGTTAAATGCAGAGGAAAATTCAGAGTATGGGCTGCCTTCACATGTCACTTTCACTTGAAATTATGTCCAATATTGATAATTATATCTCAACCATTCTTTAGATAATTAATCCAGTCCAAATATTGCTTAAGCAAGTTTTCACCTGTGCAGGAGATAGAGTCTACACCAGGGCCGTGGTACTCCACAATGGCACCAGTGCCACCCTTTACAGTCAAAATACCAGCAACTTTAAGGATGACATCTTTTGGTGAGGTCCAGCCAGATAATGTTCCTGTTAGTTTCACACCAATGACCTGGAAAAGCCGATATAACCTGTAAATAAACACTTCCAGTTGCCCAATTTAGACAGCAAGTGTTCAATTAAATGGAAACGTCGCAATAGCAGCTTACATTCGGGCACTTCAGCTCCCAAGGGATGCCTGCCATGACATCAACAGCATCAGCTCCACCAACTCCAATGCAGATGCAGCCCAAACCACCACCATTAGGGGTGTGAGAGTCTGTACCAATCAACATGACTCCAGGGTACGCATAGTTCTCCAAGATAATCTTTATAAAAATATATATATAAAAATTTTTTTAAAAAAGGTTGATTCATATGGTTTGCTTGCAACAAAACTGCAGGCCTGTGATCAGCTAAAAACAAAAAAAAGGAATTTGACCTCATTATTTAATTAATTTAAATAATGTTAAGTTTTTATATTAATAATAATAACAACAACAAAGTTTTTAATTAAGTTCAAATCAATAAAGAAATAAATATCACTATTGCAATAATATTACTGTACTATCAAATAAAAAATGGATAAAAATATTTTACAGAACATCAGTAAAAAAAATCACAATATCTTCAATTCTTAATTTCTTTGCTTTCAAAGGTTGGAGATTTTATTGTGGGGGACTTTAAAGCATGTTTTTTTTTAATTGATAACGAAAGAGTTTAAATGAATTAGTAATAAATAAACCTCAAATTTGACCAAGATGACTGACACGTTTACCTCAGATTTACACAATTCACATGGGCCATACTTCAGGTCAGAAAAATCACATCCTTGATAATCTGACTTTATGAACATGAAGTATTCATTTCAATAGAAAAAAATCATGTATACATCATATGTGCAACATAGAATAATTAAATTAACCTATCATATTATATTATACGCATTATAAATGTCATAGACCAACCACCTGAAAAAAAAAAGTCATACTGGTTAACAACTAGTCAAAAGTTTTTTTCTTCTCCAGTACCTGATGGATGATCCCAGAGCCAGGTTTCCAAAAGCCAACACCATATTTAGCTCCAGCACTAGCAAGGAAACTGTAAACCTCTTGATTCACTTCCTGGTTGGCAGCAGGCAAAAAGGAATAAAACAATGCAATAATGAAATAAAGGAATAAAATCAGTGAACAATAAAAGTGACTTTTGTTAATACAGTACAAACATCTAAGCTAAACTTTTTACCTTAATCAGGCATATCCAGAACAATCATATGCATGGTACTCTTTCAACAACATCCATACACGGCAACATTCACCTTTGCCTTCTGTAGATCTTGGGCTCCTCCGGACTGGGCCTCGATAAGATGGTCACAGTGGATGGTGGACGGCACTGCCACTCTTGGGAGTCCACTGCTGATGAACTGCAGCATGGCCATCTGTGCGGTTGCATCTTGCATAGCAACTCGATCGGGTCGCAGGCGCAAGTATGTGCGTCCTCGAGCAATTTCCTGTCCAGCCGGGTCATCAAGATGGCCATAGACAATCTTCTCTGACAGGGTGAGTGGCCGATTGAGCCTGGAATATACAATTTCACATGTAAAGCACTTGGAAAAAGTTAGAACAATAAATTTTTTAAACTAACCAAGTTCAGGAAAAAAAATCTTCTGTAAAATTAAAATATAACCACAGAGTCACCTATTAAAGATAACAAGGGCAGAAGAAGCAAATAAAATTGAGTGCAAAACACCGTAATGCTATCTGACCTTTTGCGCACAATGTCAATATTTGAGCGAAGCCTGTCATAGTTGACGTAAGAGCTCGGCTCAAAGCGGCTCATGGACACCTGGGCCTTGGCGTTGAGAGCTGCCGCCACATGAAAGCGCCGGGCACCCTGACCCAGAGCGAGCTGCAACAAACAAACAGAGAATCAGTACACAAAGAGCTGGAAGACAAACTCAGAAATCACATAGTAAACAACTATATTATAAACAGGATTACATCTTTGACCAATGAATTTCCATTGTATTTAAATGACTTCCAGATATTTCTCTCTTAAAAAGAAAATTTTAGCCGATTAAATACTTTTGAGGACATCATAAATAATAATAATAATCTAGACTTCTTGGGATTTTGTGAGGATTTTTTTTTTATTTTTTAGGTATATTTGTTTTCAACCTCATGTGGACACGAACATGTTACTAGATTTCTCGGACTGCCAAAATGTTTTATGATCATAATATTAATGACAACATTATAGATTATCAGTGTATTGAAATCACAGCTGTTCACTTCGCTCAATGTGATCGAACCTCTGAGCTCTCAGCTATACCGATTTAAAAATAGATATACTAATGCTAGAAAGTTAAAATGTAAAATCTAGTTTCGAAGATATCGCGTTGTCATGTAAAGTAGAGGTGTTATTAGTTAATCTACATCGACAGCGCTGTTATCCTCACTGCGTTGTTTTAACCTTGTGTTCACCTTGCGACTAAAACCAAACAGCCAGACAAGACAAACACACAATGGTCGAATCAATAAAATAGCTGTTAGAGTTTCTGGTTTCGTGCTTTGGCTGTCAGGTATCAAACAGCTGGAAATAAAGAATATACGCCATCAGCGAGCAGCAGCAGCGCGAGCGCGTCTGCTATGACATCCTTGGCCACAATGACCTGTGAGTACTTCATGTACAGATTTCAGCACGAAAACAGTCAGATCACTCATTGCGTGCACCTCAAACGATCAAGTAAAGCTCTGGATGGCATTAATAAGCGAATTAACAAACAAAAACCATGCGTGTTGACGATATAAAATGTAGATTTTCATGTACCTGAAGCCGGGCGACGGTTAAGCAGTAGGTTGCCATTTTGTTCACTGACAAAGATGTGACGCTAGAATATGACGTGCGGGTATAAGAACTCATTGTCTTGGAAGGATGTTGAAATATTTTGATCTAATTGTGTCTTGTTTTAAAAGACCAAGAATTTAAGATGTCTATATTTTTCCTTATTAATTATTAACACAAAAAATATGCCAACAAACATGAAGAATGAAAATAATGGCACATTTTAACAATATGTTATCCAGGTGTTCATCTCTTGCTTTTAGGACCTTGTCCAAAATTAAACAAACGTTTCTACAATACTTCCTAAACCTGTGATATATCTACAAACATTACAATATACAAACATTTACTTAAAACGATTAAAGTATATAAAGCCAAAGATGGATTCATAATTTTTAGGTAACACTTACAGTAAGGTTTCACTTTTTAACATAAGTTAACATGATTTTTTTTATTTATTATTATTTAATAATATTCATTTACTATTAATTGCGACATTTAGGAATACATTTTTAAATACATTTTTGTTTCTGATAATATTATTTAATGGACCATGAACTAACAATGAACTGTTGTATTTTTATATTAACTGATGTTAACAAAGATTAATAAATAATATAACAAACGTATTGTTTGTTGAAAGTTAATGTTAGTTAGCGTTACTTATAACGGGACCTTATTGTAAAGTGTAACCATATTTTACAATAGAAGTAGGCTTTTCATGTTCTTGATTAATTTAAGAGACTGTATTAATTTTGTATAGATTTTGTACAGTATGATAATCATAGAACAAATGGCATTTATAATTTTACAAAAAGAACATTCTTTCCAGCATCTGCAAACATAGAAATCAAATATGCGTTGGGTGGGTTTTGTCAAATATTCCTGCGTCTGAAATCGCATACTGTTGAGTTTTATTTGAAACGCAGAATTCATGTTTTCCAGAGCTTTTTCCAGAGAAATGGAAATGGAGAATGGAATTTCAGTAACATTTTCCGTTGTTGGGATAAGTTTCTTTTCGATGTGAAACACGTGTCTGATATCTTTATTATTTAGTACACATTTGGTCGATTATGTGCTTTCCTTTTTTTATAATCTCTTATTCTCTGTCTACTACATGGCACATTTGTCACCTTTGGTCATGTTGTATTGTGTCCAGTAGTTGGCAGTAAGTTCCTGCGCAGCCTTCAATCCGAGAAAACAGAAGAAGGAAGTTCGAAGGTCATCGCCGCATCGCCGCTAGTGTCTTGCGAGCTGGCTGCGTTTGTTCTTTTATAATGGCTAAACATCATCCAGATTTGATTTTCTGCAGGAAACAGGCTGGAGTCGGTAATGCTTTCTTTTTATTAGGTCTATATATTGTTAAAAGTGTTTAATACACAGGTCTAATTCTTATTTAATGTATTTAACGCACACATGTATAGCTAACGAGCAGTGAGTGTTCACGCGCTAAAATCAGATGAATGAAGAGTTTCATTAAAATCAGTGGGAGGTGATTAAATCGTTTATTTAGGCTACAGTTAATATATCTCCCAGACTAAGTTACCAGTTAACGACTTAAACCAGATGTTTATTCTGAGAAAAATCTGGTTGAGCATTGTAGCAACAGATGCAAAGGTAACGTTACCTGGTCGTTTGTTTAGAGGGGAGAATTGTCAATCTTTTTCCCTTTTTTTGTAACATTACCTTTTGCTGTTTTGTTCATTTGCATGGTTTCAGTTTGATCAAGTGTAAAGTGCGTTATATCTAATCTTATCTTTCCTTTCTTTGCAGCCATTGGAAGACTGTGTGAAAAATGTAAGTTTTGGACTTTATAGTTTTATGTTCGAGGTTTTACCAGCGTGACATTTAAACCGTTCATTTTAATGACCAAAACCTTGTTTTTGTAATTTAACCGTAATTTATTGCAATATATTATGCGTATTTAGTTAATTAAGGTATCTATGATGTTAAAGTTTTATATGCCTGCAAAATGTCACAGTTCTCCATACGAATCGATTTATTGATTTCAGTACCACAGCAGAATACAAAAAAAATCCTCAATTTTTGAAGACTATTAAACAGTCAGCAGTGCTGGGTAATTACTTAAAATTGTAGTTGATTACTGATTCCAAATTACATGTCAAAAGTTGTAGTAACAACCCATTACACATTTAAAGTAATGTAATCTGACTACTTTAATTAATTTTAGATTACTTTTGACCCAAAACGTTTATTACATTGAATGGGATAATCTTGTATTATACAACTGAGAAGCGTCTCACTGCAGCCTGTGGTAGACGTCCAACCCACATCCAAGTTTGACGTCAGAAGCCAGGCCCTTGCCGCCGTTTTTATTGGTCATGTCAATCCCAGTATTATAGCCTATTGCCTACACCAAACACTGATCCCTAAACATACTCGTCACTGTAACCTTAAATGAAATTAGCTGGATTTCTGGTGAAGCGGTTTTGGGGGGGAAAAAAAAAATCACACTTATCCTCATTAACTTTGAACATTGAGAAGATTTAACCCTCACTCAATTCTTTGTCATTTACTTATATATTTGTGTTTGACAGACCGCACTGAAAGCCACCTAAAACACACTCAAAACCGACCCTTATACCTGAAACACGCCTAAAACTGAAGCACTCAAACCTACCATTACGTTTAAAAACCTTTCACCTACATACAACAAATAGGGGTTTCCAGGGCGACACTGGGATGGGATGTCATGTGACGGGATGATGAACGAACACCTCAGACTGGGAGGTGAGGTAAACTAAGGGTGCGTTCACACTTGTCATGTTTGGTTCGATTAAAACGAACCCTGGTGCGATTGCTCAGTTAGTGCGGTTCGTTTGAACATATGTGAACGCTGCCATCCGAACCCTGGTGCGGTTCGATTGATATATGAATGCAACACGGACTAAAAACAGGACGTGATGCCTCAAGATGCAACGCTACAAGTCAGCTGATTTGACGATGCGGGAAGATCGGTGTATCCAAAATGAGTAGAGGGCAAATGTGGAGCGACGAGGAGGTGAAGTTTCTGTTTCTGCATACAACGGAGGAAATCCTGGTGCTGTTTTGAACATTTTATGAGCTCTTCGTGAGTTCTTAGCAGGTAAAAATAAAGCATATGTACACGCATAAAATGATTGTGTTTAATCCAGCACACAGCATTATTTTGAATGTTTGGTAAGCGAGCTCCGTCGTGAAATATACGTCATAAAAGCCGACCAATCAGGTTGTGACCGTATCCCTATGCCTTTGGTTCGGTAACTTAAGGTTCGCTGTTAAAAATGTCAGTGTGAACGCTAAGCAGACCAGCAATATATGTTTTTGTTTTTTGGTCCGAACCAACCGAACTACAAGTGTGAACCCACCCTAACAGACTGGTAAACTAACCCAATTAAGCAATGAATTATTTTTAGACCTAGCATTGCAGTTTATTTTTTCTTATTCTAAATGTGATAAACCTCACGTAAGTTAGTTTTGGGGAATTTGGCTATTACCATGGAACATTTCGTTCATTTCAGCAGAATATAATTGAAATGATATTTGTTAGTTTTAATGAACTAGATTCAAAGATCTGAGTCAGTAAAATCATCTGAAGTTCCCATCACGGGCATGGCTTCTGACACTTCTCACACTTGGATGTGGGAGTTGGACGTCATCGCAGGCTGCAGCGAGCCCTGCTGGGTAGAGCGGCATGCATCTTGAGGAAGAACATTGTAGCCAGAGCTACTTCTGTTTATGTATTTGACGAGTCACACAGGTCCTGTGCTACTCCGCAGCGGTGCTGACCAGACCCAGTCTAAAATAGTCAGAATATAAACACTTATTATTGGTGTAACATAGTGATTCAGGATAAGGCAAAAACACGGTTTGGAAAATGGATTCATGATGTATATGCTTATAAGATTATAAGAAGTTTTCAACAAGCAAAGTTATGGACAGCAGCTTTAAAATCTGAGAGAGTTCAAGTAAATGGGTTCAGCTGACAAAAAGTTGGAATTCCTGCTTTGCACGTAAATATAAAAATGATGGGAATGTCTACATTTTAATGTGTTTGAAAGACAAAAGCCTTCCAGAGACAGTAATACATGCTTAAATTATTTACTGAGAGATAATTCAAGTAATAATTTTTGTCAGGAGTTGATAAGATGTGTTCAGAAAACGCTTAACAATGATCAAACGCTGTGTTGGTCTCAGTTTTCACACGACTAGTAGCTGGTCTGTGTGTGCAATTCCTCCTAAACTTTAAGCAGTCGGCTTCTAAAGGAACATTTAGAAGTTTAAGTAGTAGTAGGGAGAATCATTGAATTATTAATAATTTACTTCCATTGTAAAGTTCTTAATTTTTGGAATCTGTTTACATAATCCAGATTACATGCAATCAGTTACTAATGATTAAAATCAAAAGTTGCATACAATAGGAAAAATAAGAAACAATTAAATGGTCTTTGCTGTTTGAATTAAACTGGCTTTGATTCTTATTAAAGCTACAAAAGCAGCAGGAATATTAAGATGCTGTCACTTTAAGATCTAATAGACATGCATTCCATTTTCTCCCAACTATTCATATTCCCTTAAGACATAACCTACCGTCTTTCCATGAATACTTTCCAAGCTTGGTATTTTGACTTTTTTGTGTGCGCCTATTTGACCATTTGAAGCACACTTGAAGCTCAAAGTATATTTTATTTTGCCGTGTGATTAGAATGGTACTGCTACAATGTTATGCTCTTTTAACTCAAACATCTGTTTCTTTTCTTTTTAAGGTGATGGCAAATGCGTTATCTGTGATTCTTACGTCAGGCCTTGCACACTAGTTCGTATTTGTGACGAATGCAACTATGGGTCTTACCAAGGACGCTGTGTCATCTGTGGAGGTCCTGGAGTTTCTGATGCCTACTACTGCAAAGAGTGCACCATCCAGGAGAAAGATGTGAGTAAATCTGCTGTTCTTTTGGCTCTGCTGAAGAATTTTGTCTGATTGATGCTAAATCTATATTGCCCAGTATCAGGGATATGTAACCATTTTCCTTTCTTCGGTACTCTGGTATCTGCTTGATCTCATATTGAATAAAATGTCAAATGTTATTATGATGTTTGGCTTTGGATGGCTTTATATTATGTTACTTGAAGTTTAAGAACTGTTGATTTAATTGTTTCGCAGAGGGACGGCTGCCCCAAGATCGTGAACCTCGGCAGCTCGAAGACTGACCTTTTCTATGAGAGAAAGAAATATGGCTTCAAGAAGAGGTGAAGAAATGGGGATTTTGTTTGTCACAGTTTTCCAGTGCAAGATTTTTTCCATTTTGTTGATACAATAAAAAGTTTTTTTTTTAATGTTGTGATGTTGATTATTCTGTTCTGCTTGATTTGATGCTTAAAATATATTTACAGACTTCTAATATTTTCCTAGCTATTAACACAATTTTATTATTATTATAATTATTAAATGATTAGAAGGTTGTAAGATTGCATATTTTATCTCCATCTATTTAAATGAGCAGCTGGATGTAGTATAGACATTTCAAAATAAGAGTCATTGTTTATTTCAAACATTTATAATTAAAAGTCCAGCATTATGCCTAATTTTCCTCCATGTTATTGGTATTTGGTTATAAAATAAACAGATTTAATAATTTAATTCAATGTAAACTCTTGTGGCTTTTCTCTGGGCCACCCTGTCACAGGAAGAATAAGAACAAAATGTAACATGAACAATATAAATTTTATTATAGCACTTCACAATAAGGTTCCCTAATACATAATTGAAATGAAAAGTTTTATCTGTTATTTAATGGACATGAGCTAGCATAAACTAACAATGAACAGTTAACAGTCAATGTTAAAGATTAAATAGTGTAACAAATCTATTGATAATTTAAGTTACTCATTAAGTAATGAGAACCTATTGTGGAGTGTTATACCAGATGCAACATTTGTCGAGCATTTGAAGTACGCAAGACATAGAACGGGGGATCAGTTTACGGACTGGAATTTGTCGCACAACATTCAGTTTACACCACATCTCTGATTACCAGTGTTGGGGAAAGTTACTTTTAAAAGCAATGCATTACAATATTGTTGCTTCCTAAAAAAAAAAGTAATTGTTTAGTTGCTTTTTATGAAAGGTATTGCGTTATATTACTTTTGCTTTACTTTTTCTTATTTTTTTTAATAATAAGAATAGTTCTATTTTTGGCAAATGTCAAGGCTCTTTCACACCAACAGTCAAGTAAATAAGCCTCAGGCAGAAGGAAATGCATATTTATGGCTGTACAGTAGGGGGCGCAGCTCAAACCTTTCAACTGTGCTGAAAATTCAACACTCATTTCTAAATCTAATATAAAGTAATTTTGTTTAGTAGTATGGTTTATTGTCAACAGAAGACATTGGTTAATAAAGTGAGATTAAATACATAAAGTATATTTAATGTAGTTAATTATTAATTACAGGATGCGACTGCATCTCAATGTTTTCATGCACACAACCCCTCTGCACTTTATTTCTCATTGAGACAGGAGAGCTGTCAGTCAATGAATGTCAAAAAATAACTGAGGTATTTTGTTGTAAATTGAAAAAGTAATGGATGGACGGATTCTGTTTACTTTTGCAGTGTCCGGTGTTACCCATTTTACTAACAAAAGCACTATCTTTTTATTGTCTTTCTTTAAACATCATAAAATACAATTGATTAATCATCAAATGCATATGTATTGATACATATAGAGTATTTCCAGGACCGACAAGTCCTAGTACACCTTTGGAGTTGTAATTCAGTAAATGTTAGGTTAGGCTAGAGTTTGTCATCTCAGTATATCAGCATATCTCACTGCCTTTTTTAGCCCCTCCTTCTTTGTGTTATGCAACTTTTTTTTTTTTTGGCTTTGTCTGAGTTACACAACACTCTTCTAACATCAAAAATTTGAGATTCAGTTAGTCATAATTCTCTTAGGCATCAAAGAACTTTGCGATTTAAATGCAGTTAAATATTTAAATAAATAAATAACGACATGTAACACATTTTTGAGTTCTTTAATAATATGTACAACATGAAACAGCCAAGACACTGACAAAACATTTTTGTCAAAAAAAAAATGTTTATAAGACTTACAAAAGAAAAGTTGTCTCAAAGAACAACAACAACAATAATTAGAAAACATTCAAATCTGACAAAATAAAGATTTGTTACTGCAACAAAGTTGGCATCTCATAAATGCAACTGAGTTTTCTACTAGTTCAATAGAAGAATGCTCCATGAGAGAAACTCGCTATTCCTTTCAGAACAGCCTTTAAGCCCCATTTTATTTTAATGTTGTTCCTCACCTGACAGTCTCACGTTTCACTCGTCAGAAAGGAAGCTCGAGGAGAAATGACAAACCGTAAGTGCAGCATTAAAGAGTCTACAAACCACAAATATGAAAAGTTCAAACACCTGATTTAAGTGGAGTCGTTTTGTATAAGCTACAGAAAATGTTATCTTCAGCGTTATATTTCAAGTTAGCTTTGGTAAGGATTACATTACAGATCATATTCCCTTTCCACAAAACACAAAAATAGGACAAATGTGGTCACATTTATTGTGAAATTAAACTTGGTAATAAACATCAGACAAACTTCCACTTCACAACAAAAAACGGCGAACACAAGTTATTGTCTGTTTGTGAAACTTGTGAATTAAACCTTTATCTTCATCTTTTTTTCCCTGATGATATTACAGGTGCTTCTCAATCAGAAGGCTGCGTCCTAGTTAAGGCTGCACGTCATCAAGCTGTTTAAGGACGTCTCAATTTAAAGCAGCCTTCGTTTTGTGTCCATCAAGTGTATTCTTCTCGTCCTCCAATCACCACACTCCAGTTCACAAATGAATTGTGTGAACATGAACACGTGGCCTAGCAATGCGCACTTTCTAGACCGTCTCTAGCCTCCAAACCTTCTATGGACTGGACTAGGAAGAACACAGCCTCACTAGGATGCAGCTTTCCGTTTGAGAAGCACCCTACATCTTCCAAAAAGACAGAGACAAGCTGCACAAAATATGTACCTGAAAAAGCAGGACAGTGGCGAGCAGAGGGCCAGTGCCCTTACCAGAGATTTGAGTTTGGTTTCTGATTTGTAACACACTAGTGCCCATTATGAACAAGCACTCAGCAGAAGACACTTACGGATCCTTGTTGTCTGAACTATGAATGGTGTGGTTCACACTGCAAAGCCATTTTTGTGAAATATTTGAAATTATCTAAAAAAATATATATCATATGATACATATGAAAAAAACCCTCCTATATCAGCACTTCGTTTGTTTTGCTGAGTTCTCAACAGATACAAGATCTGTCACATGTACAGAGTGTTATTTCTGTACATAAACTGACCTCCACGAGTCCCAAAAAGGGCAAACCACTCTGGTGAAGTAAACAAGGTATGATTTTAGGAGATCTGAGTTATAAAAGACTCCATCTAAAAGTTTAGTTTTGCAGATATACAGTACACATATTTTCAGTATATTTTCGGATGAATTCAACCACTTGCTGACAGACAAAACATTGAGGTTTTTTGCAGCACAAAACATGATAAATTTACAATTCCTGCTTACAGTTTTTGATTTTCCGGTTTTTACAGTTACCTGTAATAACATACTTTTAAATGATACATTCTCCCCATGTTTCAATAATAGCTAATATTGCAGATAAAACAATGTACCAAATTTGTTCAAGGAATTCTTAGAATGTCATTTTTCAGGGATAAACATACTGATAAGAAAGTATATTGAAGTCAATGCCAGTTGTTTTTGTAAACAAAGACTAGTGACTTCCAACACACCTTGTTCCTTAAAACTACCAGAAAACAAGAAAAGGTAGGGGGAAGACCTTTTCTACATTGATGCGTTACAAAAAAAAGCACTTAAAAGCTCTATTGGAAATATTGGGTATGCTGTTGCACTGAAAGTAAGATTATATTGATATGAGTGGCTGACAGGAGTAATAATCATATGAACATCAGTTAGCTCTACAGTCTGAATCATTCATTCACTTATCACCTGTCCTCTCCTCTTCATTCCATACCATTATTAATTTATTGCCTTTCGACAACGCAGATAAATCAATAATTGTTTAGAGGTCTTCAGCCGGTGCACTTGAAAAAGAAGAGAAAAAGTTGTAAATCATCACATTAGTAACAGTGTATTACTTTATATGCGTTTTATCTCTGAATGGGAGCTTATAATATTTTTATTTGCAAATTCTTTGTGTGCACAATTGTCCCTTACAGTGGCCCGTATTTTGCTTCATAGCGTGCCACAATGTTCTTGCAGCGCCCAAAGTCCTTGCGTAACTCTGCCACTTCCTGCCTCAACACCGAGTTCTCTCGCTCGAGGAAGGCCGCTCGTACTGTGATCTGATTCTCTTTAAGCCTCCTGGCATCTCGTGAACGTTTGGCCGCAATATTATTCTTCTTCCTCCGCTGCCAGTATTTGTCGTCCTGAAACAGTGAATTTCCATGAAAACAAATGTTGTGGAAATATTCTCTGTTTTGAGAATAACACTGTTATAAATTACAACTGTTTAGAATATATTTACATAATACACTCTGAAATCATCATCACCAAATTCACATTAAGGGTGTAACTGTGTAATTAAGTTCTGGGCCTCAGGCACAAATACTTGCTTGGCTTTCTTGATCAAAGGTCAAGTGTAATGTTACATAATCTAAAAGGTAACATTTCTGGCAGTGTTATTATAGTTCTTATTAAGATTTTATGAATTTTTCTATTTACATTTTAATTTTAGTAAGAAGTTT
Source organism: Zacco platypus (assembly GCA_038088235.1). Classification (NCBI taxonomy): domain Eukaryota; kingdom Metazoa; phylum Chordata; class Actinopteri; order Cypriniformes; family Xenocyprididae; genus Zacco; species Zacco platypus. The sequence goes on from CM076068.1 coordinate 15,947,910, forward strand.
AAGTTTTTTGTGCCATTTTTTTCATGTCTATATAGTTTTTATTTATTATTATTGCCGTTTTAGTTATTTTAGTACGTCAAGTTAAATCAAAGAAATGTCGCCCTGGCAACTAGACAAGTTACATTTTTATTTAAAGTAACAAAAGTTTTTTCATGGTTTCAGTTTTAGTGTGTATTTACCTTCTTCTCCTCAGGCACAAATACTTTCTTTGCTTTCTTAATCATAGGCTGAGGCTTCAGCTCCTCCTCAGAGAAGCGATGTTTGCGGGGATCAAACAGTTCACCTCCGGGTATGCTGGAGAGAACAAGGTCCGTGGGATCCGGCTCGAAGTTGATCTCTACCTCAATATCTTCTGGATCAATGGGCTCCGGCGTCACACGGTCCTCGTCTGTGGTGAAAAGTGAATGAGTAAATACCAACAATGAAATTAAATATAAATCTATTACTGTTTTATTACTTCCAGACGTTTCTTGCTATTTTAATTGAATGTTTGAATATAACTTGATCATCGTGATAAACAGCTTAACCATGTAATGGATTTTAGTGCGTTGGGACAGAAAGTACACTGTGTTCTGTTCTCGATCTGCTGACCTGATTTGGAGTCTGTTGAGCTAGAGCTGGATGCCGTGATTGTGACCACTTCCTCCTCACAATGATCCAGTTCCATGACCGGCATAAGAGAGATTGCTGGGGCCGTCTCGCCTTTAGACGTTGTGGATGATTTTTCAGTTGTCAGCTGCAAGTTTTCCTTTTCAAGACTCTTTTGCGGACTCTCATCCTCGGTGGCATTAATGCCATTCTCCATGAGAAATTCCTCCAGATCCATGTATTCGAGGTGAAAGGTTTCGCCATCATAGGGAATGGTCTTTTCCCAGATGGCAGGTGTTAAGGCGGCTGATGGCCCCATTCCACTGACCCCTCCAGAGTCCACATCCTCAAAGAGCTTCTCTTTATCATTTTCTGCAACATCAAAATAACCACAATAAACAAATTGCGACAGATGAAATATTGTGTTCAAATACCAAATCATACATCAGAGAGACTGGCAATCAAACATACCGAAATACGGTAAGTATTTAGAAAAAAACCTGAAAAAATATATTTAGCAAAATGAGTGGTACATTTTCACAGTAATAAAGGTGTGATGAGATTTTATAGTCCTGTTACTTGGTAGAAAAAAATGTATCGGTTCTGTTTAGTGACTGGAAGTTTGACTCATTTCCAAAAACCGGTTCTTGAGAAGAAGAAGCAGGGGAAACGATTGCCTCAGTTCAGTTTGCTGTAGCAAGACTAATGACGAATGTTATTTCGCATTTTTTAACCAACTCAGATTGTAAAGAATGATTCATTCAGGAAGCGGACATCACTAGTCTAGTTGCATCCAGTATTTTGAGCTTGCAACTGTGAAACATGAAATGCCGAGAACCAAGTTATAAATAGTACAAAAACACTTGCCGTATTTACATGACGAGGCAACGATTCCTGGTCTGTCGTTATATTTACATACAGTTTGCATTTGAAGATAAAAAATTCTGCAATGCAGCGAGCACCGACCGCAAGCTGCGCAGCACGAGCGCAGAGGCACTTACCATCATCGCCTTCGAGAAGATTCGGTGGCGGAATTTCCATGATTTTCTTTAAAACTACTGGAAAGGCAATCGGGGTATTAGTGTCTGACTCCATCGTGACGGAAATCGGTTCCACGTCCATTTTTACCAGACGTTTCTGACAGCGCGTGAGAATAGCTTAACTTTAAAAGCGACTGCAAAGCCCTGAATTAATTAAGAAAACGATTTCTTCAATACCTTACGTACTACAGTAAAAAATGAAATCGCCAGTCGACACGTTATTCACAGACTGTATTTCTTTGTTTGACCCGATTTTCCAGTTAGCTGCAGAGTAGGTTTAATATCCACTCCCCTCTAGTAAAAAAACAAAACAAATGGGAAACACTGTTTTCGATGTGGATAGGTCGGTTGCGGCGCCCTTCTCATGAATAATTAAATAGACGTACAGACACAGAGGCGTGTCTGTGCGTAAAGTGATGCGTAGTTGACTTCAAAAGGGGTCTTGATTGTTCGATCAAAATGCATTTTTCTCTAATGTGTTAGAAAAACCTGTCACAAGACCCCATTAAGATACACTGACATTGATATGGACTATGGGAATATTTGCCATATTTTAAAATCGCATGCCTTTTACGCTTCTGTAATTAATAATAGACCCAATTTATTCCAAATCAACTCATTTTCGATTGATCTAAAACACATTAAGCCTTAACTAATCTGTAATAACAAACTGTGTTAGGGATTAACACAATAATATGCTTCATCATTGCATTTAATGAGCTCGAGCCTCGCGGGAGAACAGGCTGTATCTTATCCAGCCTTTAGAGGGTACTGGCACATGGCCTCGCACGTGCAGTCACGTGCGCAATGTGTGCATACAGACCAATCACGAAGCAGAAAATGTATAGGCAAAATATCGCATGACACACGTGTAGAATGAGGTTGAAAATATCTTGCCCTTGAGTTTACGACAGGTGATGTACAATGTATGTTATTTGTTCATATTTCATGACCTGTTGTATCGTTTGCAAGAAATCATATAGATTGCAAATGAACAATCAGCGATTGCAGGGTCTTTGCACATTTAATTAACACATAAAAGGATGTCATTTTTAAAATATCAGTCCCACTTAACATGTGTGTTCTACTTAATATAGATGACCAAATCATCTCGTTCTGAAGATGTTTTTTTTTCCATTACCTTTTATTTCATTAGGATAAATTGTCATGTTTGCATTAGACCTGGGCAATTACTTGATACACCAGTTTACATTATGTCAAGATGCAATGACTCAAGGAACAGGATAATTTGCTAATTAAAAGTAAATATGAAAATTGGAACAGGCCCCCCTGGAGGAAGAAGGGAAAACTAGGTTAAGGCATCTTTGCTATAATATTAATGGTTTGATTGCAAACACAGAGTATCTAGACAGTAGTGTAATGCAGCAAAAAGTACAAAAAAAACACGTTAGTAAACTACTAAATACAATATTTGCTGCTGAATCATGAAAAGAAAAAGTTCATGTTCATTAAAAAAAGGATGCATTACTTTTTAGTGCTATAAAACTGGAAACTCGGTCAATTCACGAGATATTCTGAACCACTTGATCTTCTTAATGCTTGACGTAGTGTCTAATGTCACAAGATCGATCCTGAAGCAAGCCAATCGTGGCAATTACAGATTAGGCTACTTTATACAAATGAATACAGGTCAATAGGAGTGTCACGATTTACATTGAGCCAACAGAGAATTTCTTACCGTTGTCATCAATCGAAGGGACAGAAAAAGGGTACTCAAGCAAAGCTTTGAATATTTCCGGAATTTCTGAAGACATGTTAACTGTATCAGTTTCTCAACACCTCGGAAAATGCTTGACGCAGGAGACGCTTAATCTGAACTTTCAATGAATCAAACTGTCTCTCATATGAAGAGTAATTTGATGTCGCACAGAGAATTCTGAAACTTTTTAGTACGGTCACAAGGTCCTTCCTAACCACGAAGTTACTTAACTAGCTCCACCTCAACTTTCGTTGTTTTCGTAGGGTTGAACATTTTGACCAATGAATTTCTTTTCAGTGTGTCTGCTGCTTCATAGTCAATGAGGCGCGGGCGTTTATTGGTCACTTCAGCTGCATACATTCACTCCGCGAGCCAATAGAAACCAAGACAAGTTATCTAAGGCTAAAACATCTGCGTGTCGGTTACGAAATTGAGGTGGGCAGAAATTCCGTGTAAACGGCGCAAGCAGTGTGATTCACTTTCCAGAGAACGAGTCACATTTGGAGTGTTTAAAAAGAAAAGACAAGAAAATTAAAAGGTCTTTACACTTTTTTTTTAAACAGCCAGTAGACTGTAGTTATTGCAGTGCCATAAGCGCGAGCGCAGGCTACTATCAGTAATCTTTGACATATGACGTACTAAAACAGTTGCAAAAAATGTCTAGAATCGTCACCACCAGCTTTCGCTCGCGACCGAGGCATACCTTTCTTTTTCGCATAGTTTGCTGCTTCATTTAAAAGTCATTTGTTCATCTATAGTACACTGGAAAACCATAAGCATTTCATAAGTTTTAGAGACTTTTATTGGCAAAACTAATCAATATGCAAACAGTCAATATTTACTGTGTTGCTGGACATGAGCTTCGGCTCAGAGGTGATAATTTGTGAGCTTCTGCTGGTCCACTCGCCTTTTGAGGCCTGACCACAGGTTCTCTATGGGTGTGAGATTCAAGTGTAATGATCTCCAAGCCACTTCATTATCACTCTTGCCTTATGACATGGTGCAAAATGCATGGAACATCACCAGATTACTGCTGGATTGTTGGGAGAAGTTGATACCATTCTTTATTCATGCTAGTGTTTTAGGGTAGAAACGTAGGAGAGCCTCTCTTGAATGAAAAGCAACCGCACAACACAGGACTCACAGTAGCACTCATCTGTTCTTCTCTGGACAATCTATTTTCCAGAAGTCTCAGAAGGGAAAATCTCATCCGAGAAGACAACTGTGTACTAGTCTTCTGGGCCCGGTTTTTCAAAAGGTTTAATCCGGATAAAATTGATCCAGATTTAGTAATCCTTTTTTTGCGATCCGTGATCACGTAATCCAGCTTACTTTTGGAGCCAGTTTTTTAAAGCAACATTGGATTGGATCAATCTGATCCGGATAGGAACTTTTCAGGATTACCAAATCTGGATAACCAGTGCTCAAACAGGATAGGAAATCACAATGTAGAACTATAGATATGTAAAGAGCAACAAGTAGAATAGCCAGTGTGGGGTCAATATAAGTTTATTTTTATTTGAAATGAAAACACACACATTTAAAAAAAACTAAAAACAAGAAAACCCCCACCCCATCCTCTTCCAGCAGTCCGCTCATCTGAGACCTACAACACAAACACTGTACATTGAGGATATTTATAACAAGTATCAAGTATAGATGTATTGAATTAAAAAAAAGACTTAATGTCAAATACTGCACAATAATTTCAGACTTCCTCATCTGATATGGAGAGACCAGCTTGTCTGAGGGTAGCTTTAGGAGGCGGATCTCAAGTCTGGCCTTGGTTTGCTGTAGTTTGGTCAGAGTCAGTTGTTCCTCTGCCAGACAAAGCTGTGCTTCTGCCCTTTCAGTCTCTTTTTGCAGAAGTGCCTTGTAATCATCATCTTTGTTTGATGAAGGGCGCTTCAAGCCTTTCCTCTGAGATCCTGTGGCAACTACCACTGGCTCAACCAATGAGGATCCATCCAGCTTCTTCCTCAGGAACAGAGCGGAGATTCAATATAAATACGCTCTCTGGATCAGCCTCAGGAGGAACTGGCAGATTCTCCTCCTCCTCCTCAATCCAAGGCTCGCCATCCCCTACAACACCTTGAATACCATGGAGAGCTTGCGATTTCTCACCTCCAATGATGTCGAGGACTTAAATGCTTAAATGGCTTGTTGCCTGTTTGTGGGTTTTTGGCTTCAGCATGGTCCTTTGTTGCCCTGGCCTTAAGATTCTTCCACCGCAATTTGATTTTGTCTGTGGTCCTCCTCTGGCCAGACCCTATGGCCTTCACATTTTCTGTGATTAAAATCCAAACATCATTTTTCTTTTTGTTGGTATCCTTAGCAGAATTAAAACTTCCCACTATTGTTCCATAATGGCACCGAACACCCTACCGTCAAAGGGTGTATGTTGAACGTACCAAGCCACTGGAGCAATACACCACTGAGGAGCTGTATGTCCGGTTTCGCTTTGGGAAGGCTGATATAGAGTACCTTGTGAACCTTCTCAGGCCAAAACTTCAACACAGAACCCAAAGGAGTCACGGTCTGTCTGTGGAAGACCAGATCCTCATTGCTCTCTGATTTTATGCATGTGGGACTTTCTATCAAGTTGTTGGTGACTATATGGGAGTGGTGAAATCAGCTGTGTGTGATGTGGTGAGAGATGTGTCAATAGCACTGGCCAGCCTGGTCAATGAATTTGTTTCTTTTCCAAAGGAATATGCCCAATACTATTGGAGCAATCGACTGCACACATGTGCATATACAAGCACCTCGTGAGAATGAATGAGAGTTTATAAACAGAAAGGGGAGGCACAGCATCAATGTCCAACTTGTGTGTGATGCTGACCTCATCATCACCAACTGCGTTGTCAAGTGGCCTGGGTCTGTCCATTATGCACGCATCCTGAGGGAGAGCGCTCTATATAGAGACCTCCAAACCAACCGGCCGGATGGCATAATATTAGGAGACAGTGCCTACCCACTCCTACCATGGCTGATGACTCCTTTTCTAATAGCAAATACACCGGCGCAGGCACGCTTCAACACTGCTCATTGCAGAGCAAGATGGAATTGGAAATGGAATTCTTAAGAGGCGCTTTGCATGCCTTAACTACCTGAGAGCGGAACCACAGAAAGCATGCAACATAACCCTTGCCTGTATTGTCCTGCACAACATCGCTACTAAGCGCAATGTCCCTACCTGTGCTGACAATGATGCACCTGAGCCCCTTGGAGACCCTAACCAACCCCTCAATATATATATCAATTAGTGACAGAATAAAATTTATTGTTTTTGCTCAATTTTGACAGCTGTTTGGGGGATTATTTTATGAGGCCAAACTCTTTCTACTTTGCTGTAGGCCTATACTGAAAGGCTGAATACATTAAAGCCTACCTAATCACTGTAGCCTGACGGATGAACAAATAAAATTAAAACCTCATGAATAAATAGGATATCTTGTAAGATACTGCATGATCCAAATATAGTATTATTTGATACATTTTTAAAGTTCTCATTACATTTTGGCCTTGAAATCCACGCTGAATCCACCCTTCTGATGGGATCAGTTTAATCCAGATTTTTTGGATCAAAGTGATCCAAATCCTACAAAAAAGTTCTGAAAAACCCAAACTCAAGGTTTGATCCGGATCAAAACCAAGATTGGATTACGTGATCTAATCCGATTATGTAATCGGTTTTTTCTTTTGAAAAACACATTTTCAAGATTTGATCCAATCCGTTATCCAAAATCCCAGTGGATTACTTTTGAAAAACTGGGCCCTGGTGTCCAGTCCTCGCTCTTCCTACAGAATTTCATTCTGTCCCTGATGTTTTTCTTGGCTTCTTTGCTGCCCTTCTTGACATCAGGCCACTGTCCAAAAGTCTTCTCCTCAGTGTGTGTGTGTGGATGCACTCACAACCACCTGCCGATACTGAAGAAGCTCTGTGCTAGAGGTGACATGAATCCATGGCTGACTTCTCAAAGAGACGGTCCTGGTGCTTTCTGGATGCTCTGGATGTCCTGAAGCCTTCTTCACTGCAGCTGAACCGCTCTCCTTGACATTCACGATCTGGTAAATGGCACAATGTTCTTTGCAGCAATTTCCTAGCATGTGAGGCCATTTTGATGAAACGCAATGATGGCCGCATGTTTTCTTTGGCGGTAACCACTGCTAAAACAAGAACACAATGATTGGAAGCATGTCTTCCCTCCAGCCCTTTTATAACAATCAGTCAACTCTTATAATCAAATCAGAATTAGTGATTTCACCTGACTTCACACTTTCCCATGTGCTGATATGATTAGTGAAATGATGTTAGCTGGGCATGTTGCGCCAGGGCCAAAAAAACAGTCATTTCCCCTTTGAACTTATTTCTTCTAATTTAGACAAACTTAAGTTTAGCTGAAACTGGGTTGGGATTTCAATTTTCCAGCATGCTTTCCCCATAGCACTCACAAGGGAGATGCTAAAATTATGTGTTATGTAATGGGTTTTTTTGTACAAGATTAATGTTAAGTGGGAGATTTAGTAGTGATTAATGTTTTGTATGCTATTTTAGAAGAGTTTCTGTTCATGTAGGTTTTTGGAGACCATCATGGTGACAAGAGGTGCATGCAGCTTGGTTTGAGAGCAAGTATGTTAAATGATTTATATGCTATAGTCTTACAGCAAGTACTATTGTTAACATGTTAGCAAATTAGCAATTCTGAAATTTGCTTGTTACAGCTAAGTTAGTTTACACTAATAAAAATGTTTATATTGAGGTTCATGATAATTTTAAATTAAATGTATGAATTAGTGTACTCAAACATTTCAAGTTAAGAACAATTAAAATGTATAAGTACAAAATAAAAGTCTGCCAGTTCTCCTTGCACAAACTTTGAATTTCTTATCTTAAATTTCTAAACATTCAAATTTGAGTTTTGCCAACTTATTCGGGTTTACAGTGAAGGAAGATACTGTAAATTTGAAACATTTCATAATATGCATAGTTATTGTTTGGGAGAACACTAGGACATAAATAACCTCAAACCCAACACATGTTAGAAGTCACAACTCTTATGTTTGATTTAAAATCTTTAAAAGCAATTCAATAAAAAGCAATAAAACACATTTTCTAAAACAGTCTATTTATTGTTAAACACTTTCATGAGATTTGGTCCACTGTGATCAATATATCACTTCCAACCAGGGAGAAAAAGGAGAAACCAAACAAACAAATGTAAAAATACAGTACAAAAAGAGGCATTGTTGTTTTACCTTTTCATTTTTTCAAACCCCTGATTTTTTCTGGTTATCTATGCAGGTGAAAAATAAAGCCATCTTAACAGAAATGTCTCAACCGATATAATCCAACATTTGGTAAATCCCATATTGTCTTTTTAGGCTGAACATGGATTGTGATGAAAATCTTTCTGTTTTACACTCCATCCGGAAAGTGTGAAAAACAAAGGTCATTTTAAAATGGGCAATCTTACTTTTTTGTCTGTCCAGAAAGCCCAGAACGTTCCAGTTCTGAGATAAAATAAACTCAAGTGGAGAATGAGGATAATGAGGATGATGAGTAGATGACCATTACTGCAGCCCTCAGATAGTCAATGGCCAGCAGTACTAACCCTTTGATATGAATATGAATGACTGCCAACTCCATCCCATACTTGAGCAAGAGAGACTGTTAACTGAGCTTCTTCGTTCTCAGGTTGTCTTCTCTTTATCTCTACGGTTATGCACACTACCTTAGCTCTACCACGATCGAGCGTGATCATGCTCCTCAGAATATTTTAGATGCGAGTTGCGTGCAAAACCAGTCTCCATTGTCAGAGAACATTTACGATACACTTGCCTCCCCTATTTCCTTAAACAAGTTGCCTAACAGTGTATATATATCATTATACTGAAAGAGTAGGATTATTTGTTAAGGTATTTATAATTGTATATAAATGTATAAGGCGCTATGCAGACAAACATAAATATCAATGTATGCTTTGTGTTCTGTCACAGTATAGTGCTGTGAGAACCGAATACAACAATCAGGAATATGGTGCAGAGGGAATTTGCTAAGGCATGTAGTTTTTTTTTTTTTTTAAAGATGTCTCTTTACTACAACCACTTTATAAACCCTCTTAAAAGAGATCCAACGTTTCAGAAAACAGACAGTAACTAAAACACCACAAAAGCATGACACTATACATTAATGGTATCGATCGGTTTTCATTGTGTTTAGATGGAAGGAAAAAAAAAAAAAAGACATAACTACCCTAGGATCTCAATTCCTCTATTCTGGACAGCTCACTAAGCATACATAGACATAATTCACTGTTAAAGTATTATATTCATACATGGATACATATATTTAAAGTGTTATACATAGCAATTAACATATACATATATCAATAGCATATAGGAAGATAGAAGTAGTCATAATGACAATCATTATCATTGTCATCATCATAATAATAGCAGTAGTAATATGATCCCTCTGTAAAGCGTACTAGGTCACTACAGAACGTCCCTCTCAATCTCCATACAGCTGGAATCTGCTACCAGGCCCAATTTGCTCCTTCACATGTCATTTAAACCCTGAAATTCAACGCAACAAGGTACAAACTTAATTTTTTTCTCCTCTTTTTTTCTTTTTTTTTAAACAACAAACCATTTCAGGAATTTTTAGGCAGTTTGGGGCAGTAGATTCTCATCTAGACCTCACAAAACAGACACTTCTGTAGTGACTCATAAGAAAAAAAAAAATACTAACCATCTAATCAGCAATACATGTCATATAGCATAGCTTAATAACAAGAAGTTCTATGTAATCAATACAAGGTAAGGTTATACTTAATTAAGCTTAACTGCTAAGTTATCAATAATCATTAGTATGCCAATATAGTAGATATATGTGTGTGTGTTTGTTTGTGTATATATATTTATATTTATATATATATATATATCTCTCATGTCCACTGAAAGTAAGGACAAGGCATACTAGGGGGTAGCACTGCATGTCTTGACAGTATATTTTGAATATAACTAGGCATAGGCAGGGTAAGTAGAACTTTTATGCCCATTTTCTTGCTAATGTGTCTCCATTCATGCTCCTAATATGAAACGTTAAACTAACTAGCTACTGGCCCGTGTTAAACTGGTGAACAGGAGTCTCCTAGTAGAATGTTTATGGGTTTTATAGATTACGCACTTAAAATCCCAAACTAATAGCTCGAACGAGACAAGCACGGGAGCATATTCCAACCGTCAATCACTCAAAGCAAAAAAACGAAAACAAAAAATGAATACAAAAAAAAAAAAAATGTTTCAATCCAAATTGTCAGATCACTCCAGACTGCAAACAGCCCTCATGTGCATTCTATCCTACTCTTTATCAAGCACTGCCAAATTGTCACTCAGTGCAATCCAAAAGAATGAGGAAATGAGTGCGTGTCAGTGCAAGATCTGTGACTGGCATCATACAAGCATCTACGCGGGAGTTGTTGGGGTGGTTTTTACTTACTTAGTCCATAATTAATTGCCTTGGTGTATCAAATACATTCGACATCTGAACAGCTCTCAAATTTCTTGTAAATGGCCACTTTTGGCTGTACATTCAAACTCTTCTACCAATATGGCAGGAACACAGAGTTAAGCACCACTTCATAAATTCAGACAAAATCATTAATCTGCCACCTGACACAACATACTTGACTGAAACATGAGTGGCCTTCATGACAGGTGCTTTGATTTGATACAGGGAGAACCAGTTAGTTTCGAGTTTAAAAAGCACTGTGGAAACAGATAATCAACTCCTCATAAATGTTTTTAAGGAACGTAAAACTGCCCTTACTTGAGTTAGCTGTAAAAGTACCAGTGTGCACTCACATACATGACACACTTCGAGCCTGTGCCAAGTGTCATGTCAGTGAGTGGGCGCATGTGTTTGATAATGAGTGAAATAGCATGTGGTGTGTGTGTATGTGGCAACAATCACGGTGTTAGTCCTATAGTCAGGCACTCTTGCCTTGAAGGGCAACAGAGCTTCGTACTTCCCAGAGTGGCACTGAAAGAGTAGGGAAGGGCCTTGGAAGCTGATATCTGAACAGGAAGACTCATCCAGTCCACCTGTATAACTGCACACTTTCGGCCCAGGTCACAGATCCCCTCCACCACCAGACATCCGTCGGCCGACCTGCCAGAAAGAACATCGATGAAGGCCCGTTCACACAGAGGACGATAAGTATAGTGATAACGATATAGTTCTAAAAATCATTCTAAATAAAAAAAAAAAGTTCACACCACAACTATAATGATAAAGGCACAGAGGAACGATATCGTTGGAATCACTTTCAGAATGATTTTTTAAAAATCAGCTGATGAATAAAACATTGACAGCCAATCAGAGTCAATCCTGCTTTAAAGAGCTTGAGCATTTAAAGCGGCAGATGACAAAACGGCAGCACACACTTAGAATTAAAAGAATGATATTGTGCATTGGTGTGGACGCTAACATAGTTAGCGTTCTTGGTGTGAACAGGCCTTAAATCTGATAACGGAGCTTAAAAAAACAAGAACAAGAGCTTTCCATTTTCAAGCCACTTAATCACACAAACAAATCATTTTCCTCGGCAGCCACCCACCATTGACTCAGAATAGTCAGTTGGCATGGCGATCTGTTTTTCTTCTGGGGGTGGAGTCATGAGGGTGCCATCTGCACGCCGGTTCTGATTGGTCAATGATAGCCACATCTCGTACATCTGCTGCATGTCTCTCACTTAAAGAGCACAGAAAGATACACAGCTCATGTTAAAACGCATTCATTAAGATCACTGGACCACACCCAAAAAACAAAAAATGCTTTTTTGCTAACTTAAGCACTGAAAATATTTTTGCAAACTTAAGCTCTGAATCATTTAGTTGAAGGAAGTGGATTCTCACAGCTGTTGTTTTTCATATAGGTCCACACATCCCTTTCCTCCAAACTGTGTGCAAAAGAACAGTTCCCAATATAGTGGCACTTCTTCTGTTTCATGACATGAACGCACATCTGCAAGCATAAATGGATAGTCATTGTGATTATGTAACACCACTCAAATTTCTCAAATTATTTACAGCAAGAAATTTTAAAATGGACACAATGATCCAACTCTTCGCAGTCTCTTCCAGGGTTTAAACACTCCAGAAAAGATCAGATTAGGGCTTTATTACATTTGAGCTGGAAAATTAACACAAAATGCTGTGTTATAATTTTCAAAACATTTTTGGATGACACCCAAAATTTTACATAAATTATGGTAATTATGAGGGCTGGGTTGAAAACTTTCAGATTTAACCAATCTTCATTTTAATATACTAACGGTTTTATTGCAAGAAGCAATCTTTTAGTTTATGCTGTTTTCAGTCGATGCACAAGTTAAACTTCACTAAACATTTGTAGTGTGCCTGCCATCCAATAATTGTGCCTTGTTAGTTTTGATATGAAAAGTTCTTTATATTTTTTGCCTGTTAGTGATATCTTAAGGTATGTTAACGTATGACAGCCACCATTTAAATGATTATATTTCAACACAAATTGGAGTAGAAACAAAATTATTAAATGTTTGTATACAAATTGTTGATTATTGTATCTGGACATAAATAGTATTTGAATTGATTTTGCTCATTTTAATTTAACTTTAATAAAGTTAATTTTAACCTTTAATATCATTGTAATGATATTAAAACAAGGTTCATTCCTTGTATAGGTTATTAAAACCAGCATTAGTTTAAAAAAGAGATTTTCCCTTAAGAAAAATGTATGTTATGCACATGAAATTTTTGATGTCTGTATGATATGTGAATCAGAATCGAATTGTGAAATGATTGTGTACTCATACCCAGCCCTAATAATTACAATGATATTAAGATATTTACGGAAATATGTATTCAACAACATGTTATCTCTGTATGAACAGAATCTTCTGAATTGTTTATACAAACTACAGAACAGAAATTATGGCTGCTTCCGAAATCGCACACTATTTTCAGTAGGTATTCTGTGACCGCTAAATAAGTATGTTCTATATAGTATGCATGTGGCCTCATGGGATACTAAAGTGTCCTTCATATGCACGCTTCAGAATCACACTGGAAGAGGTAGGTCATCTGGGGACTTTTTGCCTACTCTTTTATGAGTATTATAAATTCAGACGTGCCTATTTTGTCACATATTGTTTTTGGCCTAAAATATAGTAGGGAAGTATGCAATTTCAAATGTAGCCTGCATTTCTTCAGAACTAACCACAGACCTAAGAACTTCCATTATCATAAATATTGCATTGTATGACGTTTAACAGATCATGAGAACAGCACTGCAGCTCAGTGTCAAAACTACAACCTGCTTATCTGAAGAACCAGACAAAACGGTTTCTGTTTGTGGTTACAATAATTTAATCAACAAAGGACTAACTTACATCATATTGTTGGGGGTAGGTACGGGAAAAAGGCAGCGGCCGGACTACCACCCACTTTTTCTTCTCAAACGATTTCACTAGCAACACCCTGCGCTCTTTTGTCCAGCTGGAAAGAATGGACAAAGCAAAAAGAAGCATTATACCACAATAACACCAAGAACCATCAGCAAAGATGCTGTCCACTGTGTCTAATAAAAGCAGTCACATTACAACTGTTCCAGTAAACATTATAGGCACATTAATTTTTGATGAGCTTCCTGGTAGTAAGATGATGCCTTTTTGAATAAGAGAAGCTAACCTGTGCCGGGCTTTGGCAGTGCAGTACTTCAAAGACTTGTCTGGTTCATTGACCTGGCCCTCCCTCCAACATTGTCCACACACAAACTTCATCTTCAGATTCAGGCCACGCCCTCGACCGCATCCTACAAGTCCTCCTCCACCTCCTCCTGTGCTTCCGCTGCCGATGCAGTCTCCTCCCACCCCTCCTGAGACCACAGCACTACCGCTGACAGCACTGCTGTTACTGCTGCTCCCGCTGGGCTGGTGCGGCCCGAGCATGGGCTGAAGACGACAGTGAAGAAAGAAAGACTTGTTTTGTAAATCAGATTTGAACCAACAAAATGCAGTCAAATGAAAGAACTAGATTTCAGCAATGATGAGCGTTTATGAGATGGCACAGCAGTGTTCTTTGTCAAAGCCTCACCTTCTGTCTCTGTGCATTCTGTTCCAAACGGTGCCAGTGTCTTTTTGACTCCTGTACCATCTCCTCATGGGTAATGCCTGACAGGTAAGAAATAAACAAATAATAATAAAAAAAAAATCATGCAGCTTATTTTTACAATCAGCTTTCAACTGTCTGAGTCAAAGACAGTGATAAACCAGGGCGTGTGGCAAAAACGGCACCGAAAGTGATAGAAATAATAGTAATTTGGTGAGATTTTTTTGTTTAAGAAAAGTATATGATCGTGAAGACAGCATTTATTTGTAAGAAAAAAAATACAGTAAAATCAGCAATAGTGCAAAATATTGTAACAATTTAACAATATTTTTATTCACATCTAAACATTGATCGGCAAACAAACAGAAGCTCAACCGTACCTGCTTGAAGCACAAGAACAAACCCAACTGGTTCTTGCGGAAGCTCAAACGTGCTGCGTAACACGAGAATGAACCTCATCGCACGTCAAGCAAGCATGATTGAGCTTCCACTTGTAATAACTGATGTGTGCGTTAATAAATGTTTTTATGTGAATAAAAGCCTAAATTAAATCTAATCAGCGTATAAAGTGATTGTGTCTCTTCAGAAAATCTGAACTAAACCACTCAAAATAATATGGAACAGTTTTGGAATCTCTTTACGAACTTTTTGAAGCGTCGAAGTGATAGTTGTGAACACGGTCAATGGAGGGACATAAAAGCTCTCAGATTTTATTAAAAAGATCTTCATTTGTGTTCCGAAGATGAACGAAAGTCTTACAGGTTTGGAACGGCATGAGGGTGAGTACATGACAACAGAATTTATTTTTTAAGTGAAGTTTTTGAAATTAATGGATGACACACTGCAAAATACGGCCACCAAACATTTTCAAAGATCCAGAATAAAAACTTAAGGATTATAAGGAAAAACAGTAGACTGCAATGTGCATGAATATAAATATTATTGCAGCATGTCTTATGTACCTGTGTCCTGCTGAAGCACCCAACACTTGAGTTCTATGACTGAATGTGCAAAGGAGCAACTGTCCTCTCGCTGGCAGCCATATCGCACCTCATGGCGGCACACGTCAAACTGGCAGAGTGGGTGAAGAGGGCGTACTTTACTGTAGCGCACGTTTGCTGAGCGAACCACGTGCACCAGGCACCTGTTTAGATATATAATAACAATAATAATAATGAGACAAACATATGAGAGGAGATATAACTTGCTAGGCCACTTTAGTGCAGCAAAATCATATTAGTGATCCAAGTCTAAATAAAAAGACAGAAGTCGGGAGATGATGACTCACTTGTTATCGTCAAAGGGATGTCGTGCAGTGAGGTTGGAGCACACAGCGAGATTCTCTTTGCTTCTCTTGCTAATGATACGAGGCTTACTGTCAAAACATTCCTACAGGAAAGCAGGGGGCAGAATAACAACTTAGCATTTATAAACAAGAATGTAACATTTCTAGGTGTGAGGCAAGCATTAAATATGAAGGTGCACATTACCTCACAGAGGAACATAAACATGCCCATATGGAGCTGAAGGAGACGGGTGACACTGAGGGCCCGTCGTTCATTGGTGCCCAGAGGGTCAAACAGAAGCTCACGACTTAGAGCTCCCTTCCTCTCTTGGGTCCACACATCTATCTCCTCCTGGCAATAGGCAAAAGTGCAGTTTTCACCATACTGGCACTCCTGACGCTCTTGTACCTCTGCAAAAACAGAATGAAAAAAATGTTAATTCCCAATTTAAGAATTGGAAATCAGAATCATAAATAATTATGCATGAATTCTAATGTATATATTTTTATGGAGCATTATTAAAGCATTAGTTCACACAAAAATTTAAATTCTGTCATTAAATACTCACCCTCATGTCGTTCCACATCCGTAAGAATTTCGTTCATCTTTGGGACACAAATTAAGATCTTTTTGATGAAGCCTGAGAGATTTCTGACCCTCCATAGAGATCCAATGCAACTACCACTCCAAGGTCCAGAGAGGTAGGAAAAGAACATCATTAAAGTATTCCATGTGACTGCAGTGGATAATCCTCAATTTTATGAAGTGACGTGAGTGCTTTGTGCAAAAATGATTTACCACTTTATTTACAAAATAATATTATCTAAAGCGTGTTCATGCAACAATGCTCTCTTGCGTGAACACAAAACATGAACGTGAACATGTGCGCCGTGTTGACGCACGAGTCTGAACACAACATTCATGCGTCGTGAAGCTCTAGTGAACGCACTGCAGATCAATATTTTTGTAAGTAAAGTGGTAAATTATGTTTTTTTGAGCAAACAAAGCACTCACGTCACTTCATAAAACTGAGGTTAAGCCACTGGAGTCACATGGAGTACTTTAATGATGTCGTTCGTACCTTTCTGGACCTGGACCTTTCTGCGTTGGATCTCTTTGAAGTGACAGAAAGCTCTCACGACTTCATCAAAAAGACCTTAATTTGCGTTCTGAAGATGAACGAAGGTCTAACGAATGTAGAACGACATGAGGGTGAGTAATTAACGACAGAATTTACATTTTTGGGTGAACTAACCCTTTAATTAGAAATCAAATTATTTTTTAAAGGGAAAAAATCTGACATTACCGATAACAAAACCAATAAATAAATAAATAATAAACATAAGTAATAGACATAATAAACACAAAGCCATACCTTTGCAGAGAACAAACGCCCCAAGAAAGTTATTACGAGCTGGACGGGGTCGCACCCGTTTCCAGGTGGGGTCGTCTGAGGATTTGAGGCGACAGAGCAGCACATCTCTCTTGCAGCGATGCGCTGCATCAGGCTGATAATGGTAGTCCATAACCCGAGGTCCTAATTAAGAAAAGATTCACCTCTTTCAGACAGGTAAAGCATGTTTAGGAATAGTTCCGATATGGAACTTTTTTCATATCACCCATTAAGAGGCACAGTACCTATGCGACTGTAGCAAGCATTACAGGCCTGTCTGAACTCATGTGTGGCAGCCAAAGGGTTTCGTGACAGCAGAGAAAGGTTGGTACCGACTGGGCCATTCTGCTGGAAGGAAAAGGACAGTTCTCTGACCAGGTGATTGCAATCATTTTTACAAACATTTAAAGAAATTTATGTTGAGTTCATAAGTAAGACTGAAGAACAGAACAGTCAAGACTCACTGCATTGGCGGAATTATGATTACGCAAACTGGGGATGAAGCTGTGAGAGATTCGTCCACCTAAGATTTGTCAGGAAAGAAAAATTAACAGGATAAAATTGCTCAAGTTATCCATATCAAATTATAATGTCAAGACATTTTCTGCATTGTTCAAAAACAGGTATACTAACTGTTACTAAGTTTAGTGTCAGTAAGATTTTTATTAGTGTTTTTGAAAGAAGTGAAGGCTGAAGAAGAAGGCTGCATTCTTTTGATCAAATACAGTAAAAACAGTAACTACCAGTAACAGTAACTAGGTAGTCTATACTACCCTGTCTCAAAGACAAAAATGCCCCCCCACCCCAAAAAAATTGTGAAAAATCTACATAATGTAAAAGATCTGTTTTCCAAATATAAAAGTATCATAAAGTGTAATTTATTCCTGTGATAGCAACACAGTATTTCAGGCATCATTAATCCAGTTTTCAGTGTCACAAACTTTCAGAAATCATTCTAATATGCTGATTTGTTGTTCAAGGAAAAATTCTTAGTATTAATGTTGATGACAGATGTGCTGATTAATATATTTCTGGAAACCACGAAATCTTCAGCATTTATTCAAAATGGAAATATTTTGTAGCGTTATAAATGCCTTTACTGTCACTTTTGATTAATTTAATCCATCCTTACTGACTAAATGTATGAATTTCTTTGAACAGTAGTATCACACACCAAGTCATTTAAAACACTCACCAGGAAGTGTGTACTCAGAGAGAGAATCCAGTCCTCCTGTGCTCAGTGATCCAGACCCGCCCTTCCCTGCAGTGTCTCCAGAGCCGAAGGAGCCAAGGGAGTCCATCGTCTGGGAAGAGGCTTCGCTTTGACCTAGCACTGAGAAGCTCTCCAGTGGGGGGAGCGGACTGACAGCAGAGTTGAAAAATGGAGTTGTGAGCTGAGCCGAGGAGGCTGGGAGACCCGGAGAGTATGGCGCTCTCAAACCCACAGCAGTGTTTGGTAGGTTAGTGGGAATGGCCCCCTGAACTGGGTTCTGAGGAAGAGACAAGTAAATATTAGGTACTTGTACACTAATCAATCCCGTATTGAGTGACAATGTCCTACTGTCCCTCCCTGTAGCTCTTCATTGCACTTACCACACTGACCTCAGATCCTTTTGGAATACTTTCCAGCAAGGTGTCCAGACACGAGGTGTCCTCATTCATCACACATTCTCCCATGTGTTCAGATACAGGCACAGAGTATGGCACCCGCCCAGATGGCTCCTGACTTGGACTTTCTGGCATGTCTTGGGGCACAACGGGGTTCTGTGAGGGAATCTGTGGGTCATCACTGACTGGGATTGGTGTGGCCAGAGGGGCAGGGATGCATTGGGCACTTGTTAAGTCTGTGGGATAAACAGATGAATAAACTGTCTCACCCATTCATATTTGTTTAATGATTATATTCATAACATATTTTTAATCATAATTTTAAATGCTATAGGGTCATTCCGTATCACATCAACCAAATTTCAATATCGGTGTTTTATTTTGGTGGAGATTGGTGGGTCTATTAGTAAAATCTGTTGGCTTCAGAAATCTTTGTTGAATTATATGCCAATGATGACAGTTCAAAATGGGAAAAAGCACTTTTTGGTGTTTTTTTGCCCAAAGTTTGTATGCTTGTAACCCAAGAACTATTAAAGATCTCTTAATACCCTTTTGGATTCTGAAGTTGCAGAACAAATAATGTTGGAACTAGAAAATGTATATTTTTTCCCCGACACAATTGCATCAATAAATATTGCCATAAATATTGTTTTTGCAAAGTTTGCGTGCATGTAACTCAAAAAGTGTTAAAGATCTCAATTTAAGTTCAGACTCTGGTTCTTACACTTTTGAGAGGAAGTTAATGCGCCTCAACTTGATGAGATCCCCATATCAATACGACTGAACCATATAAGGCCTTGAAAATGAAGATTTCAAAAGAAAAGTTTCTTTATTTGAATCAGTTTCAGGAATATTTGGAAAAGGGGATTTTGTTCATTTTAACAGCTTCTGAAGCCATTTCAAATACGCAGTACTGTAAATACGTTACCGCATTGATATCACAATATCTCGAGGACTCAAAAGAAAGGTTTCACAAAAACAAGAATCTAAAATAATATTAAGATGTCTTCAACACCTCTTTAATTACATACATGCAAACTTCAGAAAAATATTTCAGAGAAGTACGTTGTATGCAACTTTTTTGACAGAAGGAAAACAAGATACATTTCTAGTTACAGTATTATTTGTTCTTCAGACATTATTTAAAAATTCTAAGTAGCAACTGTTACCTATATTTGGTTTACCATTTAAAATGGGAAAATTCAATCATTTGGACATGGAGTCGCATTGAGTTCCCCATATCTATGGGATTGAACCATACAGAGCCATACAAATGAGAAATACAAAAAAAAAATTTTATTAATGCAAATCTAGAAGGATATTAAAGTAGTCATGAAATCAAAACTGACCCCATTTACTTTGTTAGCACATATTACTGGTCTTGTGCTGAACAATTAATCCGTGCAACTTAATACACAAAAAATGTTTCTCATGGTAATCTTTAATCAAAATCTGAAAAGTTACTTCTAGTCTGGAATGTGTCACAACACTGGAGAAAAGTCGTTTGCAACTTCCGGTTCCCGGGGACTATAAATTATCTAATACTCTGAGTTCCAGTCAAGCAAACTTTGGAAAAACAGTATTTATGGCACTCCAGACAGGTTTGTTCCATGCAATTGTGTTGATATAAAAAAAAAAAAAAATACAAGTTACTAGTTTCAACATTATTTGTTCTTCAGCCGTTTCTCTTTAAAATAAAAAAGTGTCCGCTCTATGCAAAGTGACACACATTTAGCTTTTGTGCACTGAAAATGTGTATAATTTACAAATTTACTGATGGAACCACATTGAATTCCCCATATCTCTGGAAATGAAACATATTGGGCCTTAAAGATAAAAAGATACCAAAAATATTTTGGCTTTCTTCTTCATTTATGCATTTCTTTCACCAGAAAAAAAAAAGAAAAGAAAAAAAAGATCAAAATCAACATTTTTAGCCAGGGACATATGGTTGAGTTGACAAGGTATGACCACATATGTATGTAATAGTGGTGCAACGGATTACAAAACTCACGGTTCGGATCATATTACGGTTTTTGAGTCACGGATAGGATCTTTTTTCGGATCAGCAAAAAGTTCAAACATTATTAAAGACAAGTGAACAGTTAGTAAAGAAAAAACAATTATTACAAATATACTAATTACAAGCATAGATAAATACAACATACCAAAGTTGTAGTATACTAAGCAGTAGTATTTAGGTACAGAAACATAATTCAATGTAAAATAACACTGCATAGTGTTCACTGTATTAATTAAATATTGATTAATCTTTGTTGAAGCAGTCTTTTGATGTTTGATTAACATTATTAACACACAGCAGCATGTATTTATAGGCTGCTGTCACTTTACGGGTTAATGCACGGATCTAATACAATAATACACATCTGATTTCTTTTTCAACTGTTCACGTTCACTTAAGATATAACCGACTGTGTTTACATGAATACAAGCCAAAACAAGCATTTTGATAATTTTTTGTGTATGTGTCCGTTCAAGCACAAGAAGACGCAAATAAGGAATCAGCTCTGTGTTCGCATGCTATCTGAAAAGCGCCTCTGTGTTTGGCTGTGCTCTTCTTGCACTGGAATGGTTTAAAATCCCTTGAATGTGTAAATTGGCAAGACAAAAAAACATGCAAATGATAAACTGTCACTCTATGATGGTTAAACTTTGCAATTAATCCGCGAATCATATGCGTGCCGAACCATGGAGGCCGTATGGACAACAGATCAGCCAAGATCCGTTACACCCCTAGTATGTATATGCTATATATAAAATACCTGATCCAATATCAGTCAAAGACTCAAGGCCATTTGAGGAGGTCTGAAAAGAAAGAGCAAGGAGGTTTGTTAATTTAATCCAAACCATGCAATTCTCATATTTACAAAATAGGTTTTATTTTGTAAACCAATTTTATGCTACTTTTAACTACTTTATTGACCAATTGTTATAAACTTGCCTCGCCTGTATGAGAATTAGTTTCACCATTGCTGTCTGCCCCAGATGTTGTGGAATCAAGCTGAAATAAAAAGTGCCATGTAAGGTTAAGTAGAACTATAGAATTAGCAAATTATCAATATTGTAAACTAATATCATTTAATCTAAAAGACAAACCTGAGGGCTGACGTACGCTTTGCGGATTTTCAAACCAAGTTTGTTAGCTAGATCCTGAGCAAGCTCACTGACTTGCCTGTCCTGTGGAAAATAAAATAAGCAAACAATGTTTTGTTAGATAACCATACATGAATTTGTAAAATAAGGCATGAACATTTCCAACATATATATATATATATATATATATATATATATACATATGAACTAATATTCAAGTTTGAGGTAAGCAAGTGTCCATAACTGGACTAACCAGCGGACTGATCTCGTTGCACAACATCTGAAATGTTCTTTTGGTCATTCTGCTGTTGTCAAAGTGTTTTGGTATAATTAATTCCCAGTCATGTCTTACATGACTACGTTCCAAAACGCAGGAATCCTCCCCCAAAAGCACGCTCTGAGGCACAAGTAATTTACTGTATACAAAATAGAGCTACAGTGGCTTCTTCTGCAGCAACTTACATTTTTCCTATTGATATTTGATGCAAGTTATCAGGAGGTGACAATTTTGTTCTCTCAAATCAATGGTTGGAAACAGTGCTTTATTATAAATGTTTTATGCAATATTCCAAGTCTGTGCACAAGTTAAATTCACAGTTTTGGATGGAACTAGTGTCACATGAACCTTCACAAATCATTTTAATATGCTGATACTCAAATCAAATCGAATCAAAAAGAAGCATTTCTTAATATTACCAATGCTTAAACAGTGCTGCTTAGTTTCTCGATTGCTTAAACACTATAACCAGGCTTTTGAACAAAAAATTTCAAAACCTTAACGCCATTTCCCTGAACTATAAACACTATTCCCCTGGTTTGACATTAGTCAGATTTGTTGAACTATCACTGCAAAACTCTAAATACAAATTCCTACATTTCTGATTGGCTACACCATGTTGTCATTTAGAAAGCACTATCATTCAATATTGTTCACTGAAGTCAGCGTACCTTAAGCTCAATTAGCACAAAATGGTAACACTTCCCAATAAGGTTCATTAGTTAAACATTAGTTAATGTATTAACTAAGCATGAGCAACACATTTGTTACTGTATTTACTAATCTTCGTTAACGTTAGTTAATGAAAAAACAGTTGTTCATTGTTTGCTCATGTTAGTTCACAGAGCGTTAACTAATATTCACAAGATTTTAATAATGTATAAGTAAATGTTGAATTTAACATCAACAAAGATTAAGAAATGCTGTATAAGTGCAGTTCATTATTAGTTCATGTTAACTAATGAACATTATTGTAAAACGTTACCCACACAATTACCCAGGTGGAAACACTGGGTGTTTCAGTCAAAATTTATCAAACACCAATCAGATCCTTCAATAAAAGAGCTTAAGTCAGTTTATTCGGTTTTGGAAAAATGGATCCAGAGAGACGTGATTGAAAAGGTCGAGGACACCAGAGGAGGATGAGGATGAGCAAGAGCATTAAGGAGTGGAGGAAGAGGTGAAAGAAGGGGAGGAAGATGAGTAGTTGAGGATGAGGGCCAAGGAAACAAGGAGTCTCAGATGAAATTTGTGCAACTTCTTGACCATGGTATGACTATGAGGGAAGCGGGGCAATGAGTTCAGCCAAAACAAAGTTGCTTCACCGTCGCCTCAATCATACGAATCTTCTCAGAGGAACCTCAGTGTACTCTACTGTTACTTTTGAGTGCTGTACTCTGTTACAATACATACATGTACTGTAGCTGTTGCACTATACTACTTTAATGAAAAGAGATGCATCGCATTGCCTCACATACAGAGTTTCGGTCTGCTTCCATTTTGTAAAAAGCATGCGTTACAATTACAGTGATCAGTACTTCTATATCTGTAGGACACAGAGACGATGAAATGGAAGAAGCCTGACTAGACATTTCAGGTGATGGATCAGGCATGCAAAAGGATTTTACCCTTGCTGCCTGCACACACAAAAAATTTGGTTCCTCAGCAGCTCTTTGGGGTGGCTGAGGTGCTGTATAGCACTTCAAGCGGTTCCCCTATGATTACGAGCCAATGAACCACTTTTAGTGCTATTTAGCACCAATTTTGTTTAGAGTGCTAGGGCCAATATAGCCTGTGATGTTGACGAGATTCTCTGGCCTGTCCCAGACCAAAGACGGGACGCTGGGGCAGAATATTATTTTTTATTCATACATTAAGGAATAACAAAAATGTGCCAATGTATACACTTGTCTTCATCATGTGAAATGTTTCTTGAGGGGGAGAACCATATGCAACATAACTTATTACTGGCTTTTGTAGTATTGTTTTGAATTTATCTCACCAGTATATAAAACTATGCTGTAGTGTGTGTATTTTTGAGGGCTTATGTATCATGTCTGACAAAAAAGTTTGGTTTTTCAGCAAGATTGGATGGTTTTGAGTGGAGAGCTTAATTATGACCTGAAAATAGGAAGTTTGGCAAATTGGGTGAGAAGTTTACTGTTTTGAGAATATGAGGCATAGTTTCAAGAAATGTGTTTAATCAATCGAGAAAAACTAATATTTTTGTGGAATATTTCTTTCAGGAGCTTTGAAAAAAAAAGTTCTATAATTTTTTAAATAGAAATCTTATGTAACATTATAAACTCATTTACTGTAATTTTTCAATTTAATGCATCCTTGCTGAATAGAAGTATTAACTTATTAAAAAAAAATGACACCAAACTTTTACACAAAAATATGAACTGCAGATTAATGTTCTATTGCTTTTGCATATGAATACATACATGAGGGGCAGTTAATAGGCATCCAGTGCCACACTCATAAGCCTCTCTGAGTCGGCCCAGCTCCCTAAGACAAAGTGCCTTCCTGTAGAGTGCCCTGCGACTGCCCTCCGACACGCACAGTGCACTATCACAGTCCTGCACTCCTCGCTCATACTCTCCCTAAACATAAAAGACAAGAGAAGAGTTTAATTTGCAGAAAATGTCTGTACTGCATGATAATTTGCACATACTGTATTCAAGAGGGGAACCATAAAGGCCCTCAGAGGTGGGCCTAAACTATTGTTAAAAAAACTTAAAAAAAAAAAAAACAACTTACATTTTTAATAATAGTTTAAAAAGTAAAAACTTTTTAAATAAGTCATCAGTGTTAAACATCAATCTTTTTGAGGAAATAAACCATTAAAATCTGCCTATTCAGTTGTCTAAATGCCCATTTTCTCCATATTAGAATTTTTCAGCCGAACGCTTTCAGTTCTCTGATTGGTGGTCCAGCTATGAAATTATAGTGGGCCATCAATAGCAAGTCAATAAGAGACTAATTTCAAATGACAGGAAAATTGACCAAATATATCGTCCATCTAAATGGGTGGGGTCTAAGTTTATGACATGTTCTGCTGATAAAATAGCTAGCGCTATGGAAAACACAAGTAATGTTAGTGAAGAGGACATCATTGATAATTTATTATCCACACTGTTTTCAAAATTAACTTTAAAAAGAAAAAAAAAAGAAAAGTTGTAGTAAAGGAGGACCTACACCAGAGCTTAATTTGATGCAGAAAGCCAAAGCTTTTGAAAGCATTTCAACCCAAGCAATTATAAGCGATACTCCTGGATGAAATTGTTAGCTATTGGTTGCTTGGGTAAGTTATTTAAAATCTAATTGGTCACATGCCAAATGATTTCATTCTGAATTTTATTCTTTATTAAATTTATGGTTACTGAAGTGACCAGTATGCAGATTTGGTTTAACTCTGCACAATAGTTCAATTTTTCCCAAATCTTAAGTTTATTACAGTCTGGTTAATTCATTTAATCCACTGCTGTGAAAATGCCACAAATGCTGTTCAATATCTTTTACGCAAAGTGTCTGCCCGTTTGATGCCGTCATGATGTGTCAGCTTACATTAGATTTTGTTGGTTTCGTGTGTTTTGTTTTGCAACCCGGCCAATTATCACCATATCCCGCTTGAAATGCACAAGACATCAAATGTGTGATGAAGCAATTATTTGTAGTGAGGATAATTTAATTTTAGGCTGATTATAGGCTGTTTACTTTTGCCTGACGAGTGAAGTGGATAATAGGTCAAAGGTTCCAGAGTCACGGTTCACTACTGATTAATTCCTTCAAATCCTCAGTTTACAATGGCAGATTTAAATGTCAACCAATTGTTCAATAAAAATCGTGCAGACTTACCAGACTATAATGTGCAGCTGCCCGGTTCACATAAAGGCTCTCTAACAGCTCAGGGGGAATGACCAGTGCTTCAGACTGAGCATAGCGAGCAACATTCACACCCTCGCCGTAATGGACTGCTGCCTGTCTCCATTCTCCATCACGATACACTGCATTACCTTCATCCAGCAAATTACATACTAGCTGAGTCAGGAATGCCTGCAGAAGAAAGGAAGACACTTCCCATTCAAATTAAGATCATGAAATTCAATAAATATGGATTGTCTAAGTGGGGCATTTTTTCTTCAGAGAGATTACATTTAAATCATACCTCATATCCTTCAGGTTCAGGGAAAGGCAAAGATGACCTATGGCAAAAAGACAAACACATTTAGCAATTTTGGACTGATAAAACACGTCAACATGGAGTAGAACAGAAGAGCAGCACAAAAATCTACAACTTACTGAATGAATCCCAAAGCTTTCTGAATTTCTTCTTTACGCTTCTGTCGTTCTTGATCCATAGCTGAAACCCATCACAACCAGAACAAATCACCATTATGAGAGGGAAAAAATATGGTATAACAAAACAAAGATTTATAGGGGCAATACAAACAATTACTATGTGGTTTTATAAAGCCCAAAAGACAAAATGTCACGTGAAAACATTTCAGGAACGTTAAGTTATAGGCGTTTTCATCATTCTAACTGGCAAATGAATCATTAAGAATTAATTAGTCACGAAAAGACTAAAGATTACAACTTTTATAGATATAATTAAGCAGAACAATGGCAACTAGAACATAATTATATGCACAAACAGCAATTATCACAGAAATATAATGTCTAAGGCCTAAAACGTGAGATAAGCGAGTGAGAGCACATCCCCGAACTCGCCTGAGGAAAACACCCACTAAATGCAACTCTCTCCGGATTTGAGATATCAAAAACAACTAACACCACTTCTTCAGCTATACTTGAAATATTACTCATTATAGTTAGAATATATAACACATTTTACCGATTTAACGTTGAAACGAACTGTCAGAGTAACGCATTAATGAGAAAGTTAACTTGCAAGGGCTTCGGGTTAGCATTAGCTTTAATGCTAGCTAGCGCTCGGCTAGCCAGCTAATGCTGTCAACTTCAGGTTTGTTTACACCGATTAATATCAATGACGAGTTTTATATGCCAGCACAAAACAGTACCAACAAACATCTAAAACATATTTCTAGAGTTTAATATTTTATAATTACATTCTAACTGATATTTTCTGCGGCGTATCGTATAGAAATCTCTTTAAAATTCTGCTGGTAGCCAATTAGCAAGATACGTTTCACGAACTGCTGCAGCGAGGTCGCGTTTAAAGAATTATTTACCTTAGTAATTATTATTTTACAAACACCACAGGATAAAATAAAAACTAGAATATTAAAACTTGATCATTAAAATGTTAAATACAAATTAGTCTTCCTTTCAAAAATCAGCTAAGTAGCAAGCTAAAACAGAGGCTTGCTGGGAGGACATTCAACCCACCTAAGACTTTAGATCTTCTCTTCAACCAGGAACTATTTGTTAAAGCAATAAATCCCTTGAAATGTCAGGTAAAAGGTTTGGGTGTTTTATTCCTTCAAAATCATTCTTTTAATTAATTCGCCTGCCCCAAATCAATGGACAGAACATGTGCGCCTTGAGTCGATTCCCCCAAGTTGCGCTCAAGTTTAACTAAACCGTCCACACTGTGGGGTCCTAAAGGCAGCAAGGCAGAGAGATGGATCCTTTTTTGTTCAAAGTGGAGCATTCAGCCACTAGGGGCATGGGTGATTTTCTTTACAAACGCTTGAAAACTCTCTCATAAAGAAAAATCAAAACCAAAGCTCCATTTAGCTTTTATTATTATATAAAAAATAATAATAATAAATCAGTTTATTTTCGGCAAATTTAATTCAGGTATTCTGTCAGTATCTGGATTGGAGAGCTTTTGTTTATATAGTTTTGTTTACATATTTTTTTTTTATAATTATGTTATAGAGAAGTAATGTATAGTGTTGAATCATCTAAATAAAAAACGAGGCATATGACATTATTATTATTATTTAAGCTTTCTATCTTAATGGGAAGACTGTTCATAATGTACTGAATCATATCAAATTATCATGCATTTTTGTTTTTCGAAAATATACCCCTAAAACGTTATAAAATGGCACAAATTTAGTTTACGTTTTGGAAAGGTACTTTTAACTTGTAAAATTGAGCTTCCGGCGTTGCTAGGCTCCCCCCGGAATTAGCCGTTTGTTTACACATGTCTTTGGCTTTAGAAATATCGCTGAAACAATCGTGAGGAGAAACTGAAGCACCAGTGTACGCTTTCTACGTTATACATACATTTATTTTTTCAAAAGCATTTGCGCTCTTTCTATATATTAAATAATAAATATATTTATAACTAGCTGCTAGCTTGTTACTTGCTGACAGTAATAGTCTCTCGAAGATAACGTTAGTCTTGCCTGATTATCCGAGTCATTTTGATATCAAGATTAAAATAACATGTAAATTACTGAAATATATTTTGTGTTGTTGCAGGTTGGACTATTACTTCAAAATGCCCTTGTTTGGCAACACTTTTAGTCCCAAGAAAACCCCTCCTCGGAAGTCTGCTTCCCTTTCCAATCTACATACAGTAAGTACAGGTTTCTGTTGGTAAGATGCATTTCACATAAACTAATATGTATTTAGAGGCCAAACCATAATTTAATGTTTTTGTCAGTTGGATCGGTCAACACGGGAGATTGAACTAGGTCTGGAATATGGATACCCAATGATGAATCTTGGCAGCCAGAGCTTTAAATTTGAAGATGGCCAGTGGATCTCAGGTCAGGCTTCCTACAATAATCAGAATGACAGTTGCCTGTTTAAAGAATGTAAGTTAATTAACGTCTTTATGTCAATCACAGAGTCAGGAGGTAATGTCTCAGGAAGAGAGGTGCAGCGACTGAAGAAGAGGAATCTACAGTTAGAGGAGGAGAATAATCTGCTCAGGCTAAAGATTGAGGTTCTTCTTGATATGGTGAGTCTTGAATGAATATAATGCGGAAAGCCACCACAGCTTGAAAAATATGAAGGCTAAATCTAATCATACAAATGATATTCTATAAATGACGTGTTGCACAAAGTGATTTAACACATTTTCTTTAGCTTTCAGAATCAACAGCAGAAACACATCTAATACAGAAGGAACTTGAAAATGTGAGTAGAAGAAAGAAATGATGGACGGAAATAAAGCGGATGCTCTCTTCTCTAAGTTTGTGTGTACAATTTAGGGATTTTTCAATGAAATTAGAACTATTCTAAGTTACATTGATTTTAAAAAAAACTTTTATCACTTTGTACATTTCTTTTTTTTTTTATTTAAATATTTTTCTTCGCCAATTATGTGACTGAACAGAAAAATTTGTGTTCATGTAATTTTGTAAAATCTTTATGTAAGATTTTTTTTTTGCTTTTTTACACATTGTTTATTTTTGCCCTAAAACTTCTAGTGTTTTAAAGAAAGTGCCCTCAAAACTACCACTGTTGAATTCAACTAAATTATTTCAGATGATGATAAAAAGCAGCTAAAGGTCACTTATTATGTTTAGAATACAAGAACTTTTTCGGTTTATACCAAAATCTTCATCCCTGTGGCCCCAGTAAGTGATAGCCCCAAAACCTTACTGTGTGTGTAGATCTGAAAGTGTATTCAAATCACAGGACACAATCACACTCTTTCTTTGGCTCCACAGTAAGATTAGCCAAGAGCTGTAAAGGTTTAAACATGTACATGCAGATTTAAGAGGATTTTCTTATGGAGTGTGAGGCACGTATTACACGGCTATGGTTGTTTTTTTCTTTTCTCTCCTTGTCTTTACATATTTAATAAATTGACAGGAATAAATTTTGTGCTGATTTTATGCTGCAGTGTTATTTGCATTATTTCCTAGTTTTTCTTTTGTTTAATTGAACTACGTGGGCCTTGTTGAAACAAACATTTCACATAATATATTGCTGTGAACTCCATATTTCCAAACCAAAAAGAATTGAACACTTCCGATTGTATCGCATTTAGTTTACACTACAGAACTAAACTACTTACACAGGTATAATGACTGTGTTGTGTTTTAGGATGAAAATACTTTGTGCAACTGATGTCAACAAGTAAACAGCCAAACAAGAGTGCCGCAATACCACTTGTGCTGTCCGGGAATTTCACCTCATTTCCTACAAATAAGAGACTTTGGGGGTATTACAGATTATTAGTTGGATATTCGAGAACATGAAGGAGGTGTACCAGGTTTTTTTAGCAGATTATCCTTTAAATTCATTCATATGTACAGTGCAGTCTGACTTGCTTGATAACTTGAGACGTATCTTGTGTATCTACATTACATACATTATGTTTATTAAGACGGCCAGGTATACAGCTACTTGAAGAGATTTTCTGCCATATCAAAAGCCAGGTAAGATATTTACATGTGTTTCGAGTGGCTTAAAAACAATCAAATAATTGTTCTTAACTGATATTTTATACATCTAGAAGGTTTTTAATCTTCCAGGTACTTGAGGAGCATCTGGATTCCACTTTCCGTTATGACCACTCATTCTAGTGGTTTCAGTAATTGTGATATACAGATGTTACATATAGACATGTTTTTACACAACAGTCCAATTTTAAAACTTTTGTATGCCTAAAAATGACCAAATTCTAGAGATTCTGTAAAACACTGTAGTGTTATAGTGAAAAGCATATTATAGTATATAGACAGTCATGTCTAGATTCACATTCAAAACAGTAAAGATGAATTACAGTAATGAAAACATTTAAAGCCATCATTTTAAAAGTCTGCCCCAACTGGAATCTGTCAGATGTCTGTTTATGTTAATATTCAAAGATTCTGAATCAGATTATATTACAGTAATGCACAAAAGTGGGGTAAAAAAATATATATTTTTAAAGGAAACATATGTCCATGTGTTCCCTCCTCATTGTACAAATAATGTTAAATTATTCATATTACATTTCTATATATTTTGAGACTGGTATT
The DNA here is from genome assembly GCA_038088235.1 of Zacco platypus. Lineage (NCBI taxonomy): Eukaryota > Metazoa > Chordata > Actinopteri > Cypriniformes > Xenocyprididae > Zacco > Zacco platypus. The sequence goes on from CM076068.1 coordinate 15,979,011, forward strand.
TGAGAGCAGTAAGGATTCAATCAATGGAAAATAACTTATATTATAAGTATATAGATACTTGATGAGACTTTTTATATATGATACATTACACATGACACTTTGTTAACACTGCGGTATGTACATTTGGTTTGAGTGACAGTCACTTAATGCGTAGGTTATGACTGTGACTGTATTTCCTGGGTATACTAACTTCCTTTGTTTAAGGTGGCGCAGGTGCTTGTAGCACATGTTCAGTAGTACATCGACTGCATAGAAACTGTTCACAGATATTTACTGCTTCCTGAAAAACTGTTTTGATTCTACAGAAAATATAACTATATCCAAAAGGTTTGGCTTCTCTTTTGGAGGCCTGAACAACTATGGGAGGTATTGTAGAGGAAAGAGAGATAGAAGGTGCCCCAGATGGCGGCTGGGGCTGGATCGTTCTGCTGGGAGGTTTTGTCATCACTGGTTTCTCGTATGCCTTCCCAAAAGCTATAAGTGTTTATTTCAAAGAACTGATGAAGGACTTTGGCTGTGGATACAGTGAGACAGCCTGGATTTCTTCTATAATTTTAGCAATGCTCTATGGTTCAGGTAAGATGCTGTAAATTGAACGTTGTCAGATTAATAAAAACTTTAAGAGTTTTATAAAAGTATTTCAATCTATTTATTGTCATTTTATCCAGGTCCAGTCTCTAGCATCATGGTCAATAAATTTGGATGCCGGCCAGTCATGTTGGTTGGAGGATTACTGGCTTCAGGAGGGATGATAAGTGCATCTTTCACTTCTAACATCATCCAGCTTTACCTCACTGCGGGTGTCATCACAGGTAACTAAAAGATATTTGAGATCAATTATTTGTAATTATATAAACAGTTATTTCTGGTAGTCAAATTTACTTTTCACTGTTTGTACTCTGTGAGGAGTTTTCAGTCACTCTTTCAGCACGTTACATCATTACGCTAGTAGGTAGTGAAAAGTGTCTTTGTGAGCGAGTCATTGAATTGTTCGTTCAACCAATTTGTTCATATACATTGATTAATTTAGGACCAAACTATCTTCTGTGTGTTGCTCAGTGGTTGATTTTGTTTTGATTTGTTTTAACTATTTTCTTTGGTGAAGCAAAAAATAGTAACTGTTAGGGGTGTAACGATACCTTCATGTCACGGTTCAATACACATAACGATACTGAACTCACGATACAATGTTATTACGATGCTCCAAGACATATAGTAAAAGGTTAACCAAAAATGTAGTTAGTTAAAATACTAAATTTGCTATTACATTGGGGGTGGAAATGAATAGACTTGGACTTTTTACTGGTAACATAAGACATTTGGCATTATCAGGACCCCCAAATCCTATCCACGATACATATTGTTGCATTTTTGTATTGCGATATATTGTGACACTATATATTGTTACATCCCTAGTAAGTGGTGTATTTAAATGTCTCTAAAATGTAAGTTACTCAGCATTGAGCAACTTTTTTTTTATCAAATTGAGAAATGGCAAATGCTGTTTGAATGTCAGCATTGGTGATATTGCTGAAATATGTAAAATTCTGTAATCAGTTACTCACCCTCTTGCCATTCCAAACCTGTATAAATTGCTTTCTTCTGTGGAAGAGCATGAATGTGAGTGTATTATGTGATATTTCTTACATTTTGATAAATAAAAATGTCAAGTTAATATTATTTAATATAATTAATTATTGTCAAGTTAATATTATTGATTATAAATGACCTGTTACTACATTTCATCAACAAAAGTAATTCCAAACGAAGTGTGTGCGCATTGATATTGCCTAACACAAGACAAAGCCTTGTTTTATAAATGAAAATACTATTATAAAAATGTCTGGAAGTTGTTAATATCAGTGTCTTTGAATATCAGTGTCTTTTTAAACGAATAATGTCCTCTCTCTTTAAAGGTCTTGGACTGGCTTTGAACTTCCAGCCATCACTGATTATGCTGGGGTCTTATTTTGATAAACGCAGACCACTTGCCAATGGACTGGCGGCAGCTGGAAGTCCTGTATTTCTGTCAGTTCTTTCTCCATTAGGACAAGTGCTGCTCAACGAATATGGATGGAGAGGAGGCTTTCTCATTACTGGTGGTCTTCTGCTCAACTGTTGCGTCTGTGCTGCTGTAATGAGACCCCTGAAATGTAAAAAAAGGAAAGCTATAGCCTGTTCGCAAGAGCTCAACGAAATGCTGCCTCCTGAGGCTGGACAAGAGAATATCATTTTTGAAAATAATAACGATAAAAAGCCCACTAAAAAGAAGCTTTTGGACTTCAGTGTACTTCGTAACAGAGGGCTTATAATTTATATCATTGCAAAATTTATAGTTGTCCTTGGCCTATTTGTTCCAACTATTCTCTTAGTCAACTACGCTAAGGACCAAGGAGTGCCTGACCAGGATGCTGCATTTTTGTTGTCTATTATAGGATTTATTGACATCTTTGCTCGTCCCACATGTGGCATATTGGCCGGTTTAAAATGTATTCGACCCAAGATGGCTTATTTCTTCAGCCTGGCCTTGCTCTTCAATGGCCTAACAGATGTTTGTTCAGCTACAAGCACAGACTATAAGGGACTAGTTATCTTTTGCGTGTTCTTCGGGCTGTCCTATGGCATGGTGGGTGCGCTACAATTTGAAGTGCTGATGGGTATTGTGGGAACAAGCAGTTTTTCCAGTGCACTTGGCCTGGTGCTCCTCATCGAGGCAGTGGCTGTGTTGATCGGACCACCCTCTGCTGGTGAGTTATGATGAAAACATGCATTTAACTGAATGAAGCTATGAAATGGTAGTTTTTATGATCTGTTGGTAAATTTAATGAATATTTTCATTTATTTTTTCCCCACAGGTTATTTGGTGGATAAATACAGGAACTATGAACTGATTTTTTACATGGCTGGAGGAGAGCTGATAACCGCAGGATTATTTCTTGCTCTTGCAACATTCTGTTTTAATAACCAAAAGAAACACAAAGACTCACAGTATAAACATCATGGTGATATGGCAATTAATCCTAAAAGATAAACAGTGGAGAGAGCTGAAGAGTGGGACATTTACATTCAATTAATTTTTTTTTTGTTATATGTGTTATTAAAATTGGTGTCTGTGTGTGACTGTGTGTGAGGATGTTCAGTGAGTGTGTGAGTTTTCCTAATTACTAACATTTGTCAACACAAAATAATTCCACAATCATCAAAACAACGTTGTGGGTCAATGAGAAATAAGGATGTCTACGATAATATAAAGGAGAAATCTTATTTAAAATCTGTGCCACATTCTTAGAAATGCTATTTTCATATTCATGTTGGTTTTATGTGTTATACATTTATATAAATGTAATAAATTTTATAAATTACAGTTGAATCTACATTCAATCAGTGTTGTTATTGTGAACTAAAACTATTAAAAAATCATTTTTGTAATTGAAATAAAGCTGAAATAAAATATAGGCTTAATATAAGATAAAAACTTAAAGGGATAGTTCACCCAAAAATGAAAATTCTGTCATCATTTACTCACCCAACATGTATGAATTTCTTTGTTCTGCTGAACACAAAGGACGATATTTTGAAAAATGTCTGTAACCAAACAGTTGACGGGGCACCATTGACTCCCATAGTATTTTTTCCCCTCCATACTATGGAATTCAGCGGAGCCCCATCAACTGTTTGATTCCAAACATTCTTCAAAATGTCTTCCCTTGTGTTCAGCAGAACTAAGAAATTCATACGGGTCCCTTTAAACTTGAAAAAAGTTCAAACGAAAATTAGAAATGTTGCCTTGGCCACTAACTGAAATACGTTGAAGTTGAAATACTAAAATTTGCACGACTAAAACTGAGGGGGGGAAAGTTGAAAAAAGCATATGACTAAATATTTGAAAATATAATAATAAAAGTTAATTTAAAAATATTAATAAACACTATAATGGTACAAAATAATACTGCATAGAATGAGAAATCCAATGAAATATAAGAAAACTACATGACGTCGCATTGGCTAACTGCTTCTGTCGTAGAAATAATTTAGCATTTTGATTGGCCAACTCAGCATTCAATCATCCACAGTAAAGTCGCTTGACGTCGTTCTCAGGAAGCGGCAGAACAGAGCTTTCAGTGGTATCAATTTGAGTCGACGAGGTTGCGTCATATTTAACTTTAAAATAGAAGCGTTTTTTTAGAAGCGGACGGAACATATTAAAGCTATTCAATTCTTAACGGTACATTTAATTTTAGGACCAGCAATTATCTTTTTCCTTTGAGGGCTTTCATCGTCACAGAGTGTTTCCACAATGCCGAGAGGAGGTGAGTGTCATGCCTGATCGCTATCTTACCTTTTCCAACACACCGCCATAACCAGTACTGAAGTAAATAAAACTTATGAAAATGATACATGAAGTTTACGGTTAATATAAGGCCCTTGAATTTACCGTTAGTGGTTACAGCGTCTCTATAATGTGCAAATCACGGTGGAAAAAGAAGCATGTACGCTAATATAAACTCAAAGGCCATGCTGGACCTGTGCAGTCACATGTGATTGTCCGATAAGTCGACAGTTTCTCCGACGACTCTAGTTCATGCTTGGCCTAGTTATAGCATTAAATATCTGCATATATTATCTTCGCCTCTCAGTGTTTTTAATCGAGTTTCTTTTTTAATTCTACCTTGCCCACCACCTTAGGCAGAAAGGGCCATAAGGGCCGTGGGAAACAGTTCAGCAACCCTGAGGAGATTGATCGGCAGATGAAAGCTCAGAGGGAACTGGTAAGTGAATAATGTTCATCCTCTGCCACTTACACTTATTTGCCTCACTCTTGAAGGCGACATTTGCTCAGCATCCGTTTGTATAATGGAAACTGTGACTCTCTTGTGTGTAGGAGGCGAAAGAAGGGGCTGAATGTGGAAGTTCATCAGAATCTGAAGAAGAAAGCAGCAGTGACGATGAAGTATGAGGTTTTAATTAAATTCACTAAAAAGAATAGTTCTCTCCAAAAATGAAAGTTCTGTCATTAACTCCCCTCGTTCCTTCCAAACTCATGAGTTTCGTTCATCTTTGAAATGCAAATGAAGATATTTTTATCACAACTAAAACATTGACGCTTCAAAATGTTCATAAAGACATTGTTAGCATAATCTATATGAAACGACTCCATCAATTGACCCTTCGCAAGTAACCGTTGCTTTGTCCAACAAGCCATGTGCTCTCATGCCACACATCATGTTCTCACGCTGTGAAAAATCCCGGAGCAAAGAGGACACTGACAACTTATGAAACAGTTTCATATTTAAAATATCGTAATTTTTTCGATAAAATTTTTTTTAAAATCGAAGTTTAAACAATAAATAGTGTATAGTGCCTCTTTAATGTGTTGTAACAGATCGCTGTAGCTCGTGAATCAGCCATCTCGTCATACTAGTTCATTTATAGCATCAAATAAACATGAATGGACATCAGAAGGAATGTTGTTTCATGCGCTGAAAGATGTGAGTACACACAATTTTTCAATTTCAAGTTCATCAACGTTAATCTACTATACTCCCTTGACTGCTTTGTCAGACAAAATGGTGGATTCACGGTTATGATTGGTCAGATCGCCTGTCAATCAATCTGTTTGTGAAGGGTCAATTTATAAGTTTATTTAGGCTTTTATGCACCTATAAACATTATCAACGCACATCAAATATGGTAAACAGAAGCTCATATGTTGTCTTGACACGAAATAACCAATGAGGTTTGTTTTCATGTGTTAAGCAAACAGTTCTGTCTACCATATTTGATGTGCTCTATATAAGTGTGTTTATAGAAAAGCCTAAATTTGTTCGTCATATGAAGTGATTGTGTTTCTTCAGAAGGCTTGAATTAAAGTGCTCATTTCATATGGGTTAATTTCACAGTGTCTTTTTGTACTTTTTAATGTGTGAACTTTCAATATCAGACAAAAATGAGAATATTGAAATGTCTTATTATATATCCAATATCTTGAGTTTTGAATTGCATGAGGGTAAATTATGGAAAATTTAATTTGCGAGTGAACTTTCCTTTTAACACAAATAATGTTACGGTTATTTGTTCTAACAGGGCTATTGTTTTATATGTGATGGTGCTGCAGAGGCTGTTTATGAAGTTTTTAATAAACTAATGATTTGATTTCTTCTCTAAGCAACCTAAGAGGAAAGGTGTAGAAGGACTAATTGAAATCGAGAACCCAAATAGGGTCTCCCATAAAAGCAAGAAGGTTGTGGAAATAGATGTCAACGCACCTAAAGAGCTCTCACGTCGAGAAAGGTATGTGGGATAGCGTATACTTGAGAATCTCAGAGTGAAATAAATGGTTGTTGTATTATAAGTTGTGTTTTCCTGTGTAGGGAGGAGATTGAGAAGCAGAAGGCTAAGGAGCGGTACATGAAGCTGCATCTAGAAGGGAAGACGGACCAGGCCAGGGCAGACCTTGCCAGGCTGGCCATTATCAAAAAGCAGAGGGAGGATGCAGCAAAAAAGCGAGATGAGCTGAGGAAAGGTGAGCTGATATCATTGCGTCTTCTGATTAATCAATGAATGATAACCTGTATAATTGACAAAAGAAATTATATAGCTTCTCATTTGGTTGTGTGTACATGCTTATGCTTTTTTTTTTTAAACTTTTGTTTCATGTTTGTATTAAAATACTGACAATATAAATACATTGGATTTAAATTGTACATTTTAATGTAACATACATCCCCAATTCCAGAAAAGATGAGACATTTTCTAAAATGTAATAAAATCAAGAATCTGTGATTTTGTTTATTCGCTTTTAAACTTTATTTAACTGACAAAAGTACAAAGAAAAACAATCCACTGTTTTCACTGGCCAAATTCATTTTATTCTGTAAGTCTAAACAAATTTTGATGGCTGCAGCACTCCAACAAAGTTTGGACAGAGGCAAAATAAAAGTAAAAAGAATATAGAATATCCAAGTTGTCCTCAATTAGTTGGTGAACTGGTAATAGGTGGGGGTGTCATGTTTGGTTATAAAAGCAGCATCCACCAAAGACTTTGTCTTTGCTAGCAAAGATGGGTCGTGGCTCACCACTATGTGCCAAATTTCATGAGAGAATTGTCAAACAATTAAAAAAAGATTGCATTGCATTAGGAACCATCATGCTACTGTGTTAAACATAGACACATGGCCTCGGAAGTATTTTGGAAAACCATAGTCACTTAACACACTGTGCCGCTGCGTTAAGAATGCATCTTAAATCTCTGGTATGCAAGGAGAAAAGGACCAACTAGACTTTCGTCAGCGACAGGTGAAAAACCAAACATCTGTCATGGTATGGGGTAATAATGTGCAGATGCTAAAGGTGACCTGCAAATGTGTGAAGGTACAAAATGTCCTTTACTGGAATTGGGGTTGTAGCGGAGTATAATGCAGTATTTACTTTTGGCCCATGCCCTTCAATCAAGTTTGATTTTTGGCCTAAAAAGTTTGGGCACTTCTGCTCAAGATGGTACTGGTTGTAGGGATAGTCATTCTGTCTCACCCTTATGTTGTTTCATTTCTTTTCATATCATATCTTTCATAAAAGAAGATTATTTAAAAAGTTATGTTGGTAGGTAAAGAGTTTTGGAACTGAAAAAGCACAAACCCTTTACTACGAAGGGACAAAAAGCAGACTTGATTGAGGTCCAGGGGCCAAAATTAAATTGTATGAACTTTCACTTTTAAATGACTAGAATTAACACTGGTCTTGTCTGCTTTGTAAAAGGTAAACCTGTCTACTCTTTTTCAGAAAAAGAAGCAGAAGAGTCCAAGTCGAAACGCTAGCCCGAGCGTCATCACACAGGATAGGGCTTTTCTGGGGAGGGAGGGAAGGGGGCTAGTTGTTTAGAGGAAACAGCTCAGGGGTATCCATACATGTCATCCTTCCATCCATCCAAGGTTGGAGGGGCATTTGGACATTTATAGGAAGTCAAATGGGAGGTGGTATATGGTGTTGGAGTTTGTTGGGTTATTAATTTTCAAAACCACCAAACTTAACTCACTTTATCCCTTCCTGACACATTCACTGTGCTCAGACTCTAAAGCTGCTGGAATTTACTCTCAAATTTTACATTTCTATGATGTTATCACCATTACATTAGATTGGGATATTATGGCGTGGTGAGGTAGGGTTGCAGGTGTACTCGCATGAGCTGTGGTTTGCTGATAGGGAAGAAGCAGGTCGTAGTGGAACAGTCAAACACTAAATAGACATTTAGCCTTTTCATCCATCGAATGGCATCAACCTATGTACTGTCTAATTTTGACCACCTTTGTGGCCTCATTCTGTTTAAGGTCAAGACAACGCAGCTCTAGTCGTTTAAGGGTTGTTCCTTGGTATGATCAGGACGTGCTTGGACATAATGCTGCAGGTTATATTCTCATTTGTAATGTTGATGTTTTTAAACAATATAAATCAATCTTGGAACAAGGCGTCACTATGAACAGGACAGTATTAAAGTAACTGCCTCGGCACAGCTGACTGGGCTGTTGCATGTCTCCGCAACCCCTCAGGACCGAGTATCCACCACTTCAACTTCTATAATGCCCCTTTACTCAGGGTTTTACATTTCTCTTGAAGTGGGACCCTTGTTTCTGTCACTACCAGACCCACTGGTGTGTCCTCATAATATTTTGAAGAGTTTTATGCTTTAGCCCGCTGCTGGGACCTGACTTGCCTTGACTGTTTAAGGAAAGCAATATTACCTTGATAATGCTGATGGTGCAACTTCTTTCTTTTTTCTTTTCAGCTCTTAAACACAATTATTTACAAACTGTTTTAACATTTGTAATGCATTCATCAGTACAGAAATATGTATTTACTGGGGGTATTGATATGAAGTCAGTGGGATTCCTTATTTGAAACATTGTTGTATACAAATAAATGAATTGGTAAATGAATAAAATGTTTTCACCTGTCAAAGTGTCTGTCTGTACTTTTGCATTGCAGGTTAAAGTCAATTTTTGGTTGCTTCATTTTGACCACCTAGTAGTGATAAAGCTGGGCCGTTTTTTTCAGTCCATAAATGGTATCTTTAATGTTTTAAATTCCAGTTTTTGGGAAACTGGTATGGTCTTAACACAGAAACGAAAGCTATGGGAAATGAGTTTAGCTGCTCGTTAACTTGACGTGTAGACTGATGACGTTGATAACCAAAAGTTGGTTGAAAGTGGTTGGAAATGAGATCTGCGTGATAAGTTTTATGTAAACGTTTCTTTCTGTATTCGCGATCATAATAAAATGTGCCTAAATGACCTCATATCCTGAGGTCAAACAGCGCATGTTCAATGTAGGATTTGCACGAAAATACTAGAGTCTGTGTTATTTAAATATTTGATTAATCCTTGTCATTTAAATAACAACAACGCTCTTCGGTCTGGCTTCCCTTTTTACTTACAATGATTAAGTACTTTAATTGTATTCAAATCCCATAATGGCCTCGGACCAAAATACATGAGAGCTATGTTTTATACAATGTTTCTGGAATAAAAAAAAAATACACATTTGTAGGCCTACCTGCAAAAAAATAAATAAATACCAGGGTAACCACAGTTGCCTTATTATTACATTTTTATTATTATATTTTTATTAATTTATTGTGTGTTGATGTTCGTTGTAGGGGGCTCCCAGTAGGAGGCACCATCTCCCCTTCATATTTAGGACATTCCACTAGTTTCAGTTCATTGACTTAAACCACGGTGTTTCCCAAGGTAACTATTTGTGATGACACGCTTTATATGATATATATATAAAAAGTAATTTCCCCTTTCACATCCTGCTGTTTGCACACACAAACAGCGCATTTGTAATGTAATGGGCAATTGATTGCCAAAGGTAAGCTAAGGTAAGGAAGGGTACCTTTATTAATGCCACAAAGTAAACTATGGTGAAGCAACTCCCAGTTTGCACAGTATGATAACCAACACAGATGTATAGCCTATATAAGTAACTATTTAACTTATATTCTCCTTCTAAAGCCACCTACCCACCTCACTCCTGGCATTGGGAGCTGGCCAATCCTAAAAATCCTTAACCAGCTACATGGCAAAGCTGAATTTTCAGCATCATTACTCCAGTCTTCAGTGTCATGTGATCTTTAAGAAATCATTCTAAAATGGTGATTTGATGGTCAAAAAACATTTCTAAAAGACTTCTATTTCAAATAAATGCTGTTAATTAAACTTTCTATTCATCAAAGAATCCTGAAAAAAATTCCACAAAATTGTAATAAGCAAACACTGTTTTCAACATTGATAGTAATAAGAACTATTATTAATAGTTGAGCACTAATAATAATTGATAATGACCAATAAAGACTGGAGTAATGGATGCTAATTTTTTTTTTTTGCCATCACAGGGATAAATTACCTACATTTTAAAATATATTAAAAAGAGTTTATTTAGTTTCTATAAATATTTTACAATATTAATGTAGAACTAGATGAAGAAAGTTTGTCACGACAAACTTTAAGTTGGCTTGAAAAAGCCTAGCCAGAAAGTTTGAAACTTTGAAGTAGTTTTAAAAGTTTGAGAGTTTAAGTTTTAGTTTAGATAGATAGATGTGATCAGATGATAGATAGATAGATAGATAGATAGATAGATAGATAGATAGATAGATAGAAATAGTGAGAAAGACTGATAGACAGACAGATAGATAGACAGAAAGAGTGAGATAGATTGATAGACAGACAGATAGATAGATGGATGTGGTTGATAGATAGATAGATAGATAGATAGATAGATAGATAGATAGATAGATAGATAGATAGATAGATAGATAGATAGATAGATAGATAGATAGATAGATAGATAGATAGATAGATAGATAGATAGATAGATAGATAGATAGATTGATAGATAGATAGATAGATAGATAGATAAATGTGAAAGTGAAAGTCGTGACATGTTGTCAAGTATGGTGACTCATACTCGAAATTGGTGCTCTGCATTTAACCCATCCCAAGTGCACACACACAGTGGTGAGTAACACACACACACACACACACAGTGAACACACACCCGGAGCAGTGGGCAGCTATTGCGACAGCGCCCGGGGAGCAATTAGGGGTTGCCTTGCTCAAGGGCACCTTAGTCGTGGTATCGAAGGTGGAGAGAGTGTTGTTTATTCACAATCCCTACCTTCAATTAAGTTTAAATGGCTTAGAAATAGCACATAGAATGGAGAGTATGTGCGTGTGAGTGTGTGTGTGAGAGTGTGTGAGTATGTAGAAGTGTCAGTGTGTGATCAAATAAATGCAGCCTAGTAAGCATAAGTGACTTTTTTTCCAAATATTGAAACATCTTAATCATTCCAAACTTTTGACTGGTATATACAGTCGTGTGAAAAAGAAAGGGCACCCTTTAGAATTTGATGTTTTTATGCACAAGAACATAATAGAAATCATCTAGCAGTTCTTAAAATGAAGTAAATACAACTTTTAGCAACAAAGAAATCTTTTTCTGTAAGATGTTATCAGTCTATCAGATGATTCTGGAGGAAGGTCTTGCCACACCATTTCAATTGGATTTTGGTCTGGACTTTGACTGGACCATTGCAACACCTTGATTCTTTTCTTTTTCAGCCATTCTGTTGTAGATTTGCTGGTGTGCTTGGGATCATATTCCTGAATGAAAGACCCCAGTAGAGTCAAATGTGAGGCCAGATGGATGGCCTCACATTTGACTCTAGAATACTTTGGTATACAGAGGAGTTCATGGCTGACTCAATGACTGCAAGGTGCCCAGGTCCTATGGCTACAAAACAAGCCTAAATCATCACCCCTCCACCATCATGATGGACAAATGGTGTGGGGTGGTTGTGCTGGTATGCTGGGTTTGGTTTTGCCTAACTTGGTGCAAAAGGTATTCTCCTGGTAACCTTCCAAACATGCCATACTTGTCCCGTCTTTTTCTAATTGTACATGTTTTCATTTAACTGAAGCGTGCAGAGTCTGAGGTGTAGTTCTTGGGTGTTCTCTGAGTATTGCACCATCTGACCTTGTGGTGAATTTGCTGGGACGTCCATTCCTGGGAAGATTGGCAACAGCCTTGAATGTATTCCACTTGTGAATAATCTTCCTTACTGTAGAATGATGGACTTCAAATTGTTTAGAAATGGCCTTATAACCCTTCCCAGACTGATAGGCCGAAACAATTGCTTCTCTAAGATCGCTGCTGATGTCTTTCCTCCTTGGCATTGTGTTAATACACACCTGAAGACTCCAGAGCAGCAAGCTGCCAAAACTTCTGCTTTTATAGAAGTCGATTAATCAAAGGCATTTGATTAGCAGTGCCTGACTGATTCTTACCCACTTTCTCAACACCTGTGGAAACAGTAAGGGTGTACTAAATTTGGGTGTCACCCATTGCTTTTCCATTTTGGCCTAGATTTTGTTTAAATATGACGCAGTGTAAATTTAGGTTGTGGGACAGTCTTCCCCTTCATATCCGGCAAGCTTCAACATTAGAGGTTTTTAGGTCTCAGTTCTCAGTATCTTTTTAACTTTTTACCTTTTAAGTAAGGGTGTTCTGTTTATTGAAATGTTTTTTTTTCTCTATACTGAGCTCACTTTACAGTTGTGTGTAGTCATGCCTATTTGCTATATGTATGTTTTAACAATAACTGAGTCTGTGGAGCACTTTGGGGAGGATCGTTGTTTTTAAATGTACTATATAAATAAATAAAAGTTGAAGTTGAAAGTACAGTTTTAAGACCTGCCAAAGGCCAGATTGTTTTTTATTATGTCCAGATACCTAACCATAGAATTCAATAGGATGTCCTTTCTTTTTCACATGGTTGTATATTTAGTTTTTGGAAGTGAAAAAGAAGAAGTCATTGTATAATTTAATGTGAATTCTCTGCATGACACTTCACATTTAGTTTTTTCTTACATTGGGTTTAAGTTACACCTAATAAATGTTTATTACATTCCTTTAGTGTCATGTGTGTTACCACAATGGTGTTTAGGATTGTGTGAATGACACTGGAGATTTTATATATTAGTACCTTCTCAACTTGTAAAAAAGCTGCCTGTGATGAGTTCGTCATGTGACTTTCTCATTGTTAGTGTATTATAAAGGTACAAAGCAGATATTAGTGCTTCAATAAGTTGGTTTATTAATATCATATCAGTTAATGAAATGCGTTTTTACTGTAAATTTAAGTTAAATCTGTAAAATGTTGCTTCTTTTACGGGTAATTTCTGGCAACCACAGCTATTTTTTTTTAACTGTTTTTTTTTTTTTTTTTTTTTTACAGTGCAATTACTTTAAATGACGTTGAAGTAAAAGTTCTAAGAAAATGTTTGGTCATGATTACTAATGTTGTTTTTTGTGCTTATATCGCAAATGAAGGCTGTGCAAATCTACTTCAGTGTTCTCTGTGGCCAGAGGACTGCATGACTTTCATAGCATGATATGAAATAGTCTTTCCTCTTAAGCATTTGGTAACTTCCTCTTTCTGTGAGTCGATGAGGTGTTGTGCACAAATGTGAAACAGTCAAGCTAAGACTGTTGCTGATACAAGTCTGAATGACATGTCTGTTAACTGAGTTCAGAGAGCAATATTTTCTATCAAATGAAACTAATATACTCTTGACCTACGCGTAGGAACAAGTATTTGAAGGCGTCAGATTCTTCACAATCATGCTAAAGCAGTTTAACATCTTAAAGCAGTTTGGAAATGGGGGGAAGTAAGTACTTTCATTTGTTGATTTGTGGTGTTGTATGAGACAGTGTTACAGGAATGTCACTACATGTGACTAAGTTGTGACTGTTTTACACAGTAGTCTTGCTCATCTTTTATAGAAAAACAAAATATTAATATGATTGATAGCTGTCTGATTTCTCCTAACATGATTCACTTGTGTAAAATTAAGGCAGCATGTTTCATAGTCTGTACTGGTGAAAGCATGAATTGTTCATTAATTAATATGTCTGTGACTTTAGCACTTTTTCTGACATTGCCATTGACTGATTACTTTATTTCATGCTGAGTCTTGTTTCAATTGTTCAAGCCTGAGGAAATAGCTAGGGTTGACTGTAAAAACAAAATGTCACACAAACAATGCGTACCAATATTAGATTTTTGATTTGGATTTTTGATCTCGTGTTCATAGCTTACATACATTTATTTTTATGTACAGTCTTAATAACGTAACAGTGGTTAGGTGATTGTTTTGAAAGAGGACATGAATAAAAATGGCAGTTTTTCGTTGCTGAGAGCGAAGAGCACATCTGCAGGTTGCACAGAACACGATGCTAGTTTTGCAGCCCTCCCTGATATGACGTTAACAGGATATTAATAAACTTCTTAACCTCAGACTCAAAGTATAGACAATACCTTGCTGATAAAACTGTTTGTGTGACCTTTGAAGCTGAAAACGTAAACTACGTACGTACAGCATGTGCTTGTTAAGGTCCTATGGAACAAGCTATCCAATTCATAATAGAATAAAGCTAGCAATAAAATATGCAGTAATTTGTAGCGTTCAAATGTTTGAAAGGTCAGAAAGATTTTATTCTATACTTTTTACTCATCAAAATGTATTAAATTGATCAAAAGTGACAGTAAAGGCAGTTATAATGTTTCAAGATTTCAAATAAATGCTATGTATCATGGTTTCCACAAAACTTCTGAGCAAAACGGCAGTTTTCAACATTAATAATAATAAGAAATTTTTCTTGAACACCAAATCAGCATATTAGAATGATTTCTGAAGGATTGTGGCAAAGAAGGCTGGAGTAATGACTGCTGAAAAATTCAGCTTTAACATGCAGGAATAATTGCAATACTATTTAACAATATGTCTGTCTATACTATTTGTAATCAAATAAATAAATAAGACTAAGAAGATTTAGACACAGACACGTTTAACATGATCATCTGATGCAATAGCAGTGTAACCTGGTCCCCTCCTCTGTGACACAAAAATGGCCTCTCATGTGTTTGTGTTCTTGGATGCTTTTAGAAAACATTGCATACATAGGAAATTACATATGTGTATGTGATGACTTTTAAGGCCACAAATGACAATGTAGTTTGATTAACTACTCATTATACATCCTGAACAACAGATTGTGGTTAAAAGCGAGAGAGTAAAATGGGTTGTGCTTTAGACTTCAGTCCACTTCCCCTCTGCCCACTTTGGCTTGTTTTCTACTGCAGCTTTGGCTCTCTAATTTTAGTTTCGGCTACTTCGGGTAAGCTATATGGTAAACAGTTTGTTTTATCTGCAGCTAAGGTTGGAAAAAATGTTGACCTTTATGAAGTCAGAATTGAATACTAACCCTAACCCTTATTTACAAATCTTTTTTGATTATATATTATCTCTCTGTTCATGAGCCACATATGTTTGTGCAACAGTTAGTTCTGGTTTTTGAGTTTTATCACCAGGAAACGTTCATAGAGTTCATAGATATACAGTCCAATGACGATGGGATTTTTCACTGTGTATCACTGTCAATCTGTGTGTTGTAGTGGGGATTTTCAGTAACCCTTTTGCACAGGTTACATTGTTACTCTGGTAGCTGGCGTCCAACTATGTTGTAAGGATGTAAGTAAATTCATATATAGCGACTGTCTTTATGAGCCAGTCATTGAATCATTCATTCAACCAGTTCATTCAAAAATACTGATTCATTCAGCAACGAAACAGTCTTTATGAGTGAGTCATTGAATTATTCATTGATCCAATTTGTTCACCCATATTCTACTGTGATTTGAAACTGTTTATGTTAAGTAAATACAATTTACTCAGTAGTAACTTCTTGTTTATAGAACTTATAATTAAGCAATATACCATTTGCAGTTGGTCTGAATATCAACACAGCTGTGATTATCTGTGGCCTCGTGTAGGCTGCCATCTGTATAATGCAAGAAATGCTCAAGGTAATTAGTTTCTGTTTTGTAGGTCACAAGATGCAACTGACCTTCTTTCAGATGATCTGGTTTTGGTGAGGCATTTTTACCACTATTACACCTTAACTATTAAATCTACATGAACCACAGCTGTTGAGATGCCTTTTTACACACTGTGTTAACAGTATTTGGATACAGGACCCTGTAAATTAATGCTCCATCTGGTTGCTTAAAGGTGGAGCAGCGTGTGGAGCCAGCCAAGAAAGCTGCCCAGATCATTCATAAGAAGTTGGTAGGCTGCCTGCAGAGTCAGCTGGGACTGGACTGTGAGAGACGAATGGTAAGCTGACCCCCTATTCAATCATGTGGTTTGTAAGTGTGTTGGCACAGATTTTGAAGCCGATTAAGCAATTGCTGTATATGAAAAGCACGTAATGTTCACAGACACAAATGAAATGGTCATATGATGAAATGCTGTGGCTGTGAAGATCATCTACATAGACCACCATCACAGTGGATGATGGGGGGAATTTTATTCCAATAGTCTATTTTGGCCTACCATTTTGTGGAGCTAATCCCAAATTGCTCCAGGGGTGATAGAGAGTCCCTGAATCAGTCTTCTGAGGTTTTCCTTATGTCTATGTGTAGATAATTATGTCTAGACAAAAAGGTTTGGATATGCTTCAAACATGTGGCAGCTGCTCAGAAGTGCTAAATGCAGGCCTTCGTTTTCTTCTTATTCTTCAAGAACATTCTTCATTTTCTTTCTCTTTGTAAAATATTATTAGGTGAGGAAAATCTACTCCATTCATCTGATTTTCGCACAGTTTTCCACTGTTTTTTTCCTCCTTTGCATTGAGCTATGAAATTACACAATTATGTTAAATTTGTCACTTTGCTGTGTAAACTAATAGTTCTAAAGCAGAAGTATCAAAAACGTGATATTCAAGACTTCCCGATTTCCTCACTCACTTTGCTCATTCATACTTTTCATTATTTACAGAAAAAGTTACCCCTCATGATGCTCTCTGTCAGCATGGCTGAGAGTTTTAAAGATTTTGATGGTGAATCCTCCATAAGGTGATCGTTTTAGTACTTTAACACAAATATCTATATCATATCTAAATATGACACTGATGTAAATGTTGATTTACAGTCAGAGTTAAGAGTAAATGGCAATGTAGCACAGTTGCCTTGGAAATATACCATTTACAGTCCGTTTCTAAGTACACCTAACCTTCCTGCAGAAAAGTTCTGGAAATGTGCTGCTTCATGCAAAATTTCCTGGCACGGACTCTGGCTGACTTTGAGATGAAACTGGAGAAAGAAGTTCTTGTGCCTCTGAATAAGCTCAGTGAGGTAGTTTTTTATTACTACCAAACCATATGAACTGAAATAGACAGTATTCATGACCTATTCATGACCGATGTTATCTATGCAGGAGGACCTGCCAGAGATCTTGAAAAACAAGAAACAGTTTGCCAAACTTACAACAGACTGGAATAATGCTCGTGTCAGGTGATTTTCTTATTTTTGACAACATTATTAGCACAATTTGTCTCATCCTTCTCTTTCAATTTGAATCACAACTTCATATATTTGCAATCCTCTTATGAAGATATATTTGTCTTGAACAGTTATGCAATGTGTGTCTCCTACATGCACTCTCACTTTTAGATCTCAGGCCAGCACAGGCCCACAGGCTAAACAGGACGGACTAAGAGAGGATGTAGAGGAGGCCTGGAAGAGACTGGAGTCTATCAAGGTTAAACTTGGTTCAATGTAGTTTTTTCACTGGTCCCAAACTGATTATGCTACCATGGCCAATTCAACATGAATCTAGTTCAGTCATGAAACTCTAGATGGCACAGACTGAACACAGGTTCTTTACATGCATTCTGCTAGCAATCACATCATTTACTACATGACACAAGCTCATTGGCCTCTGCTGTTTTTGCAGCCAGTGAGATTGCTTGCACAACATTTAAATGTTGTGAATGGCTTAGGGCTTTTCACACTTGAGTGGTTAACCCTGGGTCATTGTAAACCCAGGGTAAACAAAATCCTGGGTTATCTTGCTTCACGTTTCACACCGCTCAAAATTTACAATTAATCCTGGGTATTCACTGACGTTTCACATTGTGTTGTTCACAACACGTGGTGTTTCCGTGACTGTACAAAGCAGACAAATATGATGCATGCGATTGTCCCTGCTCTGGAGCAGGGTTTCATAATCCTGGGTAAAAAGCGGTTGAATTACAAGTGTGAAACGTTCCTTTACCCAGGGTTAAAAGTGGTGTTTAGAACAATGATAACCCAGGGTTAAGTGCAGTGTGAGCCCTGTCCAGTGTTCACTACAAGCTGGTCCTGCAGCACACTATTAGAGGTGCTCTGAAATCCTCCATCTTCCCCAGCTCCACCTGTCTAGATCTGCTACGGGATTTATATATGGCTATACATATCGCAGCATATACATGCTCACAGCAACATGTCTGTGTTTCTACTGGCAGTAGCAAGTCCATACAGAATGCGTAGCAGATTCCATCAAAACCCAATACATTTAGAATGTCATATACATTAACTTGTTAAAATTATTCAGAGACTTGTCAAGATTACATCATTACATTTTGCTATTCTCATTCTAACCAACTACTTTTAGATGGCCAATCTCAACTCAAAACTATTAAACAAGACTTTTACAGATTGTTCTAACCTATGGTTATGATAACTTCAAATTTGGCTACCAAAATGAAACTCCAGATCACATGTGTCAAACTCCACTCCTGGATAGCCACTGTCCTGCAGAGTTTAGCTCCAACAAGCTCCAAAACACCTGCCTGGAAGATTAGTGGTCCTGAAGACCTTGATTAGTTGTTCAGGTGTGTTCAACTAAGGCTAGGGCTAAACTCTGCAGGACATTAGCCCTCCAGGAACTGAAAGTAACACCCCTGCTTTACAGCTTGTTCAAATTTAGCTTTATCAGATTTCATCAGATTTTCTTAGGCTTCAGTATTTTCAACGAATGCACAGGATAGAAACCATTAAACAAACACATTTTCTTTCTCTCAGGATCAGTACTCTGCAGACCTCTATCATTTTGCCACTAAAGAGGATGAGTATGCCAGCTACTTCATCCGCGTGAGTACCTATGTCCTTACCTCCACAGGCCCATTAGTAATGCTCAAGTACCCCTTTTAATCAGTATCAAAATAGAATTGCTCCTTTTAACTTGTATTACTTTAGATATCATTCAACATTATTATTATCATTAATAAAATGTCCCATTATTACAGTGATTAGATTTTAATCTACAAATTAACCCTAACTGTGAGATACCTCTACTCAATACCTCTACTTTTCTCTACTGTGAGAGAAGACTCCTTAAGTGGCTTCCTCTCTTTTTAAAAAAAGAAGCTTGAGTTATCATTACCTTTTTGAAATATTAATTTTATATTCCGCCAAACTGCTTATCCTCTGTAGGGTTTGCGGCTCACATTATTTATTTTGCTTGTCACTTTTATGTTGTTTTCTTTTTCAGTACAGTGTATTTAACTGTATTTGTCTGTCATTTTGTGTAATTTGTATTATGTGTATAAAATTATGTGATTTATATATAAATATATCTTCTTATGAATGCTATTTCATTGTCCTGAGATGTTCTCAATCATTTTAATGATATATACTGTATAATAAAACATAAGGTAACATAATATAAAATGTAAAAGGGAAAAAAGACTTATGAGCTTGTTTGTCTTTCTGACAGCTTCTAGAGCTGCAAGCCGAATATCACAAGGCCTCACATGAATTCCTAGAGAAAAACATAACAGAGCTCAAAGAGAGTCACAGCAACACAGGTGAGCAGAGGAAAATGATGTTTAGCAGTGAATTAAACATCTAAACATTCACAAATGTGTGTTGTCTCTTTGATTATAGAGCCCCTAATGAGTTCATCAGAAAATAAGGTATTCGGAGAGCCTCTGGTGTCTCACCTTCAGAGTTGTGGTAAAGAGATTGCTGTCCCTATTGAGGAGTGTGTAAGCATGCTGCTTCGTACAGGACTCAGGGAAGAGGTAAGCGTACACTTGTTTTTAAAAGCCACATATGCAGCTGCACCTACACACAAAGTATTGCACACCCACATAACTGCATGCCCAGTATAATCAGTACATTGTTTTTTGCTTTTTGACTCACATCTTCACTATCTCTCACTATCTATCTTTATAAATATCATCTAGGGGTTGTTCAGACTAGCAGCTGCTGCATCTGTTGTGAGAAAACTGAAAAGCTGTCTGGATTCAGGGACAGTCGACCAGAATGAGTTCAGTTCTGACCCACATGCTGTGGCAGGTGAAAGGCCACCGTAACTTTTTTTGTGCTTTGTGTGACAGACTAACTTTTTGGTTTCCCTTTATTCAATGTACTTACACTGTACTTACCAAGTCCTGAATAAAATAAGGTAACAACATGGATTAAGATTAGGTTTAGGGGTACCTAGTTATTAGCTAGTTATTGTAATTACTACAATGAGTATACGCAGTATAACTTTATTTTACAGTGTCACTGTTACAAATATTACATGTATTTACTATAGTAATAACTAGAAATTATGCATAATTACATGCATAGCCCTAAACCAAACCCTCATACTAACCCTATAGTAAGTACATGTAGTTAATTGTTATTACTCAGTACTTAAATGTGTAATTACACTGTAATACTGACTTATTAAAATAAAGTGTATCTGTATATGCTATGTACATGCGAAACAGGACAGTAAAACAAAGTGCTACCATTTTTTTTTCCATGATTAATTTTAAATGTGCAACGTGAGTTATGAACGTAGTCCTAGCTAACAGAGAACATTATCATAACTTTGGCTGACCTTCTAGGATCTCTAAATGTTGTGAATAAAACCTTCTTCCTGTAATGTTAATAGAATGTTTGTTCAAAGTTATGGGGTCTTTAATAATGTTATCAAAATGTTAGCGCAAAAACATTTTTAATACATTGTTCATGGAACGTTCTTCTGAAACATTTTAGTTGGACATTAGTCTAATGTTTAAAAGCTAATGGTCTTACCATACAACTAGTAATACAACTTACTATTTGTTTAAGATGGTTCAGAGAACATTCAAATGTAACATTTTGAAGTTTTTGAAACATTTAGAAAACTGGATGTTTTGAACCTTATGAGAACATTCAGATATAACATTAATAGAAATGTTAGCAAAATGTTCTTGGAGCGTATTTTTGTTAGCTCAGATATTGGCTGATGCTTTAACTGACAATAATGGGAAAAGTGCATTGGGTTACACCAAATGTGGTTGCTATATGTGGTTGAGGTGACAAACTGCAGCAAAAAAAACAAACAACAAAAAAACAACAACAGATGTTTCTAGGATACTCCTTGTCTATTATAGTAACATTTCAGCCATCATTTATACATGTGGTTTCAAACTCGTTTGATTTTCTTCATGGAACACAAAATTAGAAGTTTAGTAGAATGTCCGAGCTGCTCTTTTCTTCATACAGTGATAGTAAATGGGGACTCTAAGATGACTAAAATACACCATAAACATCTGTGTGCTACATTTAAAGACTTCTGAAGCCATGTACCTTTATTATCATAATTAATAATTAATCATAATTTACTATATTAAACTACACAAATATACTTCATGTATTTAATCTCAGTTTATTATCCAATGTCTTTGCTGCTGACCTTCAATGATCTAATTCAACCATGCTAATAAGCAAAAATTACTTTATATTAGATTTAGAAATGAGTGGTGAACTTCCTTCTGCTGTATCCTAATTCTTCTTTAATCCAGAATGGCAGCAGAGCTGAAAGGTTTGTTTGAGCTGCGCCCTCTACTGTACAGGCATAAATATGCATTTCCTTCTGCCTGAGGCTTATTCATTTCACTTTTGGTGTTTTTCCACTTTTCACATTTTTGGTGTGAAAGGGCCTTGACATTTGCCAATAATAGAACATTTTTTGTTGTTATTAAAAAACAAACAAGTAAGCCCAGCCCTGGTGAGAAAAAGTAATGTAACACATTACTTTTCATAAAAAGTAACTAAGTAATGCAATTAGTTACTTTTTAGGGAGTAACACGATACTGTAATGCATTACTTTTAAAAGTAACTTTTCCCACTACTTTTAAAAGTAACTTTGGCAACACTGGTTACATGGAACAAAGAAAGTCATGCAGGTTTGGAACAACATAAAATTTTTGCTTTAGCAAACTTCTTCCATTTTTAGCAGGTTTGATAGGCGCAAATGCAAAGCTTATAAATTACTATTGAAATATTTAACCTTATTTTGTTTGCGCTGTCTTTCCAGGGGCTCTTAAGTGTTACTTGAGGGAATTGCCTGAACCTCTCATGACAGTTGAGCTATATAATGACTGGTTCAAAGCTGCAGGGTAAGTCTGTACATGTGGTTTGTTTGTTTCTGTATCAATGGTGTTAAAAAAAACTCAGATACTGAGTTTCAATCCATTTTCATTGTCTTGCCATTTTTAAAATTTTAGAGAAAAAGAGACAGATGAAAAATTGAAGCAGCTTCGGATCGTGTTGCAAAAACTTCCCACTGAAAACTATAACAACCTCAGGTACGGTTGACTCTAAATTTCTCATATGTACCCCAAACTATTTATGTTCGTGTTCACACCAAACTTTCACTCATTGGGTCTATCTTTGAATTTCTCTCTCTCTCTCTCCATCAGATACCTTGTCCAGTTTCTCTCACACTTGTCAGAGCAGCAAGCAGTGAATAAAATGACACCCAGCAATATTGCCATAGTGCTTGGGCCTAATCTACTGTGGCCTCGCTTTGAGGGGTCAGTATACACACAAACACAAGTCTGCACTTCTCAGCAGTGCATCTGCATCTCAGTCTCCTAAAATATCCCTCTACTTTTCTCTATTTCAGAGAGACGTCTTTGCTGGACATGGCATCTGCGTCTTCGGTGCAAGTTGTGGCTGTCATAGAGCCACTTATACAGTATTCCAAGAGCCTCTTCCCTGAAGGTACAGGAACATTACATAAGTCATTGTTCATCTCACTTCATGACGTATATAAAAATATTTCCAAATAAATTTTAGAGGCTGATTTCGAGATCCCAGAACTGCCTGAAAGCCCGATTCCGACAATCTCCCAGAGATCTCTTTCTGACAGCGTCTTTTCCTCTCTCCCTTTCTCCTCTGGTCAACCATCCCTATCAAAAACTGACAGGTAGTAAACTTCCTTTGTAATTTCTGAGGTCACGACTCTCTACTGAATGAGTTAAGTTTACAAAAGTCTTGTTTTATTTTGGCTGTGCTTATTTCAGTTCAGCATCATCTGAGGATTTCGGGGCGAAAGCATTTGTTAAAGCTGCTCAGGTGAACCGTGATGCTGTTGTGTGGGACAACAACAATACTGACTCAACCGCTCAAACACCTACACAGAATCACATGCCTACAGCAGTTCCTCGTTACACTCCAATATTCGCCCAAAGCCAATTGCAGACTAAACCGAAGAGCTCCAGCCAATCAGAGCCACCGCAGGAGCTGCCCTCCCAGTCTAAGGAGCCCACGCTGAAGATCGCTGGTCCTTATAAACGTATGTCTGCAATTATAGAAGCTTTTTGTGTCATATTATTGTAGTAGAAACTAAATTTCCAGTTCATTTCTACAGCAAGGAGGTCTTTCATCCAGCACAAGACATCAAACCTTGCCAAAGGCCCTCCTGTGAGCCAGGCAGGCCCTTCATCTACAGCCCAGACGAGAATGTTCCCTGTTCCTCAACCTAGAGGCTCTGAAATAAAACCACCACCTTCACCAAAGCCCGAGACCGCCCCAGCTCCACTACCAACGTTGCCTGAAGCAGGACCACAAAAGAAACCCCAAGGCAGAAGACCCAAAGTCCCTCCTCCACAACCACCCCAAACACTGAGCAAACAGCTCTCCTCTCCAGCTCAGTGAATAGAAATTCGACTGGAAAAAGCACTGGATTGTGATGACGTCTAACAGTTTATGCCGTATCTTCTGGTTAAGCTTTTAACCAAATTTTGGAGTCTGTTTTTTCTGTAAGACTTTTTGTAGGAAGTCTCTTTGTGAGTCTGAGACAGTGAAAACAGTAATATTGTTAGTAATAATACACTTTTGATCAATTTAATGCATCCTTGCTGAATAAAAATATTAGTTTATTTAAAAATCATACTGACCCCAAACATTTGAACTGTCTTTTTGGTCATCTTCTAGTCTAGTACTTTAGATCTGCTCTAGAGATACAGGTTTTATGGACAGTCAAACTCAAAAACAACATAGCACAATCTGACTTCCTTTGGTTTCGGTCTGGTGCGTACTGAACCTTCACATAAGCTATTTATGTATAAGCTTATTCTGAAGTATGACATTTGAAACGCCATTGTAGTCAAATCATGATCACACTTGGTAAAGCATTTTAAGGCTGATGTTGTTCATAGCTTCTTTTAATGAAAACTTTATTGCTGTCTTTGATCACATACATTGCTATTTTGTATATTTCTTGTGCAAAGCTGCACATACATACAATATGTACATATTATACTGTGATTAACGGAATGAATGGAGAGGTCAACTCCTCTGTCATAATACACAAAGTTTAAATTCAAACAAAATTCATATTAATATTTAATCATAATTTCATAATACATTGAGAAACATTGGTGGGTATAATATTACTGAACGCTGTGTTGATTTGAAGATATTTATCATGTAATAAAGGAAATGACAGTCATGGTTGCTTATTTTTTCTGTTTTGTTTGTGCTAATGTGAAAACATAAAGCACATCACAGCTTTGTACATCACAGTGACCTCTAGGCCTTTGTCTTGTCTTGTAAAGATGGCTGGTTTGCAGGAAATAGGTGTTTAAAAAATGAAACTGCCACACAATGTCATTCACAATGGAAATATGAGCTATTAAAACTACATGAATGTTCTGCAAAGTAAATACAAGTTAGCTAGCAGGTATATGTCTGTACTTCTACATGGTATCACTGTACACTAAATTAGGTTACTTGAAATGTAAATACTGCAAACTAAAATATTGCATATTTTAATGGCATACTGTTACCATTGTTAGCTAGCTGTGTTTATTGTGCATTACAGAGCAACTGTGGCAGGTTTTATTTCCCTGGAACAAAGCTAACATTTTAAGGATGAGATCAAACAAAAGTGAAAATTTGAGATGCCAATATTAGTTTATGTGCTAGAGCCACTCATGTTTTATTTTGTATGCAATACTTTCTTCAAAACATCATGAATGTAGGGATAAATAACAATCCATTATCTTTCACTTTCCCCAATGCAAACATTTAGAAATCTTATTAAAGGAATAGTTCATCCAAAAATTAAAATTCTGTCATCGCCCTCATGCCATAACGAACTCGAATGACCTTTTCTTTGTGGAACACAAAAGGAGAGTTTTAGGTGAATAGCCTTGCTGCTCTTTTCCATATAGGGATCCTGAATGAGAACGGGGCTGTCAAAGTCCAAAATTACAAAAATGCACCAAAAGTTTAACAAAAGTAGTCCATTTGACTTGTGAAAATCTTGACATGTGTCCTAGTTCTCCTTGGGAAATTCATGGGGGATGTAGTGATGCCAAATTTTTTAAGTCTGATCTTTCCAATGAATCTGTTTATCCTTTTCAGAAAACCAGTTTGAATGATTCATTCAGAAATCGAACTGATCAGGTTCTCGTGTTCAACTTACTGATTCAATGATCCAGTTCACAACAAATAATGGCTTCAGGTATGTTTAATATATATCGCACAACTTTTTTTTTTTTTTGCATTATGGATCTTGACAGGGCCAGTCCTCATTCAATTCCATTATATTGAAAAGAGTGGCCTTTTGTGTTCCACAGAAGAAAGAAATGGGTTTGGAATAACATGAGGGTGGATAAATGATGACAAAATTAAAATTTTTAGCTGAACTATGCCTTTAAAAGTGCTGTGTGATTTGGACTTCAGGCATCTTGTAGTTTTAGACTTTGATCTCATCCTCCTCATCAGCATAGTTGTACAGTCCTCTCCTGTGAGAGTTGTTGGTGTTTGTATTCCTGAGTCCTCCACTCCCATAATGACGTGCCAGCACATCAGCAGCCCTGTGGAAACTCTCCGGCTCCATGCCGTGATCCTCAACAGAGAAGGAGCGCATCCGATCCCCCAGCATTGACCTTTTAGGTGACTCACCATTCACATAGTCTGAATGCTTCCACTCTCCTCCATACAACCGCGTCCTACCGTCATCGTCTTCTCTCAGTAGAGAGTCCACCAAGGACGTGGTTGCGTCCGAGTCCACCTCAGAGTTATCATCGGTGGATGGTGACTTTTCACTGATGGGACTGGCCATTTCGCACACAGGGCTGTCAATCATGGCAAACACTTCAGACATGAGGGAAGGCCCCAGATCAAAGGTGAAAGAGTTCATGGAGTCAGAAGGACTGATGGAGTCTGAACATGGGAAGGACGGGATACCCGTGTCTGTGAGCGAGCCTCTATGGATTTCAGGAGGGCAGGCTGAGGGAGAGCTGCCCTGGGCTGGACGCTCAGTGCGTGACAGTCTCGGCAACGTCACAAAGCCAGACTCCAAACCTGCAAAACAAAGAAAGAAAAATAAAATTTATCTTGCTTTTGAGTGACCAACAGAGGGCAGTGAGAACCTACACATTACATTTAGTGGCTCCGGACTGCAGCATAAGCAAAAGTAGCAAATCATTTCTGTCATGTGGTTGGACTACATGGCCATAAAGGGCTAGTTCAACTAAAATGTAAAATTGTGCCATTATTTACTCACCCTAATGACTCAGTTTTTTTGGCAATACAATGGAAGTCAATGGGAGTCCAAATGTTTGATTTTTTGGACCCCCATTGGCTTTCAATGTATTAATTATTGGTTTTCATTGTGTGGATTCTTTTGTGTTCGACAGAGCAAAGTCATTGGAATGACATGAGTACGTTAGTAAATGATATTTCTGTGTCTGACAATGTAAAGCTTTGCAAAAGTGCACACTTAACTCAGAAAGGAAAATTACCAATTGCAGGATAGTTACATTATATGGATACCAAAACTCTTCACATGATTGAAAACAGGGCTCTAAAACAGGATGTGCGCTCAGCACTAAAACATCTCATTCATAGACCCTGGTCAGGACAAAATTAGCGTTCAGTCCGATGGTGAGTCATTCAAGCTGAATTAAACACTTAGTTTGCATACTTATACTTTCCGTATATTGATAATTAAACTCAGGATAAACATCAGACTGTTTGGGTGTGAGTTTGGTGAGTGTTTATGAGCATGTGGGGGATTTGTTTTTGAACAGGCACTCCAGCAGAGAAGCCAGTGAGGCATGTTTGAGGTATTTGAATGGGTGAGGCAGACGCTGATCGCTGAACTGTAATGTCTGGGTCTAAAAAGAAGTCTGGGGTTGCCACAGGTGTTTATCAAACAATTTCTGTTTGATCTGCCTCATGTTTCTCTATAGGACAGAAGGTTAGTTAACAAACATATTTAGTTTAGACAAAACATGCATGAGACACATGGCTACGTACACTACTGTGTAGACATTACTCCAGCCTTCAGAGTCACATGATCCTACAGAAACCCTTCTAATATGCTGATTTTATGCTGAAGTAATGTTACTTCTATTATGTTGAAAACAGTTGTGCTGCTTAATATTTTTGTGGAAGCTGCTATGGATACTTTTTCAGGGTTCTTTGAAAAAGAGCATTTATGTGAAAAGTAAATCTTTTGTAACATTATAAGTGTTAAGTGTAAGTGTACTTTGGATGCTTTTAGATCTTTTGTCTGAGCTGTGGTGCTACACAAAAATTCGAATTTTGATATTGTCTCTCTCCTGTACAGGTTTAGCACAACACACATTTGACCAATTAATTTTTTGAGGAAATGAATGACATTTCCCATGATTACTGAAAAAAAATTACATAAAACAATAAAACTAATTTACAGCGACTGCTGGGCCATTTTTATTTGTATGCGAGGCGCCAATCTTTTAAATTGCTAAAGTTAAATGGTTTTACTTATCATTGAACAAATGACTTTGGACACAATGTTTCATGTTAACTTGTATATATATAACTTGTATATACATATATTAGGATTTCATTCATTTTCATTCTAAGCCCAGATATCTCAAATTTAGCATTCCTTCATTGTGAGAAAACTGATTGTAGTGTCTTCCATCAGCCCTGTGGTTTCAACCATTTCAGGAGTGACTTTCGTATTCTGTACACTCACAGAATGCCCATAATTTATGGGATTCACTTCTGAATTTGAACTTGAGTGTAAACACTGATGGACTCACCATATAAGCATGTGGAGTTCTCTGGTGTTTTGGGTGAATTAGGGAAAAGCACTTTCACAGGACAGCCGTTGGGCGAGTCCACGTCCAGCCGGGGGAGGGAAATGGCATTCTTTATGATTGGAGAAATGGGTGGAGGTGGGGGTGACAGATCCTTGGATCCGCCGCGGGGCCTGTCAGGGGTCTTGCGGACATGGCGAAACGTGCGGGAGAAGAATCCCTCATTCTTCTCTGAAGTGGAGGAGGAGTCTCCATCTGCATTATTTCCTGCACCACCATGATTGCTGAGGAAGGAGGTGTCCCCGAACACGTCCCCTCCACGGCCCACGTGCATGGTGTGACGGAAGTCGCCCAATGGGGGACTGATCATGTCCGGGGTGAGGTCACCTTTAAAACGACGCTTTCCTGAGGAGTGGGAAACCAAGCCCTTCAGGCTAGACAACTTGCCCAGGTTCATGGCTTCTCCAGGTACAAATTTCCAGAGCCAGTAAAGAAAATACTCCACAAAAATTATGTTTAAAAAAATGGTGAGAACAACGTAAGAAAGCAAATTATACACCTATCACCGTTCAAGTTTCAAAATATCTCAACAGAATAAAAACCGCAGTTGAGTGGAAAGTTTCTTTTCACAGTTTCTCAAAAGGCACACACATTCAGCTATGTCCCATTTTGGCCATCGGTCTTTGTTCATATCCAGAAAGATTCGGTGAAGATAAATGTGAGCTGAAAATATGCATGACTCCAATTCCTGAAAACCTCTGCTGCATATGTGGTCAAAGATTCTGGGCTTCACAGTTGTTCTGGGTTTGTGCTTCTGAAAAAAAATCAGTTCAGAAATAAATTCAGCTCTGGCTGCAGATATCTCTGTGGTTTAGGACTGAAACCTTGAGCTCCTTCTTTAGTAAGGCCCAGAGAATCTGCTGCTACATGCTCTGCAAGATCCAAATGTTAACAAAATATATCTGTAAACAATTCAGTTCCTAAAAAGAAAGTGATGCAATGTTTGTGGTATGAGATTTTGGCACAGACATGCAACATTAATTATCAACTTTTGCTCAGAAAGTTTTTAATGAGTCTTTTATTTAATTATTGTGTGTAGTGCCCTTTAAATGCCTAAATTCAGCTTTGACTCCTCAGTCATTCACTTGCACTCTAGAGTATTTCAGTCGTTCACTTTAAGGGTATCCTGTTACAAAAGTATGTGTATTTACCAGAGCATTTTCCCAGTCTTAGACTGTAAAAGCAAAGAGACGCTGAGAGTACATTTCACAATGACATGGTTTCCAAAAATAAGCCCAAATTTCTAATAAAATATACTTTCTTTTTTTTCATAGCGAAAACTAACCTAAAAGAGTGCTATTCAGTTAATAGATAAAAACATTTGGTAAACAATTTTATTAATTGTCAAGCCAATAAAAATAAAAAAAAGTAATTTTTTTTTAAAAATATATAATTTATAAAAAAGATAAAAAGAAGAAATTTAATACTTAAATCATAATAATAATTTAATTTAATAAAATAAAAAGAAACCATCCACAATTATTTTTAGTTTATTAGTGGTTTATTTGATCTTTCTTAGCATTGGGGTCAGCTCAGACCTTTAATTTGTGCTTGACTGTAGTTAAAGTAATGCGAATCATTTTAAATGGGTGAAGTCTCATGTCTTATTCCATCAAACCACGACAAGTTTTGCTTTGGCTGTGTTGCACATTTCACGTCAAATTGCCACTAAAGACTCACCAAGTGTGATAAGCACAAGTCATTTAGCCACACCCTATACCTGATTAGTGTCGGGTCAAAATCAAATCATCGGCTGTCCGAGGAGAAAAACTACAATCATTTTTATTATTTTTTATTTTCTACTACTGAAAACTTACAGAAGTATGAAAACTAACATACCTTAATCAGTTTTGTGTACTCAATGTGACCGCATACTTCCCCAATCCAAGTTCATTCAGTGACCTCTGACCCGCACCCTGCTGGAGTATGAGGCGACAGGGAGGCTTGTTGCTTTATCCCTGGATGTATACTCTCCTCATGCTCCTCCACTCCCACCAGCCTCTTCTCCTGATCCTTTGTTTTTAAAGATACTCAAATCCAGCAACCCATTCGCCAAGAATCCCCCGGGAAGATAAAGGATCTTTAAAAGGCAATAAATTAAATGTAATAATCTGGGCAATAGTACGGCTTGACGGAGGCTCCTTAAGGATTGGTCATGTCCAGGATTAGCCCCTAATCCCTCTTCCCTTCCTTCACCCCAAATCCCCCTCTGCTGGCTTTAGTCCACTCAGACGTCCCAGGTTGAAGGGGTTCTTGTAAAATCAGCAAACCTCCTCTGTGAGAGAGGAAAACAGGTGGATATGTTACACAGATCAGAATGAAAGCAGACCAAAAGTCTATGACCACTAGTGAAAAAAAAGTTTCTAATACATATTTTCATTACAAATTATATTATCAGCATAACAATTTGAGTGAAAAGTTTGGGTTTTCTCCATTTGCTATATTTCTGACCTTTTGTTTATTAGTAACTTCGAAATAGTGTATGTAATCATATATTTATTATTTTTTATATAGTGTTTATTCATATTGCTATGTGTCTTTGTTTAAAAAAAAAACATTAAATAATAAATTACACTGCTGGTTAAAAGTTTGACATATCAACATAATGATTTCTGCTCATGTGACACCGAATACTGAAGTAATCGCTGCTGAAAACTCAGCTTTGCCATCACAGGAATTTTAAAATATATTAAATTAGAAAACAGTTATTTGAATTGTAATATGGGCATTTTTTTGATCACATAAATGCAGCCTTGGTGAGCAGGAGACTTTTTTTTTTTTGACCAGTAACATATATAATATTAAATAATATTGGCTTTTGAAGTATTAATATTTGAGTCAACATGAAATCACATGTGTCTATGGATCTATGGTCTAAAATTAATTTATTAATATACAAAACATTTTTTCCCAACATCTTCTTAGAAATTGGAATGATTGGTGGCATATATCATGTAATGTGCTAAACATAACATAACATAACCAACTAGTACGCTGACATTCAGCAGGGCTGCTGTTGACTCTTGACATGATAAACGGCAATAAACCAAAACATACTGTCTCATAATTCTTGCAGCTGTTTCTAGTGGATGCAAACAATGCAATTATGTCTGTGGAGATGGCTGTGCATTGTTTCAAAGAACGAGATGCACACGTCAACCCGTAAACCGCAGTCTAATAGAACCCGTGTGTGAATGCATTCCAGGGGGAAACATCTCTGTCTATTACAGACATCCAGTACAGTACCCACATCCCAGATTGGAAACATCTTTGGGGTTTTTCCTCTTCTTTCTTTCTGTGGGACTTTCAGCCTTCTTTCATGTGGGCATTCAAGTTGATCTGTCTGATCTTAAAAGCACTTGATTTTTGCAGTTGTCCACTGCAGATTCACATGATGTCATTAAAATAAGTCATTTGAACATCAGTCATACTGACTGAAATTTTTTGTTCTTTTGAACGGAAAAATGGTTTCTTCACATAGTTCTCCTTTCCCCTAAAACTAAATCTTGATCAGCTAGGCTACTTTATAACTTAGCTAACTAGGTGAACAAACATTCAAGATAAGGCCTCATTTTTCCTTTTCACCCAATGACCTCCACTTTTTTCTGGCATCTCATGTGGTCTAAAGAAAAAAGGGCAGCCTAGGCATAAATTATGATTACAAATATACTCATTTCATCATCTGAACATTCCCTATTTTTACTCAAAGCACTCAGCATGACCGTCTGGCAGAGTGAGTCCATAATGGAAAATACCGTGTTGGTTTTATGTGTGAAAATATACAGCAACTGTCTGGGTCTGTTTACTCATTTCTTTTTTTTTTCATTTATTATCTTATTTTCACTTCTTTAAATTTAATATGGTCAGAAATCTAAATGCTATCATATATAACGCTCTACTAATCTAAACAAATTCTAAAAGGTAGAGGCACAATGATGAAAACTAGTTAACTTACCTCTAATTCCCTAAAATGAAAGGAAATGTTCATTTTAATTTTCAACTGAACACTGACTGAACATATAGGACAAGGACAGATCAATGTTGCTGAAATAAATGTTGCTGAAGCAATTTTCACATCAGTCCATTGATCTAGTCGTTTGTGAACTTTGGATTTTATTGCTTCATAGAAATGTCATCCTAGTTTTTTCACCAGTTCTTCACTGTTCAGGGAACAGTTTAATATATAAAATCAGAGTTGCAAGAAAGTGCATCAGTTACCAAACCTTGAATCAAGTTCATTATCTAAAGTATGTGATTAAGTAAACTTAATTTATCATAAAGAATTAAATTAATCAAAATCATCATTTGACTGTCGCTCATGAGGGGCATGAAGTCAGTATGCAGAGGCGCGCGCGTACTAATTTTACAGCAGCACAGATTAGGTTTCCTCCGTCATGCACACATACAATAACACACGACTAGTCTGACTCTGTACTTATCGCATAGCCTTCTCATTAACTAAATGAACACTAGTTTCGCTGTTAATTGTACGCGAACTGAGTTGAGTTGATCAAATTCAAAATGCTGAGACAAAAATAATCTGTCGCTAATCTGACAATTCAGTAGTAAATCAAAACAACTCACCCTGTGGGTTGACGAATGCAAGTTAATCATGTCTCAAAAAGCAAAAATGAGATTTAACTCAACAAAAGGTAAGATCCAGCAGTCCCCCGTGAAACTTGACTCTGTTGTACAGTGTTATGTTTGAGAGGCAGCGGTCAGTGTGAAGCTCCGTGTCAGTCTCGCGCAGCGCGTTTGGTCAGGGCAGAATCGGGGGCGGGCATTTCAAAAAACTTCTTGGACAAGTTCCATGATGTTCCCAATGTGTTTAATCAATGCCACTACTGTAGATCTCTTTATTCAGTTTTCAGACATATTTAACTTGTTTATCGCGTTTAGATGGAGAAGGATTAATTTAAGCGTTGCTATATTTTTGACGTTTAAAGGTGTAGGCCTATTTATTTATGTATTTATTTACTGAAAATGAAGAGCACTTTGGGGTAGTGTCATTAAAATGACATACACTTAAATGAAACGAAGACCCCAGACATATTAGTCTTGTAGAAAAGGCTTTTTTATTCTACATGGAGCAGGGTACCCCCCTCATGGGTGCAGCCATTTTGAAATCACATGACCAGCCCTGTGAAATGTCTATATTTGTTTGACTTGAACTGGCACTGCACAGACCGAAAGGTGTATGAAAAGTACCGTGAGAGTAATTCGAAAGCATATAGGGCGTCTGCTCTCTAAATGATATTTTATTAACAAAGTTCGAACACGTTCAAATGATCTAACTAATCATCACATCACTCCAACCAGCAGTCATCAATCAGCTATCAACATGTCTGCCCAATCAGCATGAGCGGAGACCTATATATATTGACACAATCGACTCACTTATTCTTTTGGACAGTTTCAGCATCCCTCCAGCACCCTGTCTCCTCACACTTGCCTGGTTACTTCCTAAACCAGAATACGGGGGGGAGTACTCTGGGCTCGGGTCAAATACCGAGCCTGGAGCCCTCTCCTCGGACAGCAAGCCAAATATGCATACTAATTACTCTATTTGATTATTTGTAGGTGTGAACTCTTGAGTCGCTTTTGCGGTAGTTTGTTGCCGTTCACTGCTTTGCGCAGTTGAACACACCTTATACTACTTTTCAAACATTGTGAAAACATTACATTATTATTGGAAATATTTTAATTTAATAGTAAAAGTAGTCGGGGGAAAATGTAAGTTTATTACTTAGCTCAGTAACAAGATTACATTTTATCCTCATGTCTTTATGTATTGTGCTCAGGAAATTTAATTACGCTATAAAGTCTTACATTTTCACATTTAAATAATGCATCCCTGTTTGAGGGTGTTTGCTTTCAGCAGGCATTGCATCAACTGTAAAAAGGCCTGTGATCAAAGTCTGGATGGCTTTAGTTTTGGTGTCACCATTGGGTCAAAATAATTCATAACCCAGAGCGGTGTTGTTGATGTAAGCAGATCAGTAGATCAATGAAAGTCTGGCAGTTTGTATCCAAGAGCTATGCATGAGCATCAGTGGGAAATTGATTGTGATTCAGAGCAGTCCTCTCATGCATTGAGAGGGAAAATAGCCCGGAATAACATGCTGATCTATTCAAAACCACTGTTGCTGCTGTTAGAATTTAGAGATGGATTGGTGAAAAAGCCATTTGGGACTGTGGTAGTTTGGGAGTTACTAAAGACATTTAGTCAAAGCAACAGTTTCCAGAGATGTAATGCCATTGATTCTACTGCATTTAATACCAACAGCTACAAGATTTTGGGAAGTGTATTTTTGTCTATGTCTGTTTGTCAAGATCTATTCTGCCACATATCTTTTCATCTTTATTCTCTGTTTTTCTGTCTGCTCTTTCATTGTCCCATCAGCTGCTCTATCTTGTTCTTCCTAGAGTAAACAATCCCCTCTGCTCAAGCATGCCAGCTATTTGCTGTGAATAACATGTAGCTTTTGGATACTTTTCAGATGTTGGTCCCAAAAGGGAGGCAGGGATATAATTTTAGGTTTTTCTCTCCCCTTTTTGACTTCACAACAGTCTATCTTTTCCTTTCCTTTGTCAACCTCAGTCTCTCTCTTTCTCTCAACCTGTTTCCCCCCAGTTCCTCCTCTTCCTTTCACATATTTATTTTTTTATATAATGCAAAGTCAATACAAAAACCACAATATCATTTTCCCAACCTTAGTATTAAAGTATTAAAAACATTTTTGTTGATTGAAATAAAGCTAAATAATAATAATAAAGATGAAAAACTAAATGAAAACGAGAAAATTACAAAAATACACACAAAATTACAAAAAATATAAACTTAAAATGAAATCTAAAAATGAAAACTATTTCAAAATATTTAAACATAATATAATATTAAATAACAGAGCCTTCAATCCCCATTGCTCCAATATTGTCCCGTGCCTTAAAGTATATTGTCTGTACAAGCTTAAATTATTAGCCTCTTTTCTAAAACATAAAATCAAAAGAAATAAATAGCTGTGCTGTTTCATGTCCATGTGTTTTGTCTTCCTGAGTTCTTTCTACAGTCTCTCTGCAGTGATTGCGCAGAAACCGCTGGTGTTCAGGCCCGTTAACTGTGATTCCTGTCTTGAGATCAGTGCCAAAAAGGGAATGGATCCAGCAGAGAATTCTTAGCTTATCATGGCAATGTTTATGGAGCTCAGATTTGAGCGATGTCCTGGGGCTGGCTTTCCTCTATGCTACCTCGTAATGAACTCTGGGTTAACAAATAACGAGTGTCGAAGTTTGTAATATCATGTTTCGCTTCAAAAGCTTCAAACAGTCCACGAAGGCATTTAAACATGCGCAGAGTTATTTTCACACATGATCTGATGATGACAAATGCCTTTGAGAAAACAATGTGATTCTTTCTTTCCCACACTTGATGCTTATACTTGATAGTGAGGCGATTATTAAGAAATGTAAGATAAGCTTGTAATTGAGTATAGTTGTTACAAGTCTAATGTTATCAGAGTTTCCACCCTCTTGTGAGTTATTTTCTGCTTTGGGCTTTTTTGTTTATTTCCTTTTTGCCTGTCGTAGACATGTGCCGATATACAGTATGGCACTTATAAACAGCAGAAATGCAGCCTTTACCACGGTAACTCCTGTAAACAAAGCAGGTTGCGCTACTTTCTGTTTATGAACAGCATTTAAATGCTTCAAATAACCCTTCAGATTTTTATGTATATGGTGTTTATCACAACATACTTACAATGCTGAAAGGGATAGTTCAGCAAAAAATGTAAATTCTGTCATCATTTACCCACCCTCAAGTTGTTCCAATCCTGAATTAATTTCTTTCTTCTGCTGAAAACAAAACAAAAATATTTTGGAGAATGTCAGTAACGAAACAGTTGATGGGCTCCATTGATTTCCATAGTATTTTTTTTTTTCCATACTATGGAACCCATATTCTTCAAAATATCTTCTTTTTTGTTCAGCAGAAGAAAGAAATTCATACAGGTTTGAAACAACTTGAGGGCAAGTAAACGTTGACATAAATATCAATTTTGGATTAACTATCCCTTTAAAGACTTTTAAAGAAAAAATGTTTTCAAACATTTTTACATTTTAATCTGGGCTAAAACATGGATTAAAAATAGGCTGATTCTTTATTATTGTTTATTATCTGTTTAAAACATTTGTTTACTTCATGCTTTTTTGTGTATTACATTTTAATATTCAGAGTTCTTTTTGCTAAAAGAAAGTAAGATATTAAACCTGTTAGGAGGACAACACGAAAATGTGTCACCATCACATGACTAGACTCTAGACATATTTTGTCAAAGCTCACTCTCCCATCATGTTTTTGAGTTACACTGTTTTAAGTGTGTCTTCTTGTATCCCCTCATGTTAAATTTTGTGTTTAGTCTACGCCATCATCTCTTTGCAGAGATACCGATCATCCTGTATTTTCCATGATGAGAGCTTGATGAGAGACTAATTACCCCAATCCACAGAAACAGCAGGGCATGTCTTAAAAAGACACATAGGTTTGTGTTCTCACGTCAATGGGTCTTTTCCCCCGTGTTTTGTCCATGTGACTTGGACTGTGTTTCTTGCTTACAGCAAAATACCATTAAGCCATTCGATGTCAATAATGTTATCTTACTGGATCAGTGTGACAGGGCTTTGAGTAAATCCTACATGTAAATACGCATTTGAAAGACAAGACAGACAGGGATATCACTAGAAAGCTGATGTTTCAGGTTTCAAGAAACAGGTGGATAATGCAGTGTAAGGGATAAGGTTCACTTTAAAGTAGTGGGGGTAGAGGAAGTGAGATGGAGGCAGGGGAAAGGGAGCTAGTAAAACAGGATAAATTTTTCCC
Organism: Zacco platypus; assembly: GCA_038088235.1. NCBI lineage: Eukaryota > Metazoa > Chordata > Actinopteri > Cypriniformes > Xenocyprididae > Zacco > Zacco platypus. The sequence goes on from CM076068.1 coordinate 16,016,194, forward strand.
GGTGAAAAAGGATGTCTCCTCAGGAAATTACTTTTACATAGGTTTCGAAGTCTGCCAAGACTTTAAACTCGGTGTCTCATTTCATTCTTTTTAAACGCAACTATTAGTCCACACAGTGAACACATTAGGTCTACATCAAAACATTTGATCGCAATTGTCTTCCTACAATACTCCTGTCTGGGTGTGAAAATAAATTCCATCAGTCCAACAAAGCCACAGTCATTTTCTTGTTGTTTTAGGCAATGACAGACATGCTTTTTAATTCTCTGAGTGCCTAAGTCTTTGAGTTGGAGTCTAAGACAATTCTTTCAAGGACAAGTGCAAGTCAAGTCTCATATCCTTTTTGGTATTATGTTTTATAAACAGGAGGTTAGTTATATAAACCTTGTTGAAGATCAATTGTTTTCATATTTTGTTTTTCAAAGGTCTTCTCCAGTTTGATTTCCAAGTCAAGCCATCTGTAATTTGTTCACAAATCTTTGTAGAATAAAAAAGACAATTCTTAAAGGGTTACTTCACCAAAAAAATTATTTCTGTCATTAATTATCACCCTTGTCATACCAAACCCGTAAGACCTTCGTTCATCTTCAGAACACAAATTAAAGTATTTTTGATGAAATCCGAGGGTATCTGAACCACACATAGGCCGCAATGTCATTGCACCTTTTGAGGTCCAGAAAGGTATTAAAGACATTGTTAAAATAATCAATGTGAGTTGTTTAACCTTAATGTTATGAATCGACGAGAATACTTTTTGTTTGAAAAAACAAAACAAAAATAACGACTTTATTCAACAATTCGAACTGTTGTCATGCACGTAGTGAACTCAGTGCTGGATTCCATGTTCTATGTTCAAACCATAGACTGTAAAAAAAGATGGACGACATACCTTCACTCTCTTCCATTGTAGTAAGTGAAGCCTCCAGTATGCCAGTATTGCGCTGACATCTTGAGTCTGCGCATAGTGAACTTGGAGTCCCAGTCTGTGCAGTAGTGAGCGCGAAGTGGAGCCGCAATATCCTGCCAACACTCCCACAGAATCGGTTAATAAAGCAGAACAACTCATTGCGTATGACAACAGTTCAAATTGTTAAATAAAGTCATTACTTTTGTTTTGTTTTTGCACACAAAAAGTATTCTCGCTGCATCATAACATTAAGATTGAACAACTCACATTGATTATTTTAACGATGTCTTTAATACCTTTCTGGACCTTGAAAGGTGCAATGACGTTGCGGCCTATGTGTGGTTCAGATGCCCTCGATTTTATCAAAAATACTTTAATTTGTGTTCTGAAGATGAACGAAGGTCTTACGGGTTTGGTATGACAAGGGTGAGTAATTAATGACAGAAATTAATTTTTTGGTGAACTAACCCTTTAAGTCCATTTTTAGGCTGGCTGTTTAAACGGCAAGTTAAATGTACTTCTTTTTTTTTCTTTTTTTTGGAGTGCGTTTGCATTTAGTTGTCAATGCATGCAGCACAACCAAACTTGCGTAAGTTCACAGTGCTTGAGACCTTAATGATGTATGTTTCGCCATTGTTTATGTTTTCATTGTCTCATTGTTTTCAGTCTGAAATCTGAAAATGAATCCATCACAGAAACAAAAAAAAAAAAAAAAAAGGAAATTGTGACCTGCGAAATTTTTTAAAGCAAAAGGTGATGAAAAAACATGAAATCTGACCTGTGAGTCAGGAATCCTAATCCCAACATGGAATCCCAATTCTATCACATAAGAATAAAAAAATCATACTTTGGTAAAAGTCATATTTATGGGATTATGTAATTATGAGATACTATGTCATAATTATGAGCTAAAATGTCAAAACTATAACATACCAAGTCATAATTATGAGATAAAAAGTCAAGATCAGAAGTCATAATTATGACATAAATCATAATTATTAGACTAAAGTTGAGATTATAGGATAAAAAGTCAATTATGACAAAAAGTTGATTCTTCTCATAATTAAGTCTCTCATAATTAAAACTTTTGACTTTTGTTTCATAATTATGATTTACCAAAACATGTTTTGCAAAATTTACCAAAGCCTTTTTCCATAATGCATTATAATGGTATCAATAATATGCATTATAATGCATTATATCTTTTCATAAATAGTTGTAACCAAAGTTAAGATGTATTATAATATTTTATATAATATAAAACTTCTGAAATTGGTTGTTTGTCATGTTTTTTTTAATGTATTATACTTTCTAAAGGTGTAACAATGAATAGATAACTAGATAGAATAGATAGCTTTAAGTAAAGTGTTACCCATCATTTTTTTTCCGTATGTGGCAGAAAGGCCACATTTCTGATTTTATTCAGATTACTAAGGAAGGTTAATTTTGATCAAGCTTGTAGAAATTAGATTTCATGTGTTTTTTTCCTGGTACAACAGGAAACAGATTTGAACAGATTTGAGTCGGTGTGACTTGAATTCCCATATGTAATTGAACAGTTGAGAACATGTCCAGTGTCTTTTTACTGTTTTGGAGCTTTAAAATTAGAGATGTTTGAATGAGACATTTTGGAATCAATGAAGTGAATTATTAACTTGCTGAACATTACTCAACTCTTCAAGAATTCCGGCTGTCTTCTTTTAATAGTCAACTTTCTGATTTATACCTTCCTTTCCATTTCTGACGAATACACAGTATGGGATACTGTGTGTGATTTGTGTGCATAGATATTAAGTGACCGACAAGAACAATGTAGGGGTTCAGTGACTGTCAATTAGACTCAATCATCTGCCATTACATGTCACGCTCACAAACTCAAACATATTTTTCTCATATTTCTCCATCCAATTTTCCCTTAAAAGCAAATATTTGTCTAATTGTTGCGCCAAGGCACAGACACCGAGCCCAGTGGTCAGATCTCCTATTTAAAGTCCATTAGTAGCTGGAAAGGAGCATTGACTTGGGTTATGAAAGCCAGATGTTGCCGTCTGAGAAGGAAAGCGTTTTTTTTTTCTTTCTTTGTGTGTGCGTATTGAATTGAGTGGAGGATGGGGTGTTTAATGTGTGGGTCGTGGGCTATTGGAGAATTTGTAGCTTTTAAAATTAACCCAGAAACTAAAGACAGAGCATCTTCATGACCTTTACTGACTAAATGAACTTATAATTAGGATAAACACATCCATATTTTGTACAGTAAGTGCATGAGAAGCCAGTCATATTTCTGACTCCACCTGCTTCCTTCCCTCTTTCCTGAGGAGCTTGGCGCTAATTAACTTCCTGTTGAGAACATGCCCTTTCTTGGCACAGAGCTCCTTGGAATGGAGGGTGCAGTGAAACTGGGGTGGAGGTGTAGCCCAAAGAATTTGTTTGGACTACGTCCCTGCTTCCGTGAATTCTGCCGTGTCAGGAAGTGTGACTCGCCCCAGACAATAGGCAATTGTGAGGCTGGACCTGAGCTAGCAGGAAACTTGACACACACACACACACACACACAGTGTCAAAATCAACCTTAGTGTCTTAAAACTGTCCCCTGAAGTCAAAATAGCCATCTCAAAATGACATTTAAAGCCTGCTCACACCAAGAATAACAACGATATTATAAAGGTAAAGTTTTAAAAATCAATCGAAATGTAAAAGAATTGCAGAGTCCTCTCCACAACTTTAAGAATAACAACACAGAGAAACAAAATCATAGGAATGACTTTCAGAACAATTTTTTTTCCAGCTGATGATCAATAAAAACATTAACATCCAATCAGAATCCATCCAACTTTAAAGTCACCTTGACAATTATTATTTTTTATGGAATATTGCTGTATTTATTATAAATGATTTATAATGATTTTATAAATGATTTCCATCCACATTTCTTAATTCATGTGCCTTCATCATCTTTATTCAAAATAACTTCCCCGTCCTTCTTGCAGTGACATCTCTTCTCTTCTCTGATGACATGTTTACTGTCATAAGGGCGGGACAACCTGTAACTCGCGTGAAATCACAGCAATAGCAAACCACAACGATCCAATAAATTTCAGGTGGACAAAATCAAGTACCGCCCAACATTTTTTCTTGTTCGAGAAGCTGTTTCAGTTGGATATACGTCATAATAGGGAACAAAACACAAAACAAAACTGCAGCACACGCTTTTTTTAAACAGAACGTTATTGTCCATTAAGCTAACAGCTATAGCTGTCCTTGATGTCAACGGCCATCAACTGTTTTTTTCTCTTTTATCTATCTACGAGCACTACAGCCTCAGTTATATGAGTTATATGAAAAGACTGCTGTGGATCCCATGGAAAATGTCCCTTTCCCTAATCCTGAATCTATCTGCTTGGTGTGATAACACTTAGGAGGACAGCTTACATAACTATGTGTGTGTTTACTTAGCTTAGCCTGTTTTTAGAGTATGTCCAAGGACAACAACACAGGTCAAGAATGTGTGTGTGTGTGTGTCCAGAGCTGTGAGGAATGTCGTAGTCTGACCTCTGACCCCTCTGTGTTTGTGTGTCCACACCTTGCTTGTCTCCACTCATGCACACACACACGTATAAAAAGATCTGAAATCTTTCCCTTTGGCCTTTGACAAAGACTAGACACATAGGCAAAGAAACGCACCTGAAAGTGTATGCTTCCTAAAACAAACAAATAGGACCATTGTGTCCTCGTGTATCCTTCATTCTTTCACAGTTAGCGTCTTCTGTGTATTGCCAATAAATGTTTGTGTCTGTCTGAGCAAATGTGGGGTTTCTAGTCTGTTTCTCTTGGATTCTTTTGCCTGTGCATTTGAAGTCTGTGCACATATCTCAGTGTAATTACCCTTGTGGTGTGCCAGGGGTGGGATCTTAATGGTAGATTGTGTCAGGGAGGGTAAAGTGTGGCATTTGTGTTTTTATATACAGTAGCAGCATTTTAAAGTCAAAGCTAATGGATATATGAAAATGGGATATTTTACATTACTGTTGTGAGAATAGGTGTGCTCAAAACTGTAAAAAAAATTATTAATATTTATTTATTTATTTATTTAAATATTTAAAAAATATTTAATAATTATTTATAGTAAAAATGCATGGGATGCATTATCTTTAAGCTATGCATAATTTATTTATACAGATAACACTCACTATTTTGCTTTGCTTAGCAGTAATCTTTCTGTCTTTTCAGGTGTAAATCCCCTCTGCTCAGACCATTTTGGCAATAGGGATTACAACTGAAAAAAAAAATGGTGACACTTTACAATAAGGTTCATTAGTTAAACATTAGTTAATGTATTAACTAACATGAACTAACCATGAGAAATACATTTGTTACTTTATTTGTTAATTTTTGTTAACATTAGTTAATAAAAATACAGCAGTTCATTGTTTGTACATTAACTATGTTAACAAATACAACTCTTGATTTTAGTAATGTATTAGTAAATCCTGAAATTAACATTAAAAAAGATTAATAAATGCTATAGAATTGCTGTTCATGTTAACTAAGTTAACTAATAAACTAATTACTAATAAAAACTTATTGTAAAGTGTTACCGAAAAAAACAAATGAAAGTCAGTCTTTTGTTGAGTCCTAGAATAGATATATTCTAGAATTACTTCCAAGGATGGGTTCAAATTATTTAATTACATTAAAAAAGTAATTTAAAAGTAAAAGTAATGCTAAAATACGCACATACACATAACATGAAGCTGAAATCATATTTCTTTTTTCCTGTCAATAAAATGTTTTTATTGAGAACACACAGAATCAAAATCTTGAATTGTACAGAAGAACAAAAGAAACTGTTAATTAAGTGAATATATAAACACTCTTACTTTCTGTTAATAAAAAATTGAAGAAAAAAAAAGTGCATAATTACAGCGGAAATTCCAGATGAAATATTTGGTAACACTTTACAATAAGGTTCATTAGTTAACATAATACTGAACTGTAATCTACAGCATTTATTAATCTTTGTTAATGTTAATTTCAACATTTACTAATACATTAAGATCTTGTGAACATTAGTTAATGCTCTGTGAACTCGAACACGAACAAACAATGAACAACTGTATTTTCATTAACTAACATTAGTGCATACAGTAACAAATGTGTTGCTCATGGTTAGTTCATGTTAGTTAATACATTAACTAATGTTTAACTAATGAACCTTATTGTAAAGTGTTACCAAATATTTTATCCAAAATATCTTATCTTATCTTTGTTGGACAGTTTTGACCATTTTTGATTAAAAAAATTGAGAATCACTGGTCTAGATGCATTACAGTGACGACTGAGTGGGTGATGATCAATTATAAATAATATAAGCATATAAGCAAAATATAACTTGTTTTTACTCCTTTGATTTAGGGTGTATGACCTGGACATATTTTCAGGCATTTCAAATCTATTGATGTGCTGTCTTATTAACACTGCATCATAATATCCGGCATTTTTCAGACAAAATTCAGGAAAGTAAACATTCACCAGCATGCACAGACTATCTGGTTGTTATGTGGTTACCAGAGCAACAGGGCTCTTGGAGGACCAGGCTGGAGCCTGTGGCCGCTGGGCTGCTGTGTGTGAAGGCCTGTCGCTCCGTGGCATTATGCCCAGCCACCACTCCGGAAAATTCCTCAGTAAGGGTCAGCAGCGGAGACGCAGTCGAAGCCATATACAGCCATTTTACTAACTGCACCTTTAAATGGTTACTTCATTAAATGTGTTTGCTGAGAATGCAAGTCAATGGATGCACATTCATGTGGTCCACATTTTGAATAAATCTTGCACAAACATTAAAACTAAATCAGAGGAATTGGAGTTGGTTTGTGATTTATGAGAAACGCAGTAGAAAAAGACTGTGTGGTCCATCGATTTTGCTCATCTGGCACTGCATCATCTGGCTCATAAGGCTCTCAGTCTGTTGAAGTGAGGCTTTGCTAAGCCTGACGTTACATTACCAAAACATTAGTATTTGCAGTTCTTAAGGACACTCAGTAACTGTCCTGTTAATTTCACACAGCTAACGAAAACTGCCACAGGCCCCCAAATGATTTTCAAATATTTTTTTAAACCAAACCATTTTGTCCTGACAGATCCCAACAAATGTGCAACAAACTTCTGTTCAAACAGTAACAGGAGTCCTGCTGTTGTTTGTTCTTCTTCGGCTTTGCCTTTAGCTGATTTCAACGTAAACTGAATAGTGTATGCCTAAAAATGAAAATAAAATATCCCAGATTCAGACAGAGTAACTCAAAGTATTATAGACTAGAGTTTTATACCTCAGGCTCTATTAATTAGCTTTAATAATGCCAAGTTCTTTCATTCCAGGTAAACTCTAAGAAAGAAAACATAATGAGACCTGGAAACATTTACCATGCCATATGCATGCCAAATGTTTTATCCCCTAGATGAATCGGAAAGAAACTAAAACACACAGAGGATCTCAGAGCCAAAACATAGATATGAATACACACTGAAAAAAATGTTTTTTGCTGCTTGTACAAACTGCTTAATTAAAACGAGCTAAAGCAACACAATTGCTATACATTTTGTCCTAACTTAATTTGATTGTTCAAGCCACTTAAATATATAAAAAATTGATGTTTACTTACTCTGTTTGTGTTGGGATTACATGAATGATTTGTGTTGCATTAACTGAAACTGAGTGGGGGTTGTTTGCTCCCAGCATTCTTTGCATATGGCTCAAGGTCAAGAGTAAATGAAGAAAGTGCTTCCATCCACATCCATCCATCATAAACATATTCCACACAGCTCCGGGGGGTTAATAAAGGCCTTCTGAAGCGAAGCGATACACTTGTGTAAAAAAAATCCATTAGTTAACAAGTAAAATATCTAGCTTCCGCCAGACCGCCTTCCGTATTCAACGTACAAAGAAAGTGTAAAACTCTTGCAGTTCAAAAATCTTACACTACGTCCGCCTTCCCTATTCAACTCACGGAAAAAGTGTAACTGACGCAACGCCAGTTGAATCAGTACGTTGAATACCGAGGGTGGTCTGGCGGAAGCTAGATATTTTACTTTATAACATGTTGAATATGGATTTTTTTTTAGACAAACGCATCGCTTCGTTTCAGAAAGTCTTTATTAACCCCCTAGAGGCGTGCTGAATGATGGATGGATGTGGATGGAAGCACTTTCTTCAGCTCATACTCGTGACCCCCGTTCACTGCCATTATAAAGTTTTGATGCGTGAGGATATTCATTAAAATATCTCAGATTGTGTTCATCAGAAAGAAGAGTCATATACACCTAGGATGGCTTGAGGGGGAGTAAAGCTTGGGCTAATTTTCATTTGAAAGTGAACTAATCCATGTTGTTGTTACATGAAAAAATTATGTTTGTTTAACTTAATTGATTAATGTGTGACCAATATACAAAATTAAATCATGTAAATCCAACAAACCTTTTTTTTTTTTACAGTGCATATTCATTCATATACTGTCTTATGTTTAACTTTCGAAACCTCTGCTTCATCCTGTGGTTTATTAACTCCCTGACTGATATTTCCTGTTGGTTGGCAAAGAGTAGCAGATTCCAATGCAAGGCACTTTTGTCTTCCTGTATAAATTCACACTCTGAAACATCCTTCCTTCTGCTACTTTAAAAGTCTAAAACTACTTCTGTAGGGTTCTACAGATAGTGCTTACAGATGGCAGCCTTACTAAAAACTGTGTTTTTGCAAGATTGCACGTGGCATTCTTGTGTGGTCCAGCTAATAGCGGGCTGTGGAAGTGTAGAGTTGCGCCCTCTGTGCGAGCAGCTGCACCTGAGGTGGGTCTTGGGCCTGGGGTGACGTGTGAAGATGGTCAACAAATTAAGATAGTTCCCTTCAGCTCTAACTGACAAGAAAGATATGGCAGAGAAAAAGCTAAATATTTCAGCATTGAAGAGCAGGGTTATTATCAAACTGAAATGAAAATAAGATAAAAACTAAATAAATAAAAAAGCACATTAATTAATATGAATTAGCATGAAAACTATAATACACTGTTGAAAAGACAAGAGTGCGATGCACAGGATAAGCGTTGCCCTTCCTGCCGTATATGTACAAATCCTGGTTCCTGGCTCCCTCTCATGCTCAAAATGTTTATAACTCCATAATTATCAGTCTTATGAACTGTTCTAAGTACTGATAAGAAGACTAAATTAAAATTCAACTTATTTATTTAAAAAAACATATTCTGTGACCAAAAACAACATTATTAAACAACAAAAAGGAAACAGAAAATATCTTAAAATCAAATAGAGATCTTATTAAATTCTCATTCAATAAGATGCACAGGCTTACATATGCAGGGTAATCTTTATTATGCTTCACCAATAATAACTTCGCCAAGGAAGCTGGCACTCAGCAAATGTCTATTTCTTCACCTTTTTTTCACAAAGGGAGTAAAGGAGCTCTATCTGTTCAGTATACTCAAAACCTGGGCTAGAAAGAGAGGATGCAGTTAAAATGCAAGTCAGTATTGCCGGTTCATTTAAATTGCACCAAATTGTGTTTTTCCAACCTGAAACTTACCGACCGGGTGTTTCTAAAATCAGAGGGATATTATCCAGTTGAGGCTCATTCACAATTTCTTGGAAAGCAGTAATACCGATTTGGCCACGTCCAATGTCTTCATGGCGGTCCAGATTGCTGCCTAATGTTCCTTTTAAAGAAATATTATTACACAATCTCAAAAGAAGTAACAATGCTACTTAATATGGTAAATTTAGGCTAAACTTGTCACATTGTCAGTGCTGTGCATATAAATTAAGTCATTACACAACCAATTACAGCAATAGAGTGCTGCAGTGAGGACATATTTTATAGGCCAACCCAGACGTTAGTTTCACCCTGGTTCTCTCTACAAAAATCCTATAGCATTTTTACATTGGCTTTTGGATTATTGGATAAAATAAGCTCTGTGACCAAGAAAAGTCTGATTTTTATATGTATTGTTCATTATAATAATCCTGACAAATGAACAAACATTTTATGAATTTTGAAGCCTACATTCGACACAGGCTGTAAACGAACTACACCCACAGTCACATGACTTCAACGTCACCGTCACTAAGCTTCTGACAACTCTTTCCCTCTTTATTTAAAATACATTTTCCCTGAAAGTCTGAGTTAGGATCATTTGCAAGAGGGAGATTATAAACACAATGATGCTGTAAAAACGGACTGTAATGAGTTCCTGGATATTTTCTATAGTCCCATTTAACCACTTGTTAGTAACCGTCTTTTTCAAGACAAGATTGAAAAAGATTCTTCATTTTTTTTTTTTAAATAAATATTACATTGTTAGATTTGGCTCAAATCACTACTGTAAAATACAGGCTCTTTCCTACACTTACACATATTTTATCCTTTTGAGGCTGGGTTTTGCTTATAATGCACACAAAATTATGATGTTAAAACAAAATGACAAACAAATTAATGTCTTACTGTGATTGTAGAGCAAATGTTCATAGACCAAACAGCCTAAATTTCAAAAAGGAAAGAGGATTTGGAAAAGAAAAAGTCCACATTTCACTTTGCTGCCACCTATTGATGAACCGCTTTAAAAAGGAAATCCAAGCTGTTCATCATCATTTTTTCATTTGAAAGTAAAAGTTTATGCAAGTAAAATGTTTTTTTCAGTGCATTTTGTTTGAGCATATTTCAGAGTAACACTGATGGTGTTTTGGTGAAAATGAATATGTAGCTTTCATGAAGTTAGTCTGTTTTAAGAAGTCATTTAAATGAATTCAATTAAATCCATTGAAGTCAACGGAGTTCATACTGGCAATTCTCATATTATATGTTCTTATAAATTTCGTCTAATGATATAATCAAATAAAATTTATCCTAAATATTTATAAAACATATTTTCTTGCATCACACTGGTTTTTGCTGTAGTTCTTGAAAATAATGTAAAATTTCAAAGAATTTTCTCTTTCTTTTTTAAAAATGATAATAAAAAGGAGTTTTTTTTTTATGCATTAAATGTCAAGGAGGTATTACTGATGTATTTTATGTTGTAGAATAAAACGTGAAAATATATTTTGTGTTCACCAAAGACTTCATTTCAGGCATTTAACTAAAACCCCAATGGCTTCAGGATGATGTAACCGGAAATGCTACTAACTAAAATACTAACTCGTTTTCAGGTTGTGACCTATAAACACATCATCCCCTGTAGCACTCTATATTGATAAAATGAATTATTGACCAAATGAAGGCTGCATACCTTTAGAGTCATTTAAATGAACGGCTCTCAAATACTGCAACCCAACCACACGGTCAAATTCATCAAGCATATTCTTTACTCCTCCAGGTGGTGAAATGTCATAGCCTAAACAGAAGAGTATCATGCCAAATACTTTATACATATTTAATCAGCGGAGCTAATTTAAAGTCAAAAAAGTTAAACTTTGCATTAAGGTTTGTCATGTAAGCCCATACTTTTGATCTTTGTACCAAAGACATCTTTTTCCAAATAATTTGTGATAATATCTAGGACTTCACACCGTACCTGCTGCAAAAGCATGGCAAGTGTCCAGACACACCCCAACACGTGTCTTATCACGCACCCGGTCTATTATGCTTCTCAGTTCACTGAACTTCCCACCTACGGTGCTGCCCTGACCACTCATGTTTTCAAGCACTATTGAGAGAAAAGAAAGAGAAAATCAGAATCCAGCTAAATTCACCAGAAAGCATGAACACAGTTGCATATTTTCCAGAAATCATCTGGGTTGTATAGTTGACCTGTAATGACGGCAGGGGTTTGCTGGTGTGCGTGGTTAATAGCTTGTGCAATTTTCTCCAAGCATTTATCAGGGCTGGAGTCTATAGAAGCTCCAGGGTGAAAGTTAAACTGGCTGAGGCCCAGCGCACTGCAGCGACTCAGTTCATCCACAAGCATGGACTGGCTCTTACTGAACACATCTGGATTACAACATGCAGAGTCATCTGACATAGTCTTATACAAAACACATGCAGCCTAGAGTATTAATATTGACTAGATATTGACTAAATCAACTGAACTGTGTTTTTAAATATGCTAACCTTCATCTTTAAATGAGTATTTGATGGATGCATACAACCAGAGCAGGAACAGTCAGCATACAAACCTTCTTTGGGGGAACCGCAGTTCATTAAATAAGATCCATGTGGCAGGATGTGTATCGGATCGAAACCATGTTGAACACAGGCTTCTTGAAACTTAACTGCAGCAGCTGGATCAAGTGCTGGTCTGGTCCAAGAGCGCTGGGAGCCCAAGAAAAGGGCAAAAGCATGACCTCCTATGGCCACACTTGATTCGACAGCTTTCCATATTCCTCCTTAAGAATATATGTAAAATTGATATGCATTCAGCACAAACACTGCATCTTTAAATCAATCAAAAATCATCTTTGCTCACCTGATATTGAGACGTGAGCACCTATGTATTTTTTATTTGCCTTTTTCTTCCTTTTCTGTGCCATTTCTTCCTCTCTGCTTCTGCTATCTGATGGCTCTGCATCAGAATGTTGTAGCTCCTTTGTTTCAGTAACCTTTCTCTTCTCGCCTTTTCTTCGTGAGGCCATATTTTTCTGAGTCAATAATAAGCATGTTGTAAGATATTCTTAACACTATGAAAAATAAACAATCAAATATAATGCGATCATTCTACGCCAGAGCTTCCCAAACTTAAGAGGGGTAAGGCCCCCCAAAAACATTGCAAAAGCTCCACGACCCCGCCGTTAAAAAATATACCGACATTTACCTACAACTATATTTATTAACAAGTTTGTAAGAATTTCATGTGAATTATGAGAACTATGATGTAAACATTCTTTACAAATATATTTAAATCCATAACACTAACCTTACATACTTTCAAAAAAATTACATTTCAGTACAATTGGAATATTTTTTATTATTTTAATATTTTGATTTAGACGAGCTACGGCCCCCTGGAATACCGCTACGACCCACCGGAGGGCCGCGGCCCACAGTTTGGGAAGCACAGATTTACGCTGATGAAAACATTACTAATCATGAACCAAAAATTGGTGAGCAGTAAAATAAAAAGATTTTTTACTTACATTAATAATACCTTAGTTTTAAACTGATTTAGGCTACTTTTAAAGGCGATATTTAAATAATATTTTACACTGGAGATGATACTAAGGCAGGAGGAGGTTTCAAAGTTGGATCCAGGGACCCCTAGGGACCTCAAGAGTGTGAAAATTCAATGGAAAATTTCAGAGGAAATGCTAACATTACTGGTTTTGACATTATTTTTCTTTCATTCTGCTTTCTAAAAATAAAAAAAGAAAGAAATTATAAATCACAAATTATAAAACATTATTATAAAAACTCTTACATTGGCAACATGAAAGTCAATTATTTAATTTTGCTAACATGTTATCTGTATAATTTTTATAGTATATTATAAAAATGGATGCTTATACAAAAAAGAAAACACCTATACTAAAACATTACCTATATTTACATTTTCTATATGTGAAATTTGATATGATAGACTGAGGTAGCCATTTAACTGATGTTGAAAGAGAAACAATATGTAACCCTATGTACAATGACCAACCATTCCAATAGAACTAGCTCTCACAATAAATAGTAAACAATTTTATTATATGAAAGGCCAAATAGAGTTATTGGACTTTTAATATTGAAGGTCAAAAATCTCCCTCGACTGCCCCCCTTCCGTCAGACCTGTCCAGACACACACATTCACACCGAGCAGTAAAATGGCCGACCGTCAACCAACTGACTTTACAGCGCTTTAAACACAGATTCCGCCTCTTTCGTTTACATTATCGTATTTCATATTTAAAAACTTTAGAAGGAGTGTTTTCATTACTAGCTTTTAGATTTTGATGGAGTGTTGTATTTCACGTTGCCTCAAAACCCAGAAATTCGCACTTAAGCACTTTAGCTGTAGCTAGAAGACTAGCTGCGGTGCATGTAATTCCTGAGGTAAGTGCTTTGTTTTAAAGAGCAATTTATGTCAAATGTTATTTGCTACGAATGACAATAATATGCATTTGTAAAACCGCAGTGGTGTGAAAGCATTTATGTGTAATATAGTTTTTCCTCGTCGACATCTGTTAGCCACTAGCTCGATTGCTAGTTAAATTAGCCAGCTAGTTAGCATCTGCTTGTTTGCAACTTTAGCTTTCCGCTGGTCGATCGTAAAAACATACTCGTTTTTATTTAGTACTGTGCTAATAAATATGGAAAACGATTTTGCATTAAATAAAAACGCGCGTTAGTTGGCTTTATGGTTTTGGTGGGCAATGTATCCCGACTCATAGTCTACTGCTGTTGCTCCCCATATTTGACCAAATGCATCTTTATGCATGTCTTGTTATGACGGTTGCTTACCCTTTTGATTTTTGTTGTGATCCGTGTGCAGTTAAACGGGGGTTTCAGGGGGAATTTAACGAGATTAACGTTATCTGATTTATGTTCAGTGTGTCGGTTTCTCTTGCTAACAAATTAGCTAACTCGGTAACGAGATTTGGCAGGACCACTAAAGCGCACGAATTAACGCAGTATTTCCGTTATTGCCGTTAAAACAGTTGATTTTGTACGAATCGTTCGGATAGCTGACGAATGGAATGTTGGTAATATCGTATATTGCACCGGAGGAAATGGGCGGGTGAACGGAGCGCCTGTCCAAAACTGCCCTGCCTGTCAACTGCAGGCTCGCAGTCAGATAGCAGTATAATAGTTTGTCCCATTGCCACGATCACAGTATGATTTTAATGGGCATCCGAGTTATTACTTGACACATGCAAACTCAGGTTGACCCTAAAACCAGCATTCCTATGTAGTTACGTATTCAGTGATTTTTGATGATATGATCATGTGCTTGGTGCCGCTGTTCGGTCTCAGGCTGTTAAGCATTTGGTTTGGTAACAAGGCAGCACCTCTTAGTGCCTGGACTGGTTGGAAGTGATACTCAACAAAAACTGATCCCCCGTACTGGGTACTCCCGATTAAGGTCTAGGCCTATATATCCTTGAGAAGGTTTTACAGTTGGACTTGTTTGTTTTGACCAAGATTGTTTTATACAGTATGATGAGTTTCATATCTTTTGTAGAAAGGAGCATCAGGAAAGGGAGCAGCAGTTCATGGAAGACAAGAAAAGGAAAAAGGAAGATAAAAGGAAACGGGAAACCTCACAGAAGGTAATTGTTATATTATCTATGAACTAATTATTTTGGATTGTTAAATAATAGTAAATTAATGCACTCCCTGTGGTGGTAATGTATTCGGCCACTATGCAGGTGTGCATTCATTTTCAATAATTCAGTGTTCCAGAGTAAAGTTTTAGCTTATGTGTGTAGAACTACTTTCTCGCATCACTGATTTCAGCATCTTGTTAATAGATTGAAAGTCATCCAAGCCTCCATTACTAGTTTGCCAAAAGCGTCAATTTAGAACTTGTGATGTAGGCTTGCACTAACCTCATTTGGCTTGTTTTATATTGATGTATGAAATGCTTATTATCATTTATAATAGTAATATTATCAAATTAATATTAGGACCTATAATTGATTTGCCTCCTGTAATTTCATAACGTAGCCAACATGCTTATGACACACGTTTCATAATGAAAATGTTTTTAAAACAGACTACAAAACTACATTCCACATCAAACGTGAATTGCAGGGTGATCTATTCACAAATTGTCAAGAGTGCTTGTTATAAAAGAGATGCATCATTCTTATACAGTTGTTGTTTAAACCAAGGCGAAAACGGCATCGTTATGCTTCCATAGCATATTAATAAAACATTTTAATGACAATGATATAAGTAATAACGATACAATTACATATTATTACTATTATTACTATTTATAATGATAATAATAATAATAATGTTACTTAAATTATACAGGCATATTAACACTCCTTAGGTCTGAAGGCAACACAATAATCAGTCATAAATGAAAATCAAATAATTTTTTTTACTATCATTAATGTATGGTCCACAAGAGAAATTTTAAGCCAATAAATGATCATATCTGAGGTAAGTTCAGCTCTTGACGTGATTGAGAGAATTAATGCACTGTGCAGTTTTTACTTTCACTTTCTGTGTATTTGACACAATTGACTGTGGTTTGAGACTCCTTCACCTGCATAACTCTCATGCAAAGTTTGCAAATTGCATGTGAGATATCCACGGGATTACCATTTGGGTGAAATATTTCTATGTGAAGATAAAATAAGTGAGTAAATTTTGCACCCCAATCCCCTGCCTGTGCGATAAATATTGTGTATCGGTGATCTCACAGGCTCATGATGTGACCCAACACTATTATACATAGCCTAAATGCAGAGTAAACATCAAAGTTAAGAACAAAGGAGGAGAAGTAGTTAAACAGGAGTTAGCAAAGGTTCATTTTGTGATATACTAACAGCAAAGTTTAATGTCGTAGCAGGATTTGGGAGAATGTCGTTTTACCGGTGAGCGTGAGCTCTGCTTCGGTCACATGCTCTGGTTCATTCTAAGCATGCGCTGCAGTTATGGCATTTGCAGCATTAAATGTTCAAGCTTTCTAATGTCGGGTGTCATTTTTATCATTCATTAGCTGGAAAAAATCACTCTGAAAGTTATTCAAACTATATCATTCCTCTGTCATTATCATTATAGTTGTATAAATATACTCATAGAATTAAATGATCATTAAAACTTGATAGTTATTGTTATAGTTATCACCCTTACTGTGAATAGGCCTTGATGCTCTTTGCAATAGCTAAAATATTTACAAAAATATCAGAATTAGTCATTCAAAGTAATTACAGCAGCCAAACAAAATCAGTCATTCAACAGCATCGTGATATCTGTCATGAAGACCCGCTTGGCACAAATCTATGAATGAATATATTTCAAGCATCAGTCCAGCAAACGTTGTTCTGTACTTTGAGTAATTTAAGTTATCCATTGTCATCAATAGTGACTTTTTTTCTTTCCTTGTTTCAGGTTGCAGAGCAAAAAAATAAAGGTAAATACATTATGTTCTCTTTTAAAGTCAGTTTTTAATAGTTTTGGCATTTTCTCAATGTTTTTTTTTTTATTAGTTTTTCAATACAAATCAGAATCAGCAATCCCCTGATCCTCACCAACAAATACATGGGAGTACATATATTTTGACCATTGATTTCTCTAAGAGATGAAAATTGGAAAATAGCATATACATACATGCATGCCTGCACTCACCTATATATATATATATATACACACATATAAATATGCAAACACTCAAGGTAAAAAGAAACTAAAAATAAATAAATAAAATACTTTAAAAAAAAACAAAAAACGGTTTAGCATTTTTGGCTTAATAGAGAGAAATACAGTCACTAATAGGGAATTATTTAGATTGACCAAAATAACCAATTAAGGAAGATCCAAAGGAATTGTTATTCTGACTCTCTTAATGATTACCAGACGTTTTCAAGGCAAAGACAAGACATTATATCTCTGATCCACTGAGTGTGAGTGGGTGGAGCAGCCTCTTACTTTACCTACTTTACTAGTATTGCTCTGTGTGCTAATAAGGAAGAAAAAGTGAGGACTTTGATGTTGATAACATGACTCTCAACTCCAAATAATGTCACCAGGGACTCTGGCTCTAACCTGTGCTGGAGAATCAGTGAAAGATTGTCAAAACAGATTGCAAATAGCGCCTTATTTGAGGGTTTGAACTTGTGAACCCTCAGCGCATTGATATCTGTTACACATGGGACTAGTACCAGAGAAAATTTGAGCTAATTTAACTTTTGACATATGAGCTCCATGTACTGCTAACACAAATTGATGATGAGTGGACCTGCTTGAGGACATGGTCCCATGTGTCATCCGAAAGTGGTTTGTCAAGATCTTCCTAATTTCATCTAAAGAAGATGCATGACCTGTTGTTAAATTATAAATGATAGAGATCGAGCCCTTGACTTATATGTTGCATAAAAGAAAACTAAGATAGTTTCAGCATTTTTAATGCTATTTTTTATCTTTCTTTTTTGTACTGTGCTGATATCCCAAAAGTTAGAGACAGTGTGTCGTTGTGCTTCCAAACGAACATGAGAAATTAAAAAGTGTCACCGTGTTAATGAGTAAAATCCATTTATTCTTTCCTTTATCTTAATGTAGCTTTTCTGCAGTTCTGCTCTCATTTGCTCCTAAATTTTCCACTATACAGTGCCAGAATTGACCAAGCCTCCATCTGCACAGTCTCCTGCCACCCCCAACTCAACTTCCCCCAGCCCTGGCCCCGTCCCCTCTTCAACCCCATCCGCTGCCACCCCGGCTGCTGGCGCCCTCCCTCAGGGTGGGAACAATGCTAAGCGGCCGGCGGTGGCCAACGGACAGCCCTCCCCCGGCACACAGAATTCTCAGCGCTACATGCCCCGTGAAGTGCCCCCTCGATTCCGTGGCCAGCAGGACCATAAAGTGCTACTGAAGAGGGGCCAGCCACCACTGTCCTCCATGCTGCTGGGGGGAGGCAACAGCGGGGGAGACAGCCCCAATGAAACAGTGGCTTCTGCCTCAGGTAAGAATCAAGTGAATAATTTGAATAACAGAGAAATTGAAACTTTATACTTGTATCAGAAACACACTCTGCCTGCAAATAATTTTACGTGATCTGGATTGCTAACATGTCTTTGGAGAGAGGATGTTGGTTTGCAAAATGACTTAAGGCACTTACAGTACCTTTTTAAGGGATAGTTCACCCAAAAATGAAGATTCATGAAAATGCAGTTCTTCAAAATATCTTCTTTTGTGTTTCACAGAAGTCATGCAGGTTTGGAATCACATGGGTGAGTAAATGATGACAAAATTTTTGGGGTGAACTATCCCTGTTTGTATTATATTGGTTTGGTTTATTGGCATGTAGATTATGTGTCATAAGAAAAGAGTCTGGCAAGTTCATGAAGTTTGGTGTTTTGTTTACAGATCCAAGCCAGGGCCCTTTGGGTCCAGCTGCTCCCTCACTGCCCCATACGTCATCCTCCTCATCAATCGCTGCTTCTTCTTCAAATTATGCAAATTCCATGTGGGGGACCAGCTCTGGCAGCCAACCCCTCTCTCAGGGCAGGGAAAAGGTGATAGTGGACCGTTCAGACCTTGAGGAATGGCCCAGTATTGCTGCTGGGGATGGGTCAAAGGCGGTGGATACAGCAGGTACCGGAGGTGCAGATGGTAGCGGCATTCTGAATTGCAGCGCCTCATGGGGTGAGAGGCATCTCCAGCAGCAAACTAAAGTCGTGGGAGGAGGGAACGGGAGGAAAGGAGTCAATTCCGGCAGCCCCTCCCCACCCACATCCTCTGGTTCACCCAATGAATGTATGCAGTCTGGTAGTGTTTGGGCTTCATCCTCCCATGAACTCATAGGGGGGAATGCAGTAGCAGCAGGCTCATTGCCCCCCATATCCAAAGCTGCCCCTCTCCCAGGGAGCTCTGATAGCTCCCTTGGTGTCAGCTGTGGGATTCCAGGTGCCAATTTTACCCCTAATGCCAATCCCTCTGCTTGGCCAGCCCTGGTACAGGACGGGGCTGGGACAGTTGCAACAGAGGGTGGCTCCTCTTCCCTCCAAAGCTCATCTTCGTCTGCCAGCAACCCTCTTTCTGTGAATCAAGCCTCTCATCAGCACCAACTTCACCAAATGCAATCCAGAGACAGAGAGCCACCCAGTGGAGAATGGGGTGGTGCAGCACTGGAACCAGGAGCAGGACCAAAAAACACAGGGGTGGCAGAGGGGGCTGATATGGACTGTGGAAGCACAGGTGGAGGGGATGGCTCCACTTCCTCTTCCTCCTCCACCAGCTCATCATTGTGGAGAGCTCAGCCTTTCCTTGCAAACTCCAAAACGGGTGCCTCAAGAACTGAATCTTGGGAGGATGGAGCAGGGGGGAGCTCCGTGTCTGCCGAAAGTGGGAAGGCATGGGGTTTTGCCAGCCCGGACGAGCGAGGAGATTTGATAGGGGCAAGTGCGTGGGGAACAGGAAGTAGTGGTCAGACCCCCGGGGTATCTCAGGGAGCGTGGGGTGGGGACCATATGTTAGTTGGGGAGTGGGGGGCGTCCAGTGGGGTTGGGGGTGTCAGCAATCCAGATGGGAAAAATGGCTCGAGCAGTAACAGCAGCAGCAGTGGCGGTAGTGTTGGCAACCCGACGACTTCTTCCTCCACACCTTCAACTATGACAAGAGCTTGGGACAATCAGAAAGGAGTTGGGGATGTAGGAGCAGTGGACTCGAGTGAGTGGGGAGGCCAGGGTAGCAGAGGTGGGGGAGGTACCTCATCCTCCAGTGGCGGAGGAAACTCCAGAAGTGGCAATCAGCGCCATGGCCACCGTACTCATCAGCCTCCCAACCCTGAAGTGGCCTTACAGAATCTGCTTAGCCGGTCTGACCTGGACCCCAGAGTGCTGTCCAACTCTGGCTGGGGTCAGACGCAAATCCGTCAGAATGTGGCATGGGATTTAGAGGGAGGAGGTGGAGCAGCAGCACCAGGTGGGGCAAACTCTTCTTCTACAATGAGTGCACCTGCCCATGCCCAACCATACTCTGGTTCTACTGGCACCACGACTACTGATCCATCTTCCTCCCCTATGCTCCAAAGTGCAACTCTGAATGCCAACTTGAACTCAAACTCCATCCTTGGACCACCCTCTATTTCACCTGGTGAAGTTTGGGACAACAGTAGTAGCAACAGCAGTTCTTCTTTGCATGCTCGAGGCCCTCCAGCTTTGAGTGTCAATATCCAAAACCCTGGCGTCTCACAATCTGGAGGTGGAGGAGTTAATTCAGCTGGTGGGCAGGGCAAGCCATCTGGGGGTTGGGGAGGGACTGCTTCATCAGAAGGCCTAGGGAAAGGTTGGGACAGTGAGGAACAGGAGTGGCGACGTAGAACAGGGAGCTCATCAGGCGGGTGGGGAGATTTCCAAACACAGGGTACTCCATCATCTGGAGGAAGTGGCTGGGGAGACAGTCAGGAGGAGAAAAGAACAGGTGGATGGAAAGAAATGCAGCCAAGAGATGCAAGCAATTGGGGACCAGGAGGTAGCAGTGACTGGGGAGATAATGAGCCCAAATCATGCAGTGGGGGTTGGGGGGATGGGAAAGGTGGTGGAGGTACTAGTGGGGACTCAGAAGTGGGTACATGGGGTAATTGGGATGAGGGAGCTCCTAGAGGTACAGGGGGGGGTGGAGACATGGGTGGAAAATCTCACCAAGGCTGGGGTGGGAAGATGCACCCATCACAGATGCCAAACAGCCAATTGGCCTCGCAGAAAGGCCCGGCACAGCAGCAGCAGCAACAATCACAGCCTCAGCAGTGTCAGTCGGTGGAAACGGGGGCCATACAAGGGAACTGGGGAAGACCGGCAGGTCCTTCAGCCCAGAGCCAAAGTTCAGGTTGGGCTTCAGGGCCTATACCACAGCTTTCCAGTGGCTCTGGAGACACTTCAGAGCCCAGCGGTTGGGAGGAGCCTTCTCCACAGTCCATCAGCAGAAAAATGGAGATTGATGATGGAACATCTGCTTGGGGTGACCCCAGCAACTACAACTACAAAAGTGTCAACTTGTGGGATAAGAACAACGCCCCATCTGGGCAGGCACAATCAGTGTCCCCTCAACAGGGGCCCCCAACCCTGCAACAGCAGCCACCTGGAAGAATGCCAGCAAGCCTCGGGAATAGGGACATGAACCTTCAACATTCAACAAGCAAGGGGCCCGGAATAGGTGAGTCAGTTAGGCTTTTAATGTCTATTGTAATGAGAATTCAAAGTTTCTATTATCTCTTTGTGAGACCTCAAAACTCGGCAACTAGCAGCAAAAGGCCTCATTTTTTATTTCAGCTATGCCTCGTGTAGATTTCTTTTGGTATAAAATGGATTGTCAATACTGCAGAAGGTGAAAATTAAACAGTAATTTTGAAGAATGGAGAGTGAGGCATTAAAGATGATATTTGTTTCGCTTTGTTGTATTAAGCCTTTCTTTTATTTATCTTTTAGCTTCTTCTGGATGGGGAGGTGGTGGCTCTCCCTCCAGCCCATGTGTGGACAACGGTACTGCAGCCTGGGGTAAACCTACTGAAGCGCCCACTGGTTGGGGCGACCCTGATGACACTGGCAAGACATCGGGTTGGGGGGACTCCTCCCCCAATCCAGTGAAGTCTGGTGAGTCTGCATAATTTTTGTGCTGGCTGGTGCTGGTGTTTTGAATGAATGAATGTGTTTTAAATTAAACCTGATCCTAAATGTATGCATTCTTCCTAATGTTTTAAGGGGATGATTTTATTTTTATAGGTTCAAAGTCTATGCAAGAAGGTTGGGGTGAAGGAGAGGGCTCAGTCAGTGCTTCACGTCACTCCAGCTGGGAGGAGGAGGATGAGAGTGGTGGTGTATGGAACAGTGCTGGATCCCAAGGCAGCAGCTCCTCCTACAACTCTGGAGGCTGGGGAGCAAAGAAGGGCAACAAGGTATGTCAGTGGTCAGGCTAGGTTCAATATTCATGCTAATGTGAAACATAAGTTGCATATGATTTATTTGTTACTGAGTGTTCAATCTAATTTAATTCAGGGCTCCTTGAAGGGTCCATCAGACTCTTGGATGAACCCAATGACAAGACAGTTTTCGAACATGGGGATTCTGGTAAGAAATTACCAGAAAAAAAATTTGTCTGAGATAATGTTTTAGGATATTACATTTTTGCAAGTAAACATAGAAAATTGTTCATTTTATTAACATTTAAGAATGCATGGATGCAGAATTTGACTTGAAAATACGATTTAAATAATCATCTGTAATTTCATGTAGCTTTAATGGCCATTGAATTTTCCCACCTACTAGTGAATAGTATATTGCTCACTAATATATAATCCATCTTTATTAATACGTTTGAGTAAAGTTTATGTTCAAAGTCTATTAAGTTTACCAATGTGGAGATTTGTTCTTAGGGAGAGGACCCCGGTGGTCGTTCCTTGGATCTAGCCCCTGGTCCTCCACAGGACAAAAAGATGGAAGGAGAGAAGCGTGGAATGGGCTTGAATGAGTACAATGGAGAGATGCGTAAAGGAGGGCGTGGAGGGGGAGCAGGAGCAGTCTTCCGTTCACCTGGTTCCAAAGAAGTGGGGGCATGTGAACCTGGGCCTTACTATGACAAGGTATTTGCATCTCCTTAGGTTTCTTTAAATGGTGTTTTTCGTTTACTTATCTCTTCAATTCTTATTGACCTCTTTAATCTCGATCTATGCTGTCACTTTGATTAACCGTTTTTGTAATCGTCTTATCTATTTCCTCAGGTGAGTGGTCAGTTGTTTAGTAGCGGAGGTGGGATGGCACAGTCCAGGCACCAACCAGGGGTGCCACCCATCAACCCATCAGTACGAGCGCAAGTGCCTCAGTTCCTGTCACCTCAGGTACTTGATTACACTGTATCAATTTTTATTAATATCACTTCAGTAGTTTACACTACTGTTATGTTGACAGACAGGTCATTTTAGTGGTGGATATTTTGTTGCAGTTTTAAAAACTTTTTTTGTGTGTTAAAAATACTGTGCACTGATTATGCTCAATAGGATTTCACATTGTCTTTAAGATAAATTCTTGTTAGCTAAAACAATGCAGCTGGCAATGTAAATCAAAAGTGATCTTTGTAATAGAACTAATTTCTGCTGCAGGTGCCAGGCTCTGTGCTGAAGCAGATGCCTCCTCCCAGTGGGGGTGTTGGAGGTGTTGGGGGAGGCATCTTTCCTCCACAGCTTTCCCCACAGCACATTGCAATGCTCAGCAGCATCTACCCCCCCCATATTCAGTTCCAGCTGGTGGGTAACTCCAGTTGCATGCAGAATACTTTATCTATGCAGGCCAGACTCATAATACACTCCCTAGAGTTCTGTTTGTTTTTACTTTTGACTCGGTGACTTGTGCTCTCTTGCAGGCCTGTCAACTGCTACTACAACAGCAACCGCAACAACAACAGCAGCAGCTGCTGCAGAATCAGCGCAAGTTCCCCCCAAACATACGTCAACAAGCAGACCCCCAACAGGTACCGACTTCACTTCTTTCTCTCTTTTTTTGCAAATAGGACAGTATCCAAGTGATTAGTTGCTGCTAAAAGTAGTAGAACTTCACTAGACGTGTAGTAATTGTCGTTATTACTAGATGACAACCCGGTATGTTCTACTCTACTCTTTGGAATCTGAATTGTTTATATGGCAATACTTTTAATGCCAAAATGAATGTATGTATTTTGAGTAATCAGTCGACAAAATCACTATACAAAAAGTCTCAAATTTGATTATTTGTTCCGATTTAAAATTATTGACTGTCCACATTGTGCATGTATCGCAAATGTCCAGATCTCATTTGTGTCCATGCCACTCTTTTGGTTTCCGAAATATCTGCCTTGGTTTCTAAAGCAATGGCGTTGCATTTGTTGGTATATACGCCCAAAACAACATCAGCAACTGCAACATGGAGGGGTTTGCAATACAGATGTTGTCTTATTTACAACATGACGATATGTAGCTGCCTCGCAGGACTACTGTGTCATCTGAGGCAACAGCAGAAAAGCTAGTATGCGTGGGTTTTATTCTGATCGGATTTCAATCGGATATGCACAAAAATTGGATTTGGACCGACAATCTGAATGTAGCCTTAGAGGGACATTAGTTTTCAACTCTGTGCTAGCTTATGTATATATCTAATGTATTTTCATTTTTATTACATTTTATTCTTTTTGCCGTTTTATTCTTGCATTATTAAGATATTAATAATAGTCAATTATAGATTTAAACCGAAATATTACAAAATAATTGCTTAACTAAATGTTACTCTTAAATCCACTGCAGTTTTGAATGTCGCGGTTTCTACCATATTCTGAATTATACAAAGTACCTTACAATAATTGGCCTGGCAAAAAGATTGTTACATAGTAAACAGAGCTCTCAGCACTATAAAATTGCTATATGGAGATTCTGTGTAGTCAATAACCAATATTTTTCAGTACCCTATACGTTTAAAAAGGGCTGGCAAACATCCATTTTGCTTCCATATAAAAAGACTATCTAAAAGAAGATTTGTGTAGATGTGCCACACAAAATGATGCTGTAGTTTGAAGTCAAACAGCATAGCAGAACAATAGCAAGATGTTGTTTGTTGTTCTCTGTTCTTGTAATGTGAAAATGAAATGAGGATTAGGGTTTAACCCTCCACAGTTGTGGACATATTAGTTGCTTCTGAATTGCTGCTGTTGTGTTGTATCAGGGTTTTTTTTTTTTTCTCCAGCTTGCCAGAATCATGGCTGTTCTTCAGCAGCAGAGACAGCAGCAGCAACATGTGGGAGGTACAGGGGGTGGCTCTAAACTCTCTCCTTCTCACCTTGGTGGGAGTGGCCCAAAGATGCCAATGTCGGACGCCATGTCACACCCTGGCTTGGCAGGATCTGTAGCAGACCTGCATCAGAAAACACAAGGAGCTTATTCTGGTGAGATCCGATATGGATTTTTTGATGGTCGGTGCTGATAGCTTACTGAGCGGGATGGCCAATGGCTGATTTAGACCTGATAGGCTGTGTATGTTATCACACTCTTTAATGCATAACAATTGCTGCAATAAAAATTTATATAAATTATACATATTTAATAAATTAGAAGTAATTCATTGGGTCAAATAACTGTCCGCTTCCAACACTTATCGACCAAACAGAAAAATGCTGTTTTTAAAAAATGCCAAATATATATCAACCTTAGTAATATATCAGCTGGCCACTAGTTCTTTTTTGTAATGTGCCCTTTTCTGCCCCTTTCTGTGTCTTGAAGGGTATGGGCCTGGAGTGGGCCTCTCCGGCCTGGAATTGGGTCCCATGGTTGGTGGCCCCGCTGGGCTTAAAGACAGTGGGGGGCAGCAGTCTCGTTTCAAGTGGATGATGGAAGGTCATTCTCCAGCCCCTTCACCTCCTGATAGTACTCTCCATAAAAATGGTCCAATACCTTTTTGTGATGCCTACAAAATTGAGTTAAACAAAGGAGTTTATATATAATGTCTGATACAAGTTTGACTGTAATTGCTTATTTTCCTCTGATATATAGGTCCCATTGCTGCTCCTCTCAAAATGAGAGGTGGTTCCCCATATTCCCAGTATGAGATGCTGGGAGGGGAAGGTTTGGGTGTGCCTCCTCAAGGGCCATCAGATCACTGGCACAGAAGTCCTGGAAACAAGATGGGCGCCAAGACTGGTACATCCAGCTGGCCTCCAGGTAAACAGCGATGCATATCTAAAAAAAAGAAAAAACATTTTAATCCTCATTACTTGTGAATTTGTCTGTAATGAATTGAAATGTGATTTTCGCTTCAGAGTTCCAACCAGGAGTGCCTTGGAAAGGAATTCAGAGTGTGGACCCTGAATCTGATCCCTACATGACCCCTGGAAGTATGCTGGGCTCATCGATGTCAAGCCTCAACGACACTGAGCACCAATTGCTTAGAGACAACACAGGTACAACTCTGTCTACCAAACTGATTTCAAGAATTTAAGCTTAAACATTCATATCAAAAGGTTTTTTAAGATCATAAGAAATGTTGATTCACTGCAGTGTCTAAACATTTGACTGGTAGTGTATGATAACATTGATTTCTTCTTTCAAAGCTAGTTCCTTTAGCACAGACACATGCACAGAGCTCTAAGCTTTGAATTTTTTTTAAGTCATTTACATATTCATGTAAATACTAACAAACAAGTCTTGTATTTTGCATTTTGCCTTTTTTTTGTTTGTTTTGCATAGAATCAAATCCCTCCCTCAACACCTTGCTGCCTTCACCTGGTGCCTGGCCCTACAGTGCCTCAGAGAGCCCACTCAACAATGCACACAACCCAGGTAACAAGAAGCACTCTTTTCACTAGAAAAAGTGAAAAGAAAGCATTTGATTTGATTTCAGAGAAGCCCCATAAGACTTACTTTGTTTAGCTTTGTACTGAATTCTATAATTTGTTTCAATATATTGTGCTTTATTTCCTGTTCTCACAGCTAAGTACACAGACTACAAGCCCAGCTGGCCACCTGAGCCTATAGGGCATAACAAGCCTTGGAAGACCAATCGCAACAGCTCTCATCTGCCACGCCCACCTCCTGGACTAACCCATCAGAAGCAGCCCTCCGTTTCTCCCTGGGCGGGAGGAGGCCCACGATTGGGTAGAGGTTGGGGTGGCTCTGGAGGCGGCCAAGAAAACAGATTTGGGCCTGGTAATACCACAGAAACATGAGAAACTAAACTGAAAAACATGAATGAAAATGAAAAGTATTAATTGAAGCACTATATGAAATATGTAATAAGAAGCACTATTCACTCAAAGTAAATTCAGCCTGCTTTAACTTTTATTGAATGACCAGATAATAAATGGTCTCTCAATCTGTGTAGGTTCTGCGTGGAGTGATGGAGGAGCCTCTAAGGGGAGCTGCTGGCTGGTGTTAAGTAATCTTACCCCTCAGGTATCCATGTTATCTGTTATGTTGGCAATTTTTTTAGGTTTTTTGTTTTTCATTTCTTTTCTCAAATTTCATTGTGGTGATTTGTATCATTTGTTCTCTGCAGATTGATGGCTCCACTTTGCGGACTATCTGTATGCAGCATGGGCCGCTTTTGACCTTTCACCTTGGCTTGACTCAAGGTAGTGCTCTGATTCGCTACAGTACTCGCCAAGAAGCAGCCAAAGCCCAGAGTGCACTTCACATGTAAGTGTCTAAAAACTATATCCTGACCCAGATCCATCAATGTAATGTTGATAATAAATAATAATGTGTTTTTTCCATAGAATTTGAATTTTTCACATTTTAGCTCCTTGTTATGAAAACCCGTTCCCACCTCAGAGTAAAAGATAAAAAAAGGTATTTTTGTGAGCATTTAAAATAGGTCATATTGTGAGATATAGTAATACTTTGAGATAAGATGGCAATGAGAAACATAGGTGCAATTACAAGAAAGTTACATTGAAAAATGTCACAATTATGAAAAAACAAAGGCACATTTACAAGAATCAAAGGTGCAGTTGCGCAAAAGTTACTTTGTGAAACCCAATGTCGCAATTGTGAGAAATAGTTGCAATTACAAGAAACAAAGGAACAATTGCAAGTAATGGTGACTTTTTGTGATGTGTATGTATAGTCACAATTGATAAATACACTTGCAATAACCCATTTCAATATATTTTGTTCGTCTATTTGTAGGCGTCCGTGTTACTGTAATAATACATTTAAGTACTGAGTAATAATAATTAACTACATGTATAGGGTTAGGATGAGAGTTTGGTTTAGGGTTAATTGCGTGTAATTATGCTTTTTTTTATAGTTATTACTACACTAACTACATGTAACGTGTAACAGTGGCACTTCCATTTTGTTTTACTGTGTGGCTTCCATAGCTTGTAGATTTCTTCCATCTTAAATCTTACATTTTCTTCCAAGGTGTGTTTTGGGTAACACCACAATCCTGGCCGAGTTCGTCAGTGAGGAGGAGGTCGCTCGCTATTTTGCACATTCCCAGGCGGGATCTGGCGGAAGTGGCAGCGGAGGTGGCGGGGCCGGTGGTGTGGCCGTCTCCGGGCCAGCAGGTGTGACGGGGTCATCGGGCGCCGGGGCTGTGGGTACAATCAGCGCTGGCAGTGGCGAGCGAGACCGGTCCGGAGTGGGCAGTTTGACCGCAGGAGGAAGCAACAACGGTGGTGGAACTGGGCCCTCTGGCACTACCTGGCAGAGTTTGGATGGTACCGGAAGCTCCGCTGACCCAAGCTCTGCCCAGGGCGCAGGCCTGAGCATTTTTGCCCAGTGGAGCAGCAATGGTGCTGGCGGCAGTGTGGGCAGCAACACAGGGGTCGTTGATCCCGGCAGGGCAGGGTTGTGGGGCGGCATGACTCCAGGGTACACAAGCAGCAGTCTGTGGGGGTCTCCAGCTATGGAAGATCGGCACCAGATGAGCAGCCCTGCAGCGCTGTTGCCTGGAGACCTGCTGGGTGGAGGTGCAGACTCTATCTGACTGATGCAGCCACTTACAGACAAATAGACATGCAGCAACACTCACACACAAAACTATAAATAAATAAATAAATAAAACAGTTATCCTCCTATATTATCACAAACAGACGCAGGAATATAGGAACATTAATCAGAATACAGGCAATTTGCGTACATGCCTTTGTCACTCGAAAGGGTGCATAATGCATAAATATACATCCAAGTATTTAATATACATTCGTAACACCTATGTAGACAAGATTCCAAGGTAAGCACTCAAACAGC
The DNA here is from genome assembly GCA_038088235.1 of Zacco platypus. Taxonomy (NCBI): domain Eukaryota; kingdom Metazoa; phylum Chordata; class Actinopteri; order Cypriniformes; family Xenocyprididae; genus Zacco; species Zacco platypus. Next base: position 16,045,450 of record CM076068.1, read on the forward strand.
AGATGCAGATAAAGTGCTGAGAAGCAGACCGACTGCATTACGAAACCTAGTAAAATGCATTAAAAAATTATATAGATGACACTGGTTACAAATGTACACACAGTCATTTTTACCAGAGCAGTGTTTCGAGCTCCCCGTAATCCGATCTCTGCAATGTGGAAGAGTGGAGGAGCAGAATGTGGAAGTAAGGCAGTACATATACATGCGCACGCACACACACCAACACATCCCATTTCTTCTTACCCTTAAATGAAGACTTCAGCAAGACTTGAACAGGACATGCAAACAGTTGGACTTAAATACTGACTCAACTGGATGAATCCTAAACCTTGAGGTCATAAAGATCACACTTGCATACTGAGACGCTCTCACTCAGGCATGCACTGTAAAGGAGAAACCAGACAAAAAAGACAAAAATATGCATCATACAATGTTCGTTGAACGCTCACATTGTTACGGCTCCATTTTCATGCAGACTCAAATTACTCAAACACTGTTCTGATGTCTGACAAACTGTATCTTGTCTTTTTTTTGTTTTAAATGATGGTGAAATCCAGAATTTTTTTTCCCAAACGCTGACCTCGTTTTTTTTTCTTAATCGAGTATGTTGTCATAATGACGATCACTTGGATGTTACTTAGCTGTACAAGGTGCCCTTTCTGCCTGTGTGTGCATGAGTGAAGTCCCAGGTAAAGGAGGTGACATTCAGAGTGTTTGCAAGGCATTGATGAATGTGTGGCAGCCAGAGATTAACAAGCATGGTGCATTTACAAAGATCAGTGCTGGATTTAGGGAGGTGAGTAAATGTATGAGTGACAGCTTATTTCAGGTGTTTGATGTCTATGTGTGCATGATAACGTATGCAGGTGTGGCTGTGTGTGTGTGTGAGCGAGAGTGTAGACAGCAAGTTAAAGAACATTGGCACTAATGAATATTTCTTAAGTTGTGGTTTTAGCAGCCTTTTTTGTTTTATATATTGTCTGAATTGCAATAATTATAATAAAGAAAAAGATTTTTTTAGAAGATGCAACCAACTGAAGGCATTCATACTGAAACATGAAACATGCCAAACCTTATTGTACCAAGCTGAGCTGGATGGGTGTTTTAGGAACACTTAAAAGTTACCAGTTGTTTATTTTTGTTGTTGTGTACCATTATAAATTAAGGCGGGCTTTATCACTCGTGTTCAGGTTTTTTTGTTTCTGATTTTACAAAAGAAATTAATTTAAAAAAAAAAAGAACAAGACAATTAATAAAGGTTGAATTTAATTTTGTTGTCAATTGTGTGCATTTTCCTTTATATTGTCATTTCTTTTTAATATTTTCTCTGCTAGGATTTACTCTTTCATACTATAATATTTCAGGTTTGTAAGGGTCACTGTTTTATTTACAACTGCTTCCTATGGATGGGCTTGATAATTAGGTCCCCGTTAAATAGTTGGTAGATGGTCTCCCAGCGTCTACGACATTCTATGGTCCCATGTTTTTGTGACTGGAGAAGGCCTTAAAATATTCACTCATAATTTCTACATGATACAATATTTTAAAGCTTGGCATAACTAGAAAAGGTTATATTTATAAAAATGGCCATGGAGTGATACAATGTTGTTTTTTGTGACTTCACACTTTCAAAATGAGACCATATATCCTCAAAGAAAGGGAAAAAATAAAGAAATATCTTTATTTGGGCCTGTTGAACCATATATAATTTAATTATAATTTTGCACTACTGACTGACTTTACATTATCCCATTTATCACACGTGTACCTACCAAATACGTAAATGCATTAAATACTAATTTTTAAAATAAGATAATCGTTTTATGTACATAAATATCCATTTTAAAATAAGGAGCCAGTGAAGCAAGGCTATCAAAATCATTGTTGTATATTTTAAATGCTAAATACATCTTTACATGACCGTATGTCAAAACGTGGTTCCTGATATTCTTCTCAGGAGAATTACACAGAGAAGACGTAGAGCTCTAGTTCGTGCCGTGTGTAGCAGCAGTGTGGATGAGAATGAGGCTGCGTACGCACGTCGAGCGCGCGGCCCCTTGAAGTGATCCGGGTCCTTCCGCTAGTTTGTGAATGACATCATTTCTGTGAGAAGTGCGCTGGGATACAAACAAGGGAGGCTGCTGCTCGCTAGCCCGCTAATGCAAGTAGGTCAATCCTTGTGCTGAGATATGAAATCAAGGATTTAAAAATCTGAGGAGGAAAGCGGTGGTTGGAATTACATTTGTGATGCGACGTATAAAATTACGCTTGCACTCTTCGCTGTCCAGGGTCCTGTCTTACGAGCGCAAGCCTGTCGACCAGCCACACTTTTCCACCACCCTCACGTTAGGTAAGAAATATGTTCCTGCTTTAAGGTCAAATCAGGACATGGGTGTTTAAGATTCATTTAGCTGCCCTGAACAAATGTAAACGTCACCACTATTAAGAGTTTGTGAAACCTCGGGATCAACATGGTCTTGGGTGCGGCTGCTACAAAATTTGCTGAAAACCGCTGAAGACAGATTCGTCTTGTGTGTTCAATTATGCAAACGCCGCAAATCGCGCACGAAAATGGGTCATTTTCAATAGATTCCTTATTGTAGCGTTCATAGTTTGCACATTGATCATCTGCGATGATGCCAATATTAATTATTAACCTCTTCGTTGCAAGTTCGTGGGAATTGAACAGAAACTGTGTTCGGATCACATCACATGACTCAGATGTCAGATGTCAGATGCATGACTGCCAGTGATTTTCTGTCTGAAATGTGAATTAAATCTGAGCTGGTGAAAATCATGATGTTAGTAATGCTGAAGTGAGCGTCAATGTTTACATCGGCTGTGTGCTAAAATGCATGACATGTATTTGATCTACATCATCCTAATATTTTGTATGATTCGAAGGCTGTTTATAGGGAAGGAATCATGGAGTTACGTGTTGGGAGTAAATACCGTCTTGGGCGAAAGATTGGAAGTGGCTCCTTTGGTGATATTTACTTGGGTAAAAATATTATTTTACATGATTTGGCTACTGATCGAGATTTCTTGAGAGTGTTGTGACCTGATGTTGTAAAACTAAAATCTTGCAGGTGCAAATATCACATCAGGAGAGGAGGTAGCCATTAAACTGGAGAGTGTGAAGACTAAACATCCACAATTACATATTGAGAGCAAGTTCTATAAGATGATGCAAGGTGGAGGTGAGAAATGATCTCCGTCAGTTTTCTTTCTGATGCTTGTGAATGGCTTTCTAGAAATGTCTCTTCAATCTCCTTTCAACCTCAGTGGGTATTCCCTCGATCAAATGGTGTGGTGCTGAAGGGGACTACAATGTCATGGTGATGGAGCTCCTGGGTCCAAGCTTGGAGGACCTGTTCAACTTCTGCTCAAGGAAATTCACACTTAAAACGGTCTTGCTGCTGGCAGACCAGATGGTAATTGCATTTAAAGTGTATAAACAAGATCTTCGAGAACAAATCCATGTTATCGCTCTTACTTAGGGTTAGTTATTTCAATGCACCCCTTATCTTGCACCATTTTTTACTACAGACATGAGGCCTTGTGTCTCATGGAGGGGAGTATGCTATTACTTTTGTAAGTAATGAGACTTGGTGGAGAAAATGGGCACAGATCCTTTAAAATTACATTGAAGGGGACGCCTGAGCTATAACTAGGGATCGTAATATAATAGAAACTTGCATATGGGCCAGTAAACAACCTTCTAGAACACCCTAGCAACCACATATAACAACATCCTTAAAACCCATTACAATACCATAGCAATAGCAACACCATGGCAACCACCTTCAATGCCCTAGGACAGTGGTTCCCAGTCCTTTTCCTGGAGTACACCCAGCATTGTATAATTTACGAGTCACTCTAATCAAACACACCTGATTCAACTCATCAGCTCATTAGTAAAGGCTACAAGACAGGGTGCTGCATTCCAGTTTGCATACTATTCGTCGTAAATAGTATTCAAAATTAGAATTAATGTGTCCCAAATTGTAGATTATTGAAATGAGTATTCCAAAGATACCCGGATGGTCTACTCTTTCCAGTTAGAATCCAAAATGCAGATCCATGCACACAACATTATGGTTAATACTGCCCACAATTCATTGCACGTTGGACGGGGATTCAATTAGAACTACAAACACTAATAAAAAAGATACAAAAAATTACAAACATGGCGGATGTGTGAGACCAACGGTTTAGAGGTTTAGATAAAAGGGTTCGAGTGAATAATAATCGGTATCTAACATGACAAAAAGATGTTATGAAAGGGACGCAACTGGCAGATCAATGTGCTGCTATATTTCTCTCTGATACGGCAAGAAATTAAATCAAATTGAATGTGGAAAATTTTAACTGTGATGACAAGAAGATGATTGAAAGGAGAGTTTAAACGGCGACATAACTAAGTGATAGGGCGGTCTGTTAAATACACAATTATGATGAGGTTGCCCATTCTTCTGCTACACGATCAAAAGTTTGTACTTTTTTTCACAAAAAACACACTTTTTGGGCATAGTATAAGTAGGCGAATTGGGATGCAGCAAGGGGTGTCCAACTCCAAACCTGCTCCTGGACGGTCACTGTCCTGCAGAGTTTAGCTCCAACTTGCCTTAACACACCTGCCTGGAAGTTTCTAGTATGCCTAGTAAGACTTTGATTAGCTGGTTTAGGTTTGTATAATTGGGGTTGGCGCTAAACTCTTGGACACCCCTGCTCCAATATCCTAAATATGTGTGTTTAAGAGATGTGTTGAGGGTACTCCAGGACCAGCATTTGGAACCAATTCCCTAGGATCATAAATGCATGCTGTACTATATAAAAATAGATTATAAAATGTTTATAATTTATATAAAATACTATATAAAATTTTGGTATAAAATCTGGTTTATCATTTGAATAATCTGGCTTCAGATTTATTTATTTTTTTGTAAATTAAGTTTTTGCTTATTTAATGAATATTCAGAAGAAGAACTATAAAACCCTCAATAAATCAAATCTTAAATTTTACCCTAGAAAAAATAATATAATTTAAAATAGGAATAGATTTTGTAAATTTGTGTTTCTGATTTGTTTCATGTTTATTCCTTCCAGATTAGCCGAATCGAGTACATACACTCCAAAAACTTCATTCACAGAGACATTAAACCTGATAATTTCCTGATGGGGCTTGGCAAGAAGGGAAACCTGGTCTACATCATAGACTTTGGCTTGGCCAAGAAGTATCGTGACGCCCGCACACATCAGCACATCCCATATCGCGAGAATAAGAACCTGACTGGCACTGCCCGCTATGCCTCCATTAACACTCATTTGGGCATTGGTAAGGGCACCAGAGGTCCACTGAAATGCATTCTGTTGATAAAAATGGACTCTATATTTTGGGTTATTCTAAATTTACCTTCTGTTTTCACAGAGCAATCTCGGCGGGATGATCTCGAGTCCCTTGGCTACGTCCTTATGTACTTTAACTTGGGTTCTCTGCCCTGGCAAGGCCTCAAAGCGGCCACTAAAAGGCAGAAGTATGAACGAATCAGTGAAAAAAAGATGTCAACCCCAATTGAGGTTCTTTGTAAGGGCTATCCATGTGAGTAGATGCAATTTGATCAGCTAAAAAATCATATGAAATTTAATGTCTCATTTAACTCTTCTCTTTTTTTGACTAATATGTTTCTAGCTGAATTTTCAACCTACATGAACTTCTGCCGCTCACTCCGATTTGATGACAAGCCTGATTACTCCTACCTGAGACAGCTGTTCAGGAACCTTTTCCACAGACAGGGATTTTCATATGATTATGTGTTTGACTGGAACATGCTGAAATTTGTAGGTTTTTAAACATTTTGCATTATTTAATGTGGTGCAATATGTTCCTCACCTTGTGGTTTTTCTGACTATGTCGTGTCAGGGCTCCAGCAGGACAGCAGAGGATAAAGAGAAGGAACAGAGGGGAGAGGGAGAAGAGAGGGATGAGAGGACCGGCGGCGGACCACCGGGTTCTGCGGCTCGTGCTTTGCCCTCTGGCCCCAACCTCCCTGCCCCTAACAGGGTCCGCAATGGCCCAGACCCAGCCAGCTCAACACCTGCCTCCCGTGTGCCGCAGTCTGGTGAGTCTGAGAATGAGCGGAGGTGTTATTGATGTCTGCTCTATTTATGAGCAGGTTATTTTTGAATTATGTGGTTTCCCTTCCTTATGAAACTGTATTCTTATGACCTTCTGTGATGTTGGTATTTGAAATCAGCACTTAAAAGTCTTACTTTAAACTGCTTACCTGTTGTTTTGTCTCCTAGGGAACGCATCTCCAAGAGCAGGTCGTGGAGCTGAGCGGGAAAGGAGAGTGTGTTTACGGCTGCACCGCGGTGCACCTGCCAATGCCTCCCCTGACCTCCCTCTCCGTCATGATCAGATCCGCATCACTCCCCCACAGGTTTTCGTTCATGTACTATTTCTTCGTTTCATTCCCTGATATTTATTTTTGCCCTGACCTCGCTGTCTCTCTCACACAGGTCAGTGTTCCATTCGAACACATGGGGAAATGAGCTCTGCAAGTTCACTGTCATTTACTGTTTTTAGGAGGTATGTGGGTTTTTTTGTGTGGATCTTGCAGTTCATATATACAATGACTTAAATACCCTCTTCTATGATGAGCATGTTTTTAATTTCTGAATTAAAATGATAAAGTCAGGGGAATACAACTGTCCTGGTGTGATAAAGTAAAAAAGGCATCATTAAAAGCATGAAAATCTTGAAAAAAAACCTTATTGGTATAAAATTAGTGGTGAAGAATTTTTTTTAATATTATAAATATATATATAAAAAATAATTTGTCCATCAGATCAAGAGGATGTGGAAAGAAAAAACATGAAATAATATGATAGAGAGGACTCCTGCAGACCCGCATAACCTTGTGTCAATAGCTACATTCCAATTCGCATTTTATCCGTCCTAAATATTATTCAAAATTAGAATTAGTGTGTCCCAAATCATAGTATGTTCAAATAAGTATTCCAAAGTTACCTGGATGGTCTAATATTTCTGGTTAGAATTCAAAGTGCAGATTCATGCACACTGCATAATGGATAATATTGCCCACAATTCATTGTGCGTTAGACGAGGTTTGATTAGAACTACAAACACAAGAAGGGTAATTTTTTAAAAAAAAACTACAAACATGGCGGATGTGCGAGAGTGATTAATAATCATTATATAACCTGATAAAAAGATATTTATTCAATGTTATCAACATGATAGTTAATATGCAACAGCATTGTGAACTTTTATGAAGATACGTTGGTCATTAACTTTTAAATGCATCATTCAATGTGATGATGAATGTGCTACTATATTTCTCTCCGATACGGCAGGAATGTGGAGGATTTGAACTGTGATTAAATGGGCAGTTTAAATGGTGACAGCAGAGAGGTCCGTTAAAGACTCAATTATGGTGTAGTATGTCCCAAAGCGTCCCTACTCTTCTGCTACACACTCAAAAAGGCATATTGTAAGCAGGCGAATTGGGGCGCAGCAAATGTCAATAAGTCTAATATCAGTGTGACCTTTTATGACAAGGCACGGTTAGTTAAGGTTGTATAATGTGATATGGCTCAACCCCAGGGGTTGCCATATTAGGAAATATTTCTATTCAAATAAATGCTGTTCTTTATTCATGAAAGAATAATGAAAAAATGTATCAGTTTTCATGAACACCTTTAGCAGCACATTTTGTACATTAAGAAAATTATTACTGTTTTCAACATTGATAATAAAAAGAAATGTTTCTTTAGCACCAAATCGGTATTAAAATGATTTTAATGTGACACTGGAGACTGGAGTAATGATGCTGAAAAGTCAGCTTTGCCTTAACAGTAATAAATACATTTTAAAAAATATATTAAAATAGAAAACGGTTATTTTAAATTATGATATTTCAGAATATTACTGTTTTTACTGTATTTTGCAGTCTTGGATTCACATAAGAAAAAAATTTCATTTTTTTCCTTATTCTTATGTAATTAACTTCTGTTGCTAAACTGTTTTAATGTACTCCCTTTTGCAGGATTACAACAGACAACTCCCCTAAAGCATTTATATTCATCTTTCTATGTAAAACGGGAGTGCGAAACAGAGGCAAGAAGCAGAAAGAAAGGAACCACATTTTTGTAATGGACAAAGTGCTCCACCGTCCTCACGCACTGCAGGTTGTTGCTGTTGGGATGAGATATCGAAGATACAGACGCATGTGGACAGTCGATAGGCAGGTTTATTGAGGATCTCAAGACTCAAACAATGGAAGTGGAAAAGAGAATTTTTACCTGCGACCTGATGAAGGTTTTTCTGGTTGTTCTCTGTTTTGTCTGAAATGCCGGGAAAAGGACTTGCTTGTTGGACTGTAAAGTTAAAATTGAATATTGATAGAGTGTAACAAATGTATCCCTTGCACTGTTACTTTAACACAAAAAGTGTTGTATGTTGACACCTTACTGATGTATGAGGTTTTGTGGAACCATCTTTTCCATGTTAAATTTTAAATATGCAAAAGTTAAGAATCTCTAAGAATGTTGTTTCCACTCAAACTGGTGTTTGGGCTGTAGACGTCACTGAATGGATGTGTCATGATTGTGCATTAAACAGATGACAGCTAAATTATTGGAGGTATTGATATCAATATCTGCTGTAGTGAACTAACCTAAAGATCAATTTGAGCATTATTAAAGGCCTGAAAATTTGATATGAAGACTCCTGCATTGACATTATGACAACTTCATTTATAAATAAACACACATATCAAAGTATGAGTGTTTCAGCTTGTTGAACATTGTGGAACTTAGTGAACTTACTGAATATTTTTGCACGACTGGTGTAAAAAGTAACACGACCAGAGCTGTTTAATTCCAGCTAATAAGCTCAAACACAGAGACAATAAGAAAGAGACAATAAAAACTGGATTGATTCACATTATAAAACTGGATTTCAAAGTATTATTTATTGCATTAAATAAAACAAAATAAAAGTTGAAAAAATACATATGCTTTTATTTTTGGATTATCATTCCCTTTTCCCTACAATTACATTAATAAAACCACAGACGCGCGCGCGCGTATTTTTTTTTTTTTGTAGTATTTGTCTTTATAATGCTGGAAAACGTTTGAAGACGGTGTTCAGTATTACAAAGCTCGTTAAATACATTACTTATTACAAGTTGCGTCACCTGACTTTTATTTTGAAGTTTTTGAAGCTATAAAACTGAAAAAGCGGCTTGTTGTAGCAGACTTCACAGCCGCTCTCTACTTTTATCCCCGTTAAACTAATCCGCAAGAGATTTTATTCAACGGCCAGGGCAGTTGGGAAAGGAGGAATTGCTGTTCAACGCAATTCAACTCGGATTGTACGTCACATAAAATCATTTTGAAGAGTCGAGAAATACATTGTAATAGGTTCAAAACGCGGCGAAGTACTTCATGGGAACAAATATAATAGAACGGAGCAGATTTCCCAGCAGAGATCAACGGCGCTGGAATATAAACATGGATGACGGGCAGCAGAGATGGCTTTGAGGAATTAAGGCCGAATCGTTTCTCGTTCGCTTTCCTTTGTTCATGCCGAATGAAATCTGCGTTTATGTTATTGGTAAGTTTCTCTAGTTTTTAGATACTTTGTTTTTTTTCCCCCCATACCATTTTCCGTACGAACTTCAACTGTGTGAATAAACTAAATTGATACTGCTCTTCCAAATAAGGTCAATGTATAACACGAAAAGCGAATTTTGAAAGCAGTAAATGCATGATTTAAAGTTCACTCAAAACAGATAACAGATCTGTCATTTAGTTATCGTTATGTTAATTCAAACCGTATGACTTTTTTTCTCTCACCAGTAACTGTTGACGTTCATTGTATCCTTTTCCCCCCATTCAAAGTAGATGAATGACTTGAGAGTGTAATAACATCTTTTGTGTTGTGCTGAGGACAGAAAGACATACAGGTTTCAACAGAATTGATCTGATTTAAAAAAAAAAAAAGTCATAAAGTGAGCTTTAAGTCTCGTCTTGTAAACAATAAAGGTCTACATCTTAGATTATTTCTCGAATTTACTAAAATGTGAGATATAAACTAAGATGTAGACATATGAATCATGGGTAATAGTTTCCTGTACTTCATGCTCTGTAAATATAATCATTAAATCCACATTTTACAGTTTTAGTTAGTTTTCAGGTAAATTGACAGTGATGTGACTTTTATCCATGTCTGAATACAGTCATGCTGCTTGGTTTTCGTTTCATCAAGTATTTTATAAGTTAAGGTTCAGAAATTGTGAAATCTTTGTACATTAGTAATCATCATTAACTATTTTGTCCTTCAGTTTCCTAGATAATTCCATGACCATTCAATAAAGTCGTCTTTTAACGTTATCTTGTAATTTTGAATCAAAATATCATATCTTAATTTTCCACTGAAATGACAAACTTCTCTCTCATGACGTATGCTGGACTTGTCCAATCATTTCATCCACTTAAAGGGTTGGTTCACCTAAAAATAATTATCCCATGATTTACTCGCCCCCAAGCCATGCTAGGTGGATATGAGAAATACATTTAAAAATATCCTTGCAAGCATTATAATGGTAGTGAACGGGGGGCCTGTTTTGAAGCCAAAAATAAATGGATCCATCCATCATAAATATAGTCCATACGGCTCCATGGGATTAATAAAGGCGTTCTGAAGCAAAACAATGGTTTTTGTAATAAAAATATCCATATTTAAAATAACTAGCCTCGATCGTACGCATACTGTGTTAGTCGACTTGTGGCAAATGAGTAACCTCTCACGTATGACTCAGGATGCAGTGACTACCGTTCACTACCATTGTAAATCTTTAGAGAGCCAGATTATTTTTAAATGTATCTCCAATTTTGTTCATCTGAAAGAAGATGGCTTCAATGGCTTGAGGGTGAGAAAATCATTGGACAATTTTTGGGTGAAGTAACCCTTTAAATCCCTCCCCTTTCTTCTAATTGACTGCAAGCTCGCATTCAGATCTGCCTTCCTCCCATCACTAACTGATTTATGATCAAGCCTTCGCATGTTGCAATTTTTTTTCTTATTCGGTGATCGGTTTTACTCATATGTACATCAGAAAAATGAAAGAAAGCATTTGTCACTACTTCCATTTCATTGTGACTTTAAGCTCTGCCTATAGCTCTGCATGACTAAAGTTTTATTTCTTTGCTTGTCCACATTATTACAGAGAAATGATTCATGATTACATGAAACTATTTCACACTCCCCTTTCATTTCCTGTGATTCACTTTCATGGGATTTTAAAACCAAACATTGTACATCACATTTCTCCTTTAGACCCTCTCATACAGCATCTTTGATCCTCATGTTGCCATATTACTGATTTTTAGCATCCTAATCTCTCTAACGCTTCAGCTTTTAAGACGTGACGTGCCCTTGTCTGATCATTTTGGGGAGGAAGTTGACGGGATGGCTCCAGGCTCGCAAGCCACGATGGCCCCTACTGGGCCCAACATCTCCTGGTTCCCAGAGGCTCCTCTGCTCACTCCAGAACAGCCCATATTCCTCATGACGAGGATGGCCCAGGCAGTGTCAGGCTTCTTTGTGTGGACCGCACTTCTAATCACTTGCCACCAGGTAAACAATCCCTAATCCAGATGGGCGTGAGAATGTAAACTCAAATCAGTATATTTCAAATCAGCCTTTTTTCTTTTTGCCAGATCTACATGCATTTGCGATACTATAGATCACCCAAGGAGCAGAGGCACATAGTGCGCATCCTTTTCATCGTACCCATCTACGCCTTTGACTCCTGGCTCAGCCTTCTCTTCTTTACCAACGACCAGTACTATGTTTACTTCGACACAGTCAGGGATTGCTATGAGGGTAGGCTTTTTTTCTTCTTCTTTCAGCTGTCTTTGCATGTGGAGCTTTAAAGACGAGACAGCCTGTTGCAGCCTGTTTTATAGTTGACTTCTGCTAGAGCAGCTCTCTGGATCTGCGGCCAGCTGGGATTTCTAGAAGCGATTGTTGCATAGTAACTATGTTTTTCGAGCATCAGTGGAGCGGATGCATGTGGATAAACCAATAAACCAGGTGTTTATTTGACACCAGACTAGTACAGTGCAAGGTTATTTGTGTAAACTAAAACCTTTAGTTTAGTACGTTCAGGTACTAAAACAATTAAAACTAAATAAACTAAAGCTTAACTATATAGAAAAATTTATAAATTATTGAAATCTTAGCTAAAATGAAAATTAAAAGAGCATATAAAAATAAAATCAAATTCAAAATATTAACAAAAACTATAATCGATGATACTAAAATAACACCGATACAGTGCCATAGCAATATTTACATCAGAATGTTTTTGAGTGATAATTAATTCATTTTAGTTCTGGCTTGGTTGTAAATGGAAAGTGGTATAATTTGATTTACAGATATATATTTGGATAGGCTTAATTGGGTGTGAGACTGTTCCAAATGTTATGTGGGGCAATTAAAGTGGGAGGATGGGATTGTTGAGCTGTCGTTCACACTAACTAGACCTTCAGCTGCACTGCTGTCGACCTCCCGACTTAGCAGCAGCAGCAAAGCACACCGAAGTGCAGCTGTGGCTGCAGGGTCCCTGTGCTATATATAGAGCTGAGCTCCAACCTTCACTGTCACTGCCACACGCAGAGATTCACACATACACTGCTCCACAGAGCAAGGGGAGAGGACAAATTAACACCCACTGGGGATTGCTGTGAATATCGGCACAGTTCAGTCGCTTCATAAGAACACAGTTCTTGAAACTTGAGTCTCACAGCCAAGTTTCATATCATTTGCTCGATTTTAATAGAGGACAAAGGTCGGGTTCTGGATGTAAAATCCCATTCAATTTATGATCTTTATAGAAACGTTTTATGATATGGCTTTTGTAATTTCAACTTAAAAAAAAAAAAAAAAAAAAAATCCACTTCATAAAAATGGAAAGAAATTCAAACTTATGTTCAGCGAGGATGCGTTAAAGAGTTAGTTCCTGGTAGTCTTTTTTTTTTTAACCACAAAAGTAGAATTATTAAGAAGTCTCACGCTTCGCCATAAAATGGCAGTGAATAGCGACCAAAATCAAGCTTTTAAAATATATTTATTGGCATTTGTTTGAATGTTAAAACAATAAAATAAATAAATAATACAAAATAAAACATTCTAGGACAGAGCAAAACTAGAACATAAAATAAATTTTCATACTTTGACCAAAAAAAAAAAGAAGAAACAAGTATTTTTTCATACATCACAGTTCACAGCTTTTCAGAGTGTAATTTTGTCTTTGCTACTTTACCAAATTTATTAGTAGTTCTGCTGGAATAGAAGTTATCTGCATTATATACTAGACATTTCCAATACATAAGAGGTGGTTGCAATGGTGTAAATAGGGAGTCTTTAGGTTTCCATTTAACTACATATGTCAGCTTTTCTGAAGCAAGACTGCTGGTCATTTCATTAATTCAATAGCACGCTTGGCCTGAAGCCAAATAAAATCGATTAGTTTGTCTTGCATTCATCACCAAATTTATATGAAATAATTATAACTTGGGATCAAGAGGAACATTTTCTTCAGTTAATTTACAAATCATAAGAAGAATCTCCTTCCAAAACCTCTGAATCTCATTACACTCCCACATACAATGATAAAGGGTACCAATTTCTTCTTTGCATTTTAAACAACTGTCAGGAATATTTGGATTGGATCGGGGTGTTAATACTGCGACAGTTTTCATCTGGTATTTATGCTGTGGATTTCAGCAAATAAACCCAATTCTACCCATTCCTCCTTAAAAATATCTTGAAATCATTCTTCCATGCTGATGCATAAGATAAAGAACTCCCCTTTGATCTCGCTAGAAGTATATTATAAAAGAATGACAGATTGACCCATCCCTTAAATAAATATGCAAAATTATCACAGAATGGTCCCATGTGACACGTTCTGGGCGTATACGGTATTTTTTTTTTATTTATTTTTTTTTTTAAATGTATTCTTTAGTGAAATTTATGGCTGTTGGTCTTCTGTGCTTGACTGCTGTTTGTGAGACTATCACCGCTATAGTTCACTCTGACTTGCCCAGAAAAAGATTAATAAAAACACGACATGAAATGCAGTCAATGTGCTTCTCTGAAGTGACTATAACCATTGTGTTTGTCGCAACAAAAAGCTATTGTGTTCACATCTGTCAAATGTCATTCTGACTGTCTCCAAACAAATGGAGTTCCAGTCTGGAGATATTCAACCGAGGGAAGAAAGTACACTGATACTTTTTGGGGATTTCTAGGTGTTGTATTTCATGTTGTGTTTTTATTCCTCTTGATTTCTCACAACTTTTGTGCTTTTTCTGGGCAAGTCGGAGTGAACTGCGGTACTATACTAATAGTGTCTCATGAATGCGCAGCCGTGCACAGAAGTCCAACGGCCAAGGTCACAGTTTGTAATAGTGTGATTCATTTCTGATCGGGTTGGTTTGGACCATGTCTTAGAACTCTTTATTGAAGAAGTGTCTGAAATTCTTACGTTGAAAATGAGTGGGAAAAATGCCATGACTACAGAAAATGTATATAATTTTTGTGGGTGTCCTATAATCTCTGGTGCACTCAAAGGATGAAGGACGCTGGTATTTACAGCCTATTTAGATTTTTTTTCGTGCCATAGCCAAGCCATCATGAGGGATGATTTGCAGTGCACCATTGTGACGTTGTTTGGGAAAGTGTTTTTTGTTGATGTTGAAACACTGATGAGGGAATTTAGTCAGAAAGGTCCACCATGCTTGACTGTCAGTGCCACAATATGAGATCAAATTGCTTAAGAAAGGTTCTTCGGATCGTTTAATCCTCAACATTCTTTACTACCGATTGTATCTACTGTTTATGTACTCGAATGTCTGTATTTGTATCACCGAATTGAGATGCATACAATTCCAATTGTATTTCAATGTCAATTCAATCTGTTTTTGATTTTTTTACAGCATTTGTGATCTATAACTTCTTGAGCCTTTGTTATGAATACCTCGGAGGAGAGAGCGCCATCATGGCCGAGATTAGAGGAAAACCCATTGAGTGAGTGTCTCATTCCAGTTATTCTCATGCGAAAATGTTCTTTATTAATGCATGGCTCAGGATCAATTCTCATACTGATGTATGATGAAACTTTACAGGTTCATTTGTGCAACTTTGATTTAAGTAATAGCTTCATATCTTTATGTGAAACCCGTCTTGTTTTTCTGCAGGTCCAGCTGTATATACGGAACATGTTGTCTTTGGGGAAAGACCTACTCCATTGGCTTCCTTAGATTCTGCAAACAGGTTTGATTATTAAACGCCTTGTGCAATCCTTGCACCTTTTTATCAAATTTCCAGGTATTTGAGTAATTTGTTTCATTCTTTTCACAGGCTACTTTACAGTTCTGTGTGGTAAAACCCCTGATGGCCATGATTACAGTCATCCTACAGGCCTTTGGGAAGTATCGTGATGGAGACTTCAAGTATGTGCTTCTCATGTGATGTCTGATCTGTGGCTATGTTAAACTCTGTTACTCAAGATTCTGGTTTTTGTTTGTTTTTGCAAGGAACTGTATTTTTAATTGGTTTCTTATCTCACAGTGTCGCTAGCGGTTACCTGTATGTGACTATAATCTACAACATCTCCGTCAGCCTGTCCCTCTATGCCCTCTTCCTGTTCTACTTTTCCACCCGAGACCTCCTCAGCCCCTACAGGCCCATGCTCAAGTTCTTGATGGTCAAATCGGTCATCTTCCTCTCCTTCTGGCAAGGTCAGCAGATCTGCTGCTAAAGAAATATTCAACATGAGAACAAAATTGACCCCATTTACTTTAAAAAGTCGTATTGTGTCTACGTTATTCTAAAGAAAAAAAAAAGCTTTTGTATTTTTTCTTTTTTTTTCCATGAAAACCTGCTCCACCCATGAAATAACTATCTTTTTCAGCTGATGTCATTAGGCGTTTCTGCTACACTGTTATTGTTATAGTCATCTGTATGTAATGTCAGTTTTTTGGGGGGGATTATATCAAATCTGACCCTACATCTTTTTTTTTTTCCTTCCTGTAACTTATATTACAGAATATATAGTAAGTGGAGTTGTCGATTTAACACATTAGTTTGGTGCGATTTTTAATATATGGAGTAAATAACGCATTAAAATTATTAATGCTTTTAACGCATCCCGGCCTAGCCTTTAAAATGCCTGTAAAATTCAAGTTATGAAGGGTAAAAAAAAATACCCCGTTTAGGTTTTTGCCTTACATTTATATCATATGATAGAATTTAGCAATATCCCACGAACAAGAGTGCTGTTCTTTCCCAAATATCTGCCTGATGGCAAATGTGATATTGATTTTAAGTTAATATAGTTTATATTTTAGACACTTTTTTTCAGTATGGTCTCTTTTTGCTGACTTGATGCCTCGCTGCCTTATCTGGCAGTGACTTCGCAGGCAGCGTCTGCCCATGAAGGTACCTCATGAAACTGATTTCGGACAGACTTCTGAGGCAGCGCAATGATTTAAAGATCTACAACAAAATATAGAGAGCTTTGGTGAAAACTTAGTGAATATTTAATAACTACAATAGTAATTTCTCACTAGAAATGACATCAAAAGTGGAAAACGTTGGTCAAAAATGTACATTGACACACATTTACCACTCACCGCAACTTTTAGAGGCCATCTTGATTTTTTTTTTGATTAACCGTCACAGAATTGAACGCACAGGATTGTGGGATATCAAAGGCAGCTAAGGATACATCTATGCTGCCTTCATAAATTGATCAGATGAAGGCATCTCTGGTATTTGCCTTCTCAGGTAGAAGTTATTTGCAATTTTAATTAATTGGCTCTCCATGTAATTGAAGTAGGTTAAAAAATTTAAACCGTTGACAGGCCTAAATACGGAGCCCTGCAAATGACATAAGGACAAAAATATATATCGTGACCTCAAAGTAAGATTTCACTCATTTTAATAAAACGTAGCCGCAATTTACTAATTAGTTTCTTCGTTTTAAGTAAATCATGTGGATGATATAATAATTTATTCCCTCCATTTATTAAATCATGGCTACATTGTACAAATTCATTCCCTCATTTTGATTTTAATTAAAATGAGGAAACAAATTAGTAAAACCTGCTGGCGTATTAGTAAGTCGTGGGAACGATTTAATTCATGGCCACAATTATACATAATTATTCCCACATGTCATGTGCGGAGTTGGTAGTAAGGAACAGTTGTTGTGAATGCAGCTTCATGTTGACTTTAAAGCATGTAAAGCTATTGGTAAACTGGTCATGTGATCTTGTTGGCCTTTCAGGTATGCTGCTGGCCATCCTGGAGAAGTGTGGTGCGATTCCTAAGATTAGCTCTCCTGAGGTTTCTGTCGGCGAGGGAACTGTTGCAGCTGGATACCAGAACTTCATTATTTGCATTGAGATGTTTTTTGCTGCATTGGCCCTGCGACATGCGTTTACGTACAAAGTCTACATGGACAAAAGACTGGATTCCCTTGGTGAGCTTTAGACCTTTGCTCCTTTGTTAATGACCAAATGGCGTGTTTCTTCCCCTTCCCCAATATACGTAAAACACTTATCGTTAAAAAGAAATTTAAATACACACTACTGTTCAAAAGTTTGGGCAATTTTAAAAATTGTCACAATGAGAATGGCTCGGATCTCACGACTTTTCTCTTTTCCTTTTCTGTTTTTATGTAAATCATCATTTACTCCTCAATCCATCCATTAATATGGCTGGTCTGTTATTTCAATGCTTCATTTTTTATTTTTGAAATATTTTATTTTTGCACATCTTGCATTCATATTT
The DNA here is from genome assembly GCA_038088235.1 of Zacco platypus. Classification (NCBI taxonomy): domain Eukaryota; kingdom Metazoa; phylum Chordata; class Actinopteri; order Cypriniformes; family Xenocyprididae; genus Zacco; species Zacco platypus. Next base: position 16,063,346 of record CM076068.1, read on the forward strand.
TCCTCATTTTATTTGGTCATCCTACGCAACACATCCACCCTTCTACCCATTTCCATCCTTTCTCCGTTTCTCATTTTCATGCTGCACTCTAAAGGCCCTGTTCCTACATATGGACAGTACGGTAGGCTACAGTTCTTGATCTTAACACCCATCACCTCTCTATTTGATAGTGTAGGGACAGAGAAATCTTAAAGGGATAGTTCGCTTAAAAATTAAGTCGGTCTCGTGTTTTTCCTCTTTGTCTTCCCTCATGCCGTCATCAGCCTCTAATTAAGTTCTCCGTCTTTCTCAAGGTCGCTGTGCCCCCATGAAGAGCATCTCCAGCAGCTTGAAGGAGACCATGAACCCTGGAGACATGGTTCAGGATGCCATCCACAATTTCTCCCCAGCCTACCAACAGTACACCCAGCAATCCACCCTAGAGCAGGGAGTCACTGCACCGCCCATATCCCGTAATCACAGCTGCTTGAGCGCCCGGGACAATGAGAAAACCCTGCTGCTTAGCTCTGATGATGAGTTTTAGCTCGCTCCTCATCGTCCTGAGTGAAGGTACTCTATAAGGGACTGTTTACCGCTGTGGTAGTGTAATGATGAGGTTAAGATAACGTAGGAACAGGTTATTAAAGGACCATCTTAAGCAAGTAGTGACGTTCTAGTGCAGTAGAATATGAAATTAAGCTGCTTATACTTGCTTAGACGTTAAAAGACTTTAATGATGCGCTTTTGTTCGATAATGTTGTTTATACAAAGACTTTAATAATACATTCATTTGTACGTTTGCATTTTTAGCCAAATTTTGAAATCCTACGTGGTCTGACTTCAACGTTTGAATTGATGTATTTTTTTGTTACGCTTCTAGTTTTACATAGTGGATGTTTGGACATCCCAGCATATTTATAAAGAGCAGTGTATTGGAGGGCCCCCGTTTGGTGGGAATGTTTCTGATTTACAAGTTCAAATTCAAGTGCACCTTTGCTTCCGTTTCGTCAGTGTTTATAGCTCCCCTAGTGATTTAAAGGGCGGGTACGGCTGTAAATGAGTAGGCACAGTGACGATTGAGGCAGTACCAGCAATTTAAACGCACCGTTGTTGTTTTGACGGATGAATCAAGGGACGGGTAGAGGTTGATGGTCCACGATAAGATTACAGATTAACGTAGTCTGGATTATTTGGCTGTAATTGGAGCATTACTCGCCTGGTGCAGATTAGCACAAGCTTTCGTGAAAGTACGATCATCCTGGACCACTGAAAAACATCTTTCTAGATTAGCTGAGTGGTTTATAAAATAGATTTAGGTTATGCTATGTTTTACTGTGTGCCAGACTTCCACAGAGAAAGCAGTTAAGTACCATCCGTGTGCTGTCTGTCTGATAAAAATGGGAACTTTGTTCAAATTTGAACGTTTAAAGGGACAGTTCACCTAATTGTGTCACCATTTGTTCACCTTCATGTTGTTCTAAACCTGTTTGACTTTATTTCTTCTGCGAAACGCAAAAAAAGATATTCTTTAGAATATTTTTGTTCATACAATGGAAGCCAATGGGGTCCAAATCAACATTGAACCCCATTGACTATCATATTGTAAGGCCAAAAAGAAACGGAGACGTATTTCAAAATATCATCTTTTGTGTTCCACACAAAGTAAATCATGCAGGTTTGAAACAACATTATGGTGAATAAATGACAGAATTTTTCTTTTTTGCTGCCCCTTTAATAGACATTGTTCCTAGATATCCCACTAGAGGGAGGCATCTCTCACAGTTCATACCGTTTATCTGTATGGGACACGCCTGTTATCACTGACCTTTTGAGAGCCACACCAAAGTCTCTCCTTTTCTTTAGAAGCTTCCGCCGAGGTGCTTTACCTCCTCAGATAGCAGTAGTTTGAAGCTTGCGGTTAGTTATATAGCACATTTGGAGTTAATTATTAACAATCCCACACTTTTATAGGTACAATAGAGGCCAGTATAAACACAATGCAGCTGGAACCAAGTACGAGTATGTATGGTACCTGCTTATAGTTATGTTAGTGTTTTGCAGTGTATTCTTTGTAAGGGGAGGAATTCTATTATTATTAATATAGATGTTACTGTAACTTGCACTAAGCAATTTTGTATATTTAGGGGAAATTCAAATATCTTAGAATATTTTGGCAAGCTATTCGTGTACTGTCGCACCATGCGTTATTATTCAGAGAGTGGGTTAAAGTAACATAGGAAGTGCTGTTACATTTAAAAATATATATATATATATTTTGTGGAAACATTTTGAAGTTACACTAAGACATTCTTTGTACTGTCATGTTATTTGAAACAGAGCATTATGTATTACTATGTCAAAGATTTGCTTCTATTTTTTCCCTTGATGCTCTGACCTAGGAAACAATAAAGAATTTTGTCTGTAAATATTTGTGCGATGGTTTTCACTCAATGAACACATATAATTCTATGTACAATATATACAACATTTATTTCAATTAAATGATATAAAATAGACAATGAATTTACCATAGAAAAATACAGATAATAAATACAAACGTCAATTGTTTTTTTTTTTTGTTTTTTTTTTGTGCTCTGCCCTCTTACAAAACATTCGGCACATTGTTCTGAAGCACAAGTGTCATGGGCATGATATTACCAGGTTAGATTCTCAGTACTGATGATGACATTGCTAACTACACTTAATTAGAAAATCACCAGAGATGTCCGAGTTTAACATGGCTGATCATTACCTGATCATACAGTATTACCCCAATTACTGGAATAAATCAGGCTTGTAGTCAGCAAGAGTCATCTCAACAACCACGGGTTTATGTAATGTACATGTGATATCATTTTTGTCTTTCACTTTCCTTCTGTCACCTTCTTATTCTCCTTTTTTTTTCTTCCATATGAGCCACAAGTGCTCACTTCTCCTTCTGGCTGCTCTGTTCCCCTTTGTTCTCTAATTTCACATCTTACTCAGATTCCCCTTCCACTCTCTTTTCCTTTTTTTTTTTTTAATGGTATTTTTTTTAATATTCCAGCTTTCCAAAATATTCAGATACGTTTTAATCATAAATAGCAAATAATATATATGGTCTTGGTTTTAAATACAAAAATACCACTACAAACATGTTGCTCTAATATTAGTACAAATATGACCCTCACACATACTGAATCATATTACAAGTAATGGGGCAGCATACCTTACCATTACTAAACTAATAACTCATTACAACAGGTAAACATTACAAAAAAATACACAATTAAAAGAATGACCCCAAACTAGTCAAACAGAAGTAGTATATAGACAGATCACAGCACAAATTACCTTCAAACAACTTGTTTGGAACACAAATAAAATAGCTTTTATGTCTGTTGTTGAACATTTGTCTTCTATATAAACATTAAAACATAGAAATGGCATGTATCAATAGATCTGCATGTTCTCTAGTCCCATGATACGTTAATACCATGGGGATATTCCAGCAAAACTAACCAGCTTCTGAAATGTTGGTGGTCCCACATGATAAGTATTTTTTTATGTATCACCAGCCAGAAAGCACAGTAATGGGCATAAAAATAGCATAATGCTATCATTAGCAATAGCTTTGTGTAGACTTCTACACTTGTCATGATATTCGAGGCCACAACAACAGTACTGAGATTATTCTTGGACATTTATTAGACTATATGCAGTCTGTTTATATATATGTAAGTGAATCTGTAATTCCCAAGTGGTACTTGTTTTTCTTCCTGTATATGTGAGTATACATGGTCCTGTCTGTCTGCGCGATCATACTGTGTACCTATGTGTGTCTGCGTCTCCATGCGAGCGTGCTGCCCTAGGATGCTCCTTGCTCTCTAGGGGTGTGCACCTGCTGCGGTGTCTTCACTATGGTAATGACGGAGGCTGTGTTCAGACGGGGTGTGGTGGCTAACAGACTGCCTCCTCCAGATTCCAAACCTCTGGCGAATCGCTGGAGGGCGGCAAGACGGGCGCCCAGCCCTTCGAGCTCCCGCCTCATGCCTGCGTTCTCGGCACCCAGCCGCTCCACCTCCCGCTGCAGCTCCTTCTTCTGCTGCTCTAGGGCCTCGCGCTGGGACACGCGCTTCACCCGGCAGCTCGCCGCGTAGCCGCGGTTTTTCAGCGTGCGCCGCCTCTGCTTCAACTTCTGCACCTCCTCGCGTGACAAACCGCGTAAGTGCATGTTGAGCTCGCGCACCGATAGCGACATGAGCTCACTGTCACTCAGCACTGGAACGTTCTCGCCACATTCCCTCTTCACCTGAAACAATAGGACAGTTATAAGAAGCAAAACTAAACCTACTTTATCAGGGTTTTAAAAAAAAAAATATATATAGCCATAATTTATATTTTCGAGTTAATAAGTATTATATTCACTACAGAAATTCTCATGCTTTTTCGATGAAGTTTGAACAAATTTCCATTACTTTTCTAGCCCTGCTTTTACCCTGTGTTCTGATTGCCACTGCATATAAAGAAATGTTGACTTCTTGCATTGTAAAAAAATATTCAGGTACATTTCTGTTAAAAATGGCAGCTGTAGTTGCCAGAAAAATACAGTAAAATGTTTCAGGTATGTATTATCAGTGCCTGTATCCACCTTGTTTTTAACGTAAGAACAGTTGTGGCCGTTTGTAACTTGAATGCAAGGCTTCCGATGTCATCCAGTTTGTTATTTTAGCTGTAAAAAACAGCCTGTTATGCTGTTTGATATTACAAACTAGTATTTTTTATTATATTTCAATTTATTGTTGTGTTTATGAACACACTGGTTTGTAGCACAGATAGTTTTACAGTTTACTGAACTTTTTATCTGTTGTGGCTAATGAATCGAAAGTCTTGCTCAATCACAGAAAATGGCTTGCTTTTACATCGCAACTGTATATTAAAGGGTGTTCACCCAAAAATGAAGATTATGTCATTACTTACCCTCAGGTCGTTTTACACCCGTAATACCTTTGTTCATCTTCGGAACACATATTAAGATATATTTGATGAAATCCGATGGCTCATTGAGGCCTCTATTGCCAGCAAGACACAATACTTTAAATGCCCAGAAAACTACTAAAAACATATTTAAAATGTTTCATGTGAGTATGGTGGTTCAACCGTAATATTATAAAGTGATGAGAATGCTTTTTGTGCATCAAAAAAACTAAATAACTTTATTCAACAATATCTAACGATGGGCGATTTCAAAACACTGCTTCGAAGCTTTACGAATCTTTACGAATCTCACCAAAGTCACGTGATTTCAGTAAATGAGGCTTCGTTAAGTCATAAGTGATTTGAAATTTCAACAGTTCACGTGACTTTGGCAATTTGATACGCGATCCGAACCACTGATTCGAAACAAAAGATTCGTAACAAAAGATTTATAAAGCTTTGAGGCAGATATTAGATGTTGTTAAAGTCATTATTTTGTTTTTGGTGCACAAAAAGTATTCTCGTCGCTTTATTATTCGATTGAACCACTGCACTCACATGAACTGTTTTAAATATGTTTTTAGTAGCTTCCTGGGCACCTGAAAGTGTCAATTGTCTTGCTGGCAACAGAGGCCTCACCGAGCCATCGGATTTCATCCAAAATATCTTAATTTGTGTTCCGAAGATGAACGAATGTCTTACGGGTGTAGAACGACGTGAGGATGAGTAATAAATTACAGAAATTTCATTTTTGGGTGAACTAACCCTTAAATGTTTATACACTCAAATCGTTTTTTTTACCTTCAAATGTACTGATAGCCACCATAATAATACAGTAATAATCATAAGTGGCTGGTCCATAAAACATGGCCAGAATTTGTAGACAGTGCACAAGATTATACACACAAAGAAAAAAACACCATCAGTGAAACCCTAAAGAAAATACCAATATAATATACATTTCTCCTCATTTGTTCTTGGTAAAGAAACATAAAATATAATGTGTGATTCCACACAGTGACTACTAGGAATGTCCTTTTACAATTTTTACTGTAAATTAAACAGCAATTTATGGATTTTACCAGCACAAATATAAACAGTTTTACAGTAAAATTACATATAAAGCAGTTTCACCATTTAGGTTTTTTCGTGTGTATATAGTAAGGTAACTTACAGCTAACCAATTACAGTATTTTATTGTAAATAATTACACTTTCAGTGTGTAACAACAGTGCATGATCTTTACCTTGAGGGCTTTACTAGCTCTGCCGTCTGAAGTCATTGTTTGGTTTTATGTATCCCTGAAACCTGTAAATAACAAATAGTCAGATTAATTCAAGTGAAAACATTGTAAAATCACAGTGTATTGTTTTATTTTCGTTTTTAGTCAAAATATCTGACAGTAATTAGCTTTTTTATTATCTGCAAAGATTTTTTAGGGATTTCTTCATTTCTGAAACATTACTGTTATATTAACACAGAATCAAAAAGTTTAAGTATAAAGGCCCATTCACAGCAAGGCCGATAACTATATTAGCATCTACACCAATGCACAATATCGTTATGTTAAGCTCGCGCTGCAGTTTTGCGTCCGCGCTTTAAATGCTCGAGCACTTTAAAAGCAGAAAGGATTCTGATTGGCTGTCAAGAAGTCGTCAAATGTCTTTTCAATGTATTGTTTCTATGCCATTATCGTTATAGTTGTAGTGTGGACTCGATCTTTCTGCTGTCAGCTATTGTCCTTGGAACGGACCTTAAATTTGTTTTTTACAAATTAATTTATCATGTTCAAATTATTTTTATATTTATTTTCCAATCTATGTTTTCTAAATAAGTCAAATAAATATAAATAAATTTAATTGCACTAATTATGTGTGTTATTTGCGATCTTTAAATAAATGGTATGATGTGATATCGGCAAATTCATATCGGTCGACCCGAACAGGTGTATCGCGTCATAGCTGTTCATGTTTCGTGGGTTTTAGCAGGGTGTATTGATCAATGTGAAGAAGCTAGAAGACAGGAACTATACGTTTATAAATAGCTAATGTGGTGTGTGTGTGTGTGGTCAAAATGCGAACACTGCACCTTTAAGACCAACATAAGCTTCCAATTTTTATTTTCATTTTTCTAAATCTAGACTTCCCGTATCCAAACTGTGGCACTTTTTTTCTTTATAGTGAATCATGACTGGTCAAAGTCCAGATGAAGAACTAAACGCTGCTGACCATGAGTTTCCCGTCATGTGTGGGAAGCGCACCTATCATCCGCGAGCTGCCTCAAATAACCGCCTGAGCTTTTCCACAGAGTCACAGTGATTCAGCACAAGTCCTCCATTCCTATCTTCGCAACAGCTCCTTACTTTCCTTTCACAGTTCATGGTTCACATCCTTTATAAAATTCCCAGTTAACGTTACTTAGTAACAACAAATGAAGTCACTCGCATATAAAATGACCTCATAAAAGCCAGATAGACGATTTAGTGAACAACAAAAGTGTCGTTTTCCGCCAAACGTCTTCAGTTTACATTCTCCAAAATAAACACTGCGTTACGTAGCCAGCGACAACTGAATACAAATCTTTAAATTATATTATTATAAATAAAACATAATAAATAGGTGTAACAACGCAAGAATTCGTTTATTACATAAGATATTACCAGTTCAAACCAAACCAAGACATTGTTGACAAGTCGTTTCTCAAAGTAAACAACATACATGTTTAGCGTAGTTTCTGAGCATAATACATCAAAATGTTGATAAAAATGTATAGAAATCTTACGCATTTTAACGGTCTGAACCGACAACATCTAAGCAGCTATTTCCTTATTACGCGTTAGCTTGTTGCTACACCTAACATCGTGATAAAAACACAAGGTATATGCGCTCATGATGACTAATACTATTGAAATGTATAATCTACTATAACAAATAATCTTAATACAACATTTAAGCCATTACAGTATCAACTGTGGATGTTATGTTAAAACAACAGTGACGGCATGTACTACAGCAGCTTTGCTAACAGCCCTCCGTTTCCTTAGTGTAAACAAATGTCGAAAGGAGGAAAAATAGAATATCTTGCCTGGTGTTGATTTCTCTTCTGCGCTAATTTCAAACGAAGATCAATATGGATCAGTCCACTATTCTCACTGCTGGTCCGGTATTTCGACTTGACATACGTTATCGCAGCACGGCCCGTGTTTAGACGGACTAGAGAGCTAAACGCCTTTTTCCCGGAATCAGTCCACCATCAGCGGGGCTGGATCCTTTCATTCATAAAAAACACACACAAGATGACTCAAGCCTTTAAGAATGAGGGCGGGACCTCAGCACACAAAAATATCAGTCAACAACCTTGTGAAACAGTTTTTATTAACCCATTAAATCCCATCGACATTTATGTTTATAAGGTCTAAAGAAGAGCCGATGTATTTTACAATGTAAATGCAGACAGTTTTTACAAGGTGTTCAATTCCACTGAATAAAATGCATCATCTATAAAATTAATAATCTCAGTCTTTTTCATGTTAGTATGTTTTTTTTGAGCTTGTATCGTATACTTTTAACATTTCAACCCCCTTAAATGTTTTTAAATATCGAAATTTGTATTGAAAGATGATGTCAAAAGCTCAATAAAAGAAAGCGCGTGTAAAACACATTAATAAGACTTCTCTTTTTCCGATATATCATGATTACAATACAAACATGTGATCATATTTGTGATCAGTGGGAAAACACCCTTATTTTTGAATGAGTAACTGGGCTAATATTGATTCATTGCAATTTCATGTTATTGTTACATTAAAAAAAATGAACCAAGGGAAAAGTAAAAGGTTTAGCAATTCTTTTTTCCCCACAAAATTGCCTGTTACTAAAAAAGCTGCTGATGTTAATGTAGGCTATTGTTTACAAACTTAACAAACTTTGTGACCACAGATGAAACATGCTTTCACTAACTTAAAAAAGTCTTTTGAAAAGGCATGCAGTTTGTTTCATCCAAGTATTCATGTAAATCAAATGTGTTACTTTGCCTCAAACAAACAAAATAACCTGTTGATTTCAAACTCCTACAGCTTTTTTAGTGTGTGTGTGTGAAGTGACGTGTAAACTACGTGATTTGGGTTCCTCTTCCAATGAAAATTGGTATTAATAAAACCAAGGGGAATTGTTAGTGGGCGCAATCTTCCACTATTTCATCGTCTACTACTACGCAATCAAGAGATGCAGTAACACCGCCCTGTCGGTAGGTGTCATGATATGTTATTGTGCTTCCTTGCAAGCAACCGGGGAAGTACATCCGTCTCACATGTAACCCAAGTGACCTCAGGTTCCAATGCGTGCTCTTTGAATCGAAATCATTGTGAAGCTCTTAAACACCGTTGTGATTTTATTCACAATTATAATTTAAAGCTTATAGTTGAAATTAACTTGCGTCATATTTTAAATGGCCACCATCCAGGAGCTCTCTCCAGACTCTGGCCGTGTGGAGACACGACCGCCCGAAGACGAGATCGAGGGAGATGATGAAGATGAAGAGGTACGGGTTGCTTCTACAATTTGGCTTGAACTCAAGAAAATTGTTAAGATATTGGACAATGTGAAAAAACAGACCAAAGCTTGACCAACAATAGATATTTAGCTGGCCAAACCTAGCATGAACCTGCGTTTTAAGCAGTTTGAGTATTTCTCTCTCTTTTTTCCCCACCATTTCAGACATTTGTTCTGCACAACTTGGATAATTTTCTTAAAGTAATTATAAACATTTATAATTATATCATTTGCCCCAATATCAATGCCAACATTTCACATGCATAAAGTATATCAACATCATATTGTACACCGTAAGTAAAAACCTTCAGCTTTCTAATGCACGTGGAGAATAAGCTTTTTCATTGTGTCCTGAGTTACCATTTTGTCCATGGCAGTTTATTTGGTCTCATGGCTGGTGGCATGTATTTTAGACATTTAATTTTCGGATGTGATGCTCCAGTTTTTATTTTTTCTCTCCCAGCTGGATGAAACAATGTTGGAGAGGTTGTGGGGTCTCACAGAGATGTTTCCAGAATCACTGCGATCAGCAGCTGAAGTATCTGCACAGTGTTCGCTATCTGTAGCCAAAAAACTTTACAGGTGAGGTGCTGGCAGTTGACCTTACAATTAAAACTGCACTGGTGCTTTAATTCTACAAATAATGATCTTTTAGACTACAAATTTCAGCTTTGTGCTTTCTTGTAGTTTCTCCCGCTCAGCTCTATGGGTCGGTACCACTTCCTTTATGATTCTGGTTCTGCCGGTTGTCTTTGAGACTGAGAGGTTACAGCTGGAACAACAACAATTACAACAGCAGAGACAGGTAAAGTTGCACCAAAGTCCTGCATTTGAACACGTTCCTTGCGATATCATACCCACCTAGTGATAAGGTGAGCTGTATTACCAAAATCATATATGACAGAGTGAGTATTTTTATATCATAGTAACAGTATAGTTATTTTTGCTTAAAAGTACTCAATATTTTTTATATTTTAATAATTGTTTGTTGTAACGTCACAAACCAAAAGAGTATCCATGCAAATGAAAGTCTTATGGAATCAGTGCAAAAACAGCGTCACAATATGTAACACTTGTTTAAAAAAAACAATAACAAATCAACTTGCCTTTATCTTTTGATTTTCAAATACTTTTTTGATTCATTTCAAAGTTTGTAATGTTATTTACCTCTTGCACCTCAACCATAAACTGAACTTTACCTTACACAGACCTTCAAAATAGTTTCTTCCACATCCCGACTTGTTCGGGACATGTTCGACTGCATTTATGCATTAGTTCATGTTTTTTTGTCATTCCCACATGTAAATAATGTAAAGCAGCCCTCACTTCTCTTACAAAGCTTTGGTTAAAGGCACAATATGTAGGTTTTTGCAGCTAAAGGTCGCTAAAACAAAGGCGTAGCTTGATGATGCCTCAATTTCACAGAATCATGGGAGGTGTTGTCTTGTCGTGTACAGCTAGTGGAGAAGAATCCGAAAGGGCTCAGGCAGAAATCATCTTAATGAATCAGCTATTAGCTAATGTATTTAAGATTTATTAACATTACTATAGTATGAAGCAGGGTGTGGCTGAAAACTGTTGGAGCAGAGCGAGGCCACTGGAGTGATTGCTAATGAGAGACTCGCGCGAAACACGGCTTGAGAGCAGTAGAGTTTATATTATGCCGCAGGCGACCGCTTCCGCTTCTTCCGGTCATGTGTATGTGGGGTATACAGTGCTGTTTTATCATATTAGATACATTTGTGTGTTGACATTTGTTATAATGCTATGAGAAGTTTGTGGCACACTTCAGTACGCTAGATCGATATTAGATGGTAAAAGATGATACTGTAAATCAAGAAAATTAGATTTAAACAGGACTTCTTTTTTTTAGCTAATAACAGTGATTAGTTTTCTGTCGATGAATGTATCCAAACAGTTTCTCACCTATCTAATAAAACGTAATATATTAAAGTCTTTGGTGTTTAAATGGTTTCTACAAAATAAAACCGGAAATCGAGGGTAACGCGGATGTCATTGACGCACTATTAGAATTCCTGGCTTATTTCTCTGGATTTAAATATTCTTGGAAACATTTGGGATAATATAAGTACACAAGTCTATAAAAAATGTAACACTGTTCTAGTGGTTTTTGGATATTTTAATCCAAAAATCTTACATATTATGCCTTTAACAAGTTAAATATCATTCCATTGAAATGCCTTTTGTTAAAAAAAAGTAAATGAGTAATTAAGCCTGTCTATTTTATTTCATGTTTTATGTTTTTCATTAAAATATGAATTAATTTCTCATTTGTTTTGTCCTTTTTCTGCTTTTAATAGATTTTGTTGGGTCCAAATGCTGGCATGTCTGGAGGAATGCCTGGAATGATGTCTCCTGCTCCTGGGAAGCTGTGATGTATATAATGTAACATCTATGAGTTGTAGAAGAAGAAGGGGAAAGAGAGAGGGAGCAGGAACTGGAGAAAAGATGCTGTGGTTGGTCAACATCAAGAAGTCATTCCGCTGTATAGATTCTGTACAGTGGAGATCTTGATGACTTTTTATGAACTTCCCTCTCTCTCTGCCTTTCTCACAGAAACATTCTGCAGAGACTGATGTCCAAGCTCTGACCTTTTACTTTTTTTTTATTATAGATATCTATCTAATAACATGTCTTTCAGAGAGACTATAGTATCTGTTGGGAATGTTTTGACTGTGTTGTTGGTGCATTATATTTGTAAGAGTGTTTACGGTGCAATGTTGGCCATTGTAAAGCCGTATTAATACTGAGGTTGTAGAGAATCTGTCACAGCATTTAAAGATCTGTAATATTTATCAGGGCCCACAAAGCGAATGTTGATTTTGAGACTTTCTCTGTCTACAAATTACGGTTTCTTGTTTTTGATTCAGAAATGTTAAAACCTTTAGAAGTGGTTCTCTACCAACAGTGTCTTTTACAGGTAGAACTAGTATCATACAAAGCTTCTGCAATGTTATTCCCCAGAAAAAGCCATACAGTGTGCAGAATCATTGTGAAATATTAGAGAAATAATGTTTCAAAACATGGTACTTTCAATGGTGAGTAATCCTATTTACTTTACATGATGGGAATAAAAACAAGTCCTCCTCTGACCTTCCTTTGTGTCTACTTTATATTGCAGAATGATTAAACTGCGTTTTTCATGTGTTGAAGTGACAGAAGGGAACCTGACTGGTGAAGTGCGCCTCACTAATTCCTACAAAATATAAGTCACAGGTTTAATTTAGACACTCCAGTGATGATTTGATCAAAATAGCGTGGGTTCAACCCAACATTAATAATCATTTAACGAGGAATAAAATATTCCCATAGATCAAGCACAATTTTCCTCATAAAGACTATTGCTGAGCTCGGAACCGCATACTATTACTATTTCTGCCATAGAAATGGAAGGTAAACGTAGTGTATTTCCGAATTCAGCGTATTCCTTCCCGTTTTCCACAGGTGGAAATGACGCCACGTAAGGAATGACGTCAATTTAAAAGTCCTTGTTCGTGTATTAAAAAGTTTCCACACAAGATTTGTTCATTGTTGATATTTCACTTTTTTGTTTAAATTACCATACTTCCTTGGAAAAAAAAGTAAAAACGTAATATTTGTGATAGATTGTCATGTTTTGAGATCTGGGTTTAAGAGAGTAACATTTATAGGATAACGTTACATGAATATGAAGCTAGCAAAAATAAACGTTATAAAATAAAGGCATGGTAAAACTTTCAAAACAGTTTTAAAAGAAAAATCTAAAAGTAAATAGATTTAATAAAAAAATTTGCGACGTTCCGGTCTGTTACCAAGATCAAAAAAAAACTTTTTACATAACCCGATTTTAGATTTTTTTTAAAAAAAGAGAGAAAACAGAACAATTTTGATGTATTATAAGTATTTGCTGTAATTTAAAAATCACAACCATTTAAAAACTGAAACTTGAATGTGCTTGTGACAGATGAGCGGCGCGCGCGAAACTGTCGCTCAGCGCGAGATCACTGGCTTGAGCATATTCTGTCAGCTTTCTCTGAGGAATAAAACGTGAGGTAAAATATAATTTATATTTATTTATTTTTGTTGAAAAAGTTATTTTACATTCTTACGAAGAGGAACATGACACTACTGTTCATGTGACAGCTAACGTACATCGAGAGTTAAGATTAGACCTTTTTGCCAGCTAACAGTTAAGGTAACGTTAGCCGATTAAACTGTAAGCCGCCACAAAAATTTATGGAAGTTATATACTTACCGAGAGACTTGGTTAACTGGTAAATGTATTTAATTTTAAACGTTATTTTGAATTCATCCATAGTATGAAAGGTTTGGAAGAACAGGCTTTGGAGGATGAGTCGGGGTACCATGAGGATGAGGTGATTCACATTAACTTCTATGAGTCAGCCAATACAATTTCAGTCGTGTTAGTGAGGTCTTGTGTTTAATTTTATAATACCCATTTGTCTTTTACTTTTTTTTTTTTTAATAACACCCATCTGTAGGAATCCTTTTTTCAAGACATTGAGCTCTTACAGAAGCATGGCATTGTAAGTAAATTAATGTTCTTATGAAAGTTATGATACTGTCATCATGACAGTGACTGATTCATATCCTTCTCTCTTAAGAACATGGCTGACATTAAGAAACTGAAGTCTGTGGGGATTTGTACTGTGAAAGGCATCCAGATGACCACACGACGTGCTCTCTGTAATGTAAAGGGACTGTCGGAGGCTAAAGTAGACAAAATAAAGGAAGCTGCTGGAAAGTTGCTGGTGATTTATTGTGACTTCCTGTAATTTGTTAGCATAATACATATTTTTCAGTTGTAGAGAATCTTATAGTAAATGTATAAAATTTTGCCTTTCATGTAGACATGTGGATTTCAGACAGCATCTGAATACATTATAAAAAGAAAGCAAGTGTTCCACATCACAACTGGAAGTTTGGAGTTTGAGTAAGAAATAACAACATTTATAGCTCTAAAATACAGAGCCCCGCAGATGACATGGAGAAAAAAAAAAACTAGATATCTTTGCCACGATTGAACTAAAATGAATTTTAAAATATGGCCACAAATTAATAAGTTGTGGGAACAAATTCTTATTTGTGGCTGCAATATCTATTTTTCCCCACATGTCATTTTGGGGCTCTGTACTCAAACCTACAAGCAGTCACTTGTTCTTTTACACAGGGACATTGTGTCCGATATAAGTCTTACATTATTTACACATGAAAGGAGAAATAATTTATTCATGTTTTGTTTAGCAAACTCCTTGGAGGAGGTGTGGAGAGTATGGCCATTACTGAGGCTTTTGGTGGTAGGGTGGTGTTACGATTATCAACCAAAATTAAATGCTTTTTCCCATACATCAGTTCTACCAAAATGACATGTTTTTGTCTTTGTGAATCCTTTCCCATGACTTCAGAATTCAGAACTGGAAAGACCCAACTCGCTCACACACTGTGTGGTAAGAACAATAATGTATTTTATATAAATGGTATATTTCCAATTTAATTGTCATTTTAGACCATTAATGTCACTCTTTTTCTCTTTTTCCTAAGTAACCGCTCAGCTTCCTGGTGAATATGGGTATTCAGGAGGAAAGGTCATCTTCATTGATTCCGAAAACACCTTGTATCATTTTTGAATTTGCCTTCTTTGTGTCAAATTGATTTTTCTAAATCTTCAATATGGAGAATCCCTTTTCTCCTTAATAATTGTGAACACCAGTCGGCCTGAGAGACTGAAGGACATAGCTGACAGATTCAGTGTGGATCATGAAGCTGTGCTGGATAATGTGCTATATGCTCGTGCATATACGAGTAAAAACTTCCCTCTGTTTTTAAACTGAGCGTTTTTACTTAAAGTTTTGAAATGTCTTGGGAGTTTAACAGGCCTGTAATGAGTGTTTTTTTCATTCATAGGTGAGCATCAGATGGAATTATTAGACTTTGTTGCAGCCAAGTTTCATGAGGAAGGAGGTGTCTTCAAGCTTCTGGTAAGTGACAGATAGAAGACACTTAATCCTATATATCGCTGTAAACATTCTGAGAATTTAAGTTTTATCAAGTGATTTTACTTGATCTTGTGGCCTTCAACTATTAATTTTCAACAGATAATAGACTCAATCATGGCTCTGTTCCGGGTGGACTTCTCTGGAAGAGGCGAGCTGGCTGAGAGACAGCAAAAGCTTGCACAAATGCTTTCAAGACTGCAGAAGATCTCAGAAGGTCTCTAAAAATCACCTTCTGTTATATAAATAATGGTAATAAAGACAGTACTAGTATAATGAACACGACATCTTATCTTCAGTGAAGTAAGCTCATTATTTTAGCATGTGAACTTCATTTTCTGACCTCCACTTCATCAATAATATCTGTTATGTGTGGGATATAGAGTACAACGTGGCAGTGTTTGTTACCAACCAGATGACTGCAGATCCAGGAGCTGGAATGACGTAAGTAGGAACACAAAACAAATAGGAAAGGGAATGTTGGGGAATTTTAAACTGATTACTATGATCTTAGATTTCAAGCAGATCCCAAGAAGCCCATTGGAGGACACATACTGGCACATGCCTCCACCACACGCATCAGTTTGAGGAAAGGACGTGCTGAATTGAGAATTGCCAAAATATTTGATAGGTAATTTAAAGATTTTCTCGGTAACGCTTTACAATAAGGTTCCATTTCTTACTGTTAGTTAACTAACAATGAACATTACATAAATAGTTACAGTATTTATTAATCTTTGTTAATGATTGTTAATAAAATACAACTGTTCATTGTTAGTCTATGTAAATATAATATAAATATATTTATATAAAATATCAACAGATACGTTTGATTTTAATAATTAGTATTAGTAAATGATAAGATTAACATATCATAACCAAGATTGATATATGCTTTAAAAGTATTTTTAATTGTCAGTTCATGTTAACTAATGCCTCCTTATTTTAAAGTTACTATTTTCTCTTTTTGTTTCTTAACTGAGACAAAGGGAACTCATACAATGCATAATTTATGCATACATTTATATTATGTAAATGTATTTATATACTAACACAGTTATAGTATATGTTTATCATTTGATTTAATTGCAACAAATCCCGTGCTTTTCTACAGCCCAGATATGCCGGAAAACGAGGCTACTTTTGCCATCATGGCTGGAGGAATAACAGATGCCAAAGACTAATAAGCATGTTACATAAATGTCTCCATTTTGTTCAAGATGGAATCTGTTCAAGTTAACACCTAAACAAGTTGTACTTATTTATTTACATGTTTATCTGTTTATACATTGTATTTATTCTTTATTTATACATCACACATCTATGTTTATATATTGTATATTTTTATAGTTAATTTATACAATGCCATTTAATTGTAAATGAAAAGTATGTAAAACTGTTCAATAAAAACTACTGCAGATTGGTCATATATTTACTGTTAATATAGTCCTATTTTTGAATTAGATTTACCATGATGGTCTTAATTTGAAAAGCTGTTGATGTGGCTATTATCACACATGGTCTCTGCTTTCACAGCCCACATTTCTGCACTGCGCGCATGCAATTCAGGATCAGCTAACTACTAGCTACACGTCCATGGTGTCGCATGAAGACTAGGCGCCCCATGAACCATTTCAGCACATTTTCGAGTTCCCCTATCCATCAATTAACCTGGAATAGATACTGAAAACACCGCAGACTTGGTTTTGGACAAAACCGTCTTGTGGGTTATAGCGCAACCCGCTAGAAACGTCAGCTATTCTTGTTAAAGCCACTATGGACTCGAGAGACATAGCCCCTGATTCGTGGGAACAGGAGGACGATGTTGAGGCCACGGCTGATACCGAACTTCAGTCCGCCTTCACCGGGCTCAACGTTAACGCTCCGGAATTCGTACCATCCTTTCTCACTCGGGGTCCAGCGGAAAACGCTACATCTGATGGTAAACTAACAGCGTTAATAAACCGACTGACAGCTTTAATGCAGTCTGACCATAAAAGGGCTTTTAGCTGAAAATGTTTCTAACGAGCTAGCCGAACAGATGCCAGCGATTATTTGAGCGCTATAGTCGATTTTTTCATTTGACCTAGTCAGGTGTACGCTACTACTGTATCATATGTTGATTTAGGGCACTTCAATACACATTTATGATCTGTCATGAGCTAATGCTCGGCTAGCTTTGCGTGACAAGCTTAGCAGCCGACTTCACACCAGGATATTTACTATCTCTCCACCTTCATTCATTCCACTTGTTAATACATGATAGTGTGACGTACATAGCGCATTAAATGAGCTAGCACTCAGTCTAAAAGTTTAATCAAAATATTGCTTATTAAAATGTTTTACACGTCAATAAATGAACAACACTAAGAAATATGATTAAAATGTGCGATATGAAGATAAGAAATTATCTCTCTTCTAGCTGTTTTGTTATACACAGGAGCGGGTCGCCCCCTCATGGGTGCTGCGGTGTTTGTCACATGACCAGCTGTGTCGTACAATGGTGTTACTAAGACAGATGACCTGCTGATAATGTTTGACACTTGTTGGTTCCAGGTTATTTAGTTTATTGTGTTAATTAAAAGGGGGCATGTCCACACCAACTTTGAGAAAACTCAATATTACAGGCGAAATTTCTAGTTTGTTGTCACCTGTATATTATGAAATTATGTAATATAATATGAAATTATATGCGTTCAACTTCTGTCACAGCAGTGAGCTAAACAACCTAATTAAGCTGTCTATGGATAACAAACTATTCTTGAAGTCGGCATGAAACCGAAGTTGCAATAGTCTTTTCTTCCGTTTCCTCCGAGAGCAAGGGAGGCAGTGCCTCCTCAAAAAATTGGATGAGAAAATAATTCATATTTCAAAAATAAAACAATGCAAATATTTCAAAACATGACTTTAAAAAGTGGATAAATCACGTGTACTTCTAAAGTGACACTATCCAACAAGCACTATGATTGGATATTATTGGATATGATTGGTTTGTGGGATAATTAATCTAGTTTTCCGTTCACTTAGATATCATCACTAAGATATCTAAGTGGGTGATTTATATATATATATATATATATATATATATATATATTTATATAAGAGTTGTCAGTTTTTTAATTTACTAGAAAGTGCCAGATTTACAACTGAGTGAGTTTAATTTAATGTTATCCAGTCATAGCCCCTATCTCTCTTCACAGGCACTGATGCAGTGGCAAGTATGGAGATCTCAGAACCAGTGGGTATGTTCATGTTTTTTGGATAGCTGTCATTAAGCTAGACCCTGATTTTCTACTTGGGTTTTGTGTTCTGGATATAGTGTTGCACTTCCACTAATGCTAGTTCATCAGCCATACAGAAGGCAACTTGGGCTTGTTACATCAGCACTCGTGTGCTCATATTACAGGCCTTATTTATCCCTTTGCTTTCCAGCCACAGCCACTGACCCACAGAAGCAGATGACAATGTTTCCAATATTTATTGTATTGTATATGCCCAATGACCTGTTGGGTCATTAGTTCAGTAGAACTGTCAAAACATCGACTGCATTTCTTAATTTTCAAGCTTAGCTTTATTTTTTGTATTGTGGTTTATGTATTGTATTGTATATATGCAATACAATAAATATGTTTAATAGTATTAAACACAACATTTTTTTTTAGCATTTTAATTTCAATTTTATTAAGATACTTACATTTAAATAATTTTAAGAGTTATTGGGGCTCTCTTGGAAGTTTGTTGAGGCCCCCTAGTGGCACCCTGTACCCTGGTCGAGAAACCATCATTTACTCACCTTCATGCTGTTCCACACCCATATGACTGACTTTATTCTTTGGAGTCCAAAAGGAAACACTTTGTACTGGTTGCTCTTTTATGTACAATTGCAACTGTAAAAGGATGCAAAATCAACATACATGTATCATACAAAAAGTAGTCCATTCAACTTTATCAGTTTATTATTTGTTACATTTAAAATGTATTTAAACATGAATTAAATAAATAGTTTTAGATGTGTCTGTTTATTTGCCAATTTGAAAAATGCTTTGTTTACATTATTTTTTAATTATTATATTTATACTTGGCAAATAGATACTGCAAAAATATCAAGATATCAAAAATAGAAATTCTGTCATCATTTACTTAGCCCGATGTCGTTCCAAACCTGTATGCATTTCTTTATTTCTTTTCTTTTTTTCACAAAAGAAGATATTTTGAAGAACATTGGAACCAATTAACTTCCATTGTATGGACAAAAACAAACAAAAAAAAACAGAGAGATATTTTTCTTCTTTTATATATCACAGAATAAAGAAAGTCATACAGTGTTGGAACAACATGAGGGTGAGTAAAAGATGACAGAATTTTCCTTCTAGGAATATCTATACCTTTAAGTGACATTAAGCATGAGAGAGATTCTTTGTGTTCTGTAAAAAGTCATATGAGTTTTGAACTAATCATGAATGAAAAAGACAATTTTTTTCAATTTTACAGTAAAAAAAATCCCTAACTAGCCCTTGCCAGTCTCTTAGGTTTGCTTGTGTTCATGAGGTCCTCTGTTGTTTTTAGAATACAAAGCATTTACATTTCTTTAAATATTTTTCACGGTGTAGCTAAACGCTTATGATTGAAAGGCCACGTTAGATACTGAATCATTTTAAGAAGCATTTTTCTTGACTTGTTTCTGTATTTTTCAGGAACAGATCATTGCGTTTTAGTAAGATTTAACATTGAATCCTCCATCCACTAAATGCAAACATGTTCCTGTGACTGTCCCCACAGCTGCAGTGGAGAACGGAGAGACAGATGCCAGTGCAGTGGAGACGTGGGAGCAGAAGGGGGAGCTGGATGAAGAGGAACCAGGAGGTGGATCTCCGGCTGACACTGGATGCTGTGGGGACGAGGAACAGGATGAAATGATGGAGGAGGATGAAGAGATGCCGATCCCCAAGCTGCCTCCTCCTCTACCAGATGCCCCTAAGAAAGAGCATGTGAATGTTGTGTTCATTGGACATGTGGGTATGTTACCATGTTTTAGTGTCATTTAATGTTGGAATATACATTTACAATGCATGTCAGAATTATCTTGTTTATTATCATTCTTTTATATATATACAGGGCTTTACATTAACACTGTCACTCCCACTAGCCACTTTGGTGGGTTGAATGTTATATTCAATTAATTAAATATATGTGCTGCGAGTTTCAGAGTGAAGCATGACAGGGTTGGTGCCAAAGCACACAAAGTGAGGGGGCATATACAATTTTTGGTGGTGGGGGGGTAATTTATTCACTGTGTTATGCATATGAAAAAAAAAATTAAGCAGCAGTGATTTCTCTCATATTAAAAATAACATTACCTAGCATTCTTTTATTTCAATCAACAGAAAAAAATTAATTTAGAAAAATATTTGCACCCCTCCACAAGTGTAGACTACTTAGATAAGTCAATATTCAAAAACAGGTGCAATGAATAAAAGATTAAAAAACACAAGCATGAAACTTGTAAATAAAATAATTTTATATCTACAGTTTAATAATATATAGTTTTAAATATAAATAGGGCGTTTGTCAGCAGAGGGCATGCTGTCATAGATATCAGTGTTGTAAAGTTTGGGTTGCTTATACCGTTCATCTGGGAATTCAACGTGCACCATTTCACCAGATTTGTAGCGTAAATCATTTATAAACCTATGCAACACAAGAAAATACATCAATATGTTTCTAAATATACGAATTGTTGTTCATCGCAAATTCAAAATAAAGAGACTTGGTGAACAGTTTTATTTATGCCTTTCTATCCATGCCTTTTCATGAAAATATTACATTATGTATTTGAAGAGTGTCGTTCAATGAAACCATATGATTACTTGCTTTTGATGGTTTATTTGAACCAGTTAGTATTGCCTCATTATTATTATGCATGTATTTTAAGTCATTTTAAAGGCTATTGTTCATTTAGGTCTGTTTTTATTACCTCAAGAAATTATCCGATTACTCAATTAATCATAAATATAATCGAACAATTACTTGAAAATCACAAAAATCGTTAGTGACAGTCCTAGATAGCATTTTGCAGTTTGTGACTTTCAGTCGAATAAAAGATTTTTTATTAAAGATTTCTTACAAATAGTGTTAAAATATCGTCTTGTTCTCATGAACCCAATATTTTGAGTTAAGTGTATCTTCACACCCCTAATAAAACGTAATATCCCAAAAACAAAATTATGGCCTGTGAAATGTTGGAAAAGCACTAGCCACAGTGGCTGGTGAGGAAAAAAGTTAATGTTATGCCCTGTATAAATATGTAATATTTAATATTTTTTGTTTTATTTTTCTTTTATACAGATGCAGGCAAGTCTACAATTGGTGGACAGATTATGTGAGTGAACCATGATTCTTTATAACAAAGTCTTGACTGCTAAACCTACTGTTATCCATTAGGATGCATGTGTAACTGTAACACCAGGAGACGAAGGTAGACAAATAACAAGCAGGTTTAATCAAGGCTGAAACGGAGAACATGCATAACAGTGTGCTTAGCACAAACAATAACAGACACTGAAGACGACACAGGCAGGAACTTAAATACACACAGAGGATAATTAGACACAGGTGGAGGAAGTTAACTAATAAGGGACTAAGGATGACAGGTGCTGACATGAACTGAATAACTAAACAAGACAAGACTAAACATGACACGACTGTGACAGTAACGAACTGCTCCGAGACTAGAAGGTAGAGGATCCAAATGCAGTTTAATTGAAAGGGGCAATCCACAACCGTAATCCAAGGTACAGGGAAAGGTCAAAACAAGCAGGCAGTCCAAACCAAACAAACACAAAACAAGACAGGGAACACAGGCAAGGGGAAATCCATGACACCAAGACACAAGAAAACAAGATATCAATTATCTTTATTGACTTATTGATTATTGGCGGGTGGGAACAAACCACACAAATGTGACTTTTTCAAGGACTGGAGAAATTATCTGTAAAAAAAGAAGTTGGCTAAGCCCTTCCACAGCAGAGCAATTCATACTTTTGAATAAAAATCTGTAAAAAAACAAAAATGAGATCATGGTGGATTGATTTGTTTTATTTATTTTCATTTTTCGTGACCAAAATAACATAGTTATTATTATTATATATTATAGTTATGTGGTGAGGATGTTAAAAACTCACCACATTAACAAAAACACAACATTTTTATTGTTTTAATGGCTTTTTGTCAAAGTTGTTTCAGATAACATGTGCAATTGACCACTAGGTATCACCGTGGAGACGGGTGTCGGTATAGTTTCGAAGCCTCGACACATTTGCTTCAAGTGTTTCATGAAACCTCACTCTGCCCACCACTAAATACCACAAGAGAAATGCAGGGTTACACATAACAAGACTTCGCACGTAATGACAGACTGAACTAGGTTTATATAGGGTGAGTGAAACAGGCAAACAAGACACAGGTGAATGCATTCAATGATGATTAGTCCAGGCAGTGATTTATGGGAAATGTAGTCTGTGTGTGTGAGTGAAGTCTGAGGTGGAGTGCCCTCTAGTGGCTGTTAAGGCGGATAATCCTGACAATATGATGCATAAAATGCATATTTCATTGTTTTCCATTAAGGTATCTAACTGGTATGGTGGACAAAAGAACGCTGGAGAAATATGAACGGGAGGCAAAAGAGAAGAACAGAGAGACTTGGTAAACTGTTTTATTTGTGCCTTTCTTGCCATGACTTTTCATGGAAATGCAGCATAAGAGCATACATTTTTTGACTTTATTAAGTCTCTTATGCTGCATTTATTTGATCAAAATACAGTAAAACCAGTAATATTGTGAAATATTATTACAATTTAAAATAATATTTTTTTATTTTAATACATTTTTATTCTTTATTCCAATCTGGGTTGAAATGACATCTCATTCATCTGTTTATCCTTGCAGGTATCTTTCCTGGGCTCTAGACACAAACCAAGAGGAAAGAGACAAGGGGAAAACAGTAGAAGTTGGAAGAGCTTACTTTGAAACTGAGAAAAAGCACTTTACTATTCTTGATGCCCCGGGCCATAAAAGCTTTGTACCCAACATGATTGGGGGGGCATCCCAAGCTGACTTGGCAGTGCTGGTGAGTTCCTCTTGAAATGCCTCATTTATTTGCCTCGCAGCCAAGCCAGTTGTTGCGTATAGCTCTGTAGCTAAGCTGTGCAGGTCTTTGTACTTGTACTTTGTACAATTACTTTGACATAAGTAATGTTTGTTGGATTGAGAGTACAAAATCAGAAAAAAGTTTGGTAATAATTCTGTACATTTTTATTAACATTTCTTTTTTTCACACATTAATATATAGTAAATAATAAGAAATTAATATAACAGTTAAGTTAAATTAATCAAAAGTGATAGCAAATGATTCTTTTTTTAAAGATTTCTATTATTTATTTATTTATTTTTTAATTTTTAATTTTTTTTTAAATGCTGTTCTTTGGCACTTGCTAAGAATCCTTCATTAAAATGTATCCCAAAATGTTTCCAGTAAAGAATATAAAGCACCAACTGTTTTCAACATTGATAATAATAAGAACTTTTTCTTGAGCACCAAATAAGCATATTAGAATGATTTCTGAAGGGTCATCTGAAACTAAAGACTAGAAAATTTAGCTTTGTCCACACAAAAAAAAGTATTTTAAATTATAAAAATAAGTATGTTATTTGAAATTGTAGCCATATTTCACAATATTACTGTTTTTACTGTATTTTTGATGAAATAAATACAGCCTTGGTGAGAATAAGAGACTAATTTCAAAAACATTACCAACCGCAACCATTTGAACAGCAGTGCCCTTATAAATTAAAATAGGTAAATTGAATAATAGGTCTTGACTTTATTTTGTCTTGTTTTCCTTTTCTTCAGGTCATCTCTGCCAGAAAGGGTGAGTTTGAGACCGGTTTTGAAAAGGGAGGTCAAACAAGGGAGCATGCCATGCTTGCCAAAACTGCCGGAGTCAAACATCTGATAGTTCTCATCAACAAAATGGACGATCCCACTGTGAACTGGAGTTTAGATAGGTATATTAAATAGAGTTTGACTTCTATCATTTTTATCCTTGTATATGGTCCTTCTTTTATCAATTACTACACTTTTACCCCACAGATATGAGGAATGTAAAGAGAAGTTAGTGCCATTTCTGAAGAAAGTGGGCTTCAATCCAAAGAAAGACATTCACTTCATGCCGTGCTCCGGACTGACAGGAGCCAACCTAAAAGAATCTTCTGAGTTGTGCCCCTGGTACACGTAAGTGTACCGCCATTTTTCACGCTACCGTGAACATACGAAGGTGAATTGTGAGTGACAATTGGCAGTTTACTTCAACTCTGAACTTTTGTAGGGGATTGCCGTTCATTCCACATCTGGACAGCCTGCCAAACTTCACCAGATCAACTGATGGTCCCATCAGATTGGCTATTGTGGATAAATACAAGGTAAGTGAAAGATGGTATAAATATCTCAACATTTGATGTCAAGTTTAATAACAACATTAGCATATGCAGCATGATCCTCAAAACCGTATTTGATGTACTAAAATTTAATATTCTGAGTGTCTACTGCTCCAAATACTGCTATTGTCTCAGTTTCTGCTGATGATTCCCAGTTATTTTGAGGGAGTGTTTTGGCAGGAAAGCGTCTTCCCAAACAAAATGTGTGTGGTATTATGAAACCAATAAGCTAAATTAAGCCCTGTGTTCAGCACATGTAATGAGATTAAGTTCCGAGCTAATTAAAGCCTTGCTTAGTTTCCTTGCTAGAGCTGGCAATTACCATCAGATTGAAGTGTCAGTAATTGGATAGAAAACATCTTCAAATACGCTTGACACCCAAATGCTACATGAGAATTTAGGCACCACAACATTATAATGTAATATTATAAAATAGTGATATAAAATTATTCGTGTTTTTTAAGATTAACCTCAAAGGGTTAGTTCACCCAAAAATGAAAATTCTCTCATTAATTTCTCACCCTCATGTCGTTCCAAACCCGTAAGTCCTTAATTCATCTTCGTAACACAAATTAAGATATTTTTGATGAAATCCAAGAGATATATGAGGTATATATCCTCCATAGACAGCAATTTATTCATCACTTTCAAGGTCCAGAAAGGTTCTAAAGACATCGTTAAAATAGTCTGCAGTGGTTCAACCTTAATTTTATGAAGTGATGAGAATACTTTTTCTGCGCAAAACAAAAATAACGACTTTATTCAACAATATCTTCTCTTCTGTTTCATTCTCATACGCTGTTTATGTTCACGTGAGCAGCATTCGCGTGACTCTTAGTCGGCGTTCGGACGTAGAACCTGGAAACCCTGAACGTAAACAGCGTTATGATAACTACACAGAAGAGAAGATATTGAATTATTTTTTTTGTTTTTGCTCACAAAAGTATTCTCGTCGCTTCATAAAATTAAGGTTGAACCTCTGCTGTCACGTCAATTTTATTTTATTTTTTTAAATGTCTTTAGTACCTTTCTGGACCTTGAAAGTGGTGGTTAAATTGCTGTCTATGGAAGAGTCACATAGCTCTCGGATTTCATAAAAAATATCTTAATTTGTGTTCTGAAGATGAACAAAGGTCTTATGGGTTTGAAACAACATGAGGGTGAGTAATTTATGACAGAATTTTCATTTTTCAGTGAGCAGTAAATGATGGCAGAGGTAATGTTAAAATGGAGGAAATGTTTAGGCACAATTACATATTCATTTAAATTACATTTATTCATTTGGCAGACACTTTTATCCAAAGCGACTTACAAGTGAGGAATACAACTTGCGATACATCATGAAGAGGCAAATAGACACAGGAAGTGCTCACAATACAAGTTTCAGACATTGCTCAGAGTAGCATAAGCTAGAATAGGGAGGGATTAGAGGAAAGGATAGTTTTATATATGTATATATGTGTGTGTGTATATATATATATATATATATATATATATATATATATATATATATTTATATTTTTATATTCAATAATAAATAAAATAAAAAACTAAAATTCTAGACTATTTTGTCTAAATGAACAACACTTTTAAATGTGGGTTTAGGCCTCACAACATTATAATGTTTTTGTTATAATTTTATAAATGTAGTTTTTAAATTATTTCTATTTTTTAAGATTAACTTATGTGAGTGTTAAATGACAGCAGAGGTAATCTAAATGTAAAAATGGAGGAAATAATTATTTTGATATTCAAAAATAAATGTAAAAAAACTCTAATATCAGCCGATAAAGTCAATAATGCTTTATTACCTCTTGTGCAGGACATGGGCACCGTGGTGCTTGGAAAGCTGGAGTCTGGAAGCATCGGGAAAGCACAACAACTTATTATGATGCCAAATAGGGTAAGATTGTATAAAACAACAGTATGTCTTTCTTGTTTTGTTAGGTACAAATACAATATGTTGTTATTGCAACCATTATGAATCATACACATTATGTTGAATGATCAAAGTCATTGTTTTTACTGCCCAGCACACAGTGGAGGTGTTGAGTCTTCTCTCTGATGATGTGGAGACGGATTACGCCGGGCCTGGTGAAAACCTAAAGCTCCGGCTCAAAGGCATCGAGGAGGAAGAGATTCTCCCAGGTTTTATCCTATGCAATGCTGAGAACCTCTGCCACTCAGGGCGCACGTTTGATGCCCAGGTAATGATTCCGGCTCTGACGGTAAAGATTATGAATACTGTCTCATTTTTTGAAAGATCTAATGGCTTTTTTCTTTGTTTTTGTTCACAGATTGTCATTATTGAACACAAATCCATTATATGCCCAGGTTACAATGCAGTACTACACATTCATACCTGCATAGAAGAAGTGCAGATAACAGTAAGTCATTTTGTGCACACTTCTAAAACATTGAGACGTAAAGGTGTAAAACATTCATTCAAATCTCCAGGATAGAGAGCAGAGCATTATGGTTTGGTAGCTTAAAATATTTAACTGTCATGTTCCCCCAAAAACTTCCACATATAGGCGTTAATCTGTCTGGTGGACAAGAAAACAGGAGAAAAGAGCAAGACTCGCCCACGCTTCGTCAAACAAGACCAAGTATGCATCGCCCGTCTTAGGGCTGCCGGAACTATCTGCTTAGAGACTTTTAAAGACTTCCCTCAGATGGGACGTTTCACCTTGAGAGATGAGGGTAAGATATTAAGAAAATATAACAAGACAGTTCAAACATGTATTTTCAAATCATACATAAATGCAATGACAGGTGATGCCATTTGTTACTTTTTTTAGGTAAGACAATCGCAATTGGCAAGGTGCTGAAGTTGGTACCTGAGAAGGACTAAATGTGGATAGAAGGACTTCCTTGGTGCACTCTGGGATTGAGGAGGATGTAGTGATGCACAGATGTCCTCAAACTGCTCCAACTTCCCACTGTGGATCAGTATAAGAAAATTACTTTGGAAAAAGGACTTTATCAAAGTGACAGTATCAATTTTAGAAAGAACATTAACATAGAAAGACAAGCTCAGTGTGACAGCTTTCTCATATTGAGAGCTCAGCTATGCCACTCATGTAGCCCAATTTTTAAAGCCAGCTTCTCTCTACTGGTACATATTCAATCTTAAAATGGATGCAATTTTCTTTTAAGGCATTGGCTTTAAAATACAGATGACAGAGGGAGTCATTGTGTCATCTCTTTGAGAGTTTAATGCTGTTCAAACATAACATTCAGATCACCCCCCCCCCACACACACACACACACACAAGAATGCAGGGTCTCTGGTTGCATATCACTTTATAACAACATCATCTGGACAGTTAGACACTGCTGACTGTTTTATTATGGCATGAAAGGGGTCCATACGGGGTCAGAGCTTGCCAGTACCCTTGCTCTTTACCTGGAAACCCCTACAAGAGTCAAGATCAGGTCTTACAAGAGACCTTGGTCCTTTAAATAAAATGACACTTATGTAGAGATTTAATCATGCACAAGATGAGCAGATGAATGTGTTTACTGTGATGTCATTACATGACAAATGACAAATACACCCATGTGGTTAAAAGAACTTGTCACATCAGCTGGGGTAAATTCTGTACACTCCTGTTGGGGATGTAAACATCAAACTTCCAAAAAATAAATAAAACACTAAAATGACTTTAAATGAAATGGATCTTTGCTCTTAGCCTTTGTTTGTTTATATATTTGTTTATATTGTGGTCAGTATCTAGGAACTCACATTGCAGTTTACAAATTCTGCATTATTCTGATAATGCACTGTGGTCAATAGTTTAATTAAAACCGCAAAGGAAGCTGGAAGGCCAAATGGCCATGATAATGTAGAAAATAATCCGTAACTGTTTCATTAATGGCATTTTTATTCATAGAATTTGCCTACATTGTTTACTAATCATTTTAAACCATAATTATTTAAGTTTATATTATAATATAAATATCATATAAAATAAAAAAAACAGAATAATATAATATTAACCAACCGTTTTTTAGGTGTGCAAAACTTATTTTATTTAAATAGTAAGTCTGGATTTAAAACAAAATGCGTTTTGTTGTGTTACAGGAAAGTGAAAAAATTAGATCTAACTCGTGAAATATTCCACTACCTGATACATTTTTCAAAATAAAAGTCAATGTGACATTTACTGAAAATGAGAAAAAAAGCTCAAGCTCTATTATTAAGAATAGTATTATTTCCTTGAACACAGAAGTTTATTTTCACCATACCAAAGTGGTTTTAGAAAAGTATGTTCTACAATGGATGCTGTTGTAAAAGTAAACCATGAGATAGAGAAAATATTTAAAATGAAACAATTACTAAGTATTGTATTCTTTGATATTGAAAAGGCTTTTGTCTCTATGTGGAGGGAAAGGCTATTCATTAAACTAAATAAGATGGGAATTAGAGGAATGTTCTACAGTATAGTTGGGTTTTAGATTTTTTTTTTTTTATCAGAAAGAAGGTTTAGAGTTAAAGTGGGATCAGAAGTGTCTGAGAAATTACTAATGGAATTCCACATTCCTCATAAAATATTTACTATTTTATCTGGATAGATGGATTGGTCAGCTCCGTATGCAGATGATGGGGCTATTAATGCAAGAGGACAAGATCCAATAGGCGTGATAAGTAAAATCAAGGAAGCAATAGGAAAAGTGAAATAATGGTCATATAATTGAGGCTTTAGCTTTCTCCAAGTAACGTAATTCTTCAAACGTAAGAATGTTATAAACCTATAATGAGAGCATTAGCTGGAAAGACAGGAGAGCAGATAAACAATAACTGGTGTATATCTATAGGGCTCTGATGAGGTCAACAATATATTATGGATGCTTTGTGTACAGAACAGCAGCTAAAACACATTTAATGAAAATGGAAAGAGTTATTAATAAAGGTTTGAGGATTTGTTCTGGTGCGATAAGAACAACACCAACTAAGACAATCCAGATAGGAGAAGTTCCCTCAGACCTGAGAAGAGAGAAACTCATGCATGGATGTGGTAATGAAAACCCTACCAATAGTGTTATTCAAGAATGTTGGGAATATAATTCTTTTCAAGGTAATGGCTTTGGATGGGTAACAAAGGCTAAATCAGGGGAATATAGATTAGAAAATACCTTTTACCACTTTCCAAAAACTGAGGCAGACTTAAATATAATGGAACTAAAGGATAAATGGGAAGAGAGTGGGAAAGGACACATTTATACAGATGGGTCCAAAGATGAAGAAAATGGGGTAGGCATAGGAATGTTCATACCAACACTGAATGTAAGTGTAGCAGTTTTACTCTGGTTGTGTGTATCGTTTCTTTGAATGAAGACAGCACTGAAGATTGAGGTCTCTGGATGGTTTTATTTAGTCTGCAAGACAACAAGATATAGAAAATAACTTTCTTGGGACACGTCTCTCCCCTTGTGGACATAAAGCAGCTCTCATTACAAGAGCGAGATAAAGCACATACGACCCCGTCGGTGGAAAATGCGCTTCTGAGGATGGCGCGGTTAGCGCGTCAAATGAGGTATATGTGCGTCATTAATATGTGTCCCGAGTATGACAATTTCCTGCATTAATGGTTCCCACTAGAATTATTTACATTATCACTCACAACGCAAAATAAAATTAAGTTTTGATGAAGTTCATAACCAAAATATTATTTAACTTTTTTTGAACCAGCTACATACTCCCCTCTGAACTTCACAAAACTTGTTCAATCCGTTAACATAGCTGATTACAAAAGGTCCATAAAGAGAAAGAAGAAAAAACTCAATTGACATTCAATACTCACAGCAATATATGCTTCCCAAAACACAGGGAAAGTGACCCAAACAGGCTGATCAGACCAATTAAGGGAACACTTGTAGAAAAGGGTGCCCAAAACACCACTACTTTGAATTCAACACGACAGTCAATTTTACTTTTTTTCTGGATTTTGACCGTTTCAAGAGTAGACAATTGTTTGAACAACTCAAAAAGGAAACACTCATTTTAAGACAATAAGGACCTAGTAACCCCATTAACTGAACTAGTAATCTTCATGTTTTGGGTCATGTTCTGAATTAACCTATTCATCGGTTTCACCAGTCTACCAAACCTAGTTCTGACTTGAGTCGCCACCTGATTAGAAAGTGAATCGACTGGACCAGAGGTCAGTACATCATCAATTGATCTGCCCACAGATGCAGATATCACTGTGTCACAAGTCAATTCCCTGTTGCTTGAGCATTCAGAAAAATCATCACATTTGGAAGGATCAACCCGTGTCAGGACAGGATCCACTGCCAATGAGAGGACACTCTCGGTTTTAGAGTATGTACTGTCAATGTTATCATCTGGAGCCACAGTCCCTGCTACCCAACTGGCAGTTCGATCAGCATTGCTACATTCAGACATGGGTGTTATAGCACTGCTCAAAGCTACTCCACTACAACTATCAACTGGTTCACTAGTGGCACTGAATGAGGGTTCGACTTCCTCAACCTCAATCGGCAGAAAGTTAGCTTGAAGGAGCAGATTCCTATGAACAGTCTTTTCCTGACCGGTGTGGGTGTTGCGGATACGGTAGGTATGACTCTGAGGATTCAGAGCAACAACTGTATATGGGGTGGACTCCCACTTATCTGCCAATTTCTTGCGACCACGTTCACCCTTGTTAGCCAGCAAGACTTGATCTCCCACTTCAATATTGCAACCTTTTGTCCTCTTGTTGTACAGGTTTGCCTGCCTTCGCTGACTAGCCTCAGCATTCTTCTGAGCAAGATCCAAAGCTTCCTTCAAATCATCCCTCAATCTCCTCACATATGTATCGTAATCAACGATGACATCATCTCTCTCCACACTGCTGAACATTACATCTACTGGGAGTTTTGGAACCCTGCCGAACATCAGGTAAAATGGCGCAAACCCAGTGGACTCGTGGGTTGTGCAGTTATAAGCGAAGGTCAATGATTGCAACATCTGTGGCCATTTCTGCTTTGTCCTTGGTGGCAACGCTCTGATCATCCCACCCAGGGTTCGGTTGAATCTTTCAACGTGACCGTTGCCCATAGGATGATAGGCCGTAGTTCTTGATTTCCTTACTCCAGCAACATCCAGAAGTTCACGAATCAGCTCACTCTCAAAATTGGCTCCCTGATCTGAATGAATCCTTTCTGGGAATCCATATACACAGAAGTATCTGTCCCATAACAGCCTTGCAACTTGCTTTGCTGATTGATTTTTACAAGGGAAAGCATGGGCCATTTTAGTAAAGTGGTCCGTCATGACCAAGACATCTACACTGCTACCACTGCAATTCTCTGCAGACCAAAAGTCTATGCAGACCAATTCCAGGGGGCTCGACGTTTTGATACTTTCTAGAGGAGCTCTTCCTTCAGGTTCTGGAGTTTTGCTCACTACACAGCGTTTGCAACACTTAACATGCTCACGCACATCCCGTTCCAGACTGATCCAGAAAAACCTCTGTCTAGCGAGTGATAAAGTCCTGCCCTGACCCTGGTGCCCAGCTTCGTCATGGAGGCCCTCAAGAACTTGTTTCACCAGCGAACTCGGAACAACAAATTGCAGTCTCCTTTTCCGCATCAGGACATCCTTGGACACACGGTAGAGTATTCCATCAAGCAATTTGAACTTCTCCCACTGTTTAAGCGTTTTGATTACCTTGTGAGTTTCCCCAGTTCTCTCACGTCTAGATGGTTTCCTTCCTCTGTTCACATAAAACAAGACTCTTGACAGTGTTGCGTCATCCCTTTGTTTCTCTTGCAACTCCATCAATGAGAAAACTGGTAGGGGACTAGGACCTGGAGATAACAACTGGTGGGTATCCTGAGTGAGCCACTGGACTGCCCGATCCCTCGTGCCCATTTCCCATACTGTGTGAACATCAAAGATTGCCGATATTTCAGCACTGGTGAGAGAACATGACTCTGAACCTGCACAGGGGTCACGTTCAACATTACAGGTATTTATACTCAACCTGAAAGCATCTTGAATGGTGTTTTCTCTAATTTGCTCTGCCTCTTCTAGGAGTGCACCATACGGTTCTGACATCAACCTCTGACTGACATAGCCACGGACAAAGGGTTGTCTGCTCAAAGCGTCTGCGACCACATTCCTACTACCAGGAATATACTGAATACTAAAACTATAGGGGGCCAGCTTAGACACCCACCTCTGCTCACATGCATCGAGCTTTGGCTTAGTCATTATGTATGTTAAGGGATTGTTGTCAGTCCACACCGTGAATTCGTGCCCCTTCAACCAATGACTAAACTTGTCACAGACAGACCACTTCAGAGCCAAAAACTCTAGACGATGAGCAGGGTACCTGGCTTGCGCACGAGTGAGAGCTTTACTGGCAAAGGCGATGGGACGTGCCTTAATTTCCCCTTCTGGAACCTGTGACAGTACGGCTCCTAGCCCATCCATAGAGGCATCCGTACACAGAATGAATGGTCGGCTGAAATTGGGATGAGCCAGTACAACAGATTCCAATAGGGCTGTTTTTAGCTTTTGAAATGCCACACTGTGTTCTTGTTTCCAATCGCCAGGGTTCAGTCTCTTAAATGATGCGTTCCTTTTCACAGGGCCCTTTTTACCCCTGGGTGCAGCAGTCAAGGTGAATAACGGCTTTGCAATACTGGAGCAGTTTTGAATGAAATTTTGATAGTATAACACCATTCCCAAAAATGATTTAATCTTTTTCTGTGAAGGTGTCACTCCATCTGGCATCATCAGATCAGATTCAGATATGGCGGAAATGGCACTAACCTTGTCTGGATCTGTTGCGACTCCAGTCTCATCAATGATATGCCCCAGGAACTTTACACTTCTCCTAAGAAAATAACACTTTTTCGGGGCTAACTTCAGACCGTGTGCCCGGAGCCTAGTAAACACTAACTCAAGCCGCTCAATGGCCGCTTCCTCATTTGGGGCATACACAAGAAGATCATCAAGATAGCATAATAGCATGAGGAAATTCTGATCTCCGAAGACGTTGGTCATGAGTCGCATAAAACTGGCTGGACTGTTACAGAGCCCCTGCGGAAGACGATTGAATTCATACAGGCCCATGGGAGTCGTAAAGGCAGTGAACTTTTTGTCCTCCTCAGACATCACGATGTTATAAAAACCAGAGGTTAAGTCCATTGCGCTAAAGATGACATTGCCTCCCAAAGCTGCTAAACAGTCTGCCTGATGAGGCAAAGGGTGAGCATCTTTGACAGTTCGTGCGTTCAGCCAACGGTAGTCCACACACACTCGAAGGTCGCCATTCTTCTTCCATACTAGTACAAGTGGTGAGGCCCATTCACTACTGGACTTGCGAATTATTTCTTGTTGCTCCATCTCTGAGAGAACTCTCCTCAGTTCCTGGTACTGTGCTGGTGGAACGCGGCGGTATGGAAGTCTGAAAGGACGATCGTCTGATAGACGAATATGGTGGACAAACTCCTTGGCCTTACCGCAGTCCAGCTTGTGTTTGGAAAATACATCCTCATGCCTCTCAATGAGTTGTACCAACTGACTCTTCCAATAATGGGATACTTCACATGACTCAATGTCGAGATCACCAAGGCCAAGACTCTGCAGGGTTTCATGGGACCTGGGGGAAGAGGCACTTCCCTCATCAA
Source organism: Zacco platypus (assembly GCA_038088235.1). Lineage (NCBI taxonomy): Eukaryota > Metazoa > Chordata > Actinopteri > Cypriniformes > Xenocyprididae > Zacco > Zacco platypus. The sequence continues at coordinate 16,097,985 of CM076068.1, forward strand.
CGCCTTCAATGATGCCTTGGCTCTGCACATTCACCACCTCGTCGCTCTTGTGATTAGGATGCACACCGAGATCTTCAACAGCTACAACAGGGAAGACATCAGCTATTTTGGAGTTTCTTTTCAATGTAATAGCCTTATCCATGGGGTTCATAATCCTGACCGGGACCCAGCCATCGCCAGACATAGAAGCAATGACTCTTCCCACCATAATGCCTTTCTTGTGTGTCTGTGCCTTGGGTGGCTCAATGACAATAGTACTTCCCACAGAAATAAGGGTGTTGGATGGAAGCTTACCCCACACAAGGTGCTCTTGCATAGGCAACAGAGTGACGGCTTGGGCTAGTTTTGCCGTGCCCACAAAATCAGGTATTACACCACCTTTCCACCTGTTAGCACCTGACAGCATGTTCAGAAACTGCTCAATCTCAGGTTCTCCAGAAGTCTCAGGACGATTCATGACATTCCAATAGCCAGAGGTTTGCTTGAGTTGGGTAAGTATGAACTTGATGACATTGGTTCCCAGAATTAACTGGTCTCTCTGTCCTGGAACGACAAATGTAGGTACACTCACAGTCATGCCATACACTTCGATCTTCAGCTGATAAACTCCTTTGGGTCTGACTCGAACACCACCACACCCAACAAGAAGAACATCCATGTGTAACTGGTCAGCCATTGCAGACATCCCCACACTCAGCAGTTCACGCTCTGTGTCTTCGTTTATCGTACACGCCATGGATCCGCTATCCAGTAGAGCTTGGACTGTGACTTTGTCGTTCAATAGTACTGAGGTATAGAATAGACTGTCTGCTTTTTCCAACTTTGTGACATTCTGAAATAAGACAATACTGTTACCAGAGACAGATTTGCAACATTCATCGTAAACAAACAAATCATCATCCACACTGAGGGTTTGACACTTTGCACTCACATAGTCCCCTCCCATACGTGAGTGAATTAGTTTCCCTGGGTTTGCGGGTCAGATGGACTAGCAGAGCTGATGACTTTGTGACATTGCTTTTGCTGATGTCCAATCTCCAAGCATGACAAACATCTTCTTTCTCTCATGCAATGCGAACGGGTGGAATGATTTCTATCACCACAGACTCTACATGGGGAAAAGCTGCGCCACTGATTCGTTCTCGGCTGTGAGGCAGGAGGACTCTGGCTCGTACGCTCCAATACCCTTTCAAGCATACTCAAGACACGTTCTAAAGTGCCAGCTTCAGAAGTTGCAGGTTCAGCAACCCTCAAAGGACTTTCAGGAAAACTGACAGGTGCATCTGCCTTCATATTCTCTCCCTTGGTGACGGCATGAGGGTTGGTTGATATTTTAGCTGCGTTAACTTGGACTGTGTTAACATGTGCAACAGCAGAGAGTTTTTCAGACTGGACTTCCCTCTGGTGCTCATCAATGGCCTCCTGTATTTCTGTCACTGACCATTTACTGATGGGTTTACATTTAAACATACTAGAGAGGCTTGGTTCTGTACAGTTTCTGATGAACATCATTGCAATCTCAGGGCTCATGTTCTTTAACTTTTCACCTTGTTTTTGTAAATGGCTGTCTGCTAATTCAGCTGCTGCATTTAATCTAACCCAGTAATCGACAGGGCACTCATTTGCTTTGGGTCGTGTTGCGTAAAAGTCAGCTAGTGGTTGACATGAACCAGGACTCTCACTGAAGTAACGCCTTAACACATCATAGATGGTCTCTGTGGTGATAGCTTCGTTTGGGCTGCTTTTGAGACGGACCTTCACAATGCTCTTGGCCCTGCCTAGCAGGTGGCTAAGGATCTCGTCTACCTGATCTGCGTCAGAGCAATCCGTTTTGTGGAGATACAGCACCATTAACTCAATCCATTCCTGAACTGTGTATTTATCTGTTCCATCTCCTCTAAACATTGGGGGTTCTTTGACATCTGGCTTGACTATCAGACTCACATTGGTTAGATTACGGCCTGCATTAGAGGGTTCTGGCGCAATAGTATTGAAAGGGACTGAACTGGGGGTGGTAACTGGGGTTTGGCTAGCCATTAGCCGTGTGGCAATGGAATCTCCTATTTGACTGCCTAATTCACAGATGAGCTCACGTAACTGCTGCGTAACATTATCACTACTAGGTGTAGAAGTAGTCGGACCAACAGGTTTATCTGAAGAGGTATCAGGTGACTGGGGACTAAAAATCAACGTTCGAGGTTTACTAATGACGGGTTCTTCCACACTCAACAACCCTCTACCCCTCCCAAAGTATGGTGTCATCATATCAGAGTCTTTTCTTACCCCAGCCATAGTGTAAGTTTAAAATAACAGAATATGTATACACAAAAACTGACCTCAGAAAATGTCCAAAAAGTATGATGGAGAAAAATCACAGTTCAGTATGTCAGTACGCAGAAAAAAAAATGTCTCTTTTCCTTTTACAACTACCAGACAATGGTGTTATCGTTCCACAGCCTCCAAGTGCAGCATCCAGACCTCACAAGCGCGTTGCACAACTCCGGTGATCTGCGACAGCTGATCTAGTTGATCCAGTAGGTCACGGCACCATTTTTATGTAGCAGTTTTACTCTGGTTGTGTGTATCGTTTCTTTGAATGAAGACAGCACTGAAGATTGAGGTCTCTGGATGGTTTTATTTAGTCTGCAAGACAACAAGATATAGAAAATAACTTTCTTGGGACACGTCTCTCCCCTTGTGGACATAAAGCAGCTCTCATTACAAGAGCGAGATAAAGCACATACGACCCCGTCGGTGGAAAATGCGCTTCTGAGGATGGCGCGGTTAGCGCGTCAAATGAGGTATATGTGCGTCATTAATATGTGTCCCGAGTATGACAATTTCCTGCATTAATGGTTCCCACTAGAATTATTTACATTATCACTCACAACGCAAAATAAAATTAAGTTTTGATGAAGTTCATAACCAAAATATTATTTAACTTTTTTTGAACCAGCTACATAAGTCCTGGGAAAAGATTACCTGATCAGTTGTCAATTTACACGGCAGAGATGATGGCAATTATTGTAGGGTTACAGTGGGTGGAGGAAGTGTTGACTCTGTAGCAGCCCTTTACAGTATTCAAAATATGAAATCTAATAGAGAAGATTTAATGCTAGAAATCCATCAAAGTTTATTTAGATTACGGAGCCTTCGGATAGATGTGAGATTCTGCAGATTACCTGCTCAAGTAAACAAAATAGAATGAGAGAGCAAACAAAATAGCAAAGAAATCAACCAGGATGAGTGATATTATACATATTCCCTTTGGTAAAGGAGAAACTAAGACAATAATTAAAAAGAAATGATGAAGAAATGGCAGGACAGGTGAGACATGGATAATAGTGGAAGGAAATATTACAGTATGCAGAAAAGTATCAATGCACAGGGTGAATGGAAGGAATAGAAGGGAGGAGTTTGTTTTAAAGCAAAAGATAAGTCAGACAGGAAGAAAATGGAACCTTGAGGGTGTTTTGGGAACTATAGGACAAGGGGTAAAAGATGCACAGAAAGCTGATGTGGAACATCGGAAGGATATAGGGGTATATTATAGGATTTAGTTAGTTTTTTATTATTATAAACATTATATAAAAAAGTAGATTCATTGAACTATAATCCCTGGTGCTTACTCCAATACAGTAGGTGGCGGTATGCACCTGATAAGGCATGGTTGCTATCCGCCATTAAATAAAGAACTAAAAAAGCGCATGCGCTCTGAGCTTCCTTTTCACACGTGCAATCATGGAAGCCCCAGAAGACGAGTTGGTTCTAGATCAGTCTCAGGTAAACGAACAATATTTTAGTTTCTTTTCCTCACATATTTGTCGTGTTTTATTGGTTTTTGTTTAGGTGTTTATATTTATGATTGGGTGGGTGTAACGTTACCCTTGTTAAGCTATATCATCAAACAAGGTTGCGAGTTGGCTAACTACTTTACAAGCGAAGCAAACTAATTGTTCCAAATTCATTCAAGTTTACTTTAGATTTTTTTTTTAAAAAAAAAACAGTGTTTACTTTGACGTTTGATATATGTGCTCAGTGAAGTTAACATTGTTCTTGACTCACTGATTCTTTGGCTTCGGCTTCTTTGGTTTCTGACGATGGATATTAGGTCTACTACTGTTCAAAATGTTTAATTTAGTTGAAACATGTGTCACAGGTGTTGAAAGCTGTACAGGCATTGCAGGCATGTATAAAGAGCACCTCCTCGTCCCAGAAACTTTTCCCGGATGAGGACCATGCCGTCTCTTTACTGTTTACTCTATGGAAAATCCCTAAATCGGAGCAAACCATTCGCATGTAAGTTGTTCAAAGGGAAATTAATCCAGTCAATGATTCAGAGATACTTAATACACTTGAGTATGTTACTGCTCTTAACATGTGCTTTGCCCCACAGTCCTTTACCCCACGGGTTGAGATCCGAATCTGTAGATGTGTGTCTCTTCACGAAAGATCAACCCAACATGACCACACATGAGACGCAGACATTCTTCAAGAAGTTACTCACAGAAAACGGGGTCAAACATCCCATAGAGGTATGATCAGCCTGATCCTTCAATGATTTTAGCTATAGACCCTTTTCACGGACTGTAATGATGCGTTTTTAAAGGTTATCAGCATCTAAGGGTGCGTTCACACTTGTTTGGTTCGTTTGATCCGGACCAAAAACATATAGTCCTGGTCCGCTTAGCGCTCACACTGGCAACAGCGAACCTAAAGTCACCGAACTGAAGGCATAGGGATACGGTCACAATATGATTGATCGGCTTTTGACTTATATTTCGCGACAGAGCTTGCTTACGAACATTAAAAACAATGCTGTATGCTGGATTAAACGCGATCATTTTATGCGTGTACATATGGTTTTATTTTTACCAGCTGAGAACTCCCGAAGAGCTCATAAAATGTTCAAAACATTCAAAACGGCACCAGGATTTCCTCCCTTGTATGCAGAAACGAAGATCTGCTGCAAAGAGACGGCAGTTCGTCGTCTGTACAGACTAATGGGCAACAGGTCTTTTGAGAAGAACCAGGTAGGCTTACATTACTTGAGCATTTTTGTGCGTTTTTTTTCTAGCATTTTCGAAACATGCTTGTCGGACCAAATATTTATGAGGCACTTTACCTCCTCGTTGCTCCACGTTTGCTCTCTACTCATTTTGGATACACCGATCTTTCCGTGTCGTCAAATCAGCTGACTTGTAGCGTCGCATCTTGTGACATCACGTCCTGTTTTTGGTTCGTTTACATGTCTTTGGTCCGTGTTGCATTCATATATCAATCGAACCGCACCAGAGTTCGGATGGCAGCGTTCACATATGTTCAAACGAACCGCACTAACTGAGCAATCGCACCATGGTTCGTTTTAATCGAACCAAACATGACAAGTGTGAACGCACCCTAAGTCTCGAAAGGATTTTTTTTGTGTACGTTTATTGCACTACTACGTGACAGTATGTATTGGAACATATCTAAAATACGTTTCCATAATTTTTTCTCTCAGGTGATTCCCTTCAAGGTGTTGAGCACAGAGTATAAGCCGTTTGAAGCCAAGAGAAGACTAGTAGGCAACTTTGATTTGTTTCTGGCAGACGCACGCATTCAACGCAGGTTACCCTCTCATATTGGGAAAAGTTTCTATCAAAGGAAGAAGTAAGTTTGCATTTAAATGCACAACACAAATAGGTCAGAATTGACATGTATTGCATCCATTAGATATTAAAATGCTTAGTTTTATGATCAAAGCTCTGTTGTGTTTTGTGTATTTGGGGTGATTGGAGAAACTATATATATTTTTAGTTCTTATTAAAGAAACAAGTGATGAATGTTTGCTTCTAAATGTGGTCACATTTATCGTTATGCAAAAAAAAGATTCTACTAGAGATGTAATTGTGTTAAGGTGAAAGATTTTGCGACAGATTCAAGTTATGTGGGTTTGATTCATGAAAGTGTCGTCTTTGAGCTGTATGAAATATATTGCTACACTACTGACAAACATTTGGTGGTTTTTATTTTCTTTGTGAATGACATTTATTGAAATTCTGCCTCTGTGTCAGGGTTCCTCTATCGGTGCGTCTAGACAGTAAATCTCTGGCCAGAGACCTGAAGCGCCTCATCGATGGGACCACCATTAGCGTCTCAAACAAAGGCTCCTGTTGGTATGAACATTATTTTCTCTGATACAGTTATAGCAGGTAGAAGCACTACAGCAAACCATTTCCTGCTCCTTAACAGCTGGATATGGGTTAAAAATGTGCAATAGTAACTCATAGTGTATCCAGACAGGTCTCCTCGTCTGTTGGAACTTGTCTCTACAAACTATGAAACATGATATATATTTTTTTTAATTTCTACTAAAATTCCAAAAAAAATTCAATTGCCCTGATTGTGTGTTACCTTTGCAGCATGGCACGTGTAGCACATTTAGGCATGACTGCGGATGAGATAGTTGAGAATGTGATCACAGCGGTTTCCACCATTTCAAAAAAGTTACAAACAGTGAGTAGATCAAGTAAAGAGTTGTTTATAACCAGCCCCCTTTTCTACTTTCACTACTCATTATCACTGTTACCCAAGTTTTGACCTACAAGCTTGAATCTGTTTCCCCCTCAGACAGGAAAAAACATAAAACTCATCCATTTGAAGAGTCAGACGTCAGTTGCGTTGCCCATCTACACCTCTGATTTGAGTAATCTTGCATTGGTGGAGGCTGAAATAAAAGCTCAAAAGGTGAAGTTGCTTAAAGGGAAAACGGATATGTGGCCAAAAATAGTTCTGTAAAATGAGCAGTCCTCAGTTTTACCCTTTACCCTTTTTAGGCAGCACAAAAGAGGAACAGCGAAATTTCAAAAACAGAAGTATCAAAGCCGATCACTAAAGAGACTGAGAAAGATGAAGACAGTGAAGAGGAAATCCCACAGTTGGTGCCAATCAAGACTCCAACCAAAATGCCAAAAGGGAAGGTCAGTGTCTGCACATCTCACAAGGGACAGTTGGTAAAAACAGTATTTACACTGCATGGACGTGTTAATGGCATAACAGTGTTGTATGTGATTTTATTTTATTTTTATTTTCAGGCCATGTACAAAAAAGGAATGAAAAAATCACCCAAGCCGCGTGGCAAAGGTCTTAAAAAACCTCTAAAAGACAAACTGGCTAAGAAATCACCAAAGGTCTCAGAACGATACCTGAAAGCTAAAAACAAAAACTGAAATGCAATTAATGTGCAGCTTTCTCGTCCCATTAGCAGTTTGCGGATGTATATAGAAGAAGAATTTGTATTACCCATGGTTGTTTTAAGTTTGTGTGAACATTTGTTCTGACAGAACAACAGCAAATTAAAAATTTAATATCTGATGGCTTTTGTCTGGGTTTGTCAGCAGCTCTCTTTTTTTGGTGCAAGGTTCTGTTTATAGTAAGTCTGTGTAATGGATGTATTATACTACATTTGAGCTAGACAATGTGTTGGACCAGCTGCTGCTCTGTACTGGCTGCGAGACGGCGAGATGAGAAATTCTCAACTTTTCAGAATGCCTCAAGCACATCGCAGGTCATGTGACAAGAACCAACTGATCAGCTTCGGCCTTCCGTAACAAAACATCAACAGCTCAGCTGAACATAGCTGTACAGGGTGGTTATGTCATCTCCATAAATATATCTGGTAGTAAAGCTAATGCAAGGGTTAAAATTTATGCTTTGCTGAAACTTCCTTGCCATCGTGGGAGCGCAGTTCATGGTTGCATAGCAACGACAGACGCCAAGGGAGCGCAAGCGCTTTGCATGCGTATTTAGACGTGATTTGTGAACGGGCCCTAAAAGAATATGAAGTAGGTGTTACTAGCACCAAGCCTAAAATACGGAGCGTCGATTTTCCCCATTCACTAGGCATGTTTTCCAGAGACAGAACTATATAAAAGCTATATACTTTCAGAGAAATCTCAACTATGCCTTATGCTCTTTTGCTTGGGATGCACTTGTTAATTTTTTTTTTTTTGAGGTTGATAAATGCTCATGCATTTTTATTTGAAAAACATGGGACTTAGTCTATATAACTTCCTCATCCTCATGCGTGAAATACTTGAAAATAAATTTAAGTGCAGATAAACTTAGTTCTGTCATAGTTCCCCTTTCTGTTACTAGTGTCGTGGTGCCTTACACAATAAATAAAAACATTTGCAGAATCAGGACTGATGTTTGATTATTAGTTAGGCCAGGGCTGCTAAAATATCAGTTTCCTCACATTTTCTGGGATCCTGGGTGCACAAACTGCAGATTATATGAAAATTATAATATTAAAAATGAACTTATTGGTTATCGGTATCAGCAATGAGAAGAACTTAATTATCGTATCGGTTAAAATTTTTCATATCGTGCATCCCTAGTACTTACCCTCATTGTTTAAAAAATTGTAAGCTTTAAATTCCTATTAACTATAATGATGTGACATAAATGAATTTAGGGATATGGGGGTGCATTCACTTCAAAAATAAAACTAATCCACTGTCTTCAGCGGCTCTGATGGCAGGAGTACATGGAGACTGTTATGTTAACTTTTACATCCAAAAACAAAACGCCTCAATCGCTTTCGAGACATTCTTGTCGCTACAGCTGCCCCATCCTGGAGAAAATGGCGGACTGTACAACACGTTCAGAGCGGGCCTAGGCTGATACTGCAGAGTCCGTCAGCAGTCGTGGGCCTGTACAAAGTGATGTCACTTTGCCGGGAATCTGCAAACTGCTTGTTCTGAAACACTGCTTGACTTATGGAAATTTAAAAAAAAAGGAGTGGGTGGATTTTTTTTTTTTATCATTATAGGGTGGTTGTGTTCACACACATTGCCAACATACATTTATGTTCAAACACCATGTAAAAGTGAACTTTGCATAAGAGGTGCCCTTTAAGAAATGTCTCAATGTTCTGGATGTCCATCAAGCAGAGAAACAACATTTTTCAAGCACTTATCTTTTGTGTTCCCCAGTAAGACAGTTTTGGAATGACATGAGGGTAGGTAAGTGACAGAATTTTAATACAAACATTTTTATATTAAACTCTGGACTGTACAAAGTTAATACACACTTTGTATTTTTCTTTTTTTGTGTGTGTATGAGTATAGATTTGTAAGTGTATTTGTTGGAAGTCAGGATACGCTCTGTGGCTCAGTGTGATTTAGGTGAAGATGTGACTCTATAGGCTGTTAAATCCAGTTCAGGAACCTGTACCCAGAGACCCCAGATGTTTGACCTACTACCACAAACCTATCTTCATCTTGATCATTGGTGGGCTAGCATTGAGTTCCCGTTTGGTGGTAATCCTCAATTCTAGTGGATTATTTGGTAGTAAATTCAGAGAGAGGATGCCTATAAATAATGACGTGGACCCATTGTGTCTTTCATTTGGGCTGATGTTTGCTGTGCTCGGTGTGGTACGGACATTGATCATACAAGAAAATGTGAAACACAAAAGGCCAGATCATCTAGAATAAGATAAAGTCAAAGAGATCACACGGAAATCCTTTTATGCAAATATAATTTTGACTTGTCAATGTATATCTGTTGCCATTTTGACTGACATTGTTCATGTAGTATGTTTTGATTATCAGGATCACAAACCTGAAGATAAATGATTAAGTATTTTGATAAAAGCATTGGTTTACTGCTGAACATCAAGGTTTATTCACTTCAGTGTACTTTGAACATCATCTGTACAGGTGTGCGTCATGTTTCACGCAGTGTGTACTTTTACCACCGTAGTTTTCTGTAGATCCATCTGAATAGATGAGCGGCAGTCTGGTGATATAACTTCAATAAAAAAGGACACTAACATATAATTGCGGCTATGGAGAAAAAGTATCCAGGAGTTGGACGTTGTAAATGTGCATTTTGGTTTGCTGTTTTTCATGACATTTTTGGACTTTTTGTCCTCCTGGTTGGGGTGTTTTGGGACATCTTTTTCCATGACTTTTTAATTTATGCTGGAGCTGTGATCATTTTTCTGAGCCTTATCTGGTGGGTGTTTTGGTACACTGGTAATATTGAAGTGCCTCCTGAAGAGCTGGAGGATGACATTGCTCAGTACAAACGCACCAAAGGAATTTCGGGTGTCATGCGTAAAGTCTCCAGCAGACTCTCCAACGGACTAAGGAATTCCCTCAGGAGAAATGGAAGATTCAACACTCAGGCTGAAAGCTCTCATGCAAACCACACGGCAAGAGCAGATCAACCTGTTACCATTGCCATGAGCTCCTATCTGAATACAGAGTCAACTGAGACGACCAACCACCTAAACAGAAATCCTTTAGTGATATAACATACAGGTAATGAATAATACCCAATAAAAAATTGCTTTAATGAATACAGACTTGTATAATGCAATGGAAATGATCTTTTTTATTTTAATAATCATGCGAGACGTGTGGCTTTGTTAATCATTTATAGCATTCTGGTCTTTATGAGGACTCCTATTGGCCAGGACAGAGGCTCAAATAAGACTTATCTTTTGTACCACACACAGCAAACTTTGCTCGACATTCAATGTCAGGTTCTGATTTGCATCTGTATTCCCACAGTGCTCTGCGGGAAGACCCTCCTCTTCACAACTGCACCCATGCTGCTTAGAAATGACTTGCTGTTAGAAGTGCTTTATAGATCTTTAAGATCATCAGCGTTCTTTGGCTACACTTATGTATAATTGTTCATATATACATATTTTTAAATATTGTTCTTTTAATCCAACTAAAATAAAGTATTTTTCTATTGAACATAATATGGTAACATTTTACAGCATGATTTATTTTGTTCACAGTTGACTATATTAGTTAACATGAACTAAGAATGAACAGTATTTCAACAGCATTTGTTAATCTTAGGTAGTTTCAACATTTACTAGTACATTTTTGAAATCCAAATTGTATTTAACACTTGTTAATGCACTGTATACTGTATACATGAACAATTAGATTTTTACCAACTAACATCAACAAAAATTAATAAATGCTTTAAAAAATATTGCTCATTAGTTTGCTAATGTATGACCTATTAACAGATGAGACCTTTGATTAATATTATTATATAATATACTAATCAAATATGCTTCGTTGTTATTTGCTGGTTGTGTATTTGTGATATTCTTACTAATATGTTGATTATATATCTAATAAGCAGTGCTTGCTTTTCTGTGTTTATAGCATAAGGAAAACATTATTTTGTTATGTACTGTATATTGAACTCTGCAATTAAAATCATTTCAGAACATTTATTAGGCTATTAATGTTTTATTTGAAAAAGAAGAATAAGGTCACTTATAAATAAAGGCTAAAGGCTGGGATTTCCCAGCGATGCCATGGAAGAACCATTTTTGGTTCGCCAAAGAACTTTTCAGAGAGCGGTTCAAATACATTTACTTAAAATAAATGTTTTATTTTCTAAGTGTGAAGAACATTTTAATAATCATAAGAACCCCCCTTTTTAAACTTTGGTTCCATGTTAAAGGTTCTTAAAACAAATGGTAGTTGTATAAAAGATAGCTATTTAACTAAACAAAAGTAGCACGTAAACCACATGCTTGGCTTTATCGGTCTCGTTTACAGTAGAAATTTGGTTATTTCAGTTTTTGTCATGAGAAAATGTGACTAAAATTTAAACTGATCCCAAATGTAAAAGACAAAAGTGTTGATAGCTCAGGGACATCCCCTTCTTAAGACATATTTACATATTGGGCTCAATAAAATGTTGGCTGTTGTGTACGTTCAGTGACCTCCAACTCCTAAGTGGAAGATGCTTCTCTTTATATGGCTGCTTTACATGATTATTTATGCTGAGGGAAAATGTGCAAAGAATTATTATTATGATGGACTTCTTGAGGAGTGTCAACATTGCTCCATTAGATGCAACTCCCCACCAAATATTTGCAAAACATTTTGTACCTCAAGTAAGTATTATTTTATTTCTGATTCAAAACTTTTTGACTTTAGTCTAATAACGAGCACATTACATCATTTTATGGATAAACATAACAGTAACAGTTATAAATTTACATACTCTTTGCAGAATCAGTAAGTTGTTTCAATTTCTTAAAATGTTTACTACCCCGAAGAGGCTACATAACATTATTTAATGTTATTGTATATGTTCAGTATATTGTTATATTGTACAATACTCATTAACTTCATTTACACAAATTATCCTGTTGTGAATTAAGAATCAAGGCTATGTATTATTTAGTCTTGTGAAATTTTATAGAAATATAAATGCATAAAAATATCTGTTGAATAGCTTCATCAGGGCAGTACAAAATAAAATATCAAATGCAATAATCTCCAGTTATTACTGAAATAGCAAACTCTTTGAATATTCTGCAAAAGGTATGAAAACTTGTGAACAGAACCGTATCAAAACCCACAATGCATGTCTAATGATTTCAGTCTCTTATTCAGTGCCTCATTGTGTCCTTTTCAGTACCAGAAAATGAAGTTGAAAAGAATCAAAATATTCGTTTCATTTTGATCGTGTTTTTTGTGTTCCTGGGAGCTTTCACTGCACTGACCATTATTCTGCGAGTTATACGCAGAAAAACCTGTAAGCCCATCATCATGAACAAAGGTATATTGCAGAAAGACTTTTGATATGTTATGAATGTAGACAATGTTGTCCAAATTTTAGTACACTGGGCATGCATTTGTTCATAGTTTACTGTACTTGTTTTCAAGATGTATGACATTATTACATCTAAAAAAACAACAAAAAAAAACAATAGTATGTAATATGATAATACATAGTACAGATTATTTTCATTTTAAATGCATTTTAAACTATGTATCTATCTATACTCATACTAGTAGCCAATGTCTTATAATGACATTACTTGTGTGGCAAACAAATCCTTATAAAGTCAATGAAATATCACAGCGATAGGTGAAGAACAAAAGATATCTGACAGCGAGAGAGGCTCAGATGTCACAGAGCAATCTGAAGATACGGATGAAGCTACGACTGATATGCCAGATGGATTGAATCAACATCACTACAACTCTAACCTGCCTCTTCCCTCCACTGAGGAAGGCACCACATTGCTGGTTACCACAAAGACAGTACAAGCTTACCAGTGTACATCTGTCATATATGGAGAAGATCACATGGAACTTGTATGAGCAGCAGACTCTGAAAACACTGGTATCACTTCATCTCTCCACGACTCTGTTCAGACTGGAAACAGTTCTCATTGTAATCTGAAATGGACTGCTGGATACTTTCCTAATGAACACATGTGGTATCTGACTGTCAAAAGTGAACATTTCTGTGTTATTTAGGTGTAAGATTCATCTGTGAATGTAAACAATTTTCAACATGCTTTGTCCAAAAGTCTTGTGTCTGAGATTCACTCCAACACATTTGTATCAATCCAAAACCAGTACAAATGTAAGCTGTCTTTGTTACATTAAAACGTGTTACTTCAATTATAAAGTCTTATTATATAAGTAGACAGAAATAAATGCATGACCCATGAAAATGAAATTCTGCCATTATTTACTCACCCTTATGTCCCCCCCCCCCCCCAAAAAAAAACCTCAATGACTTTTTTTTCTCTCAAAATGATCTGCACAATGATAGTCTCAGTCACCATTCACTTTCACTATGGAGAAAAAAGATGCAAGGGTGTGAAGGAAAGAGATTGTAAGTTTCAAACATTCTGCGTAACATTTTATTTTTGTATTTCCTGGAGGAAAGAAAATATAGAACGACACGAGGGTGAGTTGGCTAAATGATGACAGTTTTCATTTTTGGTGTACCGTCCCTTTAAATAAGGCTTTCAAACTTACTAAAATGTCAGCAACACCTTTGAACGACTTCAAAATATATTTATTTGTATTATATATTAAGCGATGAAAGCTATTTTGACCCACGTGACAATGTTGCTGTCACGTGACACCAAGCCAATGTCATGTGACTGACACGAGCGCTGTACAGTGGTATTAGCCAGCTCTCGTTAGCACAACGATACAAGAGTTTAACTAGGAAGAAACAGTTCCCTCATGTTGAAAAGTAAACACTTACGATACTCCGTAAAACTACGTCTTCATGGTTGTGATGCATTAAACGGCTTTAAAGTGCTAGTGTTGTCTGAGCTAGGCCTCGGTTGTACTATAACGCTTATCTGTTCCGCAAATGAAACTATGGAGAAAGACACAAAATGTAAACAATGCTGTTAAACATCTCTTGGGATTAATCTGAATATTGTAGTTACCGACTCAACTGTGATTCATGTCGCTTGTTAAATCGTTTGGTCGGGAAATTCAGAATGAACGGTGAGTTGCAAATATGTGATGGATTCATACTGTTAAATTGTTTATTTGTATGTAACACATTTAACTGTTATCTTAAAGTATTGTTTGTTTCAATCTGTGTCACTGCGGTAGGAATATGTAAATGTAAGAATATGTCATACTTTAAACAAGTAAATGATTGGACCAAAATGTAAACTTTGTGATCACATTCGATCGACCTGTCTACAGTTGCTGCAACTAACGTTACTTACTATGTTCTTTTTCTGCTGTTTTGACAGATCATGTCAAATGTGTTACTGACTGTGCATTTGAGGACAAGAACTTACTGTTATGAATGTGTATGTGTGTGTGTATATATATATATATATATATATATACACACACACACACACACATATATATATATATATATATATATATATACACACACACACACACACACACACACATATATATATATATATATATATGTGTGTGTGTGTGTGTGTGTGTGTGTATATATATATATATATATATATATGTGTGTGTGTGTGTGTGTGTGTGTGTATATATATATATATATATATATATATATATATATATATACACACACACACACATATATATATATATATATATATATATATATACACACACACACACACACACACACATATATATATATATATATATATATATATATATATATATATATATATATATATATATATATATATATATATATATATATATATATAATACATACATCAGATCAATGTATTCAAATTGACAGTGCCTACACAATTAAGAACTGCATGTTCTATTTATGTGCAGTCACATAACTTGTTAATCATTAATATTGATTTCATGCACTGTGAATTTTATGTGTTTATTTTAAATTTTAAGTGTGTTTATGTTGTTAAGTGAGGTCAATTCAACCAGTAATATTTCAGGACACTGTACCTTACAGGCGCACAGCAAAATGACCTGAAAAGACAAAACTTGTTAGAGAGACTTCTTGATGCTGTTAAACAGGTAAGGTGACATTGACTTGTTTAATTGTCAATGTGATAACTTGCTTATTTTGAATGCAAAAACATTTCCTCTTTGATAATCCTGGCTTAGAACAATGAGGAAAGAAGTTGTTATAATACAGGCCTGGGGAGACCATTAATGACATAAAATGGTCCCTTAGTTTTTTATGATGTTTGCTCAGTTGTACATTTGTTTGATATTACCAACACTATCTATATTAAAGGGGTCATAAATTGAGAAATCAAAATTTCCTTGAGATTTTGATATATAAGAGGTCACCGTACTATAAGAATATCTTATAATTTTCAGAACTGAAAACTTCCTTGCTAGTCCAAAAACAGCTTTTAATGTTACCAAGCCCTGCAAACGACTCATCCTGGAATGTGCCTATTTATGATGTAATAGATTAGTGAAAAATCTGTGGAAGAAAATCAACACCTACTTCACCATTGCAACTTTGGCCCTGCCCACTGACATTAGTGAAATGAGGAAGAGAGGAGAGTACATGATCATTCATTGGACTAAAAATAACACATTCCAAAGGATCCTAATGCTAAGAATGTGGTTATTTTATTTATTTTCAACAATGTGAATGTCTCATTTGGGCATTATTTATTTTTTATGCGGTACATTTCACTGTGGATTCTTTGGTAAATCAGTCAAAATTTTGGAACAGGCTTTGCAAACAAACGTTTATAATATGGACTCGACAGTAATGCGACAACATGTTAGTAACCGTGTTAATTCTAACGCCGTATCTGTGACCGGTAATTTCTTATTTGTAATGATTCATGTACAATGCAGTCAGATGTTCTTTATCTATGTGCCTGTAAATCAGTGATAACTTAATGCGCAACTTCACATTGTTTCTCTTAGTAGGATGAAAATAATCTGTTTTAAAACTATGATTAAATTATAAATAGAAAGTGATAAATTGAAAACAAAAGAAACGCTCCCTTTGCAATCGCTGGAGCTGTCAATCAAACAGTGCGAGTTTATCAGTGACTGTGTTCTGGACTCGTGACAAAATCCCGCAATGATCAAAGAATCTCTTATTTACAGTGTGTTTGCATTGTTGGTTATGAAAGCATTCGTTAGTGAGCAGAAATTGAGTTGCAGTGACGACATTGCTGCATTCATGTACTCAACAACTTATCTGTGATAGGTTACATGCTCATCACTGCAACCGTTCCTGCTACAAGCTAAATAAAGTGCCATAGATCTAAATATAATCAACACTTTACATGATTAGTTAACCTTTAGAGCTGTAATAGTAAAAATGTGCTAAAAGTTTTCGAGAGAGTTGATCATGTAATGCTTAGCAATTTCATATGCAAAGATGTTAGCGAATCACAGCAGTGGGCATCATACTAAAATCATACTAACCGTATAAGTGCACCACAGGAAACTTTCTAAAACAATAAAACAATGCAGTTCATTACCCCTTTAATCTATTGGGCTAGAAAGAAGTAATGTTGTTTTATTGTCAGTATGCCTTACATGAGCAAACACTGCATCATGCCCTGTTGGACTATGATATTTTATTTTGAATGCACAAAATGGGTTATCTTTCTTCCGTTCACCAGCTGCTGTATTTAGTGAGTTCAGTAACAATGGTAGATCAGATGCTTAAATATTAATATTTATCCAGTGCTTATGAAGCTACTGCAGGGGTCTTTGAAGAAGATATATAATGCACATAAAAGTTTTCCAACTGTTTGAATGATGTTACGTTTTTTGTAATGTAATAATGTTAATTAATGTTTGCTTTAAACATTATTATCTTCCCAGTGCCAAATTCGCTTTGGTGGCAGGAAGGAGATTGCCTCAGATTCTGATAGCAGGTGAGAAGAATATTCCATCCAAATATGATCTATTTATGTTATAAATCTGAAATGGTTTGAAAACATGATGCAAAATTCTATTTATTTTGCTAATCTTTTGTCCTCCTTTGCTGTTTGTTTTCATAGAGTCATATGCCTGTGTGCCCAGTTTGAAGCGGTACTTCAACACGGCTTGAGGAAAAGTCGCGGTTTAGCCCTCACGGCAGCTGCTATTAAACATGTTGCTGGATTTAGCAGTAAAACAGAAGCAGGTACTGTAACTGATTCCATCAAATTATGGATGTCCAGACCTTATTTTCTGTCATTCAGCTTTTGACCAGCCATATTAATCAATGTATGATTCTCAAAAAGAACATGCTGAAAAGAAGTGTTTTTCTAAACGTTTACTCCGTGAACTCTTTGCCTTTCTTAATGAGTTTGTCTTAGTCGGTGCCCCTGAGCGACATTGCCTGAGAGATTTCCCTAGTAACAAAGAACACATGTGGTGTTTTGGGTTGTCCATAGAGGAAACAGATGCTTACGAGTGCGCATACAGGAAAACCAGGTGCTGATACTGTTTATGAAACCAGATGGTTATGCAACAAGCCCTGTAAAAAATGACTAAAAAGAGAAACAAGGTTTTTCTGAGGTTAGTCTCTGCACCTGTTGTGGTTTTGAGCTGTTTAAAATTAACATCAAAACTAAGAGTGATACTATGAATCAATGCTGAGTGAGTACTTTGAGTTTTTTAGAGTAGAAAGTTAATTGCCCTTCAGAAAGTAGTGGGGATTTTGAGTGATGTTACTAGATTCTGAGATTCTATTATAAATAATGTACTTGACGAACTGTACTCGAAACTGAACATGCTTGAAAAAATTCATCGCTGAATGAGTTCTTGCATAACCTATTGTCAGGTTTTATCTTGAGGATGTTTTTTTCCTCCCCTGTATTGTTGCACAATATTTTATTTTATATTTAATTTAAGAAAATTAAAAATAAAACCTAAGATATTATTACTTTTATTTAGGAAGGATGCATTAAATTCATCAAAAGTGACAGTAAAAAAATGTTTATAATGTTAAAAAACATTTTATTTTCAAATAAGTGGTGTTTATTTTCTGTGTTCAACGTTGATAGTATATAATAATAAAAAAATAAAAAAATAATAAATGTTTCTTGAGCCCCAAATCAGCATATTGGAATAATTTATGAAAGGTCATTTTTTCATTACACGAATAAATGGCATTTTAAAATATATTAAAGTTATTTTAAATTGTAATCATATTTCACAATATTGCTGTTTTACTGTAGTTTTGATCAAATAAAATAATTCTTTCAAACAGATAAACAATCAAATGTCAAACTTTTGAACGGTAGTGCATATATAAATACTATTTGGCCATTGTTTCCCATTAATTTCCTAGACTCTGGCAGAATGCCATAGTCTAATCTGTCCCGCTACAGCTTCATAATGCATTTGATGTTGTGTTTTGCATCATTTGGTTTGGTATCTTTCAAACGAACTAAAACCAAAAGCATGTATATATTCTGTTGCCATGCAAACCCCCGGACAACTCCCTAGAGGGACCAAGGTCCACCCCCCATAGTTTTAGAAAATCTTGTGGGAACTATTTAGCTATTATTAATAATGCTTTTGCAAGTTAAGTTATTTACATCATTATTTTGCAAGTGAAATGATCACATCAGAACCCACAACCTTTTGTTTTCTAGCCCAAATCTTTAACCACTAGGAGTCTCCACTTTCTATCCTGGCGTACTTAAATGTCAAACGAGTATGATCACCTGAGCCCTGAGTGACTCCATTTGAAAAACTGTTACATACAGACAGCTTAACAAGTTCTACGTCGGACAAGTAAAATGTTCTTTTGGTTTAAACCGAGGCATTTATGGGCTGAAACCAGCAGCGGATAAAAAAAAAAAAATCCAAACTGTCCAAAGGAATGTGAATACAGAATTTCATACAAAAAAATGCTTTTCTCTCAACCATGAAGATTTTAAGAATAAGTATTGCTGACCTTTTCTATACCTCCCAAATTCCGGTTTACAAAATGACCTCATTATATAACTTCTGTGATATTATCTATCTCTCTTCTCTACTATGTGGAACTGAGAACATTGCTGTGGCAGTTCACACATGCTCTCTTATGTGTTGCAGAGCTGACGTTCTGGTTTTATGTGAAGGAGCACCTCAACCGCCATGAGTTGCAGCGGTTCTATTCTCTGCGGAATATCACATCTGAGCTGGGCCGGGGCCGGGCATGGCTTCGTTGTGCCCTGAACGAACACTCGCTAGAGCGTTATCTTCACATGCTGCTTGCAGATAATGCCCGCCTTTGGTACAGACACCCATGATTCTCAGTTGTGGATGTTTTCCTTCCTGTATTCATTGTTTTTCACTACATATCAGTAAAGCCCCTTTTACACCGCCAGTGACATGCAGCGACAAAGTGACGTGGTCCAATTCATTTCAATGGAGAACTGACTAGTGATGGGAAGTTTGGATCATTTTACTGCCTTAGATTTTTCAAATCTCATTCAGCCAAATGAACAAATATTTTTTTCAAGTCATTTCGATCATTTCAGCAGAATATAATTACAGTCTTATATATTAATAGCCAAATTCCCAACACATCTTCTTAGCAAATGTTGATGACATTTCGAATAAGAAAAAACTATAATGCAGCCAAGGCCAAATTATGAGAAACAGAAGTGATTAATTCATTGCTTAGCTGGGTCTTCAGGCTGTGCAGAATGTTAGTTTACCTCACCTCCCGATCTGAATCGTTCATTCTTTTGCCATGTCACATCCCCATAGGCTGAAGCTGTGCAGTCTGTACCAGAAACAAAAATGATTAATTCACCTCTCTAGTCTTTGGGTCAAAGTCGTTTTTGTCTTTATTACCACATTCAATGTTATGGAAAAGAACCATAATGACAGAAATTCACAAATGTTTAAATTGTAAGAAATTTGAGACCAGAAACGCATCACATTACTGTAAGAGTAAAAAACTATGCATTTGTTTTTAAGTAAGGTTGGAAATTTATTATCTAATTTCTGTATCCAATACGGCTGTATTGACAAAAGAATGAACGACTCGGACCCAAAGTTTAGGGAGTTGAACTAATCATTTCTGCTTCCGGATACAGACTACATAGCCTTAACCCATGGGACTGTCATGGGATGAATAAACGACTTGGGAGGTGAGCATTTCTGTTTCATGTACAGAACCTATGGTATGTTGCGCATGTGCAGTCAACACAAAAGGAACAAATCACTCTCTGAGACAACTCATTTTACCTCAGTCAAATGAAAGATTTGTTAAAAATGAACAAATCGTTCTTGATCAACCCATCACTAGAACTGTCGATTTCTGACGACACGAGTGGCAGTGATCATTGGCGACAGGATGTAGGCATGTCCAGAAATGAGACATAGTTGACACATGTTGAACTTTATGCAAATGAAGTGAGACTATCCAGAGAGACAACCAATAGAAGTAGTGGAGCACATGTTATCCACCGCTACATCCAGTAGTAGAATGTTGGTGGCTAGATGGAGCAGTTAATTTTAGCAGTCAGCACCTTCCCAGACCTCATCCAGTTGCCGCTCCTGCACGAGCCGGTGGTTCTCGCTGTAACCCAGATAGGCCGGTGCTTTCACCGCAGATATATAGATGGCATTTGCTGTTTCTCGTTCATTTTTAAAATTAAGCATTTTATGTACTGATGCCATTCACATTTAGTCTTTTCCCTCCAAAATGTTAATTCATTTTAGCGCCTATTTGTTGTCTACAACATGGAGTAACATCCATCAATGTCATTCACATGTTATTTGGCAACCAGTAGATGGAATGCCCACTAGCGATTTAACTGCTGGCCACTGGCGATATGCTGCAACAAAGACGCTGGCAGTGTGAACGGGGCTTAAGATTTCTAAGTTGTGTGAAATTACTGAAAGGGATAGTTCAAACAAAAATGAAAATTCTCTCATGAATTACTCACCCTCATGTTGTTCCAAACCCATAAGTCTTTCGTTCATCTTTGGAACACAAATGAAGATATTTTTAATCAAATCTGAGAGACTTCTGTCCCTCCATAGACCACAACTACCACTTTGATGGTTCAAAAAGTTCATAAATATATTGTAAAACTTGAATTGAGGGGTTTAGTCCAAATTTCCTGAACAGACTTGATCACTTTATATGATGAACAGATTGAATTCAGGGTTTTGTTTACAGATAAACATTCATCAACTCGTAAACTCAAGCATGTTTGCTTGATGGGGTTCATTCTTGTGTGTTACGTTTGAGCTTTCGCAAGAACCAACAGGGTTTTTCCTCGCACATTAAGCAGGTTCAACTGAGCTTCTGTTTATTTTTGCTGATCAGTGTTTATATGTGAATAAAAGTCTAAGTTCAATCTGTTTATCATATCAAGCGATTGAGTCTGTTCAGAAAATTTGGACTAAATTACTCAATTTGTATGGTTAAGTTTTACTATCTCTTTATGAGCTTTTTGAAGCATCAAAGTAGTAGTCAAGTACCTGTCAACGGATGGACAAAAAGCTCACAGATTTAATCAAAAATATCTTGATTTGTGTTCCGAAGATGAGCAAAAGTCTTACGGGTTTGGATCAACATGAGGGTGAGTAATTTATGACAGAATTTTCATTTTTGGGTGAACTAACCTTTTATTGGTCTAATTTCTGCCTCATACATAGTGCCTTTTATGAAGACTGGGCTTTTGTCCTGGATGAGGAGAGAGCCAGTATGCTTCCCACTATGGCTGCAGGTGATATTAAAATAAGATTTGTCATTTGCTTCTGGTAGTTAGCGTAAAGTTTACACTTTATGTAGCTGGGTATCCTTCCTTGTGTAAGTGTTAATTCAGTACATGTGTCAAACAGGGCTCAATTCCATCCTGTTTGCCATCAACATTGACAACACGGACCTAAATGGCCAGGCCCGTGGGGCATCGTCTGTCTCCCACCTGCTTAAGGAGTCCACGCAGGGCATGAGCAGTTTGTGGAAAGAGTCTACTCAAGGTGTCAGCACGCTTCTGCGGGAAATTGGTACTGCCACTGCAGTGGTTCCTGGTTTCATCCCTCGCTCGGATGCTACATCAGACCCACTGCCAGTCTTGCCCCGCAGCACTTCTGCAGGTACTTGAGTCACATACTATAGAGAATTCCACATGCACTGTCAAGATAAAAAGTGCAAAACCTGTACTTTTAGGGCTACAATAGCTTGTCACTGGGGTTGTAACCTTAAAGACATAACTTTGTACCTTATCTACCCTCAAGATGTATTTGTAAAGAGAGAAGTAATATGTACCCTTAAGGCCACTATCTACTGAGTTAAGTTTCTGTTGTTTTCTTAGGGGTAAAATTAAGTTTGAAATACTTTTTCAGCAGTGTACTGTTGGCGAATATCCCAATGCCACCCACACTACTGAGAGCGGAGTTTAGATGAATATGCAAATATGTGCTGCAAGCTTTTCTATCAAAAACAAAACAAACACACAATTTAAAAAAAGTATGCAGTCATAGTGATGTGGATATGTTTGCACAAGCTCTGCAGTTTAGCATTTCACATCATTTCACGTTTATTTATATAACACTTTAAACAGTAGATTGCTTTACAGCAAGCAGCTTTACAGTATTAAACATGAAAAACTGTTTCAGAGTCACTTTCATCTAGAATTACATCTTTAATTTCTACTATTAACCAGCTCTCCACTTTGTTCATATTTTTACCTGACCTCGATAGACTGAAAGTGTAAAAAATGAAAATGGAGCCCCAAAACACACCTATCTGTTATGTAATCGCTATGAACCAATGGGAACAGATGTTTATCAGCTTTTCTGGAAAGTTTGCTTTGGAAAGCTGTTTTAAACTCCAAACGAACATAGTTTTGGCCTGATTTTCTTCAAAATTATATCAAATAGTCACCCTCATATCATTGAATTAATTGCATTTTAGATTCCGGTTTAAGAAAAGAGCGTAGGCGTAAAAAGAAGATCACAAACATCATCTCTTTTGACGATGACATGGGTGCGGAAGATGAAGACGAGGCTGGTGAGGACGTTGTGAGGAGTCTCAGGAAGAGTACAGTGGGTCACGTGAGTTCTGAGGAGGCTCTGGACCCTCCAGACTCTACCTCTCCCATTCATAACGGCCTGAACGAGCCTGGGATTGTGAGCTGGGCTGAAACACCCCCACAGAATGGAGTGCTGCCCGATACCAAGAGCATTGACAATGAGGAGGAGGAAGAGGATGACCGTTATGGAAAAAGCAGGCCGGAGCCCCCAGAAGAGGATAACGGGAATGGGGAGCGGTGAGTTTACATAAAGGCTGTTTCCGAAATCCCCCATACCCTTATATAGCACACTATTTTAGGGGACAGCCATTTGTAGTGGTGTCCAAAAACCATAGTAGACACTGTGAGTGGAGTGCACTCATTCAATAATGCACCACAATAACAAGCGTACAATGCTGCAGAATTATTCAGCCATTCATTTTCCAAAACGCTGGTCCAATGTGGGTACTGCATAATATAATACAGGTATAAATTCCTTATTAATTGATTATTAAATGGTTTGATTAAGATTTATACATGCGGCATTTATAAACGCGGCACACTCAGTGACTGAATTCACTCACTCGTTTTCATTCACACCTTCAAGTGGCCTATATTAGTGGAGTAATGTAGGGAATAGTGGGGGTATAGGGGGCAGTTTCGAACACCGCTAAAATCTTGCTTTATTGTTACATTAATCAGCATCAGGAAATAGTGGGACTTGAACTGAATTGACTTAAATTGACAATAGCTTTAACAAATAGATATTAACTGTTATAATAACACTTTATTTTAATGTGTCACATGTACACTACCTTTCAAAAGCTTGGGGTCAGTATTTTTTTAAATTATTTTTTTTAAAGAAATTAATATTGATCAAAGGTGACAGATTTATAATGTTAGTAATAGTAGTATAGATAGTAATACTAAGTAAAGACATTTATAATGTTACAAAGAAATTCTATTTAAAATAAATGCTGTTCTTTGGAAATTTCTATTTCCTTTTCATGCAACACTGAAGACTGGAGTAATGGCTGCTGAAAATTCAGCTTTGCCAACACAGGAATAATTTACATTTTAAAATATATTAAAATAGAAAACAGTTATTTTAAATTGTAATAATATTTCACAATATTACTGTTTTACTACATTTTGTTTCAAATAAATGCAGCCTTTGGTGAGCTTAAGAGACTTAAAAAATCTGGAAAAAAAAGTAAAAAATCTAACTGTTCCCTGTTTACTATAGTAGTAAGTTATGTATAATTGCAAGCAACTAACACTAAACCCTAACACAATAGCAAGTACATGTTGTTAATTAATATTTAGTACTTACTTGTGGAATTACAAAGACACAATAAAATAAGGTGAAACTGTAACATTCTGCTCTGCATAGGATGGTTGTGGGGAGTTTATCCAGTGTTTCTACATGGAGCCCAAGGCAAATCATCACAGACAATGACAATGACAACTCGCACATTCTCATACCTCTGGCCTCCAGCGAGCCCTACACACACCAAGGTTAGACCCACAGCCTGTCAGACACTGTGCTCGTTCACGGACATCTTGCTTTGTTTTCATGTTCATAGATGTGGCAAGCATTTTTATGTCTTCTGATTGTTCAAACGTACGAGTTTAACTTAAATATAGCACTATTTAATTGAATGTGTAATGTGTGACTATGGTGCTGGCATGGAGAAATGTGCTATTTTTGTGCTTTCAGCTGGTAGTTCAGTTGAGAATGTTGAATTTCATGGACAGAAGGAGAGCTCAAGCCCACCAACTGACAGTGAAAAACAAAGCCAACTCCAATTCAGGTATCTGATACAAAAGAACACTTTTTTTTTTTTTTAGTAAGATTTCAATTAGTAAAAAATTTTTCTTTGAAGATTAATGCTTATTGTCTGTGTTATCTTTTGTTGTCTCAGCATGGAGCCCGACTCACCGGCGCAGATTGCTCCTGTGACCAGTGTTGTGTCGACCCCTGGCCTTCCTGAGTCCATGACCATTGGTGAGTCAACCTAAGATAAACCCTATCATTGTCCTGAGATCCCTTTTTTGTCTTTTCAAAATAATCATCAAGCTCCAAAAAAAAAAAAACATTTACTCTACTATTTAAAGGTTTGAGCTCAGTAAGAATTTTTTTAAATGAATACTTTTATTCAGCAAAAAAACAAATAAATTCATCAAAAATTATGTAAAGTGTCATGGTTTACAAAAATTTACATTTTTAAAAGTTTCTTGAGCATCAAATCAGCATATTAGAATTATTTCTGAAGGATCATGCTGAAAATTCAGCTTTACCATGACAGGAATAAAAAAAAAAATAATTATAAAATTAATTAAAAAAGAAAATGTATTTTAAATGCATAAAAAAGAAAATGCATCATTGATGGGAATAAGCAGCGACTTTTAAAATCATTAAAAAATCTTACTGACCCCAAGATTTTAAATGGGAGTTGAATGGTGTCATGTGCCGTGTCCTAAGTCTTCAGAAGCCATACAATTACTTTTGTTACCTGTGGTGACTATGAACTTTGTGGTTTATAAATGGATGAAGTTGCATGAAGATTATTCAAAATGATCTTTTTGTTTTCCTACAACAGACTGTTTTGGAACAACATGAAGGTCAATAAGTAATGATAGAATTATTATTTTGAATATCTGTAATGACAACAATTTTTGAACTTTTCCTTTATCTATACTTTTTGCATATTTGAGCTTCATCTAAAGCGTGTAGGCCTTTGAGGATTTGTGCTGTGGACAGATGGTATCATTGAGGTAATTTGCCTTGACTACAGCTCTGTTGTCTAGTGGTTTGGCACAGATGTGAGACAATTTTAATCATTTTTTAAATATTGGTCATATGACTTTGCCTTTAAAAACATGACTTTGAAACTGTAAATTATTATGGGAATCTAACACTTTATTGTCTTTGCCGTTGAGACGCGCTACACTTACAGGCACAGACGTTATTCTGGGCTTAGATGGGATGTCAATTCTTTTGATTCATCCCCTGCATACTTCCTCTTTCCAGATGAGGGCACTGTTGGTTCAGTGTGATGCACTCTAATGTTGTTCCTCTTTCACTCTCTCTGTCTTTTGTCTGGACAAAACACAACTTTGAGATGGGGCTGGAGGTGACTGATCCAGTTATACTTCAGCTTTCAAAAATAAAAAGAAAAGATGAAAGCAAGAAAATATTCCATGCAGAGTGCCAGAATCTGCTTCTGCTCTCAGACATGAGTAAAATTCAATTTCAGATCAAACATGGCTTTCTCAGTATGCCTTAATAACCTATTAACTGCTATTTCATTATGGATACAATGAACATTACCTTCAAGGCTCGAAAATGCGTTTTTCTCCTTAGTTTAGTTTTTTTATAAGC
Organism: Zacco platypus; assembly: GCA_038088235.1. Classification (NCBI taxonomy): domain Eukaryota; kingdom Metazoa; phylum Chordata; class Actinopteri; order Cypriniformes; family Xenocyprididae; genus Zacco; species Zacco platypus. The sequence continues at coordinate 16,124,585 of CM076068.1, forward strand.
TATATAGTAGACAGCTTTTTGACGTTGATCATCATCATTATGTGCCTATTTAGTGTTAAAGAAGGGTTTTTTGTTTTGTTATTATTATATACATAAACAACTATAAGACATTTTTAAAAGGGATACTCCACTTAAAAATTAAAATTTGTTCATCATTTACTCACATTCATGTCATTACAAACCTGTAATAAGATTTTCTTCTGTGAAAAACAAAAGAACGATATTTTGAGAAAAGTCTGTTTTTTTTTTTGTTCGTTCAATGGAAGTCAGTTGTAACCAAAACTGTTTGGTTACCACCATTCTTCAAAATATCATCTTTCATGTTCCACAGAAAAAAGAAAGTCATACAGGTTTGGTTTGGAACGACATGAGGGTGAGTAAATGATGACAGTATTATAACTTCCTAAAACATGTTTGACGACATTTGCAACATTGTCTTAATTGATGGCAATATCTGTTGGATATCAACCAATGGAAGACGAGGGTACTGATTGCGAAAACCTTTTTGTATTTTACATTCGCTGATGTTAATGCTGCAGAACTGTCCTGATATATCGCAATACAAAAATGTGACACTATTCATTGATAATGTGAAAAATGAATGGCTATAATCTCAGTGTAGATTAATATGCGTGTTCAGGGAACCAATCACAAGTGGTCAGCCAAGACTCATTAACGTTTCCACCTGATACTAACATGCATTTTGGACGTGTCTTCTGTGAACAGTTGTGATGAATACTATTGAATGAACAAACCCATGTTATGTGGCTTACAAGTGAGTAGGAAAGGAAGTGAATGATAAGGGTAAGAAGTGCAGCTCGACTCTACTTTGTGTGTTTTGATATAAGAAAGTAAAGTTTCAATTGCTTGTTTTGGTACACTTTCTCACATCTCGGTACAATCCCATGTTAGGTCTTAAATGATCAAGTTTTTGACACTGTTTCTCCTCTAACCATTTGTGAGTAAATTAAAATAATAAAGCAGTAAATGAAAAAAAAAATATTTGAAAAGAATATTTTAAACTTAAATATATGCATGTAATCAGTGACAATCTAACATAATTCTGTATTTTCAGCCATCAGAATCATGAATATTTCTGTTCTGGTGTCACCATTGCCATGTTCTAGTCCATTGCTAATGCAATACCAATTTTAGCGTTTTTATGAACGGTACTTTTTGTTAACTGTTTATCTTGTCTTATTAGTAATAATTAAAACATCCTTTCCATTTTAAAGGTACACTTACTTTTTTTTGGTCAAAATTAACAATTTATAACTTTTCGGAGATGCTGAGCGATTTGAAATGTTGTCAAAGTGATGCAGAGATGGCGTTTTTATTACTCAACCAGGGAGTAAGGTATTTTATTAAACGAAAAAATTGCCATATGTAGGTCTCTCAGAGGCTGCGTTTACACTTGGCATTAACATGCGATCACCGTAGCCAATCAGGACGTGGCGTGTTTACATTTGTTCACATTAAGTGGCCTCTTTATCTGGATAACAGATCGGATTTCTGTTTCCCGCACAATATTTAAATTAGGTCTGTGGTGCGCTTGACAGGCAGGAGCTTCAAATGGCTTCTTAACGCAAAACAACTTTCACTTTAGCCTCTATCAATGGCACTGCACACACAGCACAGAATTTTTGTGATTTATTTAACAAATGCACAGTCGGTCACAAATAGAGTACTTCTACCAAGTTTCCCAACATTAGTCTTGTATGATGAAAAGATTTCAACGCATTTCATGATTGAAAGGAGCAGGCAAGCATTTATATTGTATGTGTAATATTGAGAAAATGGCAGAATCTGAACACCTTTGTATTTAAGAACACACAAGGTTATAGCGTGCATTGACTATATTGACAGAAATGGGAGATTAATCTGAAGCGCTTTTACACTTGTCTTTTCAATGTGTATTTGGACAACATCTGGATACTGTTCGCATGCAAAGTGTAAACGCAGCCAGAGTTCATTGTAAAGCATTATCTGTTGTTAAGGATCATATTCATCCACACAGTCACCCAGAGACCAAACACAACCACAACAATGTTCTACCGCAAAATGCATGCAGTTTTGTTTTTCAACCGTTAGAGGGCAAAATGTCGCAGAGTGTACCCTTTTTTTTGCTTAGTGTAAAGTATCATAAGAGCATCATGTTGTGACATCAGTATAGTGTATCGAACCAATCTGTGACGTGAGTGTTTCGTTACACCTCTGCTTGTAACACAAAGCTTCAGGTTCAATCCCAAGTAGGGGTGACCCCATTGCGCTTTTTAAGCAGACTTTTAATCTCAGATTACTCCAGAGGGAACCTCCATGCAGATAATACACTGTAAACGTAAATAGCCTTTGATGAAAAGCCATATGTGCTAAACGTGAACTAATGCTAGGTGTCTCAAAACTGCTGTTTGTGAACCTTGCTTTCTGGGAAGCATGTCAAAGCTTTGCCTCCTGTACTTGCTTCTGCCTGCTTCCTCTCAGGATTACAAACATACTTGGACCGCCTCACCCTGGTGTGTTTCTCTTCCTCCAGATGAGGGGCTATGGGAGAGGGAGCGGGCTCATCCGCAAGAATTCTCCTCCAGATCCCTCTCCAGCACACACACACTCTTCTGTGGTCCGTTGTAGCATAACTGTGACGAGCACGTAGTGCACTGCATATTTAAAATCCTTTGTGTGGGTGAAAACAGCCCTACAAACAGTTTGTTTGATTTGTTCTGTTAAAATATAGTGCTGCTATGTATAGAATTATTGTACTGTAATTTATGTAAAACAGTCCAATAAGCACGTACAGTAGGACAAGGCTGGAATGCTCAATTCTTGGTCAGTGTTGTGATATTGAGTGGAAGGGCAAGGTCATATGTGGAATATTGGGAATTATTATCACAATATTTTGCTGATGTTGTTAGGGAATATCGGGAACTTTGTGATAATGTTAAAAGTTTAGTTTATATAGACAGTCAGCTAATTTCACTCCCCTTGAAAAGTAGCTGATAGGTTGCTGCTTCACAGCGGTGCGTTTTCATTCCTACCTAAAAGCCAAATTATTATGTCCAAATCAGTTATTGCCATAAAATGCAGTCTACTGCTGCTACTGCAGAACGTGCTTGATAATAAAGAGTTATTAAAACTGCATTAAGCCACGAAAGAGATGCTGTTTCCCAAGCGTCTTTGTGTGCGTGCGCTCCAAACGGAGTGGAACACAGAGAAGCAAAATTAACTTTGTGCTTTGGGTCAAATACACAGAGAAATATATCGAAATGCCTGGCTTAGTGAGTATTTGCTTAAACAGAGTCAGTTATGTCTTAAGTGAACATAAACAGTTGGGAAAGGAGTCGGATGTGTAACAGTTTATTGGATCCATGCATTATGTCTTAAAGTGACAGCAGCCTAAAATTCCTGCTGCTGTCTGTGTCATTAACATTAATCAAATGACAAATGACAAAGAGAAAACTCACTGCTCTTTAGTAGATTTAGTAGGATTAATCTATATTTAATTTATACAGTGAAAATATGCAGTGGTTTTACATTTGATTACTTTCTGTTGATAAAGACTGTTCTGTTTTTTTATTTTCGTTATTTCACTGGAATGCTACATTTGTTAAGCTCAGTTGTTCCTCATCACCTTTAAAAGAGGGAATGGAATATGTTACACTTGTTGCTTTCCAATAAATACAATTATGTCAATACATGCTATTTTCTCATCTCTTAGGGTGTACTCACACTAGCCGCTCTGAACGTGCCTGAGCGCGTTTGACCCCCAAAGCCCGGGTTCGTTTGACTACTGTGATGGCTCCGTACCTTACTTTTTGTTTAACGTGAGCTCATAGAATGAGTGCTCACAAATCCTTTCATTACAACCAACATAGTTTAAAGAGGATGTAAATATGAGATTGATTATGCAGTGTAGACAGGTTTTTTGTGTATAAGGGGAGCAACAGTGCAGAACTCGGTGAGATTGCACTGAACTGAATTGGTTGCAGCTTCAGTGATTATAGAGGGTTCGCACTTTGCTACTTTTTGTATATAACAATTTGAAGAAAGTTTTATTTTTAAGGCTGCTAACTATATGTTGAAATGTTTTGTGAGTGATAAATGTATTTAAATGCAGAGCTGAATCTGAAAGTGCAGTGATTGACATAGTGAAAACCATAGCAATGGAAAAGACAAAAAAATGTCTTTGTTCATCTGAACATTATTTGAAGGATACATGCTGTTTTTTTTTGTTTATTTACTTATTAGCTTTAATAGTTAACCAATTAAATTTTAGATTTTTTTAAATTTTTTAAATAGTTAACTAGTTTTTGCTATGGTACAGGAATTAGTACCAAGAACCATGAAATTTTACATGCATTGGTACCAGCTACGGATATTTTGGTGTTGTGACAACACTACACATGACCCATGTTGAGCTTAATGCAAATGTTCAATGATAAAGAAGCTTAGGATGCCATCTCCTCATTTAATAGCGTTCTGTGGCTCCAATGGGAAATTAAACCGTATTATTTCATTATGGAGGGGGTTCCCTTATTCACCTCTTGAGAGATTTTTGGAACAGTTTTGATTATTAATTTACATATTACTTTAATTATGAGTACATTTGTATGATTTATGAATAACATTATTTTGGAATTGGTCTTGGTCAGGTTTTATTACTGAATTGATTTTTTTTTTTTTTTGCCTTTTGGGTTTGTTTGTTCCTTAAGGGTCATTATATTTTGTTGAGAGAAGCAGTTTCGACATTTTAAGAGTTGCTTTTTGCCTCAGGATTGTTTCTTTCATTTGCCATTTCATTTGGGACAATATTTTGCATGCCTACCGCTGTATGTGTGTATTTTTTGTTGTGTAAAAATCTAATGGTGTATCACTTGGTCAGCTTTATCAGAAAAATGACTCCTTAAAACAAATTTAGTCCTTTTCTTGAAACCATTTTCTGGAAGTAGTTTTTTGGGGACATTGCACACAAGTTTACTGAAGCACTTTCTGATTACGCCTATGGCTGCCAAATGGATCTCTGGTGGTCTGATAAGCGTTTTCTCTTAGAGAGACAGTAATTGAGCTATATTGCTGTTTAAAGATACCAGTGTTGTTGCTTCTAAAAAACAAAAAAATAACAAAGACATCTTTGACTTCTTTTGCTGAGAGTACTTTAAGCTTGTTAAATGTGGATCAGGCTAGCCAGGTTTATATAGATGGCTCCGTCCAAGCCTGCAGTTCCTCTGAGATTCATTAAATGATAATGGACTGATAGGAGTGTTCAGACTTTGTCTTTTAGAGCCGTCTTGTAGGGGTTATCTATGTTACCCAGTGCCAGGTTATCCAGTGCAACGACAACAAAGACTCTCCCTCTGTCCCCTTCACTCACCATGAAAGTCTGGATTTAGACTATACCGAGTTCTGCCGTTTTTCTCAAAGTGTTTTGAAGTGCTGTAATAATGCTTCCCAGTCAGAGCTTTATGTTTCACTCGGATTATTCACAGACTAATGTGTTTTGAGACAAAATCTGCAGAGGCTCCCCTTAAGGCTGTGTTATAAATGTCTTACCCTTTCAAGTCACCTTCATTTTAAAGAAATTAATGTCGGGCTGGTATTTTAAGCCTCGCACAGTTCTCTTTATTAGTTCTGTGGCGCTATACAAATGAAAATGTCAGTGGTATAAAACAGTAACTCTTATTGAAAGAATGAAGACAGGTGTGGGACATTAAATCCCACTGAGATATTGAGTCTTATTGTTCTGAAGTCATGCTTTTTTTCCTGGTTTGGCTGAGGACAAAAGCCATTGTTCATTTCGAGTTTTGATACCTTTATAACATTGCGCTTTTCCCCTTAGCTGAACTGCGGCAAGCCATTGTGGCCATGATGAACAGGAAAGATGAACTCACTGAGCAGAACACGTAAGAATTTCTTCACTGATTACACCTTTTGCTCATTCATGAAACACGAATGGATTTGGTGGAAATTTGTTCTTAAAAAACTATTCTTTTGGATGGGAATGTGAATTTCTACATTTACTAATACATTATTAAAATCAAAGTTAGTTAATGCAATGTAAACTAACATGAACAAAGAACAACTGCATTTTTAATAACTAACATCAACAAAGATTAATAGATGCTGTAAAAAATATATTGTACATGTTCAGTTAGTTCATGTTAGCTAATGATGTTAACAAATAAGACCTTATTGTAAAGTGTTACCAATGTGGTAATTTAAGTTTAATTTTAATTAGTTGATTTTTTATATTTTTATGTGAAGTGTATACTGTTCAAATGGGGTCAATAATTAAAAAAAAAAAAAGAAATTTATATATTTTTTAAAACAAGGATGGATTGAATTGATCAAAAAATGACTTTTGTGATAAAAAATTGACTATTTTGTGATATTATACATTTCTTTACTATTTTAAAAAAGATGTTCTATTCATCAAAGAATCCTGAAAAAAATGCATCTCAGTTTCCACAAAAAACATTGCGCAGCACAACTGTTTTCAGCACTGATAAGAATGTTTCTTAAGCACCAAATCAGCACATTAGAATGATTTCTGAAAGATCATGTGACACTGAAGACTGGAATATTTTTAAAATTTGTAATATTTTCACAAACATTATTGATCCCAAATACTTAGAACAGTAGTGTATATCAGTGTTTTTAACTAGATTCATCCAGTATTGGTTACAGTATTCCAAATATTGCTTAAAATAAATGGAAAATAGCTCTCATAAACTAAATAAATATTGAGATTGGTGAGATTTAAGTGTCTCCACTCACTGACCCTTTGTTAAAAAATTACTTGATTTTCAGTGAGTATCAGGCCTTAGTTTGTATCCCATTTGTGAAAAGTGCCATGATGCACATAGTCAATAATGTGCAGCTGCGTAATTATCCTGTGCCATTTAAAGTCATTAAAGACCGCTAAGAAAAAGTGGGTCAGATGTGTGTGTGTCTTAATGATGTTAAACTCTTTGGCACAGGTCTCTGCGCAGTCTCCTGGATGGAGAGATGGAGCACTCTGCTGGGCTCAGGCAGGAGGTAGACAGCTTGAAGAAGAGACTGGCTGAGCTAGAGGAGAGACATGCAGCCAAAGTCCAAGCTCTCATGAGGTAATTTCACTAGAGACTAACCGAAACAAGGTCTCGCATAGGCAGACTATCAGCCTAAAATCTAATCCGCCTTTTAAACTTGCCAAACACTAGACTGAAAGCAGCCATCTGACCTGCATGAGAAGCACTGTAGTTTCTTTTTTCCCCTTTAGTTTAGGTTTTTAAATTCTTTACACACTTGAGCTTTGAGGTTGCCAAACAACAGTATTTGTGGACATAAGTAACTTTATCTAGATTTCTGTATGTTCAATTGACCCTTTGCAAAACCCGCCCCCGACAACCCATGCTCTCTCATACCACACATCATGTTCTCCCGCAGTGAAAAATACATCGCGGAGCAAAGAGGACACTGACAATGTATGAAGCAGTTTCATATTTAAAATATTGTAATTTTTTAAAGCAGTTTAAACACTAAATACCTTAATGTGTCGTGACAGATCCTTCGAACGGCTCGTGAACCGATCATCTCTTCATACTAGTTCATTTATAGCATCAAATAAACATGAATAGACATCAGAAGAAATGTTGTTTAAACCGCGAAAAGACGTGAGTAAGCACAATATTTCAAGTTAACCAATGTTAATCTACTATAGGCTACTCCCTGACGGCTTTGTTGGATAAGATGGTGGATTCGCCGTTATCATTGGTTAGATCGCCTGTCAATCAAACTGTTTGTAAAGGGTCAATTGCTGAATTCCCAGAGATGTACCATGATCCTGAAGAGAGATCCAACAAATAGAGAAGTTTTGAGTGAAAAATGGAACCGTGGTGTGCAGAGTTTGTGTGTGTTGTGGTGATTAGCTAGAGATTAACATTAGCTGACTAATGTTAACGTTAGTTAACAATAAATGTTGTAGTGTTAGAACATAAAGCTTGGCTGTGTTTTCAGCATTTTTTTGATGAAAAATACTGTTAAACAATAATATTATGAAATGTGATTACAATTTAAAATAACTGATTTCTATTTCAATGCATTTGAAATGTATTCCTGTGATGTAAAGCTGATTTTTCAGCAGTCATTACATTACTCCAGGCTTCAGTGTCACATGATCTTTCAGAAATCATTCTAATATGCTGATTTGCTGCTCAAGTTGAAAACAGCTGATTACTGTTAATATTTGAAACCATTATTTTTTTCAGGATTCTTTGATCAAAAGTGACAGTAAAGATATTTTTAACATTCTATTCATCAATTTAATGCACCCTTATCGAATTAAATTAAATTTAATTCTTTAAAAAAATATATATATATATATATAAATGACCACAAACTTTTGAACAGTAATTTGTAGTCCTTGAGTAGTTCACTCAGTCTTTTATAATTATAAAGTCTTTACCTTTTTTTTTTTAAATTTTTCAAATACTTTCTTCATTGCCAAATCAAATGTGGTGATTAATCTTGCGGATTGACTTGGTTATATAGAGTTAAGGCTTATAACTCTTTATTGAAGCATTTTCTTAAGTGTCTGTGGAGAAAATCAGATAGAAAAATACATAACAGGTTTTCTGCTGAGATTAACCAAAGAATGATGTACCTTAACATTTTTACAGTTACCCTCAAAGTCATCAGAAACCTTTACGTGTGTCATGTATTAATTCACTTCAAATATGAGCAACATCAAATTGATTACCACTGCTTAAGTAAAGCATGCTTTTCTAAGCAAAGTCTTTCCCGATTCTTCCTGACTCAGACTCTTGCAAACTGAAAAGTTGAGAGTCCAGTCAGTTTTTCTGACTAAAACCTAATCTGTCCCAGTCGATAGAGACTAAAAATAAGGTGTGGAATTGCTCGGTGCGGCTGTGTGCTCAGAGGAAGCACCTGTGAGCCGTGCTCTTGGGCTTAGCTCCATTGATTCAGCCTGGCTCAGTGGGCAGTATTTAAGAAGCAGGATCCATACAGCAAGAGGCCAAAACGCTCTCACTCTCACACTCCTGTCAACACAAACCTCTCCCACGCCATCGCATCCAAGTTTAACCAGACAAGCAGAAACAGGCGAAGGGATGGTCGTGGCAGCGTCTGACAGTCGGAATAATACTTCACCGAATGCTGCCGAGCTGCCAGGGTTTTTGTCTCCCTGAAGTGCTGCTGGATTATTAGGAAAGACATCTTGCTTTTGTGAGCATTTCATCAGCTCTAATGTAGTGGTTCCTCAGGGGGATAATGTGGGGAGTGAATGAACAAATTAATTTAGCTCAGTAGGAGGACAGCGGCCGAGAGCAGGAGGCAGGGATGTCAGTATGACGCTGTGTCAAAGAGAGGATTATGGGGGAGAAAACCACACTCGGTATCATGCTGGTGACATCTGCACTGTGCCTGGATGGTGCATCCCTCCACTTGCTTTTCATCAGCCCGTTTAGGCAAACTGACACAGAGTTGCCCTCGTTTACAAGTCAATTCAGTAATGTATCTGAAAGCACCGCCGCCAGCCAACCCTTTCGCATTTGCCGTTGCGTGTTTAGTTTACGTGTCACTTTGAGAGTGTGCTCTTCTGATTCACATTGAAATGTATTTGACCTCCATTGTGGATGTAATCGCCACATTCTGTAACACTTAATATAGTAGCAGCTGCTGCATAATGCCGGTTCTGTGTTTGACATTTTATTTACCTGTAGCCTTAGGGAGATGGAAATGGGTTTTTGGAAGAGCATCTGTATTGGTGTCATGCATAGTCATGTCTAGGCCTTGTTTACATTTGCAGTGCTGAAGGAAAATCTGTAGAATTCTGAAAAAAGTATTTTCTGCAGTCAACATGGTTTATTGAAGTTGGCGAGGCACCACGAGACTCCAGAGCAGGCCGAGCACTTGAAGTAAATATTTCTTCTGAGATTTTAAGTTAATACATCAATAATTTGACAACACAGTCACAGTTCAATATCTTCATGGTTCTGGTCACATGACATGCTGGTAAACAGAAATAATATTTCATCTTTAGACAGGGCTTTATTTAAAGGCACAATATGTAAGATTTTTAAAATAAAATATCAAAAAATCACTTGCATAGTGTTATATATTTTGTTCAGCTGTGTACTTACATTATCCTAAATGTTTCCAAAAATTTGTAAAATCAGAGAAATTCACAATTTTAAAATGTGCCCAACCCTCCCTTGTCGCCTGTGGCGTAATATCTGTGCTAACCCTGGTCTCCGCTTGTACTGCGGACTCGCTTATGCAACTGATATCTGTCTCTCATTACCAATCGCGCCCATAATTGTCGGCCACGTCATACATGCATTCACTCATCCATAAACATTATTTCCACATTCATTCACTGCGTCAGACTACGCCTTTGTTATTGTTTTGAAGAGTTTAGTGTTTTTTTCAGATTTTGTCTCAAAACACATTAGTCTGTGAATAATCCGAGTGAAACATAAAGCTCTGACTGGGAAGCATTATTACAGCACTTCAAAACACTTTGAGAAAAACGGCAGAACTCGGTATAGTCTAAATCCAGACTTTCATGGTGAGTGAAGGGGACAGAGGGAGAGTCTTTGTTGTCGTTGCACTGGATAACCTGGCACTGGGTAACATAGATAACCCCTACAAGACGGCTCTAAAAGACAAAGTCTGAACACTCCTATCAGTCCATTATCATTTAATGAATCTCAGAGGAACCGCAGTGAATAAAATACATATTGTGCCTTTAGATAGTTTTTATATTTAAATTATTTGTTTATTTTTTTTTTCCAATTTTAGGATTTATTTAATTACTAGCTTTTCATAAAGTCATGAACCCCCTGCAGTTCCTCACAAACCCCAGTTAGGGAACTTCTGCTCTAGCTGTTTTTCTGGAACAGAGTAAGATCACTTTTATTCAAATTAGGTTTAGTTCACCCAAAAATTAAAATTCTGTTGTTAAACGCTCAACTTTGTTATTCCTTAATTTCGTAATTTTTGTTCTGAAGATGACCGAAGGTCTTGCGGGTTTGGAACGACATGAGGGTGAGTAATTAATGACAATTTTTGTTTTTTGGTGAATAACCTTAAACTTAATTGAAAAGGTATATTTGTTCATTGGGCAATTTAATTCAGATCTACAGATTGACTTTTAATTATTAGAATTGTTAATTAACCATTAAACTATTAAAATAAATGATGCAATTTTCATGATGCAGCGCAATTTTAATTAAACAATATTATGCCTAATTATAAGACTTACAAGATAATTATATGGTTAAGGTTATAAGGCTTATTAATCATCTGTACCAATATGCATATTAAACAATTTATAGAAAACTTTGTCAAATTTTATGAATATGGACATTAAAGTTCTGTGGAACTTTTTGCAGAGTTCTGCAAACAGGGAGGATGTATTGCATCCCAAGTGCAAAATCCTTTTGTAGCTTATTCTTTTTATAGGTATTCCTTAATCCAATTTAATTAAAGTGCCTTAATTATGCTATTTGAAAGGTTCCTAGTTTTGTTGAGGTCTCCTACAACAGGTCTACCTGCATGAAAGGTCAAAAAACACTTTCATTTTATCATAATTTACATTGCACATCACCACATTTTTCAATGATTCTCAAACGACTTGATGATTGTGTCTGTTCACGAGCCTACTCTGCTCTGATTGGCAAGGCGGCCCAGTCTGTTGTGATTGACTGATGTAACATTAAAGTTTGTAAAACAAATCTTGCTCCATCCTTTGTCATTACTCCAAGTAATGAGAACGACAGACAATCTGCATTAATGGACACAGTTTTAGGTAATAGTGATATACTTGGTATATCATACTTACATGTTGTGATTTTGAGGAGCAAGTTGGTCCACATAAAGTAGGTATTGTCCCATCTTTAATGGAGAAGTGTTTTGTAAACCCCATTTTGACCACACAGGGATTTGAGAAGCGATCGTCTGAAGGTTATATTGCTGTTGTGTGTCGCTGTGGTAATTTTAACCACTGACTCTTCACATCCTCATCCTTTGGAAGTGTTTACAAAGAGAATTTGCTTTTGCAGAGCAGAAAACAGCGTCTTCTCTAGGCGGGTATTATGCAAATGTGTTAGCTTGTGACGTGAACTTCACAGAAATGGGATTTGAATTACAAACGACTCATTAAAGCGGTTCGGAGTTAACTTTCTTTTGAGAGATAATTTTATGATGCACTTTAAGCTTTACAACTTTGCAGGCTATTTACATTCACATACAGCTGCATTACACACTGTATGAAAGGTAATTTTCAAAAATCCACAATAGGGGCACTTTAATGTATTTACATTTAGGGAATTCATTGAGTGTGTTTTTTAAAAGAAAACATTCCTCTTCTAATTCTCTGTAAGGCCCCGATCACACAGAACGCGTTTTTCAGGTCTGAAAACGCGAGGAGCACCGCACTGCCTTTTTTGTTGATTTTAGAAAAAAGAGAGCAGTGCGCTGCGGTTATTTATGTTGCTAGGCAACCACTGAATCCGCTGTCCTGTCAGTGTAGCGCGAGCGCTCTTTGGTTTGCTGTTAAACTGTCATATTAGCAGAAACTTAAAAAAAAGAGTTTGTTACAAGCAAAGAGCTCCATCTTTGGAGTGTCGAAAGAACTGTAAACATTCCTCAGCACTCCATCCACTCGATTGGAGAATGGAAAAAACGCGAATGACGTCGGGCGCTTTTCTGTTCAGAGTTGCTTTTTTTTTTTTTAAACTCAGGCGCTCCGAGCGCTCCTGCAAAAACGTGAGGCACCCTAGGCGCATAACAGCATGCAGAACGCTCACTGCCAATAGAAAACAATTCAAAAAAGGCGCAAAAACGCATTCTGTCTCATCGGGGCCTAAGGGTGCATGTGTGAAGCACATTACAAAAGTCATAGTTTAGGTAATATGTCACAAGTGTGTTCCAGTTTACATTTACGTTTATTTATTTAGCAGACGCGTTTATCGAAAGCGACTTACAAATAGGAGTACAATACGATGCATCATAAAAAGGCAGTAAACACGATAAGTGCTAGTAATACAAAGTTTCACCCATCATTTATAATAGTTAAAACTAGAACTGGGATTAAGGGATCATAAACACATAGCAAAGAAATTTTTTTTCTGCAGATAAGCAGTTAAGTGCTGACGGAAGAGATGGGCTTTCAGCTGTTTATTGAATATTATCATGGTTTTGGCATTCCGGATAGGGTTTGGAATATTATTCCACCAGCAAGGGACAGTGAGTGAAAATGTTCTGGAATATGATTTTATGCCTCTCAGTGAAGGTACCATGAGGTGATGCTCACTTATGGGGATATTATGGGGATGTAGACTCGTAAAAGCAAACAGAGTTAGGAGGATGCAGAGCCCGTGGCTGTTCTATGCAGGCATCGATGTCTTGAATTTGATGTGAGCTGTAACTGGTGGCCAGTGCAGGGAGATAAACAGAGGTGTGACATGGGCTCTCAGGCTCATTGAAGACCAGTCGCAGTGTTGTGTTCTGGATCATTTGAAGAGGTTTGATTGTGTGTTATGGAAGTACAGCCAGCAGGGCATTGCAGTAGTCCAGCCAAGAAATGACAAGGGCCTGGGCGAGAAGTTGTGCAGCATGGTCTGTTAGGAAGGGCCTGATCTTCCTGATGTTGTGCAATCCAAACCTGCATGATCGTGCTCTCCTTTCAATGTGGACTTTTGAAGGTCAGCTAGAAATGAAGGATTACCACAAGATTCCGGGCAGAACTTGATGAGATTGTTGATGGACCTAGGTGGATGGTGAAATTGTGCAATACAGTCAGAGTGCCTGGGAAGACGAGAAGCTCTGTCTTTGCTAGCTTGAGCTGTAGGTGATGTTCTTTCATCCTTGTTGAGATGTCCGCCAGGCAGTCCTGAAATCTGGATCATCTAGTTGAAATGAAAAATAGAGCTGTGTGTCATTAGCATAGAAATGTTCCTGTATAATGGGTTCCAGTGATGTACTGTATATGCCGAAGTGGAGAGGTCTAAGAACTGATCCCTGAGGAACCCCTGTAAAAAGTTGATGTGCTTTGGATACCCTCCATCCAAAAAGTGGAGTTCCGGTGATGCCCAGTGATGAGAGGGGAGGGTGGACAGAAGGATCTGATGATTAACGGTGTTGAAAGCTGCAGATAGATCTAGAAGAACGAGAACTGATAAGTTGGAATCAGATTTCACAATCCATAGAGCTTCAGTGACTGAAAGCAAGGCAGTCTCATTTGAATAGCCACTTTTAAATGCTGATTGAAGTTGAAAGGTTTATTTTAAACTAACAGAAATCAATGACTGTTAAGAACAGTGACATTTTTGGGAAAAAGGATAAATGATTATACGGTCACATCTTTTTAGACAATATTACCGATATGATATTGTGTCTGTCCAAGGTGGCACTCGTTAAGTAGACCACTGTGTGACCCATAAGCCCTTCAGAGGGACACAAGCAGTTCCCCTCTTGTGCTCGATGTTAGTCTTCTAATATGAATACTATGGCATGTGTGCATACTGTGGCTCGCTCTGCAGGGGCAATGGAAAAGATCAATGTGGCACACCTGACTTGCCGAGTCCTCCCCACAGAGAAGCTGTCACTTATTAACTTTAATTAAATCGCTGCGGAATCGTGCGCAGCTCGCCGGTGCGAAAAACGACCAAGTCCCCTCCTTTGAGAGCCTGCCAGACGCCTTTGGATCTCCTTCATTCTCTCAATTGAAGGGTATAAAATGGGCAGTGATAAGCGAGTTACAAAAGGCGTCCTGGGAGAATAGGAAGGAATGTTTTTCACAGTAACACAACCTAGATTGATTCTGATTGATTTTCCCAAACCACCAGTAACAAGCTTTGTAAGCAAGTGCTCATGCGTACGCACACACATCTCATTGCCTGGAACAGCCTTATTAAACTTTGTGTAAAGCAGTTCCTGGAATTGAATTCAGTGGAGGGCTTACCGTGGGAGTTTCTCAGTGGGCTCCTCATGCATACTGCACATATATCCTGAATGCCAGGATAGTGTTGGATGATTTTAATAGAAAATACAGGAAAATAATGCATAAGAGGATCTAACTAAAATAAAGATTTGTTTCAGTGTTGCAATTCTGTTTTATATTATGGAAGATGCAAGCTGTTATTACAAATAGTGTTGAAGTTATGTTTTAATTGGGGCTGTGAATCAATTAATATATTTAAAAAAAGATTTAATAGCCATTAATCATGTTATGTAATTCATCACAACTGACAATTAGAAATGTTTACACATCGAATCCCCCAATTTATGTAGAATCAACTAAAAGGAAGTATGTTTTAAATATTATTTAACTCTTATAAATAATTATACTGATCTCAATGCCTGTTAAAGTATTAGTTCACTTCAGAGTTAAAATTTCCTGATAATTGACTCACCCCCATGTTATCCATGATTTTCATGTCTTTCTTTCTTCAGTTGAAAAGAAATGAAGGTTTTTGATACAAACCTTCAAGGATTTTTCTCCATATAGTGGACTTAAACGGTCACCAATACTTTGAAGGTGTAAACTGCAGTTTCAGTGGAGCTTCAAAGGGCTCCACATGATCCCAGCTGAGGAATAAGGGTCTTATCTCGAAGATTGGTCATTTTATTGGAAAAAAAAAAAAATGTATTTATGTACTTTTTAATCACAAATGCTCCTCTTGCACTAGATGCAATGCATGATGTGCATTATATAATCACATTGGAAAGGTCATGCATGACATAGGCGGAAGTACCGACTCAGCAGCCAGGTAGGCCGAAAAACTCCATCTCATTTTCTCCTCCAACTTCAAAATTGTCCAACATCGTTGTTTTACCTTTTTTTGTAAAGGGCATTTTTCTTGGTCTTTGCATGTTTGCTTTGTATACACTGGCTCGGTACTTCCACCTACGTCATGCGTGAAGTTGTGGATGCCCATCGCAGAGCTAGTACAAGATGAGCATTTGTGGTTAAAACTATATAAATTGTAATTTTTTTTTTTAGAAAATGATCAATCATTTCGCTAGATAAGACCCTTATTCCTCGGCTGGGATCGTGTAGAGCCCTTTGAAGCTGAGTTAGGGGTTTTTACAGTTTTAAGTTCTAGGAACTCAGTTATAGGAACTAGCCACTTGGATCCCCAAGAACTAATTTTACCCTGGACCATGTTCCTGATTGCATTCCCACCTGAAGCAGGCAACAGTGGCATCTTTAAGTGCAGCATTTACGAACGCTAAAAACGGATGGATGGATGATGCCGTGATCAGAGCTGTGTTTGGGTTTAATTTATGTGGCTGAAAGAGCAAAAAGTGGGGCTAAGAGCTAAAATCGTTCCTAGTTCCTGCGGTGCGAACATGGCAAATTCCGGGTACTTCAGCCAATAGTTCTAGGAACTATGAAAAGGTTCCTCTGGTGCGAAAACTCCATTTGAAACTGTAATTTGGACATTCAAACTGTTAATAACTGCTGAAGTCTACTGTATGGAGAAAAATCCTGAAATGTTTTCCTCAAAAACTTTAATTTCTTTTTGACTGAAGAAAGAGAGACCTGAACATTTTGGATGATATGGGGTGAGTAAATTATCAGGAAATTCTAATTCTGAAGTGAATTAATCCTTTAAATGGTTGTTTGTCAATTTCTGTGGATAAAATGAGTGATTATAGTCTCAGAATTATATTTGAGGCCTAAACTGCAAATGGTCTGGCTACTGTTTTTGTTTATTATTTATTAACGTGGTCATACATAGCATGATCAATCTAATAAGAACTTTTCATTTAAAAATAGACCCCATTTAAGAATTAAACCTAAAATTTAGTTTAGTTTAGCTTTACCTTTCTTAGTGTCTGTCTGAGAGCCTGCTCATTTTTTTCCACTTCATGTTAAATTAACTTTTTAGTTTAAAATGGTTTGGATTTTTGTCAGACAAATTAGCTTCTCTTTTTATATTTCTATTTTTATTTTTGCAGAGAGAATGAGGTCCTGAAGGTTCAGCTGAAGAAGTATGTTGGAGCTGTCCAAATGCTGAAAAGGGAAGGCAGCCAAGGCAATGACGGTAAGGCCGTGTTCTCATACTATAGCATGTTTGAAGAAAGGCAACTTCTTTTAGATTCTGTAACGTGCAGCCATTTTCGATTAATTGGTGGTTAGTAATTTTTTAAAAGCTTTTAAAAACTTATTTTCTAAAAAACTTTTTGCCAGATAAAACCACCTTATCAGAGTCAAACACATTAACGTGAAATATTTTGTTGAGAAAAAGGCTTAATTATATTTTATGTAAAAAAAAAAGTCGTTATCTGTGCAGTGATGCGTTGGATCTGCAGACATTCCAAGCCCCTGGAGGGTTTGTAAGGAGCCCAAAAACATTTCTAATTAAAAAAAATCCCTTTTATTGAAATATTGCATTGCAGTTGTTCCTTCGTGGCTGCAGACTATTAGCATGTGTGTGATGAATGACATGACATCCCTCAGTGGGAAGCTGTCATATGTTTGAACAGCCTGTGTCTATAATTTCAGTTTTTCTGCGATATGGTGGGAATTTCAATTATCTCTACATCATTTCATCAACAGATTGCATCAAATGAACATTGTAAGATATTTCCATGCAGTAAGTTTAGTGTGGTAGCATAGCACTTATATGCAAAGTAAAAGTGTGCATTACAGGAGCTGAAATGAGACGTTTATCATAATTCCTGTGTGTGTTGTTTGCTTCTCAGCCCTCCAATAAATCCAGCTGACTGGGGGATGTACACCCAGCAACAATTGGTTGTGAACCTTTATGATTGTGCTTTGCATCTCTTTAATGGATTTGACAACACATGCTCATCTTCACAGATCAAGTCGTAGCTCTCCCAGCTCGTCATTGCTTCGCACTATTACAGTATCAGTCAGATCTGTGTGTGGAAGAGCAGTCCTACAGGAGATTGAGCCTCAGAGAAACTCTAAAAGAATGCCTAATGAACAGTTTCATATGGTCGGATCATGCTGTGTATGCCAGGTCTATTATGGCTCCTTGTCGGATGCACCAGGCAGCACTATTGATGCAAATTTCCCCATTTGCTTTCTCTCTTGCTTTCTCTCTATCGCTCTCTCGCCATTGTTGCAAGAAATAATAACTAGAAAAATAGAGGCCACCTCATGTGAGTCTAATTCTCCATTTGAAAACCTAGTGAGCTGCCTATGGAGGCAGCATTTTAAAGCATCAAAGATACGCTCCCAATTTGAAGGTTAGAATAGTAATTGTACAGACTCCTTTAATCAAATTTTACAATGTTTTCACCACATTTTATGACAGATATTTCATATATCCCTGACAGGAAATGCACACCCAGAATGCATTGTGGCCAGCTCAAGATAAATTCAAGATAGTATACGAGAAATGTCAACATAAATAAACATTTCAATTTAAACGTATCTATTTAAATAGTTCATTGTAAATTAATGTAATTAAAATAAAAAAAACAAAAAAAACAATTGTTTTATTTTAAATTAGTTTAAAATATTTTTGTTTTATTTTTATTATGCTATCGTAGCTTAGCACCATGCTAACCTCAAACTCTATTCAAATCAATTGTGAGTCGAGTCTTTTTTGTGTAACATTTGTTTGGCACACTGCATTCATGTATGA
Organism: Zacco platypus; assembly: GCA_038088235.1. Classification (NCBI taxonomy): domain Eukaryota; kingdom Metazoa; phylum Chordata; class Actinopteri; order Cypriniformes; family Xenocyprididae; genus Zacco; species Zacco platypus. Next base: position 16,143,205 of record CM076068.1, read on the forward strand.
GGTTCCATGATGGTTAGGATGCTGCCTCTGTAGGCTGTAGACAGCGAGGTAGCTCACTAGGTTGTAGAACAGGGCTTAAATGATCCCTCCCGCCATGACTTCTTGGCTAATGATGTGTCCGTACTGTACTATGACTTTGATGTTGAACAGCAGCTGAAAAGGATGGTTGGGATACATCAAATTGATATACAAGCGCACAATACAAGTCTTTTTCATGTTCTGTCAGACTGTGCGCACACGATATGAGCTCTTTTGAAAGTTTTGCTTTAATGATAGTGTGCTCCCAATGTGATCTTTCGTGAACCCACGCTTCTGAGATCATGATATGTTTAAAAAGAATTCCTTGTGTCTCCCCAAAGTTGAACTGCTATCACGGTTTTGCAAGTGTTGGATTAGAGCATGCAATTAGATAAACGCCTCGCTCCACCAAAATGTGAAATTGAAGAATCTTTTTCATTCCCATATCAAATATTCTTTTATTAGGCATTGGAAGTGAACAGAAAATCATGCAAATGAGGGAGGTTAAATGTCTTGTCACTTTCAGAGGCTGCAAATAGAGCGAAAGCAGCTGGGGTTTTTGTTTTTTTCCCTCTCTTCTTTTCTCCAGAAATATGGGTCAAAGGCAGAGTCATTAGTTTTGGGATAACCCGAGCTGAGAGAACACCACATTTGTCTCAGACAATGAATGGTAGTTCTGCAGCTTGTTATAATAGATAAATATGTGTCTGTTTAGTGTGAACTGAGGACTTACAGGAATGGCTCACAGTGGTTGACCAGTTGTCCAACAACTAACTAGTCGATTTGCGAGATCGACTAGTTTATCTAGATTCTTGTCCTTTTTTACATTTTTTTATTTTTAATTTTTTTAGCAGTGTTACTATATTTAGCATTCTATCCCTGTGGTGTTTTTTTAGCTGACAGTTTGCACTATCTCAGAAAAGTTTAAAAACTCTATTCAAGTTAGTCTACCTTTTTTGAAAATAAGGACGCATCCTATAAGAAAGACTTATGCTCTTGGTTAATGTTGTTTGCCAACCCTTATGTTAAATAAAAAAAAAAAATAAGCGTTGGATATTAATTAAATATGACAGTAATTTATGTTGTGTAACATATGTAATATATGTAATTTATTTATCTATCTTTCGTACTTTCTGTTCATCAAAGCTTCCTGAAAAAATGTATCACAGTTACATAAAAATGTTGAGCAGCTCAATTGTTTTCAACATCGATACACAATTTTTTAAAGAATTAAATCAGTATATTAGAATGATTTCTGAGGGATCATGTGACACTGAAGACTGAAGTAATGGCTGGTGAAAATTCAGCTTTGTCATCACAGAAATAAATTAAATTTTAAAATATATTCTAATAGAAAAGAGTTGTTTTAAAATATAGCAGTTCTTAATAATATTGCTTTTATTGTATTTTTGATTAAATAAAGGGCAGCCTTGGTCATAAGAGACTTCTTTCATAAACAATAAAAAAATCTTACTGACCCTAGATTCCCTTTGCCATGTTATAAAGCTCACTTAAAGTTAGAAAAACTTCAACTCTAATTTAATACCACTGTTAAATTTAGTCTTAAAATGAATATACATTTTTCATTTTGTACATTTCAATGTTGCGATGTCTAAATTAATTGGTGCCATTTAAAACAATTGATTTTAGTGTTTAGTGATTTATTTTTCACATTTATTGTATACTCTCAAACTATTTGGATGTATCCCATATTAACCATGGTACAAGATTTTGGCATTCAAATTGGATGTGATGGATTCATTGCTGCTTCAGTCCTCCTTGACTTATAATGCATTCATTTGCTTGAGCCTCTGACAGGCTAAATGAATCTTAGCACAGGAAATGGATCAGGGTGCTATTTAAAAATGAATAAACGTGCCGGGCTTTCGCCTCTCTCCGATGACAGCCACAGTTAATGAGTCAATGCAGGCTATTCTTCACTAGTGCAGCCAGAAAAGCGTTAATAATTTCATGTTTCGAATTCATTACACGGCGGATTGTATTTACTTGTCCCTGTTGGGCTCTGGAAGTGAAGCCGTTTTGTTGTTCGCGCCTCCGCTTTGGTGGCGAGGTGTAGATGAGTGTGCAGCCTTGTGTGGGTAATGTGGGTTATTGTGTTTACTTTGACTAATGCGGATCCCCGTTGTGTGCGAGAGAGCTTGGTCTTTATTAATCAGAGGGGGTGCGTTCGCAGCAGAGCAGGGATGAGCGGCCGCGTAGGTGGGGCCAGGTGGTCGTCGGCAAGGGGGATGACGTACCTGATCACCTGTTAATGAACGGTGTTAATGAACATTTTAATCATCGCCCGCAGGTTAAACAGGGACCTCATAACTCTCGGCTCAAGCCATGTCCATTATTGCACCGCCGTCGTGCCTGAAGATAAAGAGGCCGAGCAGGTGTACACCAGATACCACGGTGGGAGCACCTGGACAGAGATGGCTTCTATTGCCTGTGGTTATTTTTCATTTACTGTCAAGCCATCCTCCGACACTCCACAGACGCTCCCCTCCGGCGACAGAGCGGGCGCTCTGGTTTTTGGCTATGGTGGACCTCAAGATCTCCTCTGACAGTCAGAGTGTAACGCAGTCACTAATTTGTGATTCAGGTCCTGCCGTGCTACCCAAGAGAAAGAAACAGACAGGTGAGTAAAAAGGGCAGAGGGTAGACTACATTTGCCCTTCATTACTCAAGCCGTTATCTTAGTGAGACTCGATCTTGAAAGCACAATGAGACATCAGAAAACTCTGAGCAGCAGTATTGGTTTTACACTAAAATCGCTCTGGATTGACACCAAATTGATACACATATCTATTACAAGGGCTTACTACAGGGCTCTGGGCTGGGACCAAATGGTTTTTGGCATTTTTACATCCTTTTTGTCCTACCGCATTAAATGTTGTTAGAGGTCGCATTGGTGCTATCACCATGTTCAGCAGCTCCAACGAGAGCTGCCATTTCTGTTGCATATGAGAAATACTGTGACTGTGATAAGTTACTTTTTAAAATGTATTAAATTAGAAAAAGAAAAGTTATTTTAAGTTGTAAAAATAGTTAATAATATTACTGTTTTTACTGTATTTTTGATCACATAAATGCAGTCTTGGTGAGCATAAGAGACTTCAAGTAATAATGGCTGATGTCATTCATCAATCATTATAACATTGATTTTTTTTATCTACAACTCACACACAAAGTAAACTGGAGTCAGGTGAAATGTTCAAAGTGTTGGTAAAAATCTAATATGTTTCTTCTATGAATTGTTTGTAGGGGTCGGAGCCTTGCTGCCGGCATGTTCTTATCCTCTCTATACCATCTACTACGAACAAGCCCTTAAACTTGTGTTCATGCCTTGGCTGTTTTCTCCCTGTAGCATCACTGTCTTTGTGTTTGTCTTGCACAATGACAGCCATACAGTGAGGGTAAAGTAGAGGGCAACAGATTGTAGGCAGCACAAGGAACCAATGCAACACTTGTGTTCTGTGAGTAGCAGCTGCTTATCTGACATTATTCAGATGAAGCTGGAGTTCAGAGGCCTATACCATGCTGAGGCCCTCCAGGAAAGCTCTGCGCTCAAACAGACCTGCGCTCATCAGAGAAGCAGTTTGGCGCTTCTGCTCTTATCAAAGCGGGGCTGGCCATTCTGCCTTTCCCCAGGCCATGCTTCAAAAAAGGAGATGAAGAGTAAAAGCAGGCGCTGCTTGTACCTGGCCCATGCTAATGTGCTTCTCAGCGTGGCAACTTAAGCTCTTCAACATGCATGATGGTTATCGTGGTTAATTGAACCATTTCTTGTTAACCTAGCAGCCAGACTGAAGAGGTGATGGCTGCCGGCAAGTTTTTGCACTTGATAAGCATTTGGGAGCCAGAGCGTTTGTGTTTGTTGTCCTCTTCTGCGGAACTAATTGTAAACTAATAAGCATGAAAGTTGTGTTGCATTATAGCCGTGTCAAACTGCAGACAAAATTAAAAAGTGGTGTCTGGGTCACCATAGCTTTAATTTTAAATTAATGTTAAAGTCAATCTGAATTATTGTTTGCAATCTATTTTTCAGGGAACAAGATATTCAATAAAAGAAAATAGGATTTTATCCATCAGGAATTGTCAGGAACAGAGAGAGTTTCAAAAGAAGAATGTTTACATTTTGAATAAAGATTATGAGGACTTTCTTTAGAATTTATTTGGAATAACATGCACCGATTGTGGCTTTATTGTGCACAGACTTTCTGATTATTTGCAGGGTCTTCCTGGGTCAACATATCCTAAATTTAATTTTTAGTTGATCAATTCCACCATTTGCTTAATTGGTTCAAAACTTTACAATAAGATTCAAATCATTGACATTTGTTAATGCATTAGGTATCATGGACTAAATAAAGGGCATATTACAGGGATCAAACCTTTTACAGCATTTATCAATCTAGGTGTTTATAGTTATAAATATACTGCTGTTCTTTGTTAAAAATTTTTCATAATATATTAACTAATATTAAATAATATGATTTGAAATGTTGAACGCAATGTCACTGTGTTCTCTCCATATTTACAGTTTTTTTTTTTGCTGCCAAATGTGCTGGATCCTTCACTAGAAACTGAAAGCAACTCACTCCCGCTAAATGTTTACTCTTTGAATTCTTGCAACTGGGAAGGATACAAGTCGACACCATTATAAATAAAAGTTTGCTAAGAAGTATTTCCTACTAAAGCAAGGTGATATTTGACACTATGTCAAGCATATCCATAGCAAACTAGTAGGAGTGGCCTTTGATGGCGACATGCTCAGTGAATTCTGGGTGTTGAAGTAAAAGGGGAAGATGACAGCCTTTTTTCTCTGTTTTATTTAGTCAGGCAGCACTGATTTCAGTTTTATTTTTCTCCTTTCTACTGCAAAGGCAGCCAAGTTTTATTGTAAACCCATTTTGCCAGCGGTGAAATAGCCCTTTAAGAATGATTTCCCTTTGGCCTTGTCCATAACGTCAAGTATTACCCTTACTCTCATATTTTTCGTTGTATAATGGTGTCTGTGCATTAATTATGCAAACAGACATTTTGACATAGTTTTTTCATGCACATTTTGATGCAGCTGACCCCATGATCTCTAAGCATTTCAGGATTTTAGTGCTTACTTTCTGCTGAGAAGTGGAAATCTTTTATGCAGACTACCACAATAGATGTAAGAAGGTAAAATGTTTTCCTCCCTTCTTTCATGCAGCAAACTGTTTGAGCTGATTTACATTATTCCTTGCATCTCTGAGTTCATCATTGTGACATCTGATATAAATTTAGCCAAAACCAGGAACTATTGGACCATCTGTTTGCTCCAGCTGAGCTCGTCTCATAAACGTCTCAAATAGCAGCTGCCATCACTATTATAGAGAAAAGGAATTGTTCCAGCATCATTAGACCTACAGGCTTTTCAAATATGACTGTATTATTTCTGGTTTGTACTCTTCTCCTTGTGCTAATTTTTGAACTATAATGAGTTTTCAAGGGAAAATATTCATGGGCTGCCAAATCAGATGAGCATGTAGGACAGCTTGTTTATTGAAATGCTTGAGGTCAGTTTGGTTCATTCTCATCACGTTGTGCTGAGGAGAATTTTAGAAGACTAATCACACTGGGCTCATGTTAGACAGGTTTATCAGAAATACTTGCCATATGACTGCAAGGGAACAGCGATCTAAAGTTTGCATCACAATGCTCAATCCTGTTAACACTTTGCCACTGGTGACTTAATATCTAATGGCAGTTTAATCTGAACAGTAATTAGGTGCCTGGCTGATTAAATCGGATATGCATGTTGAAGCTTATTTGTGTATTTGCATGAATGCCAGGGGAGGAGATTGCCTCAATTTCCTGCAAGAGAATGTCCTTCCTCAGCCTTGAACAGCTTCTTAGTAAAGTCTGATGACCTTCATCAGCAAAGTCTGATGATTCTTCATTTTTGTTTTGTTTGGGTTTTTATATTTGTTGTTTTTTTTCAACTTGATTTTTTTTCGTTGAAACTCGATATTTATTTATTATTAGGGGTGTGACGAGAACAAGGCAAGATTTTTACGCAGTATTTTTAATGGATGACTTGAAAAATAGTCAGCAGGTGCATTTGAAATATTTTAACTAATCATTTTGAATGTCATTTCAGTTCTACTTTATGAGAAAGAATTATCATGTGCTGTAAAAGACAACAATACTGAAGCACTGTAAAAGGATTTGCTACAAACTCAACTGACTGGATTGTCTTCTTTATGAATTCATGAGTCTCTTCCGACCTTACTGTACATGAATTATGAGCTTCCACAACTTAAGACCTTCTAACTGAGCTTGAAATTGATCATAGAAATAAAAAAAGTAAAAAATGAACCGTTTTCTCTTTGTCGTATTAAGTTCAAACAATAAGTGCAACCATAATCAAAGTACTCAATTTTCAAAGTGCAAATAGAGACCAAATTTTTCTTCTAGCGTGATACAGAGCTAACCCTAACTACACAGCCCATCCATCCTAAGATAGCTTTCATTTTGGGAGGTATCTGCATGCATCAGGGAGCTGCTTTCAAAATGCAGGGTTTTGAAATTGCTTTTGAATTCACGCTCCCGTTTTACTTCCGCTTTTGCAATCCAGCGTACTCTGTGAAAAGGGAGTGGCGGTACTGAGCTTGAATTCTACAAGATAAGACATTTATCAGATGCTTATGCTCTGCTGTGCAATGAATCCTCTGCCATGGTCTTGTCAGTCATCTCTCGTCACATGATCAGTGAACTCTGATTCCTGCTGCACTACGTATGCCTTTGCTGCTCTAGTTTTGATGAGCTGGATTAAATTGAAACGACAGTTATCCTGCTGAATTAAATGGTTTTTATTTTTATAAAAAGCAAAACGTCAGTGAAAGTGTCAGATATATGTAGCGGTGCCAAATTCTATCCTAATTTCACCCTCACTTTCTGCCATGGCAAAATCACGAGACTCCTTTTCATCTCGACGAGAAATCTCATCACGTTTTAAAATAATATCACACTCCTATTATTTATATTTTAATGCAAATAATAATGATTTTTTTGGAGCATGATAGACTCTCCTATGGTTACTTTTAGGGATGCACCAATGTATCAGCCAATAATCGGTATCATCTGATAAGAGCAATTATTTTCCCTACTGGCCATCGGCCGATTGTTTGAAAATAGCTGATTATATCCTTTCAATCAAAGGGGGCAGAAAAATGTATAAGACTGCAACTCATACTGTGCGAAAAAATGTCTTGTGTTAAATTTAGGGTTGTCAAAGTTAATGGCACAATAACGCATTAACAGTTAAAAAATAACGTCATTAAAACAGGCTTTATTTGACTTTATTACCCATAGTTCAAGCCAGAGGTGCCATGTTCACTTTGTCTTTGTTTCTCAGCTCTCAAATTCTGTTCATTTTTTTCACATAATTCAAACAATAAATGTGATGTGATGGATCACTTTAGCACCTCAGTTCAAGCAGCAGTGCGGAGTGTGAGTCCTCGCTTCCTTTTTAATGCAAATGATAACATGAAAAACATGCATGTACATCAAATGTTGCTGTTAAATGTTTTTGTTTGAGTGTAATTATATAATCTAAACATATAAATAACTGCTGAGTATAATAGTTTGGGCTTTTTTGTTAATTTTAACATCTAATATTATAGTAATGTACAAAATGAGAGGGTTCTCTGTATAGTTACAGTATTAGTTTGAAGAGATTTATTTCCTTAAGAAAATCAAATATTGGTTTTCGTATCGGCAGATATCATTCTGAATAATTGGCTGATAGTATCAGTTGAGAAATTGTAATGGTGCATCTAGAGTTACTCTCATATGACTTTTTTTTATATAGCATACAAATTGTAATGAAGTAAATAATGACAGACTTTTCATTTTCAGGTGAACTATGACTTTAATTGTTTTGTATTGTAGACATTCATCTGCAATGACATATGAAGTCATAACATCATAGGCCTCGTAATTTCTACAGCCATACGTTTTCTCTTGATGATATTTCTGGATTAGCCAGTTCATTGCTGAGGGCCTCAGCAAATGGAGATTTATCACATAAAGATGCTCTGAGAAAAGAGCAGCTATGCATTTACCGCTCAACCTAGTGTGGATGGATTGTAATCTGCCCACAGGGAGTGAGTGATTCTCAGTGAAATTGCACAGAATAACATCTTTCACTGGGGTTTCTTTTGTGGTAACCTTGCGGTCCTATATTCGTAATGATTTAAAGATGGAAACTCACTCTGCCATCTGCTGTCAGGAAATGTTTTTAATGGATAGTGGAAGGTGTTCTCTGACTCATTCCTTCATTATATTTTAACAATAGGAAAACAATTCGCTGACAAGACAAGGGAATTTTTGACATGTTTTGTTTTCATTAGTTACATTAATATTCTAACTAAGGCTGGGGAAAATAATAACTACATGACACCTTTGATTGAACATGATTTTGAAATTTAAATTGCGAGTTGCTTGAAAATGAAGATGAGAGGATGCGGCGAGTATTTGAGACCAGATTCGGTTAGTGAAGGTGCCATTTTTAATATGCTGGTATGTTCAGCTTTCTCAAGTAGAGAACACCCACGGCGTCGTATATGATAGCTCTTGGAAAGGAGAAATACTTCTTGACTGGTTGGTCACTGTGATTTACACGCTGACTGTCGTTTGCTCTAGGGGAGACACCAACCATTCAGTAATTACAGCACTTCCTTTAATGGTATTTGATTACTATGTTTATGAGATTGCTCACTAAACATTGGAGAGTGGGGCATTGATTTAAAAAGTACTCTAGTACTATCATTAAGGGAAAAGGGGGAAAGAGATAAAACTGTCTGATAAAAATGATTAGCATCTATAATGCAAGAAATGTGACTTTAAAAAAGTGGTCCAGTGACACGACTTGCCCTGTATTAAGGCTAAGCTGTGTCTCATTTAGCCATTAGGGACTAAGTGAATGATTTATATTTAAAATAAAAATTAAAATATAATGAGTTATTTATGCAATAATCTTTTTAATAATGCACTAATAATGCCATTTTACTTTGCTGCATATTTGCATTTTTCTTAAAATATCTATTAACATTTTTTTTTTTAGCATTTTAGTTTTTTTTTTTTTCTCCATAGACACCTATTGTTACATTCTTGATTTAAAGAAACAAAAAGTTAAAAAAAATGGACTGGATGAACAAGGACATTATTATTCCACATACAGTACCAACCGTCAGTGCTGCAGGGAGATATCAAATGTTGCTGTTTCCTCCTTACAGTTCCCCAAACTTTGAGGCTGAAGGAGCTTCTTCAGCATATAACTTTTTTGGAAGGGGGAAAAAAATTCCTTGATTTATTTTCTTGGAACTTGGGCTTATTTTTGTCAGAGCTCCCTCAGATTCTTTGAAGAAATGTTTCCCCCACTTCAAAATGTAATAGTACTACTTGCATTTGGAGGCAAAGCTCAATGTCACTGTTAGTTGAGCCACTGGCACAGCTTCTGGCACATTTTGCCCAACAAGGTGCTATTCTGGAGAACAATGTTTCATTTAATAATTCACGGGTATTTTGTTGTTGTTGTTGCAAGAATTTATATATTATGTATTTTATTAACCATTTGAAATAATTTATACTGCCCCATTTTAAGTAAGTTATTTGTTTAAGTAAAGTTTGTTGTTTGGTTTTTTTAAAAATATATATATTTTATTTGGCAAGGATGCATTGAAACGATCAAAAGTCACAGTAAAGATATTAATAGTGTAACAGAAGATTTATATTTCAAATAAATGACGTTCTTCTGAACTCTCTTATTCATCAAAGAATCCTGGGGAAAACAAAACTGTTTCCACAAAAAACAACAACATCATCAATACATCGATAATATTAAGAAATGTTTCTTGAGCACCAAATCAGCATATTAGAATGATACTGAAACTGAAGTCATGTGACACTGAAGACGCAATGGATGCTGAAAATTCCAGCTTAAGGAATACATTACATAAAATATATTCAAATAGAAAATAATTATTTTAAATTGTAATACTATTTCACAATACTATGTCTTTACAGGATTTTTGAGAAAATAAATGCAGACTTGGTGAGCATAAGAATCCACAAACTTTTGAACACTAGTACATGCATGTATTTATTTTTTCATTATTATTATTTTAATAATAATGTGCTGACAGCTTACCCCTCTCTCTTTGATGAACTGCACTGATTTGTTTAATCGATTAGCCCATGTTGTAAATTTCTCTACACAGTGCTGTGTCTAATGTGCACAGCTGAACTGGATGCATGCAAGTTGTGATTAGTTTTTTATCTCATAACCAGTAGCCAGCCATCTCTGAGTCCTCTGGGGGCTGAGGTGTAGCTGTCCTCTGCTCATCGGATATTACTGTTGGTCAGAGGTGGTGAGCTGATGGCCTCTCCAGCAGGATTCATTTCAGCTCCCTTCAGAGGAACGTACTCTCTGTCCCTGCTGATGAATACTGGGAGTGTGAGGAGACTATCGTACCCAGTGTCAGGCAGCTAGCTCTCATGAAAGAGTGTGATAGCATCAAACTACCCCTCTGCACTCTATCCCTAACCTTAAAATAGGAAATGTCTAAATTACACTTGCTAATAGCATGCGGACACGGCGATTCTTCTTTTTTGCCCTCCCGCCGCTTGGTTTTTAATTCTCTCTCTATCAGGAACACAGCACATCTCATTTGATATGGAATGAAAGGCTCTCTCTTATCAGCTATTTGAAAAGAAGAGTAGCAGGGGGCAGGAGAGGACTTTTGCAAACGGCACGCTGCAGACACCCAACCTCCTGTCTTTTTATAAACAGATGGGATATCAGCACTTAATGTACACCCCCTCGCCTTTAACTTGCCATCACTGAATGATTAAAGGAAGTCATTAATATACTCATCAAATGAGTTCTCTTCATTTTATTTATTTAGAGCTTCAATTATTTGCGTAATGCGTCAGTTCTCAAACTTTTTGACTTGAAGGCCCCCCATTTTACAACACAATATACATAGTTCCCTCATATTGATGAAGATTTTTCCTCTGGTATTTCTGCTGTAATTTTGAAATCGTTGCTTTTCAAAAGTTTTTATTTAAAAGAATCTGGGAATGCTGATATGTTTTAAGTTAATAATATATGTATAATATTATGTGAATATATTTGAACTTAACCATGATTCATTTTGTGATTCCAGAATATTCAAGATTCTCTGTATGTTCTTCAGTAAAAAAGTAGTTATTGAGAGAAAAAAAGAAATATAATTGCTCTTTGTCTTGATTTATTATTGTTTTTTTTTAATCCGGTCTTCCGCTTCGTGGCTGAACTGCTGCTTTTCCTACATGCTTCACATTTACTAAAATAACACTTACAGTTGACTGTGAACTATTGAAATATTGGTATTGAAAAGGTGGAATCCTATTACACTACCACGCTTGGATTCACTGGAATAACTAATTTTTTCCCCCACAAATGTTTTTAAATGCAGACTGCATCACTAGGTCAAGCGATTTTATACACCTGTGGCAATGGGTCTGAATGAAACATTGGAATTCAATAAATAAGAAGTGTGTCCCAATACGTGTCCATATAGTGTATACTGTGACTGCATCCGAAAACTTAGGCAGCTGACTTGTTGCCTCGCTGCCCCTTCAGGCAATGACTTTGCAGGCAACGTTTGTTCACGAAGGCACCTCACGAAACTGATTTCGCACACACACATTTGAGGGAGCGTAACGGTTTATATATCTACAGCAAAATAGTGCAAGCATTGGTGATAACCAAATGAATATTTAAGTTCTACAATAGTAATAGTAATATTAAATTTACACACAAACTGACCACCAATCGCAACTTTTAGACGCCATATTTATTTATTTATTTTTTAGCTTAACTGTCACTGAATGGAAAGCACAGGATTGCAGGATATCAAAGGCAGCGAAGGATACATCTAGGCTGCCTTCAAAAATCAATCGGATGAAGGCATCTCATGAGACGGGAGGTGAAGCTAACTTTGGATTTGGACGTGCCTTGATGCGTTCCTATCTTGGAATGTGTCCTCTGATGGCAGCCTTTTTCAGTTTTTGGATGCAGCCCGTGTCTTACGAAAGTATTCGCTCTAAACACCATAATGACAAAGCAAACAATAGATTTGTGACAAATTTATTACAAATAAAATAAAATAAAAAAAACTGAAAAAGCCCAGAGAAGTGGAGTGTTGCAGTGATGTTTGACCTTCTTAAATTTCTCCCATCTTCATATACTGTGTGATAATGGAGCTCAATCTGAGTGACCATCAGCTTCTTGGTCACCACTAACCAAGTCCCTTCTCCATCGATTGCTTGTTTGTCAAGGAGGCCAGCTCTAGGAAGAGTTCCGTTTGTTCCAAACTTCTTCCATTTAAGGATTATGGAGGCTACATGCTTCTGTGAACCTTCAATGCAGCAGAATTTTTTTTGCTTGTCTTGGCCAGATTTGCCTCTCTTTGCTCTACCCAGAAAAGGGTATGAAAACTTATGCAATGTAATTATTTCACTTTTTTTGTTTTTAATGTATTTGAAAAATTGTCACATCTGTATTTGCTTTGTTGTTTTGCTGTATGGAGTGTGGATGTAGATGTGAAAAAAAAAGTTTAATATAAAGCAGCAACTTGGGAAAATGAAGGGATACGAATACTTTCGCAAGGCACTGAATATATTAATATTTATATAAAATAAAGACATACTAAATAAACATTGAATATTTTTTTCTGTGACCATTAACCGACATCAGAGAACCATGAACATGCGAATGTGTCATTAAATGATTGAAATATTGTTTTAAAGTCTCAGGGGTGCTCCGAGTAAATATTTTACATCTGATCTTAGGGCTTTGACTGACTTTGGGAATCCCTGCTGTATTGCGACCGAACTATGATGGTAATGACTCCTAGAAGATTGAAAGCATCATCTCACTTTCTCTTCTTGTCATCAGTCCTTGGGGCTGACAGACTTCAGCTAAAAAACTGTCCAGGCATGATGCCATGATTAGTATTCAGACGTAGTGTAGGACTCCCCCACCACATTGAAGAGCTTGTCTGTGTTGCCTTGTGAGACTGCTTGAATGATGCTTATTTTTCCTTTGTTTTTTAGGAGCTGGATGTTGAAATAATTGATTTGACCTACTTTAACATTTGTGATTAGTCATCTGCAAGTTTATCAGCCACAGTGCATTTAATTAAGGTGATGAGGCAAATTAATCGTCTGTAGGCTCTGGTCCCTCTCATGGGGAGGGGGATTTCCCTTTACCGCTGTCAGGGCTATTAACATAATAACGAAAAAGCAATTAGATTGACTTTTAGAAATGGCAGTCAATTATACTGACTGGAACTAGATTGTTGAGTGTCCGATAAAGTAGCTTTCAGCTAATAAAAACAAGCTTCCCCACCACCCCTCTCACTTAAGCAAAACAGGATGAGCTAAATAACCCAAAAGCACCTGTTTAGGGACACACTGTCTACCTCGAGACTTCTTTAAAGGCTATACAGTGTTTGTGCCGACTCTAATAACCGGTCTTCAATGAAAATGTCATTCAAGGCTTTTATTAGGGCTGTTGAAGTATAGGGGAGGATGATTTGAATCCTCATCATGTCTTCTAGCCTATAATGTTTTCAGAATTTCATGATTAATGAGCCACAACAAGGCTGGATCCATGTTTTCAGTGCAGATGACGTTATCAGGTCAAGTTTCTTAAGCTAATAGCTTTGATCTTAATGTGAGGAATGAGGAATTTTATTTCGAACACACACAGATGAGTATACTCAAATTTATACTAAAGAAATGTACAAGTTTATCTGAAGTGAAGTGGGAAATCGAGGACGATATTATCAAGTCTTTTTCCTAATGTTTTGGGAGATTTTTACTAGGGCTCTGTGCTTCAGAATAGCAAAACTGAAATTTGTTCTGTTGATATCCTTCATTACACACGCTTATTCAGAGATATATAAATGGTCATGTTTATGCAAATGATCAAGCTTTCTCAATTTGTAAATACATCAGTTTGTTTGTTTTGTTTTTAATCAGAAATAAGGTTGTTTGCATATTTTCTATTACTGATCCAGAACAGCATGAAGATTCTTACAAGGAAGCTATTGGCAGATTATAAGCTAAATCAGGCCTGGTTATTTTAACCGTAGTGCTAAAAAAAAAAAAGCGATTTCTTGATCAAACACTGGCCGCTTTCCATCTCCTTATGATCCAATATAAGGCATAACATTACTATGTTACTCAGTAATCTTTCAATTTCTTAAATTAAAATTTAATTCTAAAGTTGTTGATGTTGGATAATAAATGATTTATATCCAAGAATACATGCAAAAAGATTATGAATGTAAATATTAGTATAAATGAAATTTATACAGAAGCATTAAATGGATCAAAAGTGACAGATTTCTAGTGTTACAGAAGATTTCTGCTTCAAATAAAAGCTATTCTTTTGAGCTTTCAATTTATCAAAGATTCCTGAAAAAATGTACTGTCATCGTTTCCATAAACCAACATTAATAAAAATAAGAAATCTTTCTCAGGCGGCAAATCAGCATATTATAATGATTTCTGAAGGATCATGCGACACTGATCACAAGAATAATTTCCATTTTGACAACGATTGTTTTAAATTGTAATAATAATTCACAATACTGCTGTTTTTACTGTATTTATGATAAAGTTTTTTCAAAAAGATAATTTTTTCCCCCCAAAAACATAAAAAGGTAGATTAGTTTTTCAACACCTGCCAGAAAACCATCTTTAATATCTTTCCCTATCACTTCCAGTAGGACGTGTGACATTAGTATTATCATTATTTACATTATGTATTATAAATTTTAGACCTCTTCTCTTTAAGGACATGATTATGCAGAAGATGCCTTTTCTTTGATGCTGGAAAAAAGCAGTCAGTGATAATTTCCATTATATTTAGTATTTAGAAATTGCCTCAAGGTTTTTATTTTGTGATTATAAAAATAGTAAAGTACAGTTCAAAAATGGTTACAACAGCCGTGACAATCTCAAAATTGCACAAAAAGATTAACCCAGTGGAGTACCTTAACGGAAACATAAAGTACGCTGAATGAATTTGCCCATTAGTAAGGTCTCTACTTCAAAGAGAGAAGCAGAACGTCTGTGCTTCTGTATGCTGAGTTACCTATTGTTGGCTAATTTCTCAAGTCTGATTGAGGTCCGATGCTGATGGAGGACTGAGGGGTTCAAAAGATTGTAAGCAAAATTGCTCTACAAAACCTCTGTGTTTGCCCTCTCCAAGGTGCAACGAGTGTTTGGTATGCAATTTCACGTCTGGGCGTCAAATTGACTGCGTCCTGTACTAAGTAGAGATCGCTCCCTGATGGAATGATACGCTGTTGTTATCTCAAGTTGTCTCGCAGGAAGCGACTGCTGCATGATGGGAAAATGGATGGAGATTACTTTGATCAACACTCTCATTAACTCTTCGTTTTTTTTCTTTCTTTTTTCCTTCAGCACGTAAACAGACTAATTTTGCATATGTCTGTCAAAGACAGACATATGCATTCACTCATATAGTAGCTAAGATGCTCAGACTTATTTTTTTTTCCTTATTATTATTTCTTGAGATACAAGTTCTCTGAGAACCTTTAAACAGAATTGGGATTAAAAAAGACTGATGCCTTCAGACCAAAATGATCTATTCTTTAATTTAGAGAGTTTTTTTTGTTGTTTTGTCTTTATGGTCATTACAACTTCTAATACACAAAACAATTAAATTTTCACAACATGCCCTAATCAATAAGAAGGCAACAGAAATGAGGTCCACCAGTGTTAGATGTCCTCGTGTTTGACATAAGATGGGCTGCCTGTTTCCGCGATTTGGCTCTATTTGTTAGTTTTATCATTTTTTCTTTCATCAGATACTATACATATTGAAATGAAATGGAAGTATACGGATGATTGGTGCGCATATGGTAGCTCATGTTGGTCAAAAAGCTTGTGAGGTCAAGTGTTGGTATATAATAGAATATCGGCAATTTCAGACATTTGCATTAGGACGGGATTCGATTTCTCAGAGGACCACTGAGTTTGTCGAAAAACAGTCGGTAATTTGCTCTGGAATTTGTGTGAGGAAAAAAAACAGACATGGCAGATTCGGACAGGATTAAAATCCCAAAGTAAAACTAAAACTAGTCCCATCTGAATTGAGCTTTAGGTTCAGAAAGCTGTCCTCTGTAAAATGTGCAGCACACAGATAAACATTGGGGTTATAATGTTCAAGGACAGTGTTAAAAATAAAATTTAACCACTGTTTTCTAAGTTCGTCCTCCTTAGGAAGGCCAAACAATGGAGTTTTGGAACCAGGGTGGAAAAAACAGCCTCTCTTAGACATGGCAACAACGCGCAGGTCGTCTTCTCTAGCATAGTTCAAAAAGGCCTTGCACCCTTTTTTGCTTATTCTGTGGGAATTATTTAAATGAGTGACATTGTGACTTCACCAGATCCAAAAGAAGCGCATTGTAGTCACCACGAGTCGTTTTGTTGTAGTTCTTGAAATATGTGTTTTATATTAAAGAGTCTCTCTTTGGTGTGGACTTTGAGATTTGTAACCTTGCAGATAGTAGATTTTTTTTATGCTCAAACAGCCACATTTTTTACTAAATGTTGAAAAAGTGAAAAAGCATAGCATGTGCATGTGATTGTCAGTTGCTTGCTTGCTCAAATCATTAATTGAAACAGTAAACAAATAAAATGTCTCTTTGTAATCACAAATTAGAGCTATTATTTTATTTTTTAGTTAAAAAAAAAAATATTTAAGTTGCTCAGCGGGGAGCACAGTCACCTCACAGCAAGGAGCTCCCTGCTTTGAGTCTTCGCTGAGCCAGGAGGCCTTTCTGTGTGGAATTTGCATGTTCACCCTGTGTCTGTGTGAGTTTCCTCCGGTTGTGACGGTTTTCTCCACAATCCAAAAACATGCAGTCTAGGTGAATATTGGAGAGAGTTGTCGCCCCCCTCTTCCTAACGTGGGTTGCCAGATTGAGGACACGAAACGGGAATGAGCGATGAAAAGTGGCGAGCCTTTCACTAAGTTGATGAGTTTATTTATCTGTGTTTTAATATGCCTTTGGTCATTGAGCTTTTTAGATGGATGCTTTTTAGGTTAGGTAGAATCTCTCATTTGTAATTCTCTGACACAGCTTTGACTCTTGTGTATGACTCTTTGTATCTTGTGTTTCCCATGGTGTAATAAACTTCACATGCAACAATTCTACATAAATGCATTTATTATTAATATTTTCAGACATGACTGTGGTGGACTGAAATCAAGGTTGAGCTGCGCATTGGCAGCAATTTCAGTGCAGTCCACTTGCTGACAGTGGTGGTGTGTGAGTTAGTGGGATGCGTACACTATTGGCAGAGCACTGATAAGACTCGGTGCTGAAGTGGCGGGTAGCAGTGAGCTGATAATATTCAGGATTGTTGACTTGTACTCCATAGACTTATTCACAGCTTTATGACAAACTTTTCAGCTGAGCACCACCTCC
Organism: Zacco platypus; assembly: GCA_038088235.1. Classification (NCBI taxonomy): domain Eukaryota; kingdom Metazoa; phylum Chordata; class Actinopteri; order Cypriniformes; family Xenocyprididae; genus Zacco; species Zacco platypus. Next base: position 16,160,781 of record CM076068.1, read on the forward strand.
TCATCTCTATCATTTTTACCCCAGCAGATCCATACCCTCTGGAGCCTTTGTGTGCGTATCTCCACCATTCTGATGATACAGCCTGCCTTTATCAGCCTGCTGGTGTTAAGATGTGGTCACACTAGGCTTTTAGCATGCAAAATTGCTTTCGACCTGACTAAGAACATCGGCGACAGTCAATTTGTGACTTTTACATCTTCTATTGGTCAAACATATTTTTGCTTTTCACAAAGAGAACTTTTTGCATCTAATTTCGTTTCTGCTCTGGAGATATCCGGATTTTCTTTCTCCTTTGAGAATTAAGAAATGAGAGAGTCTAACAGCTGTTCTGTTGAAACTCGGCCAGGTCTGGGGTCGCGTTTTTGTTCTTATTGCTTTCCTCATCTCTGCTGTCCTGTGGCGCCTCAAGCTACATTTGTGATGTGAAAAGTTGCAGATTTTAATTGAGTTTTCAATTGGTGAAAGATTCTGTTCTGCTGCTTATGAACTCAACGGATCTCAGCCTGCACAGGCGGCTCCACTGAAACTAGATTACACTGGATTTAAAGGCTACCGCTCCACAGCACTGGAAGGAACCCAAGTTTATTGGTGTGAACAACCAACATCTCAGATTTTATTGTTTTCCACAAACTTTTACAAGACATAATCATATAAACGAAATTACTGAATCTTTCTATCTTGCCGTAGAGCTGAAGTGTGAAATTTCTCCACCTCTAGTGCCGCCAAACTGCTGATTGCAAAAATAATTGTTTCCAGAGATCTTATACGGCGACTTCTGCCCCTCATCTTCCATTGTTCATCAAACAGTTAGTTCCAACCTAAACTAATGCCATTGGTTGTGCTGGAAGTCGACCACTGAAACAGTGTTATGAAATTGTCACAGCATTTGCACTCTTTGTGAAGTCAACATATAAATGACTTTATTTGTCTAAACTGGGGCGTGAGAAAGCACTTAATATATTTATAAAATTACGTCTGTTAATTATTTGGGATGTATTTATTAATTACTGTTTTGTATTGATTTCATTTGATTGCATTTCCTAATTTGCATTACATTTTGTTTCCAGCATTGACCATTCAAAGGAATTGTGATGGTCCCCCTCCAGCCCCCCAAAACCGATCTGTGGCTGATATAGAGGAACTGGCTGCCAGCTATGAGCGTAAACTCATCGAGGTGAGTACTGGTGCTTCATTAGCAAGCAACATTTGCCCTTTCCTCCTGCGACCTCAATGTTAGGTAATGTAATCTCACTCTTACCACTTTAAATTTCAGCAAATGGGTTCAGTAATCAGGGCTCGATTAAAAAGGACAGCACGATGGCCCGGGCCAGCATGAAAGATGCTCCAGACAGTTCATGGAATTGTCACGATATGTTTTATTATTTGGACATGCTTTTAAGCCTTGTCAGTTTAAAAATTTAACTTAATTCTGTACTGACAAGCAGTGAGAGAAGTTTTGTGTGCGCACACATCCAAAGCGCGTGCCCAGAAAGCCTCTGACAGCGCACAAATGTTGAATTTAATTCTCTTTCACGTCTTCTGACACTTGAACGGACAAATTCACAGAAAATTGTCAAAATGCCCGTCATGGAGAGTATCCTCGTAAACAGTTGGTTATGTCTTAAAGGGATAGTTTACCCAAAAATTAAAATTCTGTCATCATTTACTCACCCTCAGGTTGTTCCGAACATGTATAAATGTCTTCGTTCTGCTGAACGCAAAGAAAGATATTTGGAAGAATAACCAAACAGATCTCATCCCCCATTGGCTACATTAGCATTTATTTTTCCTACTATGGTACGGCCGCCAAAATATTTTTGACCCTGAAAACAAACCCTGTCTGTGTGGTAATAACTTCATATTGTGCTTATATTTTGGCAGGAGTATCTTTTAACTTATTTATGTATGCATTTACAGTAGTGTGTACTTTTCAGCGTGTCATTTATTTATGGGCCCTTTTCAAAGCAGTCCTTCTCAATTGGGTTTTTCAAACATGGATGTGAGGGCTGCTGCCATGTAGTCTTTAAATGTATATACAGAGCTCTGAAGGCTTTATTTAATTTTGGTGTGTAAGCAGGCATCCCTTTTTACTCTTGCCTGAATATGTAAAAGACTTGCAATTTTTCTCTGGTGACAAATTTAGCATATTTATTTCAGTTTCCACGAACAGCAATGAATATGGACCATATGGAAGTTTTTCTACATTTGTGACATATTTATGTGGCTAAATTAATATTTTTAAAGTTCTGCTGCTACACAAACTAAGAGCAATGGCGTCTCAATGCAGTTGTGAGTTATTATGTGAATAGATATAAAGACCTATGTGTACATCTCTAAATCTGTTTAAATTATTAATTTCTCTATCCTGCTTCACCACAAGTCTTCATCCGAGTTTGTTATGGTATGTTTCACTTGTGCCAGAAGCGCTGTATGCATGTACTTACATCATTTTAAATGCATCAGATGATTTGAAGATGTCATCATTCTTCTGAAGTAACACCAAAGGAGTCTCTCGTCTTTTCTCTCTCTCTCTCTCTCTCTCCCTCTCTCTCCCTCTCTCTCCCTCTCTCTCCCTCTCTCTCCTTCTCTCTCTCCCTCTCTCTCTCTCTCTCTCTCTCTCTCTCTCTCTCTTTCTCTTTCTCTCCCTCTCTCTCCCTCTCTCTCCCTCTCTCTCTATGTGTAACCCACACACTTCCTCTCCCAGTCCTCTTTCAAATTATCACTATGGAGTACTCTTCTTCTGTCTTGGAAGCTGTCGCAATACTATCACACACCAGTTAATGGCCCTGTGGGACTTCAGGCACAGAAAGTGTTCAGACTGCATATTTTGCTGTGTGCTCCTGTGCTGTGACCTCAGATGGACTGTGGAAAAGAATGAAACATACTGCAAGAGGTAGTTAGACGTTCACATGCATACGTGTTGCTAAAACATTTATAAAATTAAGTACATATATAATATAATAAAATATATACATTTAATAATAATCTTTCTTGCTCTTATTGTTTACTTGTCAGTTGATGACTTCTGCTGTAAGTTTAAAATTATGCCCTCTATAAGCCTGCTAAAATGAGAGTGATTACATCAAATCGCTATTTAAGCTTCGGCATAAAGGAGATATTTCTCAGCTGTGACAATGGCACAAACATTGAGTGGAATTTGTAGACCTGATGCCCTTTGAGAAAAATAAGCAAAGTTGGCCTATGTCCTGTGTTTCCACGATCAGGTAAAAACACACTCACAGGTCTAAACATGTGCCCTAAGTGAAGAAAGACACTATGCTTTGGTCAAAAACTCACCAAAAGCTGTGAATTATGTGTATCGCCCCCTACCTGTCTTTCTTGTAATTAAGTAGGGCAACGCACCAGATTCATTAACTATATGCCTACAGATGTTGAAGTTAGGCCCCTCTGATGTCACAATCAAATACTTCTCCTTTACAGAGTTATTTATAATTAAGAACTATACTCAAATATAATTAAATAGTCAAGAACTAACTCCTTTTGAATTAATAAAACTCTTGGATAAGTAACAAAAATGTAAATTATTTAATTAGATCAACATTAAATAGTTCAGATAAACAAATTTCAGAATGTGAGATATCAACAAAATTACATTGACTTTGAATCGGCCACCATTTAACCCAAAAAAGGCAATATCTCAAGTGGCAGGATTTAAAAAGTGGTCTCTGTATCAAAAAAGCACGCTGACTAACACAATGCAAATGAGAATTAAACACTGTGGGCCCACCTCTTGATGGAAATAAATGTTTTGATGTTATTTCCATCATGAGTCACATCAATTTTTGGTCAAGATCTTGTATTGACAATACAAATTATTGACTAAGTAAAGTCTTCTCCAGCACATCCCAAAGACTTGCAATGAAGTTAAGGTCTGGACTTAAAGGAGCCAATTCATGTGTGAAAGTGACTCTTTATGCTCTCTCCCAACCATTTTTTCACAATTTGAGCTTGATGAATCTTGACTTTGTCATCCTGGAATATGGCCATGATATGTCTTCCTACATGGTTGTTTAAGAAATGAAAAGCTGCATACTCCCATCAATTAGGATTAAAAGAATGGTTGTCAAACATATGACAGGATAGAAACAGAATAATCACGGCAATAATGAACCAATCATAGACTTTTAAGTATTTACCTATTTCAATCCAAACAGTGACTTTTTTTTGGTGTATAGAGCGGCATACTCCATTCATATTTTAGCTCTGAGCTAGAATCAAACAAAAACAAAAATAAATTGAAATAAACCCATTATCTGTAGAATTTTAATCTACTGGGTTACATCTGAAAAATTAAAAAGAGAGTTCATCTAAAAATATGCATTTCTGAACACAAAAGATAATATTTTGAAGAATGGTGGTAACCAAACAATGACTTCCATTTGTATTTTTTTATCCATATCGTACAGTTAAATTCAATTGGGAACCGAAACGGTTTAGTTACTAACATTCTTTAAAATAAATTCTTTTATGATCCACAGAAGAAAGAAAGTCAAACAGATTTGAAAAGACGTTAGCATGAGAAAATGATGACAGATTATTATTTTTTTTTTTTGGTGGACCATCCCTTTAATAAGAGAAAAATAACCATCTGGTTAAACAGATCCACAACACAAGTGTACTTGAATTCTTTAGTGCATTCATTCATTTATTCCTTCATTACATTGTAAGAGAAAAGAACATTAAGGAGAAACCCTAATTTTTAACTACTTTTTCTTATTTTCTCATTTAAAGCTGCCATGAAAATGAAAATTTTGCGTATTTATTTTGTAAATGCATGTTATACTGTATGTCTTACTGTGAACAATTCATTTGTTTAATTTATTTAATTTATTTTGGACTTGTTCCAGTGAAAGACAGACTTCTCTACGGTGATGTATCCGAACTTCTCCAAACACTTTGTCTGTTTAAACCATTTTAATATTGACTTTAAGAAAAAAGTCAAGAAAATGAATGTTTTAAGTGCATTTTGAAAGTCTCAGGTTTTTATGAGATGTTTTCTTTCTTCATGATTTTGAATGGTGAATAAGATGATCTCCACCTCTTTGAGGTCTTTTGAAGTTTGGAGAACTGTTGCGTTTCAAGCAGGAGTGGTCCTAGTAATGACAAGAACTGTTGAAAATCCCTCTTTGATCTGAGTCTTTATTAGGGGTGTGATGTGTGATCACCACAGGGCTAGCATGTTTCTGAACTTCCAGTCTACAGTCTTCACTCCTGAAGGTGTCTTAAAGAACACTTTGACAGCTGGTAGTCAGTGTGGTGGTCGAGGAATATCTTTACAGCCACTGCTCCACCACTCCATTCAGGCTAATGACTCCAGTCAGGTAGTTAGTGTGATTTTTAAAGCACTGTGTGAATTTGAATCAGTGTCATGTCATACTGTCTGAGGCATTACATTCGGACCAGAGTCTTCATTCACTTTACTGTTCCACGGGCTTGCATAGTTCAAGCAGATACGCTTGGTTTTCTCTTGCTCGCTCTCTTATGTTCTCATTCTTTAAGTGTCTCATTCTCGTCTCACTCGTGTTTTGTTGGTGGTTTTATTTTGGTAGCATTCAGTAATGGCTTTTTAGAACAGCGTGTGAGGCACATTAAATGGGTTGTAATTAGGGCTATAGGCGATTAGTTAAAAAAGGCTTGTATTAAATATATGTTTTTCAGTCAGAGAAAACCAAAACCAAAGTGATGCAGTGATCAAGAAATGGCTGTCTTATTAGTAGGCCTAGTCTTTGTATGGACCCTTTTCACATTTCCCAGAAGTTTTTTCGTCATACAATTTTAAAAATAAGTATTTTTTTATTTCCATTGATGGTTCCATGAATAATCTTTAACTTGCATTGTCTAAATGTTCTATTTAGTGGAAAAACGTTTTTGAGATTTTTTAAAAAATATTTTTCACACTAAGAAAAAAAAAGTTATTTTTAAGAACTGCTTATTGTTTCTTCTAAGTCATTGCTATGAAAACTCCATTTTTAGGGTTGCCAGGTCTGCTCAACAAAACTATCCCATTGGTCAATCAAAAATGTCCTTCAGAAGTTGGGTCAAAAAACGGGCTTGGGGTGAGGGGACCAACTTTATCCTATGGACAAAATATTCAACCTGTGGCAACAATTTAAAAGAAACCAAATTCTGCAGGAAAACCGTGGACTAGGCAACGCTTCCCCTTTTGGAAACTTTATTTTTAAGTGTAGTTGGGTAAACTTCTATAATGGTCAACAGAAACTAAAGCTAATTTAATTTTTGCATTCCCATTTGTCCCAATATCAAAAGAAAAAAATCCACAATAGTATTTCTATGCCTTTCCAAAAGAGGAAAAAAAGTATAGAGAGACTGATTACGTTGGTCAGAAGACAGAAGGATGTTAAATTAGCCGTCACTCTCTCAGCCGCTGAATTAGAAACACTCACGCTGCAGTGTTAAATAATTGCTGTAATTTAATGTCAAGGTAAGGAAGCACAAAGTATAGTGTTAAATGTACATTTGTATACAGAGTGGGACAGGTGTGGATGTGCCTCTGACGGTTTTTTTAAAATTCAAATTAAAAGAGATTAATGTGTCCATGGGGTGTGGAGTCCTTGTTATGATGGTGGAATTAAAGGTTGTGTCGTGCTGAGTGTTGTAGGACACTGGGCCTGGAGGTCTTTGCCATGGCGGTGTTACGTCTGTGTAGTGGCCACCTGTGACCATCAGGACACCTTGTGCACAGGGGAGACTGGTCTCAAGTACTTTGTAACTGTGACCCACCTCGTAGCACCACCTGCTCACATTATACCATCTGAATGTGGGACAATATGTGAGTCACGATGATGACCATATAGTGAGAAACACATTAGGAATATTATATTATGTTGATGTTTTGTCAGCAAAGTTTTCTGCATGAAAACTGCATTTGGTATTTGCATCTGATTCTACAACTAGTCATACTTTCCTCAATGTAGGCAGGGGGACCTTTTTTACTCTGGTTCTAATGTGAATAAACTTCCATCTAAAAGAAAAAATCCTAAACAGTCAAAATAGTCATCAAAGTTGAGGATATTTGGCCCTCAGAGCTGAGAATTTCAACACATGCATACACACACACACACACACACACACACACACACATATATATATGCATTCACTTTATTATTTCAAACTTTTATGCCTGTGTTTGTACATTTTATATATAACTATAGCATTTAAGTAAAAGTACTTACTGACTTTCACTAAGTGAAAATCAGTGTCACCTATCCAATGGGGGTCTAATCATTTAGAGTATGTTATGTTCATTCTCTTGGTTTGATGTACTTTGTGTAATGAACTCCAGTGTCAAATGATGATAATGATCATTCTCTTACTTAACTGAAAGTTAAGCTCATATTCTCTTATATAGTTCTTTTATTCTGGTTGTGTCCCTATTGGGGCCTGTGTCCCTATTCCATTCTTGTTTAATCTCTACTGCGTTTTTACCCATCAGTTAGAATCTTCTTTGCCAGGCTGAACTCTCCCTCTGTCAGTGAGTGTTTGCCTGGGGAAGAAAGTGATAGCAGCACATTCACTGTCACACTTATCCCCCTCCTCCATCTCTCCACCCGCCCCAGTTCCTCGCTCTTCCTCTGACACTTCAAGTCTGTTTGTGTTTGCTAAGCCTGTCTTCCAAGCTCACTTCTCAAACTTGTTTCACATCCAATTACGGGCATTAGAGCTGCTGCGGGCCACGCTCCCCCACCCCCCCTTCTGCTTTGACCAAGTCTTTTTCTTTCAGGACACCTGGCTCAGCACTCGTTCCCGCTCGCTGACAGCCATGCAGACAAACTGTCAGCAACACCTGCGTCTGAAAGAAGCACTGCTCTAAAATGCAAGCAACAGCTTTACCCCAGAAGACCAGAGACCTGTAATATAACCTGCTGTTGTTGGATTTTTTTAGGTGGGGTCTCAGTAAGTCTCAGTTAACCTCAAGACTCAGTGGATGACTCAAAGCCCCCTCAAACCCACCAAGTAGTGAATTATTGGCTGTGTTTGAAACTGAAAGAAGCCTTGCTGTCAATGACTATGTATGAAGGTTCCCTTCTGGTTTCAGATAGGCTTCCAGGGCACCTTCATGTCCAATGATCTAAGGAAAATTCAAGTGTGAGCTTTGGAGATTGCCAAGTGAATATTTTTTCTTCAGTAGAAATGGAATCATAAGTTTAAAAAAAATTATAAAAAATGAAACTTTATAAATAAATTTGCTCCTTTCATCCATTCCCTCAAATGCTATTTTTCAACCAGCCTAATACACAGGATTGGGGGATATCATAGTCAGAGACTATGACAAAATATGACTGTGCATCTAAATGGACAGGATGTGATTCAAAGATTGATTTGTTTTTGCCGCCTTCCTGCTGTAACATCATATACTCTGTTATTTTTTTATCCTATTTAGTTTGGCGTTTAGGAACCAACAACGTGTCCTTTTTCAGACATGTAATATACACCGCTTTTTAATAGATTTTTTTTCTCAAGAAATTACTACTTTTATTCATCATAGATCTATTAAATTGATCAAAAGATACAGTAAAGGTATGTATAATGTTATAAAAGATTTAAACAAAAATGTATCAAGGTTTCTACAAAAAGTAGCACAACTGTTTTCACAACATTAATAATAAAAATATTTCTTGAACAGCAAATCAGTATATTAGAATGATTTCTAAATTGTCATATGGCACTGAAGAATAGAGTAATGGCTCGCCATCACAGGAATAAATTATATTTTAAAATGCATTAGAATAGAAAACAAATTTTAATTAAATTTTCATAATGTGTCTGTTTTTAGTAATTTCTTTTTTTGATTTCGTGTCTTAGTAAGAAGAGACTTCTAAAAAAAAAAAAAAAAAAAAAAACATTTTAAAGGCACCATAAATGCAATCCAGTGTATATAAATATATATGTAAATACCATGGTCTAATGAATCGCTACATTATATTTCTCAGCAAACAGGGTGTAACATCGCTGTTTTTGAAGTAATTAAACTCACAACTTTATTGTTAGTAGAGAGAGATGCATCTCTCTCTCTCTCTCTCTCTCTCTCTCGTTCTCGCTCTCACCCTCTCACTCGATAATTCAAATAAATGCCATAGGCTTAATTCATTCATTGAAATAAATGTAATCTTGCTGCATTTACTATATCTCTCTCTTATTCAAAGCGGGCAGAATGCTAGTTCTAACGGCCCATAACTGATGAAAATAACCGTCATAAAAGCAGTTTTAAATACTTGGAACTTATTTCATTCAAAGGCAAAACATCTGGCAAAACACATCAGTCACAAAATATAATTCTCCACCCTTGTTGTGCATTTACAAAACCTTTTGACATATAGATCTGGTATAAAAATGAAAAACCATCTCCTCTAACTTTCCTTTCATTAATATGCTCCCATCTACTTGTGCTTATTGCTTACAAGCGCATTATGAAAACGCACACATGCTTTTCATCCTTCATGACATTTATTCGGTTTCACCTCGGCTTTGACTTATTTCTGAGATGTTATGCTTGTGTGGTGTTTGTGTTCTGCTCAATTGTTTTTCTTTCCTTCATGGAAATAATGAATAGGGATAATTGTGGAATACAGTGTTCTTGATATCTGCACTGGAGCACTGGGGCAGCCTGTAATTACAATGGGGGAATACAGATACAGTCACACACTCGGATTCCTGCTAAGGCCCTGTAATGAGGTTTGATACGTTGTCTGGAGTGTGTGAACCTGTCGCCTGTTTAGATAAGCCCAAAGTGCTAACACGCGGCAGCGCAGGTCGGAAATTTCACCCAGCGAGCTGGAAGGACGCAGCCAGCTTATTGCTTACTGAACAACAAACTGATTAGCTTGCTTCCTTGCAGAGAATTAATTGGGTTCCTTGACGCTTAAAATTAATTTCCATTTTTTAATGTGCTGTTCGAAGGCCTTGCCACAGATAAATAAATGTGATGAATGAGAATACTACGAGTAGTGTGTCATGTGGAGCCACGGTGACTGCAGGAGATGAATGAAGCCTGAAGCCGTGGATGAGCTCAGGGTGTGTATCGATCTGGGTGTGTAAATATGGCAGAACTGGCATTACTTCCCGTTTGTATCTAGTTTGATGGTTATTCACGCTTTTGGCATGGTGGAGTGAATGTTTGTTAATGCCGAGCGATTCGTGTACGTGCTTGTATTCCAGTACTCGCAGTCACTTTCATGAAAAGATGTTTTTAGCTCTGTTTTAAGATATGTATTTTGAAGCTTAATGCTCTTTTAACATGTTGAAAGGGTAACTATTTTTGAGGTTGCCACACAAGCTACTAAAAAAAGACTTTGAGAAATGGATTTAATACTGTGAAACATCTAGGTGCTATATAAAGTACTGGAAAAAGCAGTGAAGTAGCCAGATAGAGGGCTGTGTCTGTCAATCAATTACAAACGTTTTGAAGCTATTTCTGTAGTTCAAACTGCTTTGTGAAATATTTTTTTTTTTTTTGTCGGTTTTTGTGATGCCTAATCCACTGTGTCTATATCAGGTGCAATGTTGGCCTTTCATTTACACGACAACTGCATTATGGGGGCCTGAAAACACAAACTTTTGAAACGGGATCCAAAGTGCAAGTTTTTGAAAGTGTTATCGTCTTCGTGTAAACAACAAAAAAACGAGATTGTGATAAATATGAGGTAATGCGCATGCGTATTATGTGTTCAGTCTGTAGGTGTGTAGTGTTTCTTTATAAAGTGACATCGCCAACTACTGGCCTGGCATGAATAATACAGTGCTTTTATTCGTTTTCACGAATCCTTGCCAACGAGGACATTGCATAGTACGTTGTCATGTACTAATTTTTTTTCCTTTTTAGTACATAGTTGTTGCATATAAAATAAGCAAAATAAGTGTTTTATTAGGTACCATGCATAAATGATGAAATATTAAAATAATGTATAAAAAAATGTAAAATATAAAATGTAAAAATAGCAAAATAAATGTTTTTGTAAGATTCCATGGATAAATTAAAGATAAAAAATGAAAATAATATAAATTATGTAAAATATAAAATATGCTGAATGTTTTTGTTGTGTACTTTGGATAAATAAGAGACAGAAATGTAAATAAAAAAATTATAGAATTGCTTGTATTTGATGTAAAATATAAAAAAAGATATAGGGAAAGAAAGTCAAATACAAAAAAAACCCCCAATAAAATAATAGAAAACTTTTTTTTTTTTTTTTGTACTTTGAATGCATGACATGTTTTAATATCAAAATAAAAGCCAAACTTGGGACCTTCCTTGTTGTACTTAAAGGCAGCATTGATGCAACAAATAATAATAATAACAACAAATAATTTGTCTTTTCTCTGTAACAAAAAACAAAAACAAATGTTGAGCAGGGTCTTGGACCGATTAGATTCATAATCCAAAAAACTTACAAAATGAAAAAAAAATCCGTTTACATGGATGAGATTCATCTGGTTTGGATGTTCTATACAAGTTTATTTCAGAATTTTGCTAATTTAGCTTTCTGTTTGGATATGTAGAGTAGCCTAAAACACAAAGTTCACTTTATTTTTCTTTTTGTTTTCTTTTGTGTCCATCCTTTTCCAAAAATGCAGTTCTATGGCATACGTGTTCATCACTATTTTCCATTACTCATTTTTTGACTCATTCATGCCTGTTTGTCTGGCCAGGTGCGGCCCAGCAACCAGGACAAACATGTCAAAAAGTGACATGATGCTTCTGTCAGGCAAAACGCCGCTAACCCAAATATACCCTGACATATGATTTCCATAAACAAATGAATGGAAGTTCTGAATAGCAGACTGGAGCCTGCCTCCATGTCTGTGTCACTTACTCTAAGTGACAGCTGACGAGTCACCGGGCAGGTGTGAGACTCTCTGTAACGAGCAGTTAACGCTCACTGGCTGAACACTTCCACACCTGAGAGTCAAAACCCAGCTAACTCATATTCAGTGTGCCTTTAAGAAATGTCACATACTACAACCTGCTTCAAGACAGCTGTCGAGCACTAGTGCTTTTTAAGCAGCCTGTTTTGGTGGGAGTTTGATGCGAGTTTGTCAATGTGTGTTTTTTAGGTGGCTGAGATGCACGGAGAGCTGATTGAGTTTAACGAGAGGCTGTACCGCTCTCTCATGGCCAAAGACAACCTGATCGGACAGATGAGACAGGAACTCATCGACCTGCGTGGCCCAGTAAGCATATGCAAGCACATACACATGCCTCTCTGTGGGTGTGTGAAACCGTACCTTCATTGAGTGGTTGTTCTTTCTTCTCTATCTCTGCAGTCCAGGCACTCTGGGCAGATCGCTGTCTGCTTTCGTAGGTCTGCCCCCTCTTCCATCATTAACCGTCTGTCTGTGCCAATTACTTTCCAGTCTGAAACGCATTTACCTAGCCAGCTAAATAAGGGCATATTGTAGTTTTTTTTTCTTTTTAAATAGATTTACTAATGTTTTCTAAAAATCTTGTTTTATTATATTATATTATATTATATTATATTATATTATATTATGTGACTAAAATAAGTCTATATGACTTGCAGTTACATGTTTTCTGAAGCCATGTGATAGCTTTGTGTGAAGAAACCAGTTTTTTGGCTTGAATGTGAACGAGATTTGAGAGTTTTGGCAGAAAAATGGGTTACACTGTATACACTTACTTATTTTAAGGTGTCCTTGTTACAGTGTAATTATACATTTATGGGCCAAGGGAGGTGATCGAGATGCATAGGTGCAAGCCAAAAATAATTCCGAAAGTGTTTGGTTTTTATTAATCCAATGAACATACAAGGGTTGTTATTTATAACTCAGTGATTAACCGAAAAGAAAATAAAGAAAAAAAAAACACTGGGTTTCATTCACATTCACTTGTATATTCCATTAGCGAGTTGACACGCAACCATCCTCCCCTTCCTCCTTCCCTCCTTCCCTCCTTCCCTCCTTCCCTCCTTCCCTCCCTCCTTCCCTCCTTCCCTCCCTCCTTCCCTCCTTCCTTCCCTTCCTCCTTCCCTTCCTCCTTCCCTTCCTCCCTCCCTCCTTCCCTTCCTCCCTCCCTCCCTTCCTCCCTCCCTCCCTTCCTCCCTCCCTCACTCACTCACTCACTCACTCACACTCACTCACATACACACTCACTCACTCACTTTCTTACTCACTCTCTCAATCACTCTCTCAATCACTCACACACTCACATACTCACATACACACTCAAATACACACTCACATACACACTTACTCACTCCCTCACTCACACTCATACACTCACTCCCTCACTCACTCACTCACTCATACTCACGCACTCATACTCACGCACTCCCTCACTCATACACTCAATCACTCTCTCAATCACTCCCTCAGTCCCTCACTCACTTCCTCCCTCCCTCACTCCCTCCCTCACTCCCTCCCTCTCTCCCTCCCTCACTCACTCACTCGCTCATACTCACTCACTCACTCGCTCATACTCACTCGCTCATACTCACTCACTCATACTCACTCACTCATACTCACTCACTCATACTCACTCACTCACTCGCTCATACTCACGCACTCACTCACTCACTCGCTCATACTCACGCACTCCCTCACTCACATACACACTCACTCACTCACATACACACTCACTCTCTCAATCACTCTCTCAATCACTCTCTCAATCACTCACTCACTCACTCCCTCATTCACTCACACACTCACTCACACACTCACATACACACTCACATACACACTCACTCACTCCCTTCCTCCCTCACTCCCTCCCTTACTCCCTCCCTCCTTCCCTTCCTCACTCCCTCCCTCCCTCCTTCCCTTCCTCCCTCCTTCCCTTCCTCACTCCCTCCCTCCTTCCCTCACTCACTCACTCACATACACACTCTCAATCACTCTTTCAATCACTCACTCCCTCACTCACTCACACACACACACACACTCACACACTCAAATACACACTCACATACACACTCACTCCCTCACTCATACACGCACTCCCTCACTCACTGATACACTCACTCACTCACACGCTCATACTAACGCACTCCCTCATACTCACTCACTCACTCGCTCATACTCACTCACACACACTCATACTCACTCCCTCACTCACTCGATCATACTCACTCCCTCACTCACTCGATCATACTCACTCACTCACTCGCTCACACTCACTCACTCACTCGCTCATACTCACTCCCTCACTTACTCACTCGCTCA